>CAMTDV010000028.1:590830-1790830 GCA_947069175.1 Scalesia atractyloides
AATTATTATATCTTGTTATGTAATATACCACAACTGTGCTTGGTAGATCATGCCTTCATGATAAGAAATGAAAACAACTCATAACTAACTACACGACCTAACAGGCAATGTCATCATCCTCATCGTCATCATCATCCGACAGACTTACGCCACCAAGGGCACCAGGAAAGGCACCAATGGTGGAACCCATACCATCTTATGGCGTGGAGACACGCTCAGCGGCAAGGAAAAGGCTCGCTCTGGGGGAGGAGTCGTCATTACGCCCAACTATTGCTGTACCGGTTGAACCGGTTAACCCTGTAGAAATAGGAATTGACATGCTTAAAATCCTGGTGCATACACAACAAAAACAGTTAGATAGAATGCAGGAAACCATCCTAGCACAAGGGTGGATGATCCGACACCTTACAGGTAAGACCGACTCGCTCGAGGAAGAGCATCGTACGAGTAAGATAGCTCGTAACCCCATAGCCAGAGATCTGCGTGCTGAGCAGATAAGAGCCGACTGGCTTGAGGACAGAGTCCTGGAAAATAGTTGGAACATTCAGGAACTGCAAAATCAAGCACTTGCACCAGCACCAGCCCCTCCAGTGCCGGTAAAAGAGGATCCAGAAGAGGATCCAGAGGAGGACCCTGAAGAGGATCCGGAGGAGGACCCAGCTGTAGAAGCTAGAGATGCCGAGCAGGATGACGGCAACGACAGTGACTTGGGGAATGGAGACGTAGACGACTGACACGTCTCGTTTACTTTATTTGTTTTCCTTCAGTTTATTTATTTTCCCACTTGTGTTTAAACTTGAGACTTTATAGTGAATTCGTATGTTTGAATTGCACTTTGTAAGACGTTGAAATTTCAGTTAATCAAGTATTTCTTTTGACTATTTAATATATTGAGTTGACGTAACTTAATAATTATTCAAGTATGAAGTAGGATAACTATATTGGATATATAGACTTATCGGGGTGTGTTTGTGTTGTGTTTCGAAGAGCAAAATGGCGACTGGAAGACGTGGAAACCTTAACTTGACGCCCGAAGAGCTAGCTGCCATGATTCAAGAGCATGTGAACGCAGCTTTAGCGGGTGTTCAGAACCAACCGGCAGGTAACCATTATTAAATTTTCGCGTGAAAATCTAATAGTGAGGCTAGTAAAAATTCCTTGCTGACTTCCTGTTCTCTGTCAGCAGGAGGGGGCTTTAACCCCTACAAGATGTTCCTTGACGCAAAGCCAAGCAAATTCTCGGGGGCGGAAGGACCCATTGGACTGGTCCGCTGGATCGAAAAGTCTGAATCCGTTTTTGAAATGTGCAACTGCCTCGAGGCCAACAAGGTCAAATACGCAGCCTCAACACTGGAAGATGGGGCAATGACATGGTGGAATGCCCAAATCCAAACACGTGGGCTTATAGCTGCGAATGCAATGGCATGGGCTGAGTTCAAGGCCCTGATTAAAGAGGAGTACTGTCCACGAGACAGAGTGCAACAATTGGAGCAAGCTCTATGGAACCACAAGATGGTGGGATCGGAAATTGAAGCCTACACTGCAAAACATCATGACTTAGTATTCCTGTGTCCCGAATTGGCCAACACGGTGGAGAAAAGACTCGAGTTCTATCTCGGGGGTCTGGTTCCGGAAATTCAGGGTATGGTGATGTCTAGTAACCCTGTAACTGAACATCAAGCAATCTGATTGGCTCACAAACTCACCGATAAGGCGGTGGAACAGAAGAAGCTGCCAGCACGGGGTACAACTGAAGTTACCCCGGACAACAAAAGAAAATTTGAAGACTCCACTGTTCGACAGTCTTCGTCATCACATCCGCAGCAAGGGAACCAGAAACGGTTCAATCACTACCACAGCCACCGGGGTCATCAAAATCAGTCCGCCAACAACAACAACAACAACAACCCGAATGCAAGCGGCTATGCGGGTCGAAAGTCGCAGTGCAACCGCTGTAATCTCCACCATAACGGCCCTTGTGCCGGAAGTCGCTGCCAAAGATGTGGCAAGGTGGGACATGCAGCAAAGGATTGTCGTGGGGAAATCATGTCCCGACAAAATCAGAATCAGCCCCAGGGTCAGCAGCAGGGTATAAACCGGGGATGCTATCAGTGTGGTAGCACTGCTCATTTCAGAAGAGACTGCCCACAGTTGCGCAACAACAACAATAATGGTGGAAACAACCACAACCACAATAACCACAACAACAATAATAACAACAACAATGGGAACGGTGGCACAGGAGGTGCCAAAGGTCGTGCATTTACATTGGGCCGCGGAGAGGCCAGAAACGACACGAACGTGGTCACCGGTAAGTTTTCCCTTAATGAACATTTTGCTACTGTGCTTTTTGATACGGGTGCGGATAGGAGCTTTATATCTGAGTCTTTTAGGAAGAACCTAAATCTCACGCTTAAACCATTAGAGACCCCTTATGTGATAGAATTAGCCGATGGTAAATCGGTAGATGTGACCCAAATCGTATCCGGCTGTCAACTCAAACTCACAGGCCACACTTTTACCATTGATCTGATGACAACTACCCTGGGTAGTTTTGACGTGGTAGTCGGAATGGACTGGCTATCCGACGTCCGGGCTGAAGTTCTCTGCTTCGAAAAATCTATCCGTATTCCACTCTCGAACGACGAAATCCTGACGGTACAAGGCGACAAGGCAAGCGCCGTCACCAACATTATCTCATTTATGCAAGCGGAGAAGTATCTTCGGAGAAAGAACTCCTTCGCTTTACTCGCACTGATTACCGAACAGCCTAAGGACGAGAAACGTATAGAAGACATCCCTGTCGTCCGTGATTTTTCCGATGTATTCCCAGAAGAACTACCTGGTCTTCCACCACATCGACAATTGGAGTTTGAAATCGAATTGGCAAGCAATGCAACTCCTATCGCCAAGGCTCCATACCGCCTAGCTCCACCGACCTGCAGGAGCTGTCCACCCAACTTCAGGAACTTTTAGAGAAAGGATTTATCCGACCAAGCGTTTCGCCATGGGGAGCTCCAGTCCTTTTTGTCAAGAAAAAGGACGGGACTTTCCGCATGTGCATCGACTATAGGGAACTCAACAAGGTTACCGTCAAGAACCGATACCCGTTACCTCGCATCGAAGATCTATTCGACCAACTGCAAGGGTCATGTTACTACTATAAGATTGATTTACGGTCCGGTTATCATCAGCTACGCGTCAGGGAGGAGGATAGCGCTAAGACAGCATTCGTACCCGGTATGGCCATTATGAGTTCTTGGTCATGCCCTTCGGTCTCACCAACGCACCTGCGGTGTTCATGGATCTCATGAACCGCGTGTGTAAACCATACCTCGACAAGTTTGTCATTGTGTTCATCGATGACATACTCATCTACTCCAAAAGTGAAGAAGAGCATGCGGAACATCTACGATTACTGCTAGGATTAATCCAACAGGAAAAGCTATATGCCAAGCTTTCGAAATGTGATTTCTGGATTCGGGAAGTTCAGTTTCTCGGGCATATCGTGAATGAAAGGGGTATCCACGAAGACCCTGCCAAGATTGAAGCCATTAAAAACTGGGAAGCACCTAAGACACCGACGGAAATCCGCCAATTTTTGGGATTGGCTGGCTACTACAGACGTTTCATCGAGGGATTTTCAAAGATTGCACAACCGCTCACTACCCTCACCCAGAAAGGCATCAAGTATGCTTGGGGTGAAAAGCAAGAAGCAGCATTTCAATTGCTGAAGCAGAAACTTTGCAGTGCACCCATTCTGTCCTTGCCGGAAGGAACAGATGACTTTGTAGTGTATTGTGATGCTTCCATTCAGGGATTGGGATGCGTACTGATGCAACGCGATAAGGTCATCGCGTATGCGTCGCGACAACTGAAGGTTCACGAGAAAAACTACACGACGCATGACCTGGAATTGGGAGCAGTAGTGTTTGCACTTAAGATTTGGAGACACTACCTTTATGGAACGAAGTGCACAATCTTTACTGACCACAAAAGCCTCCAACACATCTTCGATCAGAAGGAGTTGAACATGCGACAGCGTCGCTGGGTCGAACTCTTGAACGATTATGAGTGTGCCATTCGATATCACCCGGGTAAAGCTAACGTGGTAGCTGATGCCCTCAGTAGGAAAGAACACTTGAAACCTCGTCGCGTACGAGTACTACAACTCACTATTCATTCGGGGCTACCCGAACAAATACGCGACGCCAGTTAGAAGCAGTTAAGGAGGAAAACATCAAAGCCGAATCGGTGGGAAAAATGGAACGCGATTGGGAAGTAAAACCCAATGGAGCCCGGTATTTTATGAATCGCATATGGGTACCTCTCTACGGAAATCTCAGAGAACTAGTCTTGGACGAAGCTCACAAATCTCGATACTCTGTCCATCCAGGTTCGGATAAGATGTATCAAGACCTTAAAGCTGCGTATTGGTGGCCCAACATGAAAGCCGATATAGCCACCTACGTGAGTAAATGTTTGACTTGTGCAAAAGTCAAGGTGGAGTATCAAAAGCCATCGGGGCTACTCTGTGATATCCCGGGTTTTTCGGATAACTTACACATGACACTTGTCGAATAATATATACGCTAAGTATTAAGCGTGCACGAATTAAATGAATACGTGTTGTGTGTTGTGTGAGTGTTTTAGTAATTGAATCATTAGAGTAGATACGTACACGAACTGAACCGAACCGCGACACGTTCCAACCTTGGTTCATTGTGACTCTAGGAGTTCACAAAGTTTAAACCTTGAACCCAAATCTTCGGCTAAAAGAAAACAACGATCAAATCTAAACTTAAAACTCTAACTATTCGGCCAAGACCAAACCCAAACCAAACCACTCTAATACTTGGCCGCGAGATCAAATCCAAATCAAACTAACTCACTCTAATACTTGGCCGCAAGATCAAACCCGAAACCACAAGATCAAAACCAAACCAACCACCCTAGTCTCACGGCCACAAACCCAACCGTAACCTTGTTCTCTTGCGGCCGTGTGCTAAACCAAACCGCAACCCTATCCCTTTGCGCCTATAAATATCATCCCTTGCATGCCTTCATTCACATATACAAAAACCCTAGAAGGAAAACTGCCGTCGGCAGCTTGTTCACAGCTCTTGCGATCGCAAAACAGCCTTAGTTCAGTCCATTCAGCCGCGAACAGCCCTACACTCCTTCTTGATCACAGGCAGCCCTTCTTCCAGTTCTTGTCGGTTCGGACGTATCTTGTTGGAGCAGCCGGGTCGCCCTTGTCCACATCTCGGCTTGTTTGTCTAGTTACTCAAGGTTAGGATCATGTTTGATTTGAGATCATGTTCGGATATATATATATATATATGTATGCTTGAAAGATTAATTGATTAGTTGTTTCGGGTCTTATATGTTGAATAAATAATCGGCTGTTTTGATTATGTTCTTGTGTATAAATGTTTGCGGAAATCATAAGTGCTTGAATGAATTGATTGTATTGTCTTCGGACTATATGTTTGAATGAAAAGTCATGATAGCCGATTAGCTAGTAATGTGTGCAAGTGAGGTTTGTTCGAAATCTGAAAATCATAAGCTGTATTGGTTTATAAAAACAAGAGAGGTTGCCTAGGGTTTGCATGGATAGGTTATTAGTATTAATCTAGGACTAGAAATCAGTTCTAGATCGCTTAGGTTAATCGCATTGAACGGGTTATACGAGTTCAGGATAAACATATGCAGAAAACAGCCTGCTGAATAATAGTTACAGCCGACTTCATCTGGCTGTAACTTGGTCGTTAGTTGTCGAAAAACGGATTTTCTGATGTCTAGGACGTAGAGATTTGAATAAGGAATCTAATGGCACTGGATTCATAATTTTCTGAAATCGTTTGATATTTTTAAAGGGCCAAACAAGTTCAGTAGCTAAAGCTGTTAAAATTCTGGAATTTTGTTGGTTGTTTATCAAGTTGGGTTTTAAAATCAGTAGGGAGTTGAGTCATGATTTTTGTACAGCAACTAGGTATAGAAATTTCCGGGCAACTCCAACTGGAATTTTGTTAACCGGACGATCAGTGATTTTTAAATAAATCCTTCCGTGGACTGCAGTCAGAAAGCGGTAAATCTGACTGCAGCTTAGTGAATTAATATTTATGGTTAATTGGTAAAGATTTAGGACTTGGAAAAATTATATAAATTTCTATGGTATAAATGTCACCTACTGTAAAAATATGGGAATTTTTGGAATGTTAGAACTATTTTATAAAAATCCTAGAAAACAACTGAATAATTGAGTGTTAAGCAGAAAGTTGATAACTTGTGATTTTATGCATTAAAGTGTTGCATGGATTTGGAATATGTTCATGATAAGTTGTTTGATTACTATGATCACATGAGAATACTTGCATGCATGTTTGAGTGTTAGATATGTTGTTTGTGTGTATCACTTTGTGAGTAAATTTCGTGTGGAATTTGTATTGGTGTGACTACACACTGACGTGGAAATTAATTGGTTTGTTAGGACGCAACTAGCGGTCCCATCTCTTATAACATCTTTGCTACACTAACCGAGCAAATAAAGGTGAGTTCACGGCCCCTAACTTTATCCGGTTTTTAAACAACAGGGGGAGAAACATGTATACACTCTCAAACTCAAACTCTTTACGTTATACGAATTTAACGTCACATAACTAAACGGTAACTAAGTTAATGTTAATGTAATGTTATGGGCACTAAGCAGCTTTATCACTTAAGTCCTCGACAATCTCCTCGGATCGTTAGTATTTGGGTTAAATAGCGGGGGAATTATAAGTAGTACTACTGGGTCTGACGAGCCCCATCCGAGCTAGTCGTGCTAGCCGACCGGGTATGGTCAACGGGTGTATGATTGGCCTAACACCGCCATGGTCATGTGATAGGCCTGGCAAAACGGAGGCACACAGTCAGCTTCGATCGCGAACACTTAGTGACATGACTTTAGGCTAGCTACTTATATACATTAATATTGAACTTAATTACGGATCAACTTAATATTCCGGGTTTGGAATATTGGAACATCAACTTATTATCCCGGGTTGGGGATAATGGAAACAACAACTTAATATTCCGGGTTTGGGATATTGGAAGCAACAACTTAATATTCCGGGATGGGCATCTTGGAAGCGACAACTTATTATTCCGGGGTTGGAATAATGGAACTGATACGTTATCCCGGGTTGGGGATAACGGAGTAAACAAACTATAACCGAACAAACGAATTTATGAAAACCTGTGAACTCTCTCATCTTTAATGCTGACACTTGTTTCTTTACATGTTTCTCAGGACGCTAGGAGCTCTAGGTGCACGCACATGCATTGAACAAGATATCTTTATCGAGTCTTAATTTTTGATATTGTTTTGGGATTTTTCATTGTTTTGGCGTTTGTGTTGGCGCCGCACCACTACTTATTTATGCTTCCGCTCAAACTTTAAAAACTGATACTCATGCTAAATATTGGTAATATAAAATTTACAACAAATGATTTTTGAGAAACGTATAATCAAATCATGTAGAGTCGTTCGACGTACTAGTGTTTCAGATTCTGGTTTGTTCACACGCCTCGCGGTAAAACTCTGCAAGTGGAAATTGAGGGTGTGACATACTCCAACAACCCGAGATCCCAGTGTGGAAATGGGATCAGATCTCAATGGATTTCATCACTAAACTCCCACGAACCTTGGGTGGTTGCGATACCATCTGGGTGATCGTGGATCGTTTGACTAAGTCCGCACACTTCCTAGCTATTAAAGAAACAGATAAGATGGAGAAGCTGACTCGCATCTACATTAAGGAAGTAGTTTCTCGGCACGGAGTGCCAACGTCCATCATCTCAGACAGAGATGCTCGCTTCACGTCAAACTTCTGGCAGTCACTCCAGAAAGCATTGGGAACACGCTTGGATATGAGCACAGCTTATCACCCTCAGACTGATGGTCAAAGTGAAAGGACCATACAGACCTTGGAAGACATGCTCAGGGCATGCGTAGTGGACTTCGGAAATAGTTGGGAAATTCACCTGCCTCTAGTAGAATTCTCATATAACAACAGCTATCATACGAGTATTTCGGCAGCACCGTTTGAGGCATTATACGGTCGTAAATGTAGATCACCGGTCTGCTGGGCAGAAGTCGGTGACAGTCAACTCACAGGCCCTGAGTTAATACTTGAGGCCACCGAAAAGATTGTACAAATCAGAAACCGCATGGCGGCGGCACGAGATCGACAGACAAGCTACGCTGATCAACGACGCAAACCGCTCGAATTTCAAGTAGGCGACCGCGTCCTACTAAAGGTGTCACCCCGGAAGGGTGTAATCCGTTTTGGAAAACGGGGCAAACTAAACCCACGGTACGTAGGCCCGTTTGTAATCTTAAAACGTATCGGACCCGTAGCTTACCAACTAGACCTTCCTGCCGAACTCAGTGGAGTTCACAACGTATTTCACGTGTCAAATCTGAAGAAGTGTCTATCAGATGAAACTCTAGTTATTCCATTGGATGAGATCCAAGTGGATGAACAACTGCACTTTGTGGAACAGCCTATCGAGATCATGGATCGTGAGATCAAGACTCGAAGGCACAGCAAAATTCCGATCGTTAAGGTTCGTTGGGACTCTAAGCGTGGACCGGAGTTCACGTGGGAAAGAGAGGACCAAATGAAAAGAAAATACCCACACCTCTTCGCAACTGAGCAGCAAACTAACGATACCAGTAACTAAATTTTCGGGACGAAAATGCTTTCAACATGGGGATGATGTGACAACCTGGAAACTTCTTATACTTTCGTGTACGATTGTTGACTAAATTCTTGTGCATGGCACTTGGAAATCCTTGTGTATGACACTTGGGAACTTCTTGTAACGTTGCGTACCATCATAAACGAACTAACTCTTTGTGCGTGGCACTCTGAACATGTACGCTACATGCTAAACCGCGTTTACTCAATTTTCGGGATGAAAATTCTTTCAACATGGGGATAATGTGATATCCCGGGTTTTTCGGATAACTTAAACGCGACACTTGTCGAATAAAGTATATGCTAAACATTAAACGTGTACGAGTTAAATGAATACGTGATGTCTGTGTGTGATTGTTTTAGTTATAGAGTAAGTATGGTAGATATGTACACGGACTGAACCAAACCACGACACGAACCAACTTTGATTCATTGGAACTCTAGGAATTTATCAAGTTAGGACTTAAACATGTCTTGGCCGCGAGATCAAAACCTAAAACTAATTCGGCCAAGATCAAACCCAAACCCGTAGCAAACCTAAAACTATTCGGCCGATCAAACCCTAAACCAAAACACTCTCGACCGCGATCAAGCCCAAAACCACGAACTTATTAAGTTCAAACCCAAACCAAACCACCCAAGTCCCTTGCGGCCGTGTGCAAACCCAAACCGCAACCCTTCCCTTTTAACCCTATCCCTTTGCGCCTATATATATCATCCATTGCATGCCTTCATTCACATACACAAAAACCCTAAACAAAAACTGCCGTTGGCAGCCTTGTGATCGCGGACAGCTCCCTCCATTGCTCGTTCTTTCCTCTCGGTCGCAGCAGCAGCAACCATCGCCATCTTCACCTCCATTCAGTCAAGAGTTCAGTCCTTGCTCACCTCTATTCAATCAACAAAACAGCCCACTTTATCATCATCTTCTCGGTCGCGATTTACCTTCAAACCGAATCCATTCACATCCAAGTCTCGGCCCACTTACCTTGTCATTTAAGGTTAGGATTTATCTTTTGTTGCTAGATCATATTCGGATATACGTGTCTTGAGCGTGTTGTTTTCGGATTTGCATGATAGAATGAGATAGATGATTGTATTGTTTCGGATATATATATATGCTTGAAGGAATTGATATAAATGTTTCGGATATATATGCTTGAACGAATTGATTAGCTTGTGTTCGGATTATAAGTGCTGTAAATAATCGGCTGTTTTGATGCTTGTTCATGTGCATGATTGTTTTCGGAAATCATAAGTTGCAAGTATGTTTTGTTTGTAAAAACTAGAAGTAAGAACTAGGGTTTGCATGGATAAGTTATTAGTAGTAAACTATGATTAAAAATCGGTTCTTGCCCGCTTAGGTTGATCAATAGGAACGGTTTATGCAGGTTGTAGTAATTGTATGCTGAAAACAGTTGCTGAACAATAGTTACAGCCGACTTCATCTGGCTGTAACTCGGTCGTTAGTTGTCGAAAAACGGATTTTCTGATGTCTAGAACGTAGATATTTGAATAAGGAATCTAATGGCGCTGGGTTCATAATTTTCTGAATCGTTTGATATTTTTAAAGGGCCAAATAAGTTCAGTAACAAAAGCTGTGAAAAATTCTGAAATTTTGTTGGTTGTTTATCAAGTTGGATTTTAAAATCAGTAGGGAGTTGAGTCATGATTTTTGTACAGCAACTAGGTATGGAAATTTCCGGGCAACTCCAACTGAAATTTTGTTAATTGGGCAATCGGTGATTTTTAAATAAATTCTTCCGTGGGCTGCAGTCAGAAAGTGATAAATCAGACTGCAGCCTAGTATATTAATATTTATGGTTAAATGGTAAAGATTTAGGACTTGGAAAAATTATATAAATTTCTATGGTATAAATGTCACCTACTGTAAAAATATGGGAATTTTTGGAATGTTAGAACTATTTTATAAAAATCCTAGAAAACAGCTGAATTATAAGTGCTAAGCTGAAATTTGAGAACTTGTGATTGTGTGCACCAAATTATGGCATGAATTGACTTATGGTTATGATAAATTGTTTGATTACTATGATCACATGAGAATACTTGCATGCAGGTTTGAGTGTTAGATATGTTGTTTGTGTGTATCACTTTGTGAGTAAATTGCGTGTGGAATTTGTATTGGTGTGTTCACACACTGATGTGGAATTAATTGGTTTGTTAGGACGCAACTAGCGGTCCCATCTCTTATAACATCTTTGCTACACTAACCGAGCAAATAAAGGTGAGTTCACGGCCCCTAACTTTATCCGGTTTTTAAACAACAGGGGGAGAAACATGTATACACTCTCAAACTCAATCTCTTTACGTTATACGAATTTAACGCCACATAACTATACGGTAACTAAGTTAATGTTAATGTAATGTTATGGTCACTAAGCAGCTTTATCACTTAAGTCCTCGACAATCTCCTCGGATCGTTAGTATTTGGGTTTAATAGCGGGGGAATTATAAGTAGTACTACTGGGTCTGACGAGCCCCATCCGAGCTAGTCGCGCTAGCCGACCGGGTATGGTCAACGGATGAATAATTGGCCTAACATCGCCATGGTCATGTGATAGGCCTGGCAAAACGGAGGCACAACTGTCAGCTTCGATCGCGAACTCTTACGTGACATGACTTTAGGCTAGCTACCTATATATATTAACATTGAACTTAATTACGAAACTACGATATTATCCCGGGTTGGGGATAATGGAAACAACTTAATATTCCGGGTTTGGAATATTGGAAACAATAACTTAATATTCCGGGTTTGGAATATTGGAAACAATAACTTAATATTCCGGGTTTGGAATATTGGAAACAACAACTTAATATTCCGGGTTGGAATATTGGAAGCAACAACATATTATTCTGGGTTGGAATAATGGAACCAATACGTTATCCCCGGTTAGGGATAACGGAGAAAACAAACTTTAACCGAACAAACGAATTTATGAAAACCTGTGAACTCACTCATCTTTAATGTTGACACTTGTTTCTTTACATGTTTCTCAGGACGCTAGGAGCTCTAGGTGCACGCACATGCATTGAACAAGACATCTTTTATCGAGTCTTATTTATCAATATTGTTTTTGGGATTTTTCATTTGTTTTGGCGTTTGTGTTGGCGCCCGCTTCACTACTTATCTATGCTTCCGCTCAAATTTTAAAAACTGATGCTTCTGCTAAATATTGGTAATATAAAATCTACAACAAGTGATTTTGGAAAACGTATTATCAAATCATATAGAGTCGTTCGACGTACTAGTGTTTTAGATTCTGGTTTGTTCACACACCTCGCGGTAAAACTCCGCAAGTGGAAATTGAGGGTGTGACAGAACAAACCGCCACCAACCTTTAACCCAAACGCACCAACAGTTAATGGGTCAAGCCCAACAACCCCTACCATTTCCACCCACCCAACATTTAGCCCAAACATACTACCAACCCAATTATCCTATGGGCCAACCTATGCGGGCTTGCTTCAATTGGGGAGACCCCAGCCACTTCAGAAACACTTGTCCAAGGTTGGTAAACATTATTCATGCTCAGGCCCAAGCCAACCCAGTGAATCAAGCGAACCAAGCTCCTCCACCTGCAAGAGGAAGAGCTTTCAATATTAACGCGAACCAGGCCAGAGCGGACGGCAATGTGGTCAACGGTACGTTCCTTATAAATGGTAGATATGCCTCTATGTTATTTGATACTGGTGCGGATAGAAGTTTTGTGTCTTTAGAATTTGAACCTATCTTAAACAAAAATCGGGATAAGCTCACGGAATCCATAACGGTAGAAGTTGCGGACGGGAAGCCAGTTTCATTAGACTCTATTTTACGCAACTGTACACTCACCTTAAACGACCACGATTTCTCAGTTGACCTTATTCCTATGAAGCTGGGAAGTTTTGACATCATAATCGGTATGGATTGGCTCAGTCAACATCAGGCGGAAGTTGTATGTCGTGAAAAATTTATTCGTATTCCTCTTTCAAACGGTCAGACTCTTCGAATCATTGGAGAAACCTCGTCGAAAGGGCTCAGCTTAATGTCTTGTCTTCAAGCTCAAAAATATCTTCGCAAGAATTATGTCGCGTTTTTAGCCCATATCATCAAAAAGGAAACCACAGAGAAGAAACTTGAAGACATTCCTGTAGTAAAAGACTTCCCACAAGTTTTTCTTGACGACATTTCAGGACTTCCTCCAGTTAGAGACGTCGAATTCCGTATTGATCTTATACCTGGTGCTACACCAGTTGCAAAGTCTCCATATAGGTTAGCCCCCTCTGAAATGCAAGAGCTAGCCAGTCAATTGCAAGAGTTGACTGACAAGGGATTCATACGTCCTAGCTCGTCGTCTTGGGGTGCACCTGTCCTTTTTGTAAAGAAGAAAGATGGATCTTTTCGTATGTGCATCGACTACAGAGAGCTCAACAAGTTAACAATCAAGAATCGCTATCCTTTACCTCGCATTGATGATCTTCTTGACCAACTACAAGGTGCCAGCTGCTTTTCAAAAATCGATCTTCGATCTGGCTATCATCAACTTAGAGTGCATGAGGAAGACGTCCCTAAGACTGCTTTTCGAACTCGTTATGGCCACTATGAATTCATGGTTATGCCATTTGGATTAACCAACGCACCAGCTGCCTTCATGGACCTAATGAATAGAGTCTGCAAACCTTATCTTGATCGATTTGTTATAGTCTTCATCGACGATATTCTTATTTATTCAAAATCTAAATCTGATCATGAGCGTCATCTTCGACTCGTTCTTGCCCTTCTAGAAAAGGAAAAGCTTTATGCCAAGTTCTCCAAATGTGAATTCTGGTTAAAAGAGGTGCAATTCCTTGGGCATGTAGTCAATGACAAGGGAATACATGTTGACCCTTCAAAGATCAAAGTAGTTCAAGAATGGCAAGCTCCACGTACACCAACTGAAGAAAGATCTTTCCTTGGACTAGCTGGCTATTATCGTCGGTTCATTTCAAACTTCTCTCACATTGCTGTCCCACTCACGGCTTTAACTCATAAGGGAAAACCTTTCGTATGGGGACCCAAGCAAGAAGAAGCTTTTCAAACTCTTAAACAAAAACTTTGTGATGCACCAATCCTCACTCTTCCTGAAGGTTGTGAGGATTTTGTAGTCTATTGCGACGCGTCAGGGCAAGGATTAGGCTGCGTTCTCATGCAAAGAGGAAAAGTCATAGATTATGCCTCGAGACAACTCAAGACGCATGAAAAGAACTACACCACTCATGACCTAGAACTTGGAGCCGTTGTATTCGCTCTTAAGATATGGAGACATTATCTCTGTGGTACTAAGTGTGAAATATACACTGACCACAAGAGTCTTCAACATATCTTCAATCAAAAAGAGTTAAACATGAGGCAACGAAGATGGGTCGAACTTCTGAATGATTACGACTGTGAAATTAGATACCACCCTGGTAAAGCGAATGTGGTGGCTGATGCACTTAGTCGAAAGAGTTATGCGAACTCCATTCATCTTCTATGTTCGCAAATTATAACCGACATTAAAGATCAAATTCGAGAAGCCCAACACGTTTCAATAACAGAAGAAGATGTACGAAAGGAGATGTCCTGTGGAGCCGAGCTAAAACTTGAAACTAAATCAGACGGTATTCTGTATTACCTAGATCGTATCTGGATTCCTAACCACAACAATCTTCGTGAAACTCTTATGAATGAAGCTCACAAAACGCGATATTCTATACACCCAGGAGCCGATAAGATGTACCAAGACCTACGATACACCTATTGGTGGCCTAGAATGAAGAAGGATATTGCCGTTTTTGTTTCCAAGTGTCTCACATGTTCCAAGGTGAAGGCTGAACACCAAAGACCCTCAGGACTTCTAGTCTAACCAGAAATACCTGTATGGAAGTGGGAAAATATAACCATGGATTTCATTACCGGGTTACCACGCACTTCTGGTGGGTATGACACAATATGGGTAATTATAGACCGACTTAAAAAATTAGCTCACTTTATTCCGATCCGCGAAGATTTCAAGAACGAAAAGCTTGCACGTATTTATATCAACGAAATCGTAAGCTGGCATGGGGTACCGTTAAGTATTATTTCTGATCGTGATGGTCGTTTCACCTCACGAACATGGCAAGCAGTACAATCCGCTATGGGCACACGATTAGATCTCAGTACCGCCTATCATCCTCAAACTGATGGACAGTCTGAGCACACCATTCAAACTCTTGAAGATATGCTTAGAGCATGTGTCATAGACTTCAAGGGAAATTGGGATGCCCACCTACCATTAGTAGAATTTTCGTACAACAACAGCTATCATTCGAGCATCGGCATGGCACCTTTTGAAGCCTTATATGGTCGTAAGTGCCGATCTCCTGTATGTTGGCACGAAATTGGGGAAGCACAAATTACTGGTCCAGAATTAATCCAAGAAACCACAGACAAGATTCATCAAATTTGAAACAATCTTTTAGCGGCTCAAAGTCGTCAAAAGAGTTATGCAGATAAACGACGGAAGCCCTTAGAGTTTAACATTGGTGATCATGTGCTTTTAAAAGTATCACCGTGGAAGGGAGTAGTTCGTTTTGGTCAAAAGGGGAAGCTAGCACCTCGTTACGTAGGACCTTTCAAGATACTCGAAAGAGTAGGTCCTGTAGCATACAAGCTTGACCTACCAGAAGAACTCAACAGGATTCATCCCACATTCCACGTGTCGAACTTGAAGAAGTGCCTCGTTGATGGGAATCTCCATATTCCGCTGGAAGATATTCAGATTGATGAATCTATGCATTTTATTGAAAGACCAGTGGAGATCATGGACTACGGGGAGAAACGCCTTCGACGAAGTCGCATTCCAATTGTTAGGGTATGCTGGGAGTCGAAACGGGGACCTGAGTTTACTTGGGAACGTGAAGACTCAATGCGTGAAAAATACCCGCATCTTTTTCCTACTACTTCAACTACTTAAATTTCGGGACGAAATTCTTAAAAGTAGGGGATACTGTAACATTTGTAAAAATTGGGTTTTCAAAACCCGCTCCGTTTTGTAATCAAGTACCAAGTTATAAAAGTTACATTAAATATTTATGATTATTTTGAGTTAAAACGATACATAATTAATAAATAAACTAAACTATAAAAATTATATTTGATAAAAAGTTAAAATAAAATAAATAAAAAAATTATGAAACTGCCGGGACTCGATCCCGGGTCAGCCAAGACACTTCAGCGACTTATCACCCAATCACAAGACCACTCCGCCACTTGTTTGTTTTCTGTTATCTTTAGGAAAAAAATAAGTTTTATGGACTAAGGTAAATCAACCGATTTTACAAATTGTAACTGAAATCGGTTATCAAACACCCAAAGTCAATCTGGTTACTCGCGATTCAGCGAGTATAACCGATAAACGGACGATTCCAATCAATGCTGCCATGAGTGTAACTTGAATTCGGAAGTGGATCGGTTTAATAACCGAAAGTTTTCAATTCTCGGATTACTTCAATCCTAGACCCTTCCTGCGACTCAAAACACTCTGCAAGACTCCCAATTGCATTTCCGCAACCTTACAGTCCACCGGAGAAGCTTAAATCAGACCGCCGGAAAAATTCTGCAAGTCGTCGGAAAACCGGGACACACATCCACACGGTATTTCCTCCGACTCTTTCTGTTTCAATCATGTGATTTATCAATCTCTAACACAACTCCACCATCAGAATCGATCCTAGTCAACGTTTGTCGAAAATCTTACCTTCGCCGGAAAACTCCTGAAACTGCCGGAAACACACCGTGAACGGGTATGAGCTCCCAAACTTCTGATAAACCTTGTTTAAGTGCCTCAACTTCTTAAATAATCGAACAAAGCTGTTAATTGGTTTCAACAGCCGGAGTTCACCTTCAGAACCGACGAACCTCTGCCGGAATTCTGTGAACAACATCAATCGGTACAACTTTTTCCCCAAACTCTCTCCATTCGTTACTCTTAAATTACTTGTAATGTCTGAAAAGCGTATATGTCATGAATCGATCATAACAGTCGGAATAAGTTTTCTGTGTAAAATCAACGAAGAAGATGAAGACGCAACATAACTTAAGACTAATTAAAATTGGTATTTTAAACGGGTTAGACACACAGTCCAGCGGTGGACTGTGTGCAAAATAGAAACGCACGTCCCGAGTTCGGTTCCTTCTATACGCACTCCTTGTATAATAAAAGGCCTTTTGTTTAAACTAAATCGGGATAACCCAGTTAGTTGTTAAGTATAATAAAAACCGAGATAATAACCAGGTTAGACACACAGTCCAGCGGTGGACTGTGTGCAACATGAATCATACGTCGCGCGTTCGAAACCCGTCACTAGCACCGGTCCGATTGAATTAAAATGTTTTTGAAATTGAAGAGAATTTCGGTTAAACTGAATAAGTGTGTAAATATAAATAAAAGCAAGATTATTTCGGGTTAGACACGTAGCTCAGTTGGTAGAGCTGCGTGCACGCGAACGGGAGGTCTCGGGTTCAAGCCTCACCCGGCGCAAACTAATACGCTGACCGAACCGGTCAACGGTCAACGGTCAACGCTAAATAAACAATTTTTTTTATATTTTTATTTATTTAATTTAATTTAAAAATCAATTAAAAATACTTAAAAATAACATTTTTAAAGATAGAAAATAGCCATAAACTCACAAAAATATATCTAAAAATATCATTAAAATCCTTAATAAAATCCACCCATTTAATATATTTTTCCGTTATTATTTAGGTTAGTAATCCCCGTTGTTCCGCTCATCTAATTCGTGCGCATATCACCATCTCCAATCCAACGCACCCAAGGTGAGTGAACCTTTACAAATTCCCCGTTTTAATCACGTTTTGGGGTGTATCATGTGTCTTGATAAATATGTATTATACTTAAACCATTGTGCATACATCATATCATGAACTAGTGTATTTAGTATGTTTCCTGTTGTGTTGTTATTGTTGTTGGATGCAAGTTTATTATTTTCAGTACATGCAATTTCATAGGCCGCCGCTCCCCATTACATTATGAGCGTTGAGCATGTTCCCCATTTCATTATGAGGTTGAACCTGGCGTGCCCACATACGATCGGCTCCGTTTGGTTGAGCCTTGATCGCACAGACATTTTCATTTTCAGTACATGCAATACGATCGGCTCCGTTTGATTGAGCCTTGATCGCACAGTTTCATTTATGTTATTTACAGTATGATGTTGGTATGTTCATGTATGCTGTCATATGTTATTGTATGTTATAGTGTGACTGCTATTTGCCATTGCTTGATTACTTACATTTGCTCATCTATGATTATGCACAAAATTTTCATTGATAACTAACAATTAATTTATTAATAAATGTTTATCTAATAAGGTTCACTCGCCAACTTATGTTGACCCAAAAACCCCCATTTTACACATGATACAGGTGAACCAGCAGCAGCTAGGAACACATAGGACTTGGACTAGAAGAATAAAATGATTTAGAGTTGGGATTGTTATGTTTGGTTTATTTCCTTTGTATTGAATGAACATGTTTGGATATTTGAAAATGTAACTTTGATTTTATTAAATATGAAACATATTAGTAAATGTCATGAGCTTTGGTGATAACCCAATTATGCCCCGACTCTTATTCCGCTGCGGGTCGGGGTGTGCCAGATGGTGCAGGAGCTACTAAGGAGGATTATCACCTCGTGGTATGTTGACAGTGGCTGCTCCAAGCACATGACGGGGGATGCGAGGCTGTTGACTGAGTTTGAGAATATAGATGGTGGTATGTGAATTTTGCAGGTGCTAAAGGAGGGCACATTACCGGTCGCGGAAAAGTGACCAACGGGAAGATCACACTGGACAAAGTGAACTATGTTGAGCAGCTGAAGCACAATCTGATGAGCGTGTCTCAAGTCTGCGACACGGGTCACTCGGTCCACTTTACAAAGTCTGAAGCTTTGGTGTTAAAAACTAGTTTGGTGATACCAGATGATTGGATAGTGATGAGAGCGCCAAGGAGAAACGACACTTATTGTTGGTGCATAATGTCTATTGCCTACGTCTAGATTTATCTGTAATATTTATGAAGTTTACACGTTAATGTTTAAATGAGAAAATGTAAATTTTATGTATTGATACACTGTGATTCGCACGAAACATAAGTGTGTTTCGTACGAGTGAGTCACTCGTACGAAACACAGATGTTTGTTATTGCACGCACTTCAGTACGAGTCATGTCGACCTATAAATAGGGAAGTGTTGTGTTAGAGCTGAGTATATATTTGTCATTTCATACGGCGAAGCTCTGTCAGTTTGTTGACTTGTGTCTGTAACTTGAACGTCTTTAATAGATCAGAAGCAGTTAAACAGTAAGTTCTATCTTGTTTGTCATATCCACCTCTCTAGCAATGAATTCTGCCTCTGCTAGTTGAGTATGATCAGGTCGATTGCTCATTTCGGGAGCTCGATCTTTGTGGAATGCTCTTCAACTCAAATTTCAAGGCAGTGCTCAGCTCTGCAAAAGCAAAAGGTCATTATTAAGCAAAGAGTTTGACGTATTCACATTGATCAAAGGAGAAATGGTTAATCAGCTGATTGAGCGATACTGTCATCTGGTGGTTCATATGAAGAGAATGGGAATTGTGAAGACAAATGAAGAGCTTGTTGGCCGATTCTCTACCACAAGGTGAATGGTCGACTTACTTAACCATCTTGAAGAATGGAGTAGAATACAACAATTTCTCGTTGCCTCGCTTTATCGAGAGATTGGAAGGTCATGAATTAGAGATGCAAAAGATGGCAAAAAACAAGACTCTTCAAATGCAACAAGATGTTAATCTCTATTTCAAAAACAGTAAATCCAAGCGCCAAAGATTCAAACTGCGTTCAGTGCATATAGCTCACCAAGCACACCTCCAACTCAGTCAAGTGGTTTCCAATCATACCCAACAGTTGATCCGAATACACCATCAAGTCAACAAACTTCTTTTGGATCAAATCAATCTCAGAATAATCAAGCCACTCCATCATCTAATGCAAGTCAAAGAGTGTTGAAATGCAATATTGCTGTTGACTTTCAGAACGCGCAAAATTTTGACGAAAAGACGGCAAAATAACATATGTCTCTACTTGCTTCAGTTCTTGAGTCATATGACAGTCTTGTTGCTGGAAAGATTGGAAATTCTGAGATGACACGTGAAGACTACGATCAAATTGATCCAGTTGAAATGGAATTGATTGATATAAAATGGTGTATGGCTTTGATTGTTCGACGAGCACAGAGATTTATGGATATCACTGGTAAAGAAAATTTGGGTGGTTTGGATGGGAAACTTGGATTTGATAAATCCAAAGTTACTTGTTTCAAGTGTCGGGAGAAAGGTCACTTTAAAAGAGAATGTCCAAACCGAGAGGTTCAAGGAAATCATAATCCTTTCGCAGGCGACTATTACAAAAGAGCGATCTATCACCGACCACAACCAAGAACAAGAATCATGCCGATTGAAGAAAAGCAACCTGAAACTAAAGATAAGGCGTTTGTTATTACACAAGAAGACGAAGGGTTTAATTGGAACAATTTTATTTCAAAAGGAGAAAGTTTGGCATTGGTGGCTGAAATTATTGAGGAAACGGAAGAATCGGAGGCATCCTTTGATGAAGGACCTAAGGATGACGATTATTACTATCATACTTCATCAGAGGAAGAGGAGCTTTTGAATAGTCCATTCAAACACCTTTTGCCTAACGATGTTTTAAAAACTTTTGCAGGATATTTCGCACCTACTCAACATTCAACAGATGAAGTGCAAAAGAAGCCGGTTGAAGATGTCAAAGTGGATGAGAAAAAGGAATTGCTAAAAGAATACATCATTAAAGCGTGCATGGCGAATGGAAATGAGGTAAACAAGTCATCTGAGAATGAAAAATCTTGTTCAAAGTGTGATGAAACATGTGGTGAGTGTCTTGTGAAAGACAAAAGATTTGATGAATTGCAAAGTTTAACAGACAATTTGTCAAGCGATTACAAAACCACAAAGGAAGCATATGACGAATTGAGTGCGTCTGTTAAACAATATAATAAAGCACTCAGAGAAAATGACGCAACACTTATGATGCTTAAAGCAACAGTGATGGATAAACAAATGGCAATTAATATTCATCTAAACACTATTGCTGAGCTCAAAAGTGAGCTTAAGAAAATGGAAACTGAAACCGAACGAGTTAACAAACTGTTAATTAGTTATTCCACAAGCTCATACGTCATAGATCATATTTTACCAAATATTGAAAATACTGAGGAATCTAAAAATGGTGGAACAAAGAGTGGAAGTTATGATCGAGTTCCTCCACCCATATGGAACAGTTATGCTTGCAAAAATCCATCTGGGGTGGAAAAGGCGCTAGATCTTAAATTGAAAACCGAACAGTTGCCTGAGGATATCGATATAACTTACACTAAAAATGATGGTGAACGTGATTCTGAAGTGGTAGAAAATGTGATTGAAAAAGTGTTAACAAATGAATCTGAAGTGGCCGAGTCTGAAAAGTCTGAGAAGTCAAAATCTGATGACATATAGAAAATAGTTTAAATGGTGATCCTAATGCCATAGTTTATAAAATGAAAGGATCTGATAAACTATTTTTGAATGAGGATTTTCCTATCAAGAATGTGAAAAGAGGTTGTGTTGATAAAATGTTCAAGCTGATGGAGGTAAGTCATAATGATTTAGATAAACATGATTCATCTTTCTATTCTAAATCAAAAACTGACAACCGACCTTACTATCGAAAAATGGAGATTATCTAGAAAACAAATGAGCAGGGTTGGGTTTTCAGAAGCAACATAAAACCAATAGGTCCCAAAAATTGGATTTTACAAAGAAAATTAATTTTGTATTTGGGACAACAACCGAGAAGGAAAAGGAAATCATTGGTACCCAATCAAATGATGATTTTCTTAAAGAAAAAGAGAAACAAAAACATAAACAGGTTTTGAATACCTCCGTTCATAAGGACAGCAGGACATGCTTTAAATGCAAGAAAGTTGGACATATCGCACGATATTGTTCACAAGAAAGTTCAAAACCAATTTCTTCTCCGAAAAAGTTCACCAAGGATGAAAAGCAAAAAGCACCCATGGTTATGCCGAAACAAATTCTTAAAAGAAAGACTGAATCTCATCAAAATGTTAAACCAATTATTCAACCTCAATCTAAGTTTGAAATTGGTGAAACATCACAAAAAACTCAACAAAAAGATTCAAAATTTTGTGTCAAAAGGGCTAAACCACAAACACAGAAATGGGTTGTTAAAATTGTTAACACCAAGTCATCCAAGGTTGAACTCAAACCTTCTATTCCAAACAAAATTGAGCATAGAAAGATTGAAAAGAACAAAGTGGGTCCAAAGTTCGACATTCCAAACCCACCCAAGACCAAACAGGCTTGGGTCTCTTTGTTTAAATGAATTTTTGTTAATCATGTGTGCAGGGGCTCCAACGTTCGATATGGTCTAAATGGATCATGGATAGTGGAGCGTCTCACCACATGACAAGAATGCTTGCGCAGCTCAATGATGTTAGAGCTATTCGAGGAGGATATGTAGGATTTGCTGGAACACAGGGAGGTAGGATTGTCGGAGAAGGGATTCTCTCGAACGGAGTTGTATCGTTTGATAAAGTGAACTATATCGCCGAACTTGAGAACAATCTGCTTAGTATCTCGCAAATTTGTTACAAGAAGTTCACGACACATTTCAATGATAAAGAATGTCTAATTTTAAAACCCGGTTTCAAGATTCCAGAGAATGGATTCTGATGCGAGCTCCGCGAGAAAATGATTTATATGTCCTTGACATGAGCATCGTTTCTACCACATCAAAGAAAGTTCAATGCTTTGTTTCCAAAGCTACTGAGAACGAGTCAATTTTATGGCACAGAAAAATGGGGCACATTCATCTTCGAAAGATGAATATTCTTGTGCATAACGACTTAGTGGAGGGTGTCAATTTGAAAAGTTTTCATTTATCATATGATTGTCTTAGCTGTAAAAAGGGGAAGCAGCATAAGAAATCACACCCAAGAAAGCTGTTGAATTCGATAAAGCTACCACTAGAAAGACTACACATGGATCTCTTTGGACCAGTCAATGTTAAAAGTATTTCTGGAGATCTATACTGTCTTGTCGTTACAGATGATTATTCTCGATTTTCATGGGTGTTCTTTCTGGAAAGCAAGGATGAAACGTTTGAAACTCTTATGAGCCTTTTCAGAAAGCTCGAGAATTTATATCATTTGCCCATTAAGAGAATTCGCAGTGATAATGGAACTGAGTTCAAGAACAAGAAGATGCAAGAGTTCTGCAATGAGAAGGGGACTCTTCATGAATTCAGCGCCCCCTATACTCCACAACAAAATGGAGTAGCTGAACGAAAGAATCGCACGTAGATAGAAACTACTAGAACAATGTTGGCTAATTCGAAATTACCGATCAGTTTCTGGAGTGAAGCAGTAGCATCAGCATGCTATACCCTAAATCGTGTGTTGACAGTTAAGCCTCACAAAAAGACATGTTTCGAGTTACTAAATCAACGAAAGCCTAACTTAGCTTTTTTGGAACCTTTTGGATCACCGTGTACCGTCTTGGACCCGACTGGTAAATTTGGAGCTAAATCTTTGGAGGGTTTCTTTGTTGGCTATGCTACTCCTCAAAAACATGTTTTCTTGTCGAGTCTGAGCCAGGTAGTTCTAGCGCAGCACGTAGATTGTCAAAGATATACAACGCCTACGCAGAAGCCTGGGGATCCGTGGCTGTTTAACTATGATGGATTGTGGGATTCGTTTGATCTTCCAGATGTGCCAACTGAAGAAGAACTTGTTATGTTATTTCAACAACATCAGTTATCTAATCAAGAACAAGTTCCTCAACCGTTGGTGATTTCTACATCTTTATCAGTTAACACGTCTGATGTTGATCAAAGCTCTTATGTTCTAAATCTGGTTCCTGCTACAAATGTCAATGCTGCTGAATCTTCTGCCCAGCCAAATGAAGATGATGACTCTGATCGGGAACCAACTTTCAACGATGGAGGATCCAGTTCTGATGAGGGATCTGAACAGATTGAAAGCTGTCTGAAACAATAGGCTGATCAGTCTAATGCCAGGAATAAAGCTTCTTCATCTGTACCAGTTGTCGATGAAATTCTCATAAATTTGCAATCACAAGTAGATGTTCCAACTGAAGTGATGCCTAGGACGCTTTCAGATCATCCGTCAGAGAACATAATAGGCAGCTTACAATCGGGAGTGTAAACTCGCAATCAGATTAATAAAGATCCAAGCTGTTTCTATACTAGTATTGCTCCACTTCGAGTCCGATTTTCTCACAGTTGTTTTGTTTCTCAGGTTGAACCGGGAAACTGGAAAGATGTGTTGAAAGAAGAAAGTTGGGTGGATGCGATGCAAGAAGAGTTATTGCAATTCCAGAAACTTGGAGTCTGGACGCTTGTTGACTTGCCAGATCATCACAAAAAGATTAATACAAGATGGGTCTTCAAGTGTAAAAGAGATGATAGAGGAGTTGTCGTGTGCAACAAAGCTCGACTTGTGGTTCAAGGTTTTCATCAGCAAGAAGGGATAGACTATACTGAAGTCTACGCCCCAGTTGCACGTCTTGAAGCAATTCGCATATTCTTGGCCTTTGCCTCGTGGAAAGGGTTCAAGGTGTCCCAATTGGATGTTAAATCTGCTTTCCTTTATGGAAAAGTGAAAGAGGAGGTGTACGTCGGCCAACCACCGGGGTTCGTTGATCCAGTACACAAAGATAAAGTCTACCTCTTAGATAAAGCCTTATATGGTCTTCATCACCGAGAGCTTGGTATGAAACTTTATCGAGTCATCTTCTAGACAATGGCTTTATCAGGGGAACAGTAGACTCAACTCTCTTCACAAAGGAAGTCGATGGGCATCTAATTATTGTACATATATATGTGGATGATATTATCTTTGGATCGACAAATGACAAGCTGTGTAAAGACTTTGAAGAAGTCATGAAGCGCAAATTCGAAATGAGCGCAATGGGGGAGATGAAGTTCTTTCTAGGACTTCAGGTTGATCAGTTGCCTGATGGTATCTTCATTCATCAGACGAAATATGTTCATGACATATTGGAGAAATTCAATATGACAGGAGCTAAACCAGCATCGACCCCGTTAGCTCCAAATCACGACATTTGTCCAGATCTTACCGGAGAAAGAGTTGATGAAACTTTATATCGCTCCATGATCGGATCCTTGATGTATCTGACTGCTTCTCGATAAGATATCATGTATCCAACGTGCCTGTGCTCCCGTTATCAGTCTAATCCAAAAGAGTCACACCTGCTTATCGTTAAAACGCATAATGAGATATCTGAAGGGTTTTCCAAGCAACGGCTTGTGGTACCCTAGACATGATGATTTTAATCTTGCAGGTTACTCGGATTCTGATTTCGTATGCTGCAAACTGAATACAAAGTCTACAACGGCCGGCTGCCAGTTCTTCGGAACCCGTTTGGTAACGTGGCAATGCAAGAAACAAACCGCGATTGCTCTCTCTGCCTGTGAGGCTAAATACGTTTCGGCTTCCAGTTGTTGTGCTCAGATTCTCTGGATACAGCAACAGATGAGAGATTTCAGTTTGCAATTTCTTGATACGCCTATATATGTAGATAATCAGGCCGTGATCGATATCACCAAAAACTCATGTCAACACTCACGTACTAAACATATCGAGATTCGACACCAGTTTACCGTGCTTGCTACGAGAAAAAGTTGGTACGAATTGAGAAAATCCACACATATGACCAAAAAGCAGATTTTTATACCAAAGATTTTGATAAAACAAAGTTTAAAAATTTGTTAAAGCTAAATGGTTTAAAAAATATGATCTCAGGGATATATTTGAGGTTGAGTTTGAGGATGATGACGACTTGATGTGAATTTGTCATCGGGTAAACGTTTTTCTATACATTCTTTCTTATAATATCTTAAAAAAACCAAAAATATTTTTTTGATTTTAGGGGAAGAACATTTGAGGAAAATACAAAAACATTTAAAAAATCAAAAAGAGTTTTGTGTAAAAAGGAGTGATCATAGTAAATCAAAAATGATAGTCACAGTATGCTAAAGAATTGTATTGTTTCTAAAGTAATTAAGCAAGTCTTACTATAGATATGCCAATAGACTTCACTCGTTCAGTAAATTGTATTTGAGATATAAACCTAAATCACAAAACTGATTAATTTGTGGATTAACATCTCTCGAATATAGGGACTTAGTAATCTGAAATTTCGTTTGAGAGAATGCCAAATTCTGCGATACTAGGTCTTTATATTTGATTGATATCTGGGGTATTATTCGAGTTTTCTGATTTTGCGGAAGCAATGGCCTAGAACTCATATAATACTTTCGCATTATTTCCCCGAAAGCTGCATAAAAATGATTATGTCTTAAGCAATTATGACATTTGCAGTACAAAAGATTCCTTAATGGAACACCACCTAAAAACGAGCCTTCATCTCTTTGTCTCTATGGTAGTACTAACCTGAGCACTCAAGGTCTCGCATTCACCTATATATTCACCTGTAAAATGACATTCTGGGAATCTTGATAGGGGAGTATATTCTGAGATGGGAGACACAGTTATTTCATGTTTCTAATAATACCTTAACCTATCTTGAAACAGTTGAGAAACGAGAAGAGGTTTAAATGGACAAATATATTGGCAATCAAGGTAAATTTGTTTAAAAGCTTAAAAGGTGTTTCTAGACCAATGGTACTGATGACTTATATGAATGCTTGAAATGATCCTCTAAAAACACAAAATTCACAAAAATGTTATTATTCATTGAAAAATTTCTTAAAACGCAAAAAGATTTTTAGTTTTCTTAGCTTGATAGTTTTAATTTTTGTTTACCGATGATAAAGACACTGATGGTTGGATTCATAGCAACATCTTGCTGAGGAAAGCTTGGAATCATGGGTTGGGAGCTAATTTTTAACAAAGTTTACTCAAATGCCAAGAAAGTTCATTAAATTGAAACTTTACATGTTAAAATAAATCTATTTGGTCAAATATGGTCAACCAAGGTCATTAAATTGGACTTGGAAGGCAAATTGGATAACCATGGTCATTAACTTGGACATGGTTAGTCAAATGGATTTTTGAAACAGATAAAATTTTTGATAAAATGAATGAAAATATAAAATAAAAAATTGGAATTGAAAAAGTTTAAAGTTTTTAGATTTGATTCGTATAAAATCAAATTTCATGCGGTTAAGTCATTTTTGTACGAAACAAGGGTAAACATTTAGTGCGAGTCACAAAATTTCATACGAAACACAGATGAATATAAATACCCTTTGGTTCGTACAGAAATGAGATTTCTTTCTTTGAGTACTGTTGAGCGAGTCAGAGAGATTTTGTGTGATTCGTCTTTGAAACTTCATTTCTTGATTCTTGTGCTTGCTATTCACATTGTTGAGGTTGATTTGCACAACTCTTACAATGGGCAAGGTAATTTCATCACGATCTCACTGTTATAATGTCAAAATTTCGTACGATTGGGACTAAAACTAGATCTAGGGAAATTGGACCGGTAAAACTTAAAATTGACCATAAAATCGTTAATATCGGCTCTAATAACCTGAAAATCAACTATCAATTTGCTAAAAACAACAAGTTTTAGGTTCGGATTACACTTGGACAAATTTTGGGACGACGACGATTTGGTACGAGTGAACTGTTACGCACGAAATAATATTTCAAAGCACAATGATTAAGAATAGAATTTTGTGCGAAACAGGTGAACCGTATGAATAACATGAACTTTAACTTTCAAATGGTTTGATCACATGAAGGTTTCGTACGAAACAAAATTTTTATACGAAACAGAGAGAATAATGTTAAAATGTTCAAAACTTGTCTGGATATTTCATGCGAAACATAGGATTTTGTACGAACCAAGAGATTGAAACTTTGAAAGTTTAAAATTTTTGTTTACGTGTGTATTTCGTACGAAATAAAGAGTTTTTGTATGAATCAATGAAGAATTTATTGAAGATCTGAAATTTTTCTAACAGTTGAATGTTATTTTCTTGAACAAGAAAAGAGATCCAGATTTTCTCCAGTACATAACATATGCTGTATCACAGATGCTAAAATCCCAGAGATAGCTGCGTACCGAAGTATCTTGGATTTTCTTACCATAATTAGAGCGACGAAAGCGATTACAGATAGACATACTGCATATTTGTAACATGTGGATATTTTTGGAATGCTGCGGAATATAGTCTTGATGACAACGCCATTATATCAGCAGTAAAGATTAATGATGTGGATATTCAAGTGAAGATCACTGAAGATTTGATTCGGAAAGTGTTAGAGTTTAAAGATAACAAGGATGATCCAACGGGCTTTACTAAATATATGGTGAAAGGATGTTTTTACAGGATGGGATATACGTCTTTTGTGAATGCTGCTCCTTTCAAGAAGGGAAATCTAAGTGCGCCGTTTCGATATCTGGCACATGTCATTATTCACTGTTTAGGTCACAGGAAGGGTGGTTTTGATGACTTAGTAGATTATCAAATGTGCATGATTACCGCGCTGGTGCTGAATCTTCCTTATAACTTTTTGAAAGTTATATTTACTCAGATGATCCAAAACATCCAGAAGGAGAGATTTCTGCAGTATCCAAGGTTTATACAGATGATGTTAGACTATTTACATCCAGACTTGAAGAAATCTCCAGATGATGTTCTTAAACTTGAGAGGATGTTCAGTCTCTACAAAAAATGAACGTACATTTAAAGTCTGCTCCCATGCTAAACCGATGTTCGGTGCTATTCTGAATAAAGATTACATCTCACCCGCACCTGGAAAATGGAGGAAAGACGATAGTGGTGACGATGAGGAGGAAGTGAAATCATTATCTTTGTTTGTGGCAAAGCGAAGTCCGTAGTTTGTGAAAGACGGAGAAAAGGGAAGAAAAGCTACATACAAAGGAAGAAAGAGAAAAGCTGTGTCTACTGCTGAAAGTTCAGGGCTGAGGGATGAACCTGAGATTGAAGAAGCAGTTGAAAAGATGGCTGAAGATACAGAACGTCAGACTTTCGGAGCTGACAAGGCAGCAGCTGAAGAAGTACTATCTTCTAGTACCGATTCAGAGGATAGACGTGCAGGAGAAAAGAAAAGAGCGGAGAAATTGGCAAAGAAACGTCAAGATGAGCTGAAGCGTAAAGCTGAAGAACGAAAAAGAAAGGCAACATGCGAAGACAATACTACTTACGTTCCGTCTGAATCTGAGCTTGAATCTGGTTTTGGAACTCCGGTCAAGAAAAGACAAAGAAGGATGAAAAGATCTGCAGCTCGCATATCTCCGATTGTTAATCCAACAGAAGCTGGTAGTGAGCAAACTACTGAAGCAAATGTGGAGGAACAAACACAGAGTATTCTATCTCCACTACATTATATGCATCCTGAGCCAGATCAGCCACATGTTGAACCAGAAATATCTTCGCAACAACCATCAGTTCCTGAACAAGAACCTGAACAGCAAAACCAACACCACAACAATCTGTGCCAGAACCTGTTCAACATTCTATGCCTGATCCAGATCCTGTACAGCAACCAGCACCACAACAGACGGCTCAACAAAAGTCTCAACCATCTCATGCTCAACAGTCTCGTCCTACATCACAACCGTTTAGTTCACAGCTTTTTTGACGAGATTAATTTAGACGATCTACCAGGATGAGAAGAGTTTTGGTTTGATGATCCTAGAATTGATGATTTGCAGAAACAAGTGATGATGAACGTTGTGCGCATCGCTGAATTGCAAGAACAGATAAACTTGTTAACGGCAGAGAAGTTTGAAATGCTTGAAAGAATTGGAGGTTTAATCATTGATAAACAGCAACTCGAAGCGATGATGGCAAGTATTATTTCTGAAAATGAAAGATTACGTTTGAGAATGACTGAGTACAAAGAAGAAAGTTGAGAAATAATCGAAGGATGGATGTATTTGAGAGGATTTTTTAGAAGAGGTTTGGTTTGAGTATATCTGCAGCGGTTGATGAAATTGAACATGAAGAAGCAAGAGAAAGAGTTGCAGAGCGAGAACGGTTGGCAAAACAACAATCTGATGCGTTAGGAAAAGGTAAGGGTAAGATTGTGGAGGATTCTGTGACTGAAGAAGCTGTGCCAGAAGCTGAATCTGGGCCAGTACAATGCTGGGATATCGTAGTGTATGAAGAACCGAAGAACTTTATTCTGATAGGAAAGCCTGTTGATGTTGATATAGATTTTCTTGATATTTCCCAAAGTCATCGAGAGTGGTTGTTGATGAAAAAGACGGGAAAGGATAGTAAAGAAATGGTTGAAGAAAAAGAAAAGGAGGAAGAGATAGAGGATACTGAAGACGTTGACGTTGATGATAAACATTCTAGCAGTTTGGATGATGGTAACGATGATGATAATGTGGGAGGATCGGGTATTCGTGTAATATATTCAAATGTTAATGAATTAGTTGATCTTTTCGAGTATTTTGATGATTCTGAGAACCAAATTGCTGAAGAGGAAGGGATAAACAAAGTTGATGAATCGATAGATTCTCAGCAGGCAGGAATTTTCACAGAGAATGTTACATCTTTTGTTCCTGGTGCAAAAGCCATTTGTTCTATATCTTGAGCATGATGTTGAAGAGGGAGAGTTTGTGCATAGTTACTCAAAAGAAAAGATAGCTGAAATGCTCAGAATTAGTGGAGAAAAGTTTGATTTTGACTTTGAAGACGAACTGAATGAGATAGATGCTTTCGAACCAAATGCTTATGTTTTTTGAAGAAATAGAAGACGCAAACGTATACGATAACGTTGTTGTTGAAAGTGACTCTGATGAAGATGCGAATGATGCCGTTCAGGGTACAGAAGATTTACCAACGTTTATCAATTTATTTACAGCAGAAAGCTCTGAAATGTTACAAAGGAAAGTATCGGAAGCTTTTAAAGAAGGAACGATTCCTGAAAAGATGTCTACAGCTGAGATTATCGAACAAAAGAAGAAATGGTTTAGGGAAACTCCAGCTGAGCGAAAGTTTAAGAGACCCCTGGCGTTTTTCACTAGAGATGCTGATATTTCCTTAGGGGATATTTTGAGTTGGGGTTGGATTGAAGAGCTGAATGTTTATGCTATTAAGAGAGAATTTGGGATTCAATACTTCCGATATCTAAGTGACATCAAAACTCTGCCATATTGGGACATTAAGGAACTTGTGCAAACAAAGATGATAAACCTAAAGATGAAGTTCCATGATCAAAAGTTGTGGAGATTGATCAAATTTGAAGCGAAGCATGGTTTTGTTCACTGGAAACCACATTATCCGCGTCGTATTATTAAAGAAGATCCAGTGACAAAAGAGAAAGATATTACGTTGATTGTGAAGAAACCACGGGTGTTGAAAAACATTCCGATGATCAAAATGGAGCAAGATTTCTATACGATCTTCAAGTGGTGGCATTACGATTCTAATAAATGTGAGGCTGTTATTTGTGTACACCCAGATGAAGATTCGTGGAAGATAACTGAGGAATTAACCGAAGACGTCATAGCACACAAAAGAATATTTGGGTTGTTGCGAGGCATTCGAGTACTAGACCCCATGTGGCTAGTAAATTGTTCGAAGAAAGACATTGAATGTTTATTTTATAGCAAGATCAGTTTTGAAGAAAAGGATCAGGAGTAAGCATTTCAATTTCAAAAGATTGTGAATGTGTGCTTTGCAAATGATATTCACTCGGGATCGGACTGGAAGACAACCTGGAGAAAGATTGAGAAGAAGGAGTTGAAGAAAACTGAAGAAAAGGAAGCCCGGATCACTGAACATTCAAGAGTAGCATCGTTAAGGAGTTTCAGTTTTTGAAGCGACGTCCTCTGACCGATCAAACGCCTATTGCTTATGAGGAACGTCGAAAGCCGTTAAAGAGATTTTTTGGGTTTTAAAGTCAAATCAAATTGAAGTTTTAAAGATTATCCAGACTACGGCAACATCCAAGGGGGAGTTTGTTGGTGCATAATGTCTATTGCCTACGTCTAGGATTTATCTGTAATGTTTATAAAGTTTACACGTTAATGTTTAAATGAGAAAATGTAAATTTTATGTATTGATACACTGTGATTCGCACGAAACATAAGTGTGTTTCGTACGAGTGAGTCACTCGTACGAAATACTTTTTCGTACGAAACACAGATGTTTGTTATTGCACGCACTTCAGTACGAGTCATGTCGACCTACAAATAGGGAAGTGTTGTGTTAGAGCTGAGTACGTATTTGTCATTTCATACGGCGAAGCTCTGTCAGTTTGTTGACTTGTGTCTGTAACTTGAACGTCTTTAATAGATCAGAAGCAGTTAAACAGTAAGTTCTATATTGTTTGTCATATCTACCTCTCTAGCAATGAATTCCGCCTCTGCTAGTTGAGCGTGATCAGGTCGATTGCTCATTTCGGGAGCTCGATCCCCGCTCACACTTATGTCATGGATATGGGTGCTAAGGATTCTTCCACTGTGGTGGCGTGTTTACTATCAAAAGCATCTGAGGCTGAGTCATTGTTGTGGCACAGATGCATGGCCCACATCCACTACCAAAAAATAAATTATATTATTAAAAATGGTTTAGTGGAGGGGGTGCCAGTGCAGAGGTTTCACGTGGAAGGTAAATGTCGTCCATGTCAAAAGGGAAAACAACATAAGAAACCTCACAAGTCTAAAACAGTAAATTCCGTAGATGCCACTTATGAATTACTTCATATGGATCTATTCGGTTCGGTGAACGTAAGGAGCATATGTGGAAAGTACTATTGTTTAGTTTTCACTGATGATTACTCACGATACTCATGGGTTTTCTTTTTAGGTACAAAAGATGAGACAACGGAGATGCTGATAGATCTTTTTACAAAATTGGAAAATGTCCATGATGCACGGATCAAGAGGATAAGGAGTGATAATGTCACGGAGTTCAAGAATGAGATTCTGGATCTCTATTGTCTTCGCAAAGGAATTGAACATCAATTTTCTGCTCCTTATACACCTCAACAGAATGGAGTCACTGAGAGGAAAACAGGACGTTGATTGAAGCTGCAAGGACTATGCTATCCCATTCAAAGCTTCCAGTTCTTTTCTGGGGAGAAGCTGTGAACACAGCTTGCTATGTCCTGAACAAAGTTTTAACGGTTAAACGGTTTAACAAAACATGTCACGAACTATTGTTTAACCGAAAACCGAACTTAAAAGGCTTTGAACCATTTGGATTACCCTGCACCATAATGCGAAACAAAGATAAGCAAAAATTCAGTGAGGTTGCTGGTGAGGGTTACTTTCTAGGCTATATGCCTGGAACACGATAAAAGGGTTTTTAATCTAAAACTGGTAAAATTGAGGTGGTGTTTAACATTGAAATTACTAGTTATTCACCTCAACAATCAACAAGTGGTCTTGCTATATTATATGATTATGAAAGTGTCTTGAAATTATTTAATTTTCCTAATGTTTCAAATGCAGATGAGTCTCAGGTGATCCATACTGTGATCAGTGAAGATGGAGAGTGTGACTTCATGCCTAGATCAAGTATATTGATGACAGATGCTCCAGAAACTTCTTCCAGTGCAGCTCCAGAGGACTCTAGTGATAGTGAGTCTGAACCTATTCAGGGGGAGGACTTCACTAATCCATTTTCAAATATTCAGGGGGAGGTTGAATCTAATATGGGAGATAATCTGGTTGTTGACACCATTGCTACCACACGAGTACACATAGATCATCCAGTTGAAAACATCATTGGTGATGCTGCTGTAGGTGTTCAGACAAGAAGAGGTGTGCTCGAAGGTTCCTATTTGTTTACTTCGTTTCAGACTGGGTTGATTCATGAATGTTTATATAGCTATTTTATTGTGCAAGAGGAGCCGAAAAATGTTAATATGGATCTAAAAGACAATTTTTGGGTGGAAGCTATGCAAGGGGAACTAACTTAGTTTAAGAAATTGAAAGTTTGGGAGCTAGTTGACTTGCCTGAAGGAGAGAAATAAATAGGCACTAAGTGGGTGTTTAAGTGCAAGAAAGATGATCGAGGGATCGTGATAAGGAATAAGGCTCGGTTGGTGGTGAAAGGGGTCAATTAGCAAGAGGGGATTGCTTATAATGAAGTGTTTGCACCAGTAGCAAGGTTGGAGGCAATTCATTTGTTCCTAGCTTTTGCTTCTTTCAAGGGCTTCAAAGTTTACCAACTTGACGTGAAGAGTGCGTTTCTTTACGGGAAAGTCCAAGAAGTGGTGTATGTCTCACAACCAGATGGTTTTACTGATCCAGACTATCCAGATCGACTCTATCGACTTGATAAGGCATTGTATGGGTTGCATCAGGCACCTACGGTGTGGTATGAGACACTGTCAGCACATTTGTTAAAACATGGTTTCGAAAGAGGTCAGCTTGACAGTACACTATTCATTAAAATGAAGAAGGAAGACTTTCTGCTGGTACAGGTATACGTAGATGACATCATTTTGGGTCATATGATGAGAACATGTGTCATGATTTCGAGGAGGTAATGAAGAGCAAGTTTGAGATGAGTGTGATGGGTGAATTATCCTACTTTTTGGGTTTACAAGTTGAACAGAAGAAGGATGGGATGTTTATACATCAGACGAAGTATGTGTATGACATTTTGTCTCGTTTCAAAATGGAGGATTGCGCTACTTTCAATACACCTATCTGTGAGAATCACAATCTTGGTCCAGATCATGAGAGTGTGGAGGATGTTGATCTGACTCAATACAGGGCAATGATTGGTTCTCTGATGTACTTGACTGCTTCACGACCCGACATCATGTTCGTAGTATGTCTTTGTGCCAGATATCAAGCGAATCCAAAAGAGTCCCACATGAAAGCGGTGAAGCGGATTGTTCGTTACTTGAAGGGGAAACCTAAACTTGGGTTATGGTCTCCAGCTGCTAGTGATTTGAAGTTTGTTGCTTTTACTGATTCGGACTTTGGAGCATGCAAATCTACAAGGAATTCTGCCACAGGTGGTTGTTAGTTCTTAGGAGGGAGGCTTGTCTCATGGCAATGCAAGAAGCAGTCTTGCGTGTCTACCTCGACGTGTGAAGCTGAATATATTGCTGCGGGTAGCTGTTGCTCTCAGGTTCTCTGGATCCAACAACAGATGCGCGATTACGGTTTGAATTTCACTCGTACTCCTATTAAGATAGACAATAATGCCATTATTTCAGTCACCAACAATCCCATAAAACACAGTTGCACAAACCATATTGACATTCGTCATTATTTTATACAGGATTGTGCTGAAAAGAAATTAATTGAACTGCATCGAGTCGACACATGAGATAACCTGGCAGATCTTTACACAAAAGTGTTTGACAGGGCTCATTTTGAACATTTAGTGGAACTCTACGGGATGAGGAATCCTGAATAACCATTTTTCCATAAAAATAGTTTGTAAACAATTTACTACTTTTCAAAAATCAAAAACATAAAAAAATAGAAAATCAAAAATGAGTTTTCACTGTCTGAAAAAGAAGAAATGATAGTACATCAGCAAGTTAGACTGTCACACTGAAATTAAAACTAAATTGCTTAAGTGTGATAGCAGCTTCATCATATGATGTACCAGTAGGCAAAAAGCATGAAATAATCAACTTACCTTGGTGATACACATAAAATAAATTGTGTATGAGTGGGTCACATATCAGTGGCGTATGGTTTTATAACCTAAAATCTTGCGTTGATAGATTACCAAAATCTGAGGTTTTAGGTCTTTACATCGTTATTTCATCTGGGGTATCAAGGTTGTCCTTCTGTTGCATCCAGATATATGCTGACCTAGGCACAACCAGGATATCTTAAAAGAGCTAAAATGCAAATCCCAAAAATTGAAGAAGCTCTCCTAGAGAGTCATTAAAATGTGCAAATTGCATTATTCGTACCAAAATTTGGTATTTGCCCTAACCCTCGTTGGATGGTGGTCTCTTTGCTGTACGAAAGTACTGACCTGATCCCCAATTATCTAACGTTGTAATTCAAAAGGATGAATTTTGGTATACTCACCTACTACGATGAATTTTTGTGCATACCTTGATCGTGGGGGTATGTCCTAAAGTGGGACACACTAGTATATCAGTATAAATTATCTAAACATATCACTAGGTAATGGTACTTGAAATGTTCATGTATTTTGTTTAAGTGGATAAACAATACTGGTAATCGTCTTGAACTGCTTTTCATGAATATTGCATAATAGAATTTTCAAATAGAGTGAAAACAGTTGATGTTGCTGATCTGATCTTCTTAACGGTGATTCTCACAAAAATAGAGTGTTTATTATTTCGTTATTATTTGATTTCATAAAATATAAAAAATTCCAAAAATATTTCATTTTCTTGTATATTCTTAATGTACGGAAATTGGTTGTTCATGGAGGAGTTGTTACCGATAGGGGGAGACGATGTTAGAAGCTGAGTTCAAAATTTTAAAATCTTGCAGGTTCTGTGTGCTTAAAAATTTTAAGTATGTGGTTTGAGTTGAGAAGTGCTTAATCTGTGATACAGTTTTACTATCTCTTGAATAATAATAATTTGTCAACTTCTGTTGAAAAATTCTTATGGTTTCTCGAGATGTTTGTTTTATAGTATACAGATTGTAGCAGTGTGTTGCTGAGAAGTTTGGTGGAGAGGAGTTTGCTTGGATGCATGGTAGAACCTCCTCTCTACATTGCAGACAAAGTTGAAGAGTTTTGAAGATTGCTATGCAAGGACTAAACTGGAGTTTACTCAAACGCTAACGATTTAAAAGATTTGGTGATTGGATACATCAGCTTAGGGGAGTCTGTTACTGATAGAAGCTATTAAAGCTGAAGCTATCCAAAGACCAACGTTTTTTCAAAGATGTTGAAGATTGCAGGAAGTCTGAAGACTAAGTTATTTTATGAAGCTATTGTCAAGGGGGAGTTTGTTGGTGCATATTTGTGACAACAGCTTAGATTTGGTCTTTGGATATCTTGTAATTAGTAAAATGATAACCGGTTAGCAGGTTTAGTTTTGTAATAGTTAATTAGAAGTAATTGGATTGAACTAGACACAAAATAACACATGGTAGGCGAATTGGGCTTTAAACCCATTAGCAGTCCATGTAGGAAACCCTAGCCCAGTTGCATAACCTATCTCTATATAAAGGGAGGTTTGCATTTGGGTTTAGGTTGCTGGTTCTATTGTTGTGTTGCTCAGTTGCTGGTTTAGTTGTTTAGAGAGAAGAGTATTGAATTGATTGTAAACACTTTGTGTTAGATAATCAATAGAAGACTGTTTGAAGGAATTTGTTCTTGTTCTTGTTCTTGTTCTTGTTTTCTGTGAAATTTGATTTAGGGGATTCCGCACTCCAGATTAGATAGACGATTCTGTGAAGATCCATAAGGAATAGGGGACCTACATGGCCAACACGTCATCTTCCTGTGGGGCATCATCCTCCATAGGGTCAAGAAGAGCAAATGGCTGAAAATCGTCAAGGTCCTCGTCGTTAGGGACCTCATGGTCGGCTTCGTCCTCATGGGGTATGGCCTCCGCATCGGAGCCGTATCCATCATCGGACACGTACTCCATCGGGTCCTCCTCGTAGCTCGACGAAGAAGACATAGTCCTGGCAAATAATCCGTACGATGCATATATATATATATATATATATATATATATATATATATATATCACATAACATCCCATCTGGCCTGGATTTCTATCTTTTGTAACGTGTCCATGACACATAGTCTTATAATGTAATGTGTCAATTTCTCATAGACTAATCATGTATTGATCCTTTTTCGTTACTTATGGCTGAGCTCGTGTGATAGATCCTCGTGTTATCGTGTCAAATGAAAACCTTTTGTCATATTTCCGAAAATGTTTTTCTAATGTTATAAACTTTGTTTTCATGTGAGAGCCCTTGGTGATTGTAGACCAAACTTTAATAAAAGTTTTTCCCTGGTTCACTACAATCGAAGCTCTGATACCAATCTGTCACACCCTGGTCTTGGCGGAAGCGCAAACGTGTGACTATGAGGTAATCATTGCATCCAATCAAGTAAACAAGTATAAACCAGCAACGATGCCATACTTATATAAATATTTCATTCCGACATTTATAAGTTACCAAAAGTAATTTCATAGTTTTCACTTCGTCATCAGAGACATAGTTTGACATACATACTTCAAAATAAAATGTTGTTTTCAAGGTAAATGCATAATGAGGTTTTGACCCCTATATACCCATACGAGGTTGGGATATAAGAGGCAAATCCTCCAAAAAATGGCATTCGTTTTCTTGTCATTTCCCATATCCCAAAATGTATCACCAACTCATGCTTTGCGTCGTAAAATACATGTAACTTTAAGAAGTCAACAAAAGCTGGCGAGTTCATGTAGTTAATGTTTTCGTATAAAAATGTCATCTTTGTGATCCAGTAATGAAATCTGAGTATGTTATTAGCAATCATGGGGTTTAAGGATCTATTAGTGTGTCGCGAGCACCCTGACATATGTGCCATAAGTAAGCAACCAAACCAAGAAAACTTTGACATCATTGGGATCACAAAAGCACTCCTAAGGTATACCAACCAGGAGTGGAGCGCGCCTCAAATTAAATAGATCTATATCTTTTTCACCTTGGTCACTACGTGATTAATGGTTACTATTTTCATCATCCTTTTTACGCATATTTGATGGTGTTATCATCTAAACCCATAGCTAACATACTGTTTGTTATGACATGTACTCCCCCTTGATAGTTTTTAAAACAAAACTTTGAAATAATAGAAAGGAGGGACATGAACTCACAGCTTTGCGTTCCATACGTCTACTTATCAAAGTTCGGTGTTCGTACACGTGTGTAACCTACATGTGTATTAACTTTATTAGACACCTAGGTCTCGTTGGACCTCGTACCAGTTGTTCATCTTGAATTCTTGTTGTGTATATATTTATCACATTAGAACAACTTTTAATGTTATCATAGTGTTGGTAGTTCGTTTATTCGATTATTATTTTATACATATATTTCTCAAATATATATATGTTGTTATTCTAAGATCGTGTGTGAACGGGCCTCGCCTTTCACATGTCCTCGTGCCTTGCCGTGTGTCATTGGGCATAGCCCATGTCATGTATGTCATTGGGCCTAGCCCATGTCTTTATGTGATTGGGCCTAGCCCATGTAATTTATGTCATTGGTCCTAGCCCATGTCTTTATGTGATTGGGCCTAGCCCATGTAATTTACGTGTTTGGGCCTAGCCCATGAAATTATATGTTTGGGCCTAGCCCATGTATTATATGTTTGGTCCTAACCATGTATTTTATGCCTTTGGCTTAGCCCATGTATTTTATGCCTTTGGGCTTAGCCCATGTTATTACATGTTTTGTGTAATTGGGCCTTGCCCATATCTTTATATAATGGGCCTAGCCCAATCACATGTTCTAATCTTACACTTATTAATTTTTACTAAGTATAGACTTTTAAGTATATTTTTATACTTTTATAACATCACTTAGTATTTCTTATACATTTTAACTTTCCAGATTTTGTTATCGAATAATACATATATTCGTTAAGTATCTAAAATATATTATTTTAGACATGTCATCGTTGTCGTTTAATATATACCTTTTCGCGTTGAAAATCACCCAACGTCGTAGTAACTCTTTATGTTGGCGATTTGTTCGTTGGTCGACGACGCGATGGTGTATCGTGTACATTCGCTCATCGTCCGCATTACTCCGTTCGTTCCATCATTGTTTCGACATATTGTAAAAGTGTATGTGCTTTATGTTATCTACACTTGGTAATTCTTCAAGTGTTTGAAGTATTTGTATAAGTTGGGTATTTTGTGGTATATACCCTAAACTTCTAGATACATACACATGTATTTACACATAAACTTTTGGTGACAAAATATGTATATATATATATTTTTATTCCCACAAGTATATATATGTAATAAATACTTACTTTTAACTTGTAAAATATATATATATATATATATATATATATATACTTGTTAAACTCTTGGATGGTTAGAGTTTAACCCTTGTCATTAAAACTTCCTTAATTATGGTTTAGGTCACTAATCGCGTTTAGTCCCATTAATCACCCCGTTAATTACACTTTAATCGCAATTAGATTTTTAGAAAATTTTCGCCATAGTTTCCACTAAATTATGGCAGTTTCCACGTTTCAAAGATGTATTTAAATTAAGTTTAAACCCATAATCAAGATCAATCATCAACTCAAGATTACATATCACTTTATTATGCTTTATTTACAACTTATGCATCCTCATTTTCCATGATCTTTGTAAATATATTTTTACTCCTTTGTTTACTACACTTTTTTTAGGATGATTATAACTTAAATCATGGTGTTTATTTTTTATAGAAATCACACATATGTAGTAAATCATTTTTAAGTTGTAGTAATCTTCATGGATCATGAGGTTGATGATCTAGTTTAGATTTAAATATCACCATGTTTAAAGCATCATTTATATTGTTATCCATACAAGATCATCCACTTTAAACACCTTACTTTATCATAATCAACATAATCATGCTAACTAGTTAACACTAAAGCACATAATCAACACATAATAAGCTTTATTTAGTGGATTATGATGGTGAGATTAGGGTTTTTAATTTGTATTTTCTTTACTTTTAAGATGATCAACAAGTACTTCCTTAAACTAGACATTATAAGAAGCTTAAATATGATGAAAAATTATTTTACAAAGTTGCTCAAGATTAGTGAAGATTAAGAAGAAGATGAAGCTCCAAGAAAGCCCTAATGACCCTCCATCCTTGCAAGCACTTTGGATGATCTTGAATTGGCCTAACTAAGCTTGATTTGATGTTTTAGGGTGAATGGTGGATGATGGTGGTGATTGTTTGAGCTGTGGGAAAGAGAGAGAGATGGGAGTTGTATGTGTTTTGAAAGGTGTAAAAATGATGAGAATGGTGATGTAGTAGTTATATAAAAAATCACGTGTCACAAATCTTTCAAACCATCACCATAAACTTCTTGAACCATGCTTATAACTACACATTTTCAACACTAATCAAGTGGCCGTGGGACCCACTTAAATCCACCAAAATGAGGGGGGGGGGTTAAATGTAATTATTTTTTTACATGTGATGAATTGTTAGATATTTATGTAATTAGCCTAAGTATGATGATTAGGGGTTGATCTTGTAGCATTAGCAAGTAATTAGGGTTTAGGGTGTTAATCAATGTTAATTAATCCTCTTGACTAATTTGTATTAGTTTTGGATAACGAAAACGTCATTAGTTCGCTCATCGGTACGATATCGGCTAGTATACGAACTTTATTATTTCGTACCGGAAGCTTTGGTTATCGACACCATAAGTGCCATGACGTTTATTTAGGACATTTCCGACCTAGAAATACGCTTAACTAGTTCACTAGCCGAATATACGTTGAGTTAGGATGGCTGAAAAGCATTCCGTCTAATTGTTCGCTCGATATTGGCACTTATATATTTTGTCGTCGAACATTTTCAGAAGTTGTGTTTCCGTGACCTAAAGATAGTTGAAAGGACTTCGAATCCCAAATGAAGCTTAACTAGTTCTTTAGACGAATGTATGAGGCTATCAGCCATTAAAATTTTTGTCGGTTCGACAATCGGTCGCCGTATGACCGGAAACGATGTCTTTTATGTATTTCTGCTATTCTCATATTGCTTTAGGGTGTTCAACATTGTTTTGTTATAATTTCTGGAACCTGGAAAATACCGAATTAATGTTGCGGACAAACTGAAATCGTCACCTTTTTGGTTGAAACAGTCAATTTTGTAATTTAGGCATTGTACCGTATGTATTTTTGAAAACTGTGTTCCCGCATTAGTGTTTTCATATGTATATGGACTCATTTAGGGCATTAGCATGCCGTTATTCATTGTTCTGTTTCGTTTTAGTGGTTTTGCTGGCCTCAATTGTGCAACCACGAATAGTGCGCCCAACACTTTCTACCAACACTTTTTTGCGTCTTAACAGAAACCAATATATGTTATGATCTGATTTACTTGTCCTAATTCTTTTGATATGTCGTATGACTCAGTTACGAAATCAAGTTACGATAAAATGCATGAGATTATGAAATAAAATAGTGATTGGATTGTATAGAATTACCGGTTATTTTCCATTTGTCACAAGATCAAACAATAGCAGGATACCAACGGATGTTGATTAAGGAAACACCAAAGTCTAATTCAAAGAAGCTGGCTGAAGATACTTTCACTCCTCTACAACCTATGGCTCTGAACTTCGACTCTATGGGATTCATGGAGAATCATCAAGGAGACTTCATCCCTATGCAGCCTTAGGATACTTGTGTTAGTCCTTCCTTGACGACGTGAATCTCTACCATTAGGAGTTTAGGATTGTCTTCAGGATATGCTTCAGGATCCGCTTTGTTAAACCCTACGCATAGCGAAAACATGAAGGTGTGATTACGATAGGTTTTCATAGCATTCAATAGTGTAAACATCTACATGATTAAAAATACACAATAATGCCAAATATATGTATTACTTGAGTTGAAAATATAAGATCCAAGTGTTTTGTTCACCAATATAAACGAAATACTTTATGTTCACAAAATGATCGTAACAAAATATAGATATTTTAAACGAGGATTAGACACCTATATTGCCGACAAGGGCACGATATTTGAGGAAAACCCTCTAAAAGGCATTGTTCTTGTAACTCTTGTTCTTGACTTCCAAACCCTGCAATGTTTCTTATTTCCCTGAAATACATGTTAAGAAAATGTCAACAATAATGTCAGTAAGTTCACGTGTTTTGTTTGCACACAAATGAAACTTTGAACATTTGATACTTAGTATAAAAACTGGTATGCACAGTGTCAATGAAATTTGCTGATCATTAATGTTTTGCAAGGACATTAATATATGTGTTGCCATAAGCTAGTAACCAAACCTCGACAATGTTATCCGTCGTTACCCGGCCATTGAGTCCATAGTGATACCCAGAGTTGTTGGACACAAAAGCACTCTTCAGGGTCTTGACGTGATGTCGTAGTCTCACGTAAATTTAAACCAAATACTACTAATAGCTAGCGGTAAGTGGGTATTGAACACAGGGAGTTTGTGGAATATGTGCTATCTAAAGTTTATACTAAGTTGTTTAATTTATCTAAAATGCAAGAAATTGAAATCAGGATTTTTAGTGTTTTGGTTTTAGATTTAAACTAATTGCAATTCAAATATTGGTTGTTTAACAAATTAGAAGCAAGTAATCATCCTAAGTTTCCGGTTTCAATTAACACTTGTGTTTCAAATCCAACTAGAAAGAGTCACATAGACATGACTCGAGTTTGACTAATTGTTCGTGATAAAAGGGAACTAAGTACTCGGATTACTACGATGCGAGGTTGTTACCCGATGATTATTTAACCAATATCCAACCCTTAAACCCTCCCGTTATATCTAGATTGTCAACAACACCAAGAATGTACGATTAAGGCAAAGATCAAAACATCAATCAACAATTTACCAACAAATATCCAACACCATAATAACTACAAAGATTGCAAGTCTATTATTCTAGAAATCAAAGATAAGAACACAATTGTTTCAAGCAAACCTTCCACCTAGGATGATTACAATGAGTTTAGCCACTCATGGTCTTGCAAATCATCACACCTTCAATTGTTATGTTCATATGAATCATAAACCAAAAGTAAATGTTTATAAATTGTTTTGAACCCACAGGAACACCAAAAATTCGCCTCTAAGCTCTGCAAAATGTTCCCCAATGGTTGATATGTGAAAAGACCCTTTCAATTCGAGTTAAAATGGGCAGTTACAACTTTCCCGTAGCTCACCACGTAGCTTAAGGTGGGCAAGAATCTTCTTACGGTGCTTAAGGACTGTCTTACGGTGCTCTTGAAGGTGGACTCCACCGTAAGTTACGGTGCCCAACGTAGCTTACTGTGGACAGCAGATTTCCCGTTTTGCCCTTCGTTCAATCTCTTGAATCCTCATCTTCAACTAGCCACTTGCAAGTCCCCGACAAAGCATGTTTAAACTCCCTCGTTATGCTCTTTGGTACCTGCAAAGCACTACACACCAAAGACATCAAATTGTAACAATTAACCTATTTAAATGTGAAATAATGATCATTTTAATGCACTTTGGGTTGTCCAATAGACCACCCGTCACATCCCCACACTTAAACGTTGCTTGCCCCAATCAACAAATCATAAAAAACTTCCAAGTGATCATCATGCAAATCAAACACAAACATGTCATCCAGTTGTCGACATACCATCATACTACATAACACACACCTCACAATAACTCTCTTCTCGGTGACAAATAATGGTACTAGCAAGATTGTGCTAGATCACTCAATGCAAGTATGTGAATGTGCGGCAATAAGCTTGGATAATAATCAAGCCTCTACCTACAATTTGCCTAACATGCTTATAAATCAAAAGGACTTTTGGGTTGTAACAAGGCTATGTGTAAGGGTGAGAATTGGTGGGAAATATGCATGTAGCTCATTGAATCGACCCGGTTCTTTATTACAATAAACAAAAGAAATAACCAACACTATTTGCACAACTAATCTTTTCCTTTTCCTCTTTTTTTTCGCATATCATATCTTAACTACAATATAGAAAGAAAGCACATACATAATAATATCAACTAAACTAAGCTCTTAAACCGGGTCGATCAATAGATAGAATTTTCGTAGGACATAGGCTTGGGTAACAATTGAATCGTTATAAGCTCAAATTTCGGCTACTAATGTCCAAACCCCTGTCCCACTCACTATCAAGATCATATATGTAACTTATGAGGTCCAACCCCCCAAACCCACACTCAACACACATCCAGACAAGGCTACCCAAATGCCCTTATCATATTCACAAGCATGTTAGACTTAGGTTTTGACAAGCATCTATTATCCAAGTTTTATTAACATAACGCACATAACGCCACTCAATAAAAAAGAATACAATCTCTAGAATACATCCATGTGGCTCAAACCTCACAAAGAAAGGGATAAAAATGGATACCGATGTGTCATGTAGATTAAGGTAGCATATTCAAATTGGACAACAGTTTGGTTTGATTCAATTTTTTTTCAAAAATCCTGAAAAATTTTCCCTATCCCCACACTTGGGACAACAGCATTAATTATGCAACGAAAATTTTAACTGGATGTTCGGTTTAATAAATGAAGCGGGTTTGGTTAACCCGGTTTTTGACGGATGTTACAATTTATCTCCTGTTTAAAGGCGTACACATGGGTGCGGTTCCAAGAATCCTAACGATCAAAATTGTGCCTCAACGCACGCTCCATACTCGCACCCATGAATGTCTGATGATCAAAAAATGTCACGACCTCTCTTTTCGTACCGCTAGGGATGCTTAACGCCACTTCGCCAACTGGCGTTACCTGCGCTTTCGTGTCTCTCACCTTTCAGCCCCACTCCAGCTATCAAATACCGAAGGCCTTTGACTCTCAATTACTTCTTGCATTGTACCTTCATGAGCCCAGTTCGGCTCATATGGATGTCTTGAGAAATCAAAGAAACCCCAGTCGGATCACTACTCGAACCTCCTCGATCCACATTCATCGGGGCAACATGTGGGTTATCCATATAATCTTCGTCCCCACTCGGGCCTTCTTCTTCACTCTCTGGTTCATCCTCTTCCCCTGGCCTAAGTGGCCGCACGTCAGCCTTCAGCACTCTCCATCTTTGCCCTTTGCTCTTCAACTTGTGATACCTCTCTGATTCTGTGTACTTCCACCCAGCCCCCAATTGTTGGATGTCGAACAACTTGAATTTATTGTATGACCCCTTATCATCTGCACCAAATCACCCCATACATTTTCAAGAGGGATGTAATGAGGCGGCAACGCAGGATGATTTTCCGCTGATCGTTATTCCTGCTAATCCACACATTATTCATCACCAAAAAGCGAAAAGAAAACATAGGGGCCCTAGTTAACAACGCGTAAAGCACCGACACTTCCAGCCGTCGAACCTCAGTTTTGTAACCCCACCTTGGGATGACATTTTGCATACAGATGGTCAACATTAACTTCCCTTTGATTCTTAAATTCTTGCGGTACAGTTTCCCGTGAGTGGTACCCGGCAAGAACAAATAATCTAGCATGGTGTTCCACCAAGGATGCTTCTCGGGTTCAAAGTATAGGTCTTCCAGCCTTGGAAGCATATATTGGTTTACTAGTAAACTGTCAAACTTTGCTACCCGCCGCAAAGAATCGAAAGACATTCCACCTCAATGCCGTTTACGGTTTCGATTAGCCTCATTCTTGATGCTCCACCTCTATATGAAGGACACCTAAGAGTGGCCATCCACTCTTGAATCTCAGCATCATATAAATTCTTACCTTCATCGTCATAACATTTCAACGCCACTTCCCAACCTAGTGCACAGAACTTTTCCGTGACCCCAAATGGTCCAAAATCTGCTTCCGGAACCTCTTTCTCACAAATAAACTCTTCCTTTCGTTGTTGTAGTTTATTCATTTGATCGTTGAACAATTCAGCTTGCCATTCCTCCGGTTGATCATGTAGAGGACTAGATGTCCATCTTGGTTTCGGTCCCCGATCAGGCACTTCTTCCTCATACTCTTCCTCTACGCCACTCTGCATCACTAACCTTCTTTTTTTCTTGGCACCGGGTCACTCGAAGAACCCACTTTTTCCTTTCCTTTGCACCCCATATTAATTCTGCAAAGCATAGAAACAACGAACACACATTACTGTTCGTCTCAATATCCTACATTACTTGCTTATCACTATGGTCATGGAAACTTGTTAACACATAAATTCATCATTTGCAAAAATCTGAACAACATTTCCCTAAGTTAGTAAAATTTTTGCCCAAATACCATATTTTTATCACATAACTATCTTCCATAACCATAACCATTCAAAAACCCATCAAAATCATCTCAATGTAACCAACTATAAGCAAGTATGAGATCATGGTAACATAACACTTACAATTCTACAATGTAATAACAATAGTGTAAGAAAATGCATACCTTAGCCTTGTAGAAAAGAAGAACACTAGAAACTTGAAGATTAACGAAAACCCAACAAGAACCCTAAAATTTTCGGATCAAAAAGTTCCCAATTGATCCCCCAAACATTGGATGCCACCAAATGCAAACAAAAATTTGGAATCCTTGTGAAATTTTAGTCAATATTGACCCGGAAATCACTCAATTTGGTGAGAAATTGAAGGATTGGTGTAGGTTAAAGTGGGTTTTCTTGAGAGTAAATAGGGAAGAAGAAGAATAAAGGTTCTGGCTAAAAAGTGTGTAGAGAATGGATGATAGGGGTTAAATCCCGTGTTAAAATACTATTTTGCAGACCCCTTATGCCTAGTGGCCACCATAAGCTACGGTGGCCAGGGTAATATAAGGGGACCGTAAGACAGTAGCTTGTCACCGTAAGGGAATTTGGCTCCACCGTAGCTTACGGTGGGGACTGTAAGCTACGACGATAACTGGGATTTTTTGATTGAATTTTTTTAATAATAATAGCAGTCATCTTACTTACTTTTACTTACCATCGCCCATGAAAAACCCACCGTGTATGAGATAGTCCGAAAAACTTCCCCACGCTTGTTTCAAACACAAATCAAACAAGATCAGATAATTACTCGAAACAAACTAACTAAGCAAATAAACTATATATTTACACTACCAAACCTGTGCCTCTAGTGTTCAATCCACGTGCAATGGCCGTAGGATGTAACCCACTTTGTCAAGTTCAAGATGTTTGATGTCGTTTCCTTCCAAATACGGTTTGAGCCGATGCCCATTCACCGTTTGCTTCTTGTTAGTCTGATCATCCACAATATCAACATCTTCAAACCTGGCCACTCTTGTAATAACATAGGGGCCCATCTACTTGCTTTTCAGTTTACCCGTAAACATCTTTAGCCTTGAATTATATAACCACACCTTTTGACCCGTTTCGAAAGTTCGCTTCCGAATCTTTGCATCATGAACCTTCTTGAGCTTATCTTTGTATACAGCTGCACACTCATATATTCATCACGAATCTCTTCGATCTCACTCAATTGAAGCTTCCGGATCTTCCCCGCTTCGTCATAATCGGCGTTTCCCATTTTAATTGCCCAATGCGCCCTATGCGCCAATTCTATCGGTAAATGACACCCCTTCCCGTACACCAACCGGTAAGGAGTTGTACCAATAGGAGTTTTGTAGGCCGTTTGGTACGCCCATAACGCATCATCTAACTTACTCGACCAAACCTTCCTATCCATTCGCACCGTCTTCATTAAAATTTCCTTGATTTGACGGTTGGACACTTCAACTTGTCCACTAGTTTGTGGATGATACGGTGTGGCAATGTGGTGATTCACATTGTACCTCTTCAATAATTTCCCGAAATTAAAATTTTTAAAATATGAACCACCAACACTGATTATAACACGTGGAATGCCGAAACGAGCAAAGATATTCGATTGTACAAACTTGCAAACAATCGAATGATCATTAGTGCTTGTCGGTATGGCTTCAATCCATTTTGACACATAATCCACAGCCACCAAGATGCACAAGAACCCATTTGAACTAGGAAAAGGCCCCATGAAATCTATCCCACACACATCAAAAATCTCTACTACCAAGATGGGTTGCATGGGCATTTCATCCCTCTTTGAGATACTCCCCATCTTTTGGCAGTTTAGACAATTTCAGGCAAATTCACATGCGTCCTTGAAAATTGTTGGCCAATAAAACCCGCATGTGAGCACCCGATATCCCGTCTTGTGACCACTAAAGTGTCCCCCACAAGTGGATGAATGAGCATGGGTTAAAATTTTAGCCACTTCTGTTTCCGGCACACACCATCTAATCACTTGGTCAGGCCTGATTTTAAACAGATCTGGTTCATCCCATATGTATTGCTTGACTTGGAACATGAATTGTTTTCTTCTTCTCTTCGTTTAATGACTAGGAATAGCTCCCGTGGCCAAATAGTTTACATAATGGGCATACCACGGTGCTACAGAAGTAGGGACAGCGAGCAATTGTTCATCAGGAAACCATTCGTTAATCTCACTGAAATCGTCAACCCCTTCCATTGGAATTCGAGATAGATGGTTTGCCACCACATTTTCACTTCCCTTTTTAACTTGAATTTCCAAATCAAATTCCTGTAACAAGAGCACCCATAGAATCAACCGGGGCTTCGCATCCTTTTTGTCCATCAAATACCGAACTGCGCTATGGTCCGAATACACTACCGCCTTGCTTCCCCAAATATACGATCGAAACTTATCCAAGGCGTACACCACTGCTAATAATTCTTTTTCGTTTGTGGTGTAATTTAGTTGCGCCTCAGAAAAAGTTTTGCTCGCATAATAAATTGCCACCGGCTTCTTGTCGACCCTTTGACCCATAACCGCTCCAATAGTTGTATCGTTGGAATCGCACATAATCTCGAACGGCTTTGACCAATCCGGCGGTTGCAAAATAGGGGCTTTCACCAGTTGTTCCTTCAAAACAGTAAAAGTTTGCAAACATTCATTAGTAAAGTCAAAAGGAACATCTTTCAATAATAAATTACATAAGGGTTTAGTAATAACACTAAAACCCTTAATAAATCTCCTATAAAACCCAACATGCCCCAAAAATGACCTTACCCCTTTTACATTTGTAGGAGGAGGCAATGATGATATTACACGAATTTTCGCTTTGTCTACCTCCATCCCTTTTTCGGAAACAACATGGCCCAACACAATATCTTCTTGCACCATGAAATGACTTCTCTCCCAACTGAGCACTAAGTTTTTCTCGACACATCTTTTTAAAACCTTTTCCAACTCGTCGAGACAAGACTCAAAACTTGTGCCAAAAATCGAAAAGTCATCCATGAACACCTCAAGCGACTCTCCAACCATGTCCGAGAAAATACTCATCATACATCGTTGAAAAGTTTCCGGGGCATTGCACAAGCCAAATGGCATTCGCCTAAAGGCAAAAGTACCATAAGGACATGTGAAAGTGGTTTTATGTTGGTCATCAGGGTGAATAGCCATTTGGTTGTAACCCGAGTACCCATCTGAAAAATAGTAGCATTTTTGACCCGAAAGTTTTTCAATTATTTGGTCAATGAAGGGTAATGGGAAATGGTCCTTAGAGGTTGCGGTATTCAATTTTCTATAGTCGATACAAACACGCCACCCGATGACCGGTAGTGTGGCGATTTGTTCATCGTTTGCATCCTTTATCACATGAATACCAGCCTTTTTAGGCACTACTTGGGTAGGACTTACCCAAGCACTATCAGAAACAGGGTAAATAATACCTGCATCCAACCATTTGATTACCTCCTTCTTTACTACTTTGCGCAAGTTTGGATTCAACCTTCTTTGAGCTTTCCTCGTCGGCTTTGCATCATCAGTTGTAATTATCTTGGGCATCACAATGGATGCGCTAATTCCTTCCAAATCAGCGATTGTCCATCCAATAGCCGCCTGATTCGCTTTAAGCACTCTTAGCAATTCATGCTCTTGAGCCACCTCTAAGTTAGAGGAAATAATGACCCTTAACGTGTCATTATCCCCTAAGAACACATATTTCAAGTGGCTCGGCAATTCCTTCAACTCTAACATTGGTGGCTCCTCCAATGATGGCTTCGTGCCCGAACTAATTTCTGCCGGCAAACTCTCAAACTGATGAGCCCATCGCGGTCGCCCTTCTTTCACAGCATTGCATCTTGTTTTTCTTCTTCCACCCTCAAATCACAAGCATGTACCTGTTCAGAAACATCACAAACACAAACATCCTCTTCCTCATATTCATGCGGGTCACATCCATCCACTAAATCTGCCATGAAACACTCATCAACACCAACAGAATTAGAAGTGTTAGTAAAAATATTTAATCTCATTTTTCAGTTACCGAATATCATGTCAACCGTACCAAGTCGACAATCGATTACAGCATGAGCGGTGCTGAAAAATGGCTGACCCAAAATAACGTTTTGTTGTTGTTTTGGCTTTGCAGATGAGTATTCTAGTACCAAAAAGTCTACCGGGTAGTAGAATTCATCAACCTTCACAATTACATCTTGAACCTTCCCTCGTGGTAACTTGTGAGATAAATTGGCTAAGACCACGTTGTCTCTACCCGAGCCAATGGACCAAAATCATACTGATCATACAAACCACCAGGTACTATACTTACTCCGGCTCCAAGACCTAACAACGCCTTTGACATTGGGAAATTTCCAACTTGAATATTTATGAGTGGCGTTCCCGGATCTTGGAGCTTGGGAGGAAGTATCCCTTTTAGCACCGCACTTACTTGTCCGGTCAAATCTACCCGCTTAGGCAACGTTTTCTTTTGTTGTCTTTTTTGAGTGCATAATTCTTTTAAAAATTTTGCATAAGCGGGTACTTGCTTAATCTCATCATGTAACGGGAGATTTACCTTGACCTGTTTAACACATCCAATAATTCCTCCTTTTGAGGACCCCTTGTTGAAATAAAGTTTTTCTTTCCCGGGTTAACTAAAGCGGAAGGAAACGGGACTTGACTTGGTCCCCCTTCCTCTTTTGGTTCATTTAAAATTTCACCCAAACTCGGTTTTTTAATTACTTTTTCAAGGATAGGTTCCTTAGACACACTTGGTGATGAGACTTCATCCTCATCACTCTCAACTCCCGTAATATCCTTAACTACCCCTTCAACCAAACCCAGTTCCAAATTTGCCTTAAATTCTTTACCGCTTCGTAAAACACTTACATGGTTAATATTAATATTATGTGAAGAATTATGAGAGGGATTTACCTTCGTGTCACTTGGAAGTTGGCCCTTACCTTTCTTAAGCTCCGCTACCTCGGTTGCAAGTTGACCCATTCGAGTGGTGAGCGTTTGGATGCTTTTATCACGTACTTCATCCTTTTGCATACGAGCTTCATCGAGTTGATTTCTCCGTTGCATGTCTGGTTGCATCATTCGGAGCATATCCATAACCTCATTGCCACTCTATGACATTTGACCCGCATTCCCACTTTGGTCACCCACTTGTTGAAATTGACCTTGATACCCTTGACCATTTCCACCCCTAAAGTTCCCTTGATTATATTGTTGACGAGGAACAAAACTCCGTTGAGCTCCTTGGAAATTATGGTTGGCTTGATTCGCCGGGTTCCCATAGCGGAAATTTGGATGATTTCATAACCGGGATGGTATGTGTTGGAGTTCATATTGAAATTTTGACCATCCCCCGCAATAGCATTAACTTCTTCAACTTGATTTTCACTCACTCCACCAAACATACCTCCACTGCATGACCCAATTCATTACACTTAGTACAAACATTATATACCTGATTAGTCACTTACGCCCCTCCATCCTCTACCGCATACACTTGGGGTCTTGTGATGACATGTCTCGCCCGCCTTGAAGATTGTGCTTTCCTTTTTGATGTGACTGCCATTTGCTCCAAGAACGCCCAATCGTCTTGTTCAAAGTTTGTACCGAATGTACCATTGGTGATGGACATCAAATCACGGGCATCTTTCGAGCTCAACCCCTCGTGAAAAGCATTCAACAATTCCCACAATGCAATACCATGATGAGGATAATTCTTTTGCATCATATTAAATCTTTGAAACGCCTCATGAAACATCTCACCTGGTTGTTGTTGAAAACTTCGTAAGCTCCGCCTAGCTTCATTTGTCTTTAACCCGAAAAAACCTCTTCTAGAAATCATTGTTGCATATCGGCCCAAGTATAAATTGATGCGGACGATAGAGTATAAAACCACCTCTTTGCCTTATCTTCCAATGAAAACTGAAACAATACCATTTAACATCATCCGACGAAAAACCTTGCCCTCTGATGGTGTTACAAATGGAATCATATGTTTCCAAATGGAAGTACGGTTCCTCCATTGCTAGACCCTTGTACTTGGCAAGTTTGTAATGCGGTCGTCCTAACCTCAAATGTCCTCCCATCCGGGCGATGAGGTATCACTACCGGAGAAGGATTATTAGTAATGACCGGTCGAAAATGTGCTTCAACCCCCCGCATTACCTCTCGATTTTGTCTTCGCGGAGAACCCAATGGTACTCTTGGTCGACCCGCTTGACCTTGTCTTAACCCTTGAGGTACAAATTGTTATTGATATTGGGGTTGATGCATCGGTCTTTGGAATTGAGGTTGTTGATGTTGACATTGGACTTGTTGTAAAGGCATTGGTTGTTGGAACGGTGGCCCGTGAGGATGAATACGTTGCACACCCATAGGTTGCCTAACCATTTCTTGTACTTGTTCCAATTGTCCCAAATTACCTCCATCACCCTCATAGTAATAACCTTCTTCTTCATACCCTCCAAATTCTGCTATACAACCATCATCAAACCCTTCTCCCCCTACACCCGACGATTGCACAAATTGTAAGGAAGGACATTGGAAACCAGGTTGGGTTGGTGGTTGAAATGTAGAAGAGGTATGGATAATGGTTGAACTTGGTAGAGTTTGAATTGGTAATGGTTGTTGGGTGGATGATGATTGACTGGATGTTGGGAAAAAGATGAGAATGGTGGTACCATTGGGGCTGTGTTGGATGGGTTAACTTCACGTGTTGAAACTGAGTGACTGGTAGGAATGGTGGAGGTGTGGATGGTGATGTTTGGCTTGTGGTAGTGGGTAATTGCTCCATGGTGTTGAGTGGTAAAATTGGTGTAGTAGGTGTTGTTGGGGAACCACTAATCTTGTCTTCTCGTGAAAAAACCCTGTTGCGCCGTAAAGTTCGCTCGATCTCCGGATCAAATGCCAATGGTGATAGCCTATTAGAGCCTCTAGTATGCATGCACCTGTAAGAACCTTCACACTAACACAACCAACGTAAACCCAAAAAAGAAATAACAAACTAAACTAACTCAAAGATAACACACGTTGCGCACTACTCCTTGGCAACGACAGCAAAATTTGATGTGATGTCGTAGTCTCACGTAAATTTAAACCAAATACTGCTAATAGCTAGCGGTAAGTGGGTATCGAACATATGGAGGTTGTGGAATATGTGCTATCTAAAGTGTATACTAAGTTGTTTAATTTATCTAAATGCAAGAAATTGAATTCAGGATTTTTAGTGTTTTGGTTTTAGATTTAAACTAATTACAATTCAAATATTAGTTGTTTAACAAATTAGAAGCAAGTAATCATCCTAAGTTTCCGGTTTCAATTAACACTTGTGTTTCAAATCCAACTATAAAGAGTCACATAGACATGACTCATGTTTGACTAATTGGTCGTGATAAAAGGGAACAAAGTACTTGGATTACTACGATGCGAGGTTGTTACCCGATGATCTATTAACCAATATTCAACCCTTAAACCCTCCCGTGATATCTCGATTGTCAACGACACCAAGAACGTACGATTAAGGCAATGATCAAAATATCAATCAACAATTTACCAACAAATATCCGACACCATAATAACTACAAAGATTGCAAGTCTATTATTCTAGAAATCAAAGATAAGAACACAATTGTTTCAAGCAAACCTTCCACCTAGGATGATCACAATGAGTTTAGCCACTTATGGTCTTGTAAATCATCACACCTTCAATTGTTATGTTCATATGAATCATAAACCAAAAGTAAATGTTTAGAAATTGTTTTGAACCCAGAAGAACACCAAAAATTCGCCTCTAAGCTCTGCAAAACTTTCCCCAATGGTTGATATGTGAAAAGACCCTTTTAATTCGAGTTAAAATGGGCAGTTACAACTTTCACGTAGCTCACCACCGTAAGCTACAGTGCCCACTGTAGCATACGGTAGGCAAGAATCTTCTTACGGTGCTTCAGGACTGTCTTACAGTGCTCTTGAAGGTGGACTTCACCGTAAGCATAGCAGAATTTCCCGTTTTACCCTTCGTTCAATCTCTTGAGTCCTCATCTTCAACTTGCCACTTGCAAGTCCCCGACAAAGCATGTTTAATTTCCCTTGTTATGCTCTTTGGTACCTGCAAAGCCATATACACCAAAGACATCAAATCGTAACAATTATCCCATTTAAACGTGAAATAATGATCATTTAAATGCACTTTCGGGTTGTCCAATAGACCACCCGTCAGGTCTCATGGACCAAGAATGGAGCATGCCTCGACTCGATAGATCTATCATAATGTTCCTGGGTCTGAAATCTTGGCTACCGCTAGTGTACACGCTTATGCACACGTGATCTAGTTGATTTCACTCCCTAACTACTCTACCATTGTGTAACATGTATCTCCCCTCGAAGTTATTATGCAAAAACCTTTAAAGGAGGGTCATGAAACTCATAGCTTGCGTTCCATGCTAGCAATACGTTGTGTTCTTGTTTGTATCCGACCTACAAGTGTCCTAATTTTGTTAAGGCACCTAGGTCTACTTATTAGTTCATGTACAAGTTTTTCACCATAAACCTTGTTAACACTTGACCTTGTTTTGTTTGTTTGAAAGCATTTATTTGTTTAGACGCATTGGTGGTTGAATATCTGAATGAGCGTATGTGTAATGTATCTACATACATTTGTATCCTTTTTTGTGTATGTCCGAGGCCTAGCCCCTTGTATGAACTTGTGTTCCACACGATTGTTTTGTTTAGTGACATAATATATTTTTATTTGATAATTAAAAATATATTCTTACATCTTATTTCATGATTTCACTAGTTCGATGGTTCGCCAAAAATATATTTATTCTTAAAAATAAATATATATTTCCTTGTTTGATATTTGTTAAAAATAATACTTTTAACATTGTCTTTGTATATGTATACATGTATGTATATTTGTTTGTATACTTGTCCAATCCATGTGGTTGTTGTGTATTTGTACGTATACGTGTACCCATGTGTATATATATATATATATATATATATTTCCTAAGAAGGTACGTGTCTCGTATTTGTATGTATACATATATATATATATGTGTGTGTGTATAATACTTGTAACCTTGTTTCTACTAAGTGTGTGGTGGTATAAGTTGACACGTACTTGTACGTATATGAAAACATATAAACTTGCATTTCTTGAATTAGTCCACTGTAAGTCTTTTATAGGTTTTTTGGAAATTTGATTTTAAGAAATACGTTTTCTGTATTCTTCCAAAAATAATATATTTTTGTGATCGGTTGTAATACATATATATATATATATATATATATATATATATTTATTTATTATACGACATCAAAATTATATATTTTTACTACTTTTCCGGAATCATGTATATTTTACCACTATTCAACATTATATATATTCTTACCGAGCTTTGCTTATATGTATTTTTTTATTCAATAAACATATTTATAATCATAACTATAACTTGTCTATTGTCCGATATCCTCATGTTTTGTCACGGTTATGTGTTTGTGTTATGTCCAAATGTAGCATGTCTCTTGAGGATGTGTTTATATGTAAATGTATATCTTGCCTCATTTATATCCATTTTCTTGTAAGTATAAGATACTTTGTGTAGGTTTGGATGTATTTTCCCTATTTCATACTACTATATACATGTATACACAAATTATAACACATTTTCCATATTGCACAAAGTATATATATATATATATATATATATATATATATATATAATTACTTTGTTAGGTTTGGATATACTTTCCCTATCTCATACTACCATATACATGTATATAGAAATTATAACACATTTTCCACATTGAACAAAGTATATATTTATATATATTTGTTCATATATATATATATATTATTTATAAGCCATTTAAGTGTCATGAAAACTCTAATCTATCATGAGTTACTTAACTTATATCTTTCACCAAAATTGCACATAAACATGATTAGTGAACTTAATTCATTTTAACTTTGTAAACCATTTGTTAATTATGTTTTAATCATAACTTATATTTTTAGATATTTTGGCATGGTGTTCCCTAAAATACCACTAATCCCATTTTAATCATCATCATAAATAATTTTAAACATCAAGAACATACTTTTATATTTTTCAACTAGACAAAAAGAACATGAATTTACATTACAACTCTAAATCTTAAAAACAACTTTCCATGTTTATCCTACTTTTAAAACAAGTTTGTACCAAACAATTTTTATACACTTCTAAAACCAAAACTATGAAAATGAAAGTTATATAAAACTTCATAATATTTAAAATACTTTAATAAAACTTTCAAGATCATCAACACATATAATAATAATTCATATATCATGTTAGATCTATGTTTTTATCATCAACTTTGCATGTTTATAAGGTATACTTTCATGAACTACAACAAGATCTACATCGATATCAACATCAATATCACACATAAACTATCAATATTTCATACTTTTTATTGTTCTTTTTGAGATTTTTAGTATTTTAACATGGTTTTGTTGGTGATTCACTTGTACTTTTAAGATCTACACTTAACTAGATATGAAAGTGAGGATTGAACACTTCCAACTAGCATAAGGCTAGGGATGAAACTTACGAAGGAAAGAAAGAAGATAAAAGCTCCAAATATTGTATAAAAAGCCTCCTTGATGATCTTCTACCATTGATATCACTTGGAAACACCTTAGATCTTCTCGAAAGGCACTTGGAAACCTTTTAATACTTGTATAAACTTAAAGGACTATGAGAAGATAGGGGAGAGAGAGGGAGAGAGAGCCGTGGGTGTGTTGAGAGAGAAGAGAGTGTTGTGTCTTATTTTTGAAATATGAAAGATACGGTCTTGAAGTGTTAGAGAGACTTTATGTGATCATCATCATCCTAAGTCTCTAAAGTCAAGACCAAACATACTTCCTTATCCACTTTCAATTTACTCAACATGGTTTTGGGAGGAGGGGGCACACAAAACCATGGGGGGGGGGGTATGGATTGATTATTTTTGGTTTGTTTATTGAATTAGGGAATGTGTTGAATATCATTTCTAGATGTTTATGTAATCCGTGTATCAAGAGGATCTTGGCGAAAATGGTTATTCTAGCCATAAGGATTGGTCCGAAAAATTGGATGATGCATTGTGGGCTTTTCGGACAGCCTACAAGATTCCCATAGGCACCATCATTTATATTGGTCTATGGAAAGTCTTGTCATCTTCCTGTGGAGCTAAAGCACAAAGCCTACTTAGGTCTGAAGACGGTTAATCTTGATATGGCTGTTGCGGGGAAAAAGAGAGGTGGATGTGGGGTGCTTGTTGCCGTGAGTTAGAGGGAGAGATGAGGAGAATTTTTTTCTTACTCAGTCTAGTATGACTAATATCCGTGTCTATATTTTGATCTATATTCTCATTCATTTTTATTGTTCTTAGATACCATTACTGACTTAAGAATCGGATGGGAGTTAGCCTAGCTATCACCCACCTTCACCAAGGTTCGAGTATTTTACAGGAATACTTCTGAGGATATTGCCCAAAGACTTGAGGATTTCCCCCTCTCTAAGTTTAAGGTATTTTAAATCCATTCTAAGGTTTAAAGGTTGTCGTTTTTTTAGAGTTGAGTTTAAACACTCGGATTGGATGTACAGTATCCAAGTATAGTTAAAGGTGGTGCAACTAGTGCATGTAGAAGTGGCTGATAATTTCGTCACTTGAGGCTATATGTTGGAGCTACCTATAATTACAAGAGGATAACATGAACATGTTATAAAACTTGGCTTAACCCAAGTTATATTCTAAAAAACGACAATGCCCATGATTGGCACAACCAAGTAATTCTAGCATGGTCCATGATTTTCCTAGTTCATATATTTCCTAAGTAGTAACCTATTTCATGGAAAATCTTAATGGAATAGTAAGTGACTTCCAAAGGAGAAAGCTATTTATTCAAAGCTTAATGTCCCAAGTTATTTTCCCAGTGATATTCTAACCATGGATGCTTCTTGTTAAAGCACTGGATCAATGACGAACATCAACATTGCACTTGATATATGACATGAAACAACATAAATGGAGAAGATATAGACGAAGATGTAGGAGAAACTCATTCATTCATAACAATCAACACAAATTTACATTACCGAAGGAGTATACATCATCTTCTACAAGCTGGTTTAGATCACAAAGATCTAAACCCTAGCTTCCTCTCTCTAACACATAGTGTCTCTCTCTCTAGAATGTGCACACCAGGAGGATTACCAGATGTTGTGTTTGTGCACCAGGCTTGCGCTAATCTAACCTACTCAACATATATATATATATAGGCTAGACTAGAGCCCAAACCCGGACAAAACACATTGTCCGGGATACTACGAATAACTAAAAAAATCCTATCCGAGTTTACACTAATAAACTCGGAGTGAACATAAAGACTTTCCGAGTTTAACTGATAAACTCATAATATTACAAATCTTTGATAAACTCGGAAAAACTAAAATAAATAAATGTTCCGAGTTTAACATCATAAACTCGAAACTTACAGAATATAAGTAATCCGAAACTTCACTTTATTCTTTGACTTCGCTTGACTTGGACCTTTGACTTTGTTGACCGTTGACCAGCACTGATAAGCGACAGTTACCTGGCAGGAACTGCACTTATAGACACTCCCTTACCAGTTGCTAGCAGTTCTGTCTAACATTGATTTCTTCATTCACCGGATACTTTGCTTATAGACTCCCCCTTGACTGATGATATCATGCTTGCTTTCAACTTTGGCTGAGACTTGATCTTTCCGGCAGAGCACAACGATCTTCAACCCTTCTAATCAAAGACTTGCTGACGATCACTTAATTAGCCACTTCGAGAAACTCGAAGAATCCAATATGAAGCACTGTAGATCCTCCCCCTCAAACTACTCCCGAATCAAATTAATGCGAACCGACCTACAAACAATGTAAGAACATTGCTCAATCATTGATCTTCAAACTTAACCGACAGAAGAATGAAACGTTAGATTTCCGATGCCTAAGATCGAACACTTTAAATTTTGCAAAGACATGAAGTTCAGTTCGATAACTTAATAACAAACTGAACTTTGAATAAGTACATCCACCATCTTGATCAAAGTCTTCAACTGAGTGTCTGAAATCATTTCATCTCGAATCTTCAAGATCCAATCTCGTATCTTCATGAATCCACCAATTACCCGATGACTTTCGTCTCTGATCTCCCGCTCGATGTAAGAACCTCCTATCATCTCTACTCTAACCGACATGTTATAAAGGCTCAATCTTCAACTAGTTGCCAAACGAACAATTAGCTTCAACATGTCAACACTTAATTAAACCTCAAACAAACTCGACGAAACTTAATCACACACCAGCTCTAAAATGCATCGTTTTTTAAACTTTTCTGCACCGGCGAGATTAAAACTCAATTAGTCTCACAATTGTAAACACGAACTTGTTTCACTGTCCACCATGAGCTTTTAGAAATTTACAAAGAAAATAGGATATGCTAAATTTTTATTAAATTTTTACTCCCCCTTTTTCAACTTTTAAAGTCCAACCAAGTTTATTATCTTCACTTCCTCACTTCATCTGAACAACATAAGTACCTTGGAACTTTTCAGTAATCTGAAATCGATTTCAAGTTTCTAAACTACACAAAATTCTGACTCTTAGCTAATTATCCGGTACCCCAGGTAACCCCGAATAACTAGAAAAACTCGGAACATCCACAATTCGGAATTTCTGAACTACACAAACTTCTAAACTTAGCTAATAATCCGGTACCCAGGTAACCCAGAATTCTTTAAAAATTCGGAACTCGTAAAACCCGAAAGCTTTTGAAACCACGGATCCCATTATCTGAACAAACTTCTGAGTACAAAGAAGTTCAGAAAAAGCAAAGAAATCCGAATATAACTCATAAATTACGATTTAACTAACAAATTCTAATTTTTTTAGTTTGAATTTGACATTATATTCCGTATTTAACATTAAATCCGTATTTTTTTAGTCTGAATTTTTTTTGCTCCCAAAGACCTCCGAGTCCGAATTTAACAACTTAAATCCGAATTTGGCATCTACTTCAGAATTTCACATGAATTCTTCCAAATTTAACATATTAACCACAAATTCGGAACATGTAGACTTGGAATAATGTTTGTGCATAATGTCTATTACCTACGTCTAGGATATGTTGGTTGTGTATATAGGGCTTAGATTATGTCATACTTTATGTATTGTATTGGCTCGTACGAGTGAGCTTACGTACGAGTGACATCTTGTCACTCGTACGAGGCACCACTCGCACGAGCCATCAACCTCACTCCTGTGCGAGCCGTGTTAGCCTATAAATAGTGGAGCTTGAGTGTTGTGTGTTATTTGTTGGTGTGTAACTATGGCAAAACCATTTTTATTTGTTTACTCGTCTGTAACTTTCACGTTTATTAATATACGAAGTAAAGGCGTTTAAGCAGCATACTTGATTGTTTGTTTGTCTAACTTGCTAGCAATGAATTCTGCCTCTGTTAGCTGAGTCGAATCGGTCCGGGGCTCACAGAGGAGAGCCGATCCTCTCTCACAAGTGGTATTAGAGCCTTGAGGCTTGATTTGAGGACAAACAACAAATTTAGTAGACAAACAACAAATTTTAGTAGACAACCAACAAGTTTCAGCAGTTGAAAATCCAGATTCAACCATTGAAGATTTTCTATATCTACTCTTTCTTCATACATACTTCATATCTAGAGGATTTCATGGACGAATTGGACTAGGATTTCATGGACGAATTGTAACCTTAACGAATCCCTGAAACTTACAGATCTAAAATCAAACAAAATCATGACGAAATTGCTAAAAATATCCGTTTGTTGACTTGAGCTACTCGTACGAGCAGAAGGACACATCGTGCGAACAGCCATCCGTACAAATTAGCCACTCGTACGACCAAGAAAACAAGTTTTCTTAAAATTTTCAAGTTCCAAAATTGTCATTCGTACGAGTAAGTGTTTAGTAAAATGAGTCACTAGTACGAGTAACTCTCTCTCTCGCATGAGTAACTTGCTCGCACGAGTCACCTGACTCGCACGAGTATTAATTCACTCGCACGAAGGACATTTTAAGGATCTTTCTTAACTTTCATGTTTTTTTGTCAAATTATATCTAATTAGTGTTGTCGAAAGTTTGTGTTTCTAAAAAATTGCAGATTTAATGGAAGAAGAGTTTTCAACGCGTTTGCTGCTTCAGCTGTTACTACTAACGCAACACAGAACATGAATCTCGAGAACAAAATGGTAACCATGACGAAACCTGCAAAGCTCAGGAACACAGAAGATTATGACAGTTGGAGTGAGAGATTCATAAACTGGGTACAAGCTAATCATTTCACATGTTGGTTTGCCATCGAGTCAAAGTACTCAACACCTACAGGTGAAAATGGTCTTAAGAAGATGCTGGCTCAGCTAACGGATATAAAGAGAGAAAAGTTTATCAACGAAAAAAGATGATGAACATACTGCAACAGGCAGTAAAAGAAGATATCCTGGCACTCAGTCTCTATGGAATGCTTTAAGACTTAAGTTTCAAGGAAGTTCTCAACTTTGAAAAGGAAGAAAAGAATTGCTAAGCAAGGAGTTCGATATATTCAATTTAATGAAAGGGGAGACAATGAAGCACCTCATCGAATGGTACTGTCATTTGGTAGTTCAGATGAAATGAATGGAGATTTTTAAAACCAATGAAGAACTGGTTAGTAAACAGGAAGATTCTTTACCAGAAGAGAGGTGGACGACCTATCTAACTATTCTGAAAAACGACACGCAATATAGTAACTTCACATTGCCAAGTTTTATTGAACGATTAGAAGGTCATGAGCTAGAAATGCAGAAAATGGCAAAGAGCAAAGGCGCTCACATGCAACAAGATGTGAACCTATACTACAAAAATAGTTCTGCTGGTAACATACAAAGTCCCAAGGTTCAAACCGCCTTCAGCGCCAACAATACTATAAGTCCACCATCAAACCATTCCAGTGGATTTCAGTCATTTTCTTCATGCAACCCTATTTCTCCTCAAGCTCCACAATCTTCACAAAGCTCAAGTAATCCTTAGAATGGTCAAAATAATCCACCTAATTCAAACCAGCAAATTCTTCAATGCAACATTGCTGTGAATCTTGAAAACGCACAAGATTTCAATGAAAACATGGCCAAACAACACATGGCCTTGCTTGCATCAGTTCTCGAATCATACGAAAGTCTGGTGGCCGGATGGATTGGGAATCCTGAAATGACCAAAGAAGATTATGATCAAATTGATCCAGTTGAGTTGGAATTAATTGATATTAAGTGGTGCATGGCGTCAATAGTCTGTAGAGCTCAACGCTTTATGGAAATCACTGGAAGAGACAGTCTGGGAGGTCTTGACGGAAAACTCGATTTTGATAAGGCTAAAGTTACATGCTTCAAGTGCAGAGAAAACTCGGTTTTGATAAGGCTAAGGTTACATGCTTTGGTTGTTAACCAACAAGATGAAGGGTCCAACTGGAACAAATACATTACAAAGAAGGAAAGCCTCGCACTGGTAGCTGAGATATTTGAAGAACTAGAATAGGTAAAAGAAGAATTTGCTGAGGCATCCTTTGACGAAGCACCTGAAGAATATTACAACATATCATCAAAGGAAGAAGAACTCTTAAATAGTGCATTTAAACATCTTTTTCCTACTGACATTCTTAAAATGTTTGCAGGTTATTTCGACTCAAGCTATCAACCACCTTGTGAAGAAGAGAAAAGGTCTGAAATAGAGGAGATGATCGATGTGACCAAGGAGTTGACTTTGGAAATTCTAACTGCCATAGCCGACAAAGCTCTAATGGCTAACATAATGAGGTAGTTACTGAGGAAGCACTAGAAGCTAGAGTCAAATCAGTAAATGTGTCAGTAAAAGAAACACCTTACATGAAGTGCAAAGAGCCATGCATTGAGTGTGTCAAAAAAGAAACGAGATATAAAGAGCTGAAAAGTCATGCAGATAATTTTTCATTTGACTATAATACAACATAAGAAGCATATGACAAATTAAGTAAAACAATTAAACAATTTGAACAAGTGATTAGAGAAAATGACAAGACACTTTCAATGCTCAAGGCATTTGCAATGGATAAACAAATGGCCATCAATATTTATTTAAATACAATTGCCTAGCTAAAAAGTGAACTGGAAAAAATGAAAATCGAAATTGAACGGGTTAACAAGTTGTTAATCAGTTATTCTACCAGTTCGTACGTCATTGATCACATTCTTTCAAAAATTGAAAGCAAGGAAGACAATAAAATTGATGGACACAAAGGTTTAAGTTACGATTGTGTTCCACCACCCTTGTGGAATTTCTATGCAAATAAGAAACCATCAGGGGTGGAAAAGGTGCTCAATTTAAAATTGAAAGCTGAAAAGAAAAACGAATTGCATGCGAACATTGATATAACATACACCAAAACAAAAAATGACTGTGAATCTGATGTGGTAAAAACTGTGGTGGAAAATGTTTTTGAATATGAGTCTAACAAATCTGAAAGTTCTAATTTTGAAAGTGCAGAATTGCATCTCGAAAAATCTAAACTGGATGTTGTATCATCAGAAAATAGTTTAAATAATGATCCAAATGTAGTCGTTTAAAAATCAATGGATCTAATAAACTATACTCTGATGAGGATTTTCCAATTCAGAATGTTAATCTTGAACGAGTCGATAAGTTGTTCAAGCTAGTTGAAGTCAGTCATTTTGATTTAGAAAAACAAGATGCATCATTTTATTCTAAATCAAAATGTATCTTTCGACAAGGTGAACTAAATCATTGAGCTTGAGAACAACTTACTAAGCATCTCGCAAATCTGTGACAAGAAATTCACTACCCACTTCAATGACAAGGAATGCTTAATTCTCAAATCAGGATTCAAAATTCCTGAAGTGGATCCTCATGCGTGCTCCACGAGAAAATGATCTTTATGTCTTAGACATGAGTGTCGTATCGACTACGTCAAAGAAGTTTCAATGCTTTGCATCTAAAGCTACCGAGAAAGAGTCAATCTTAAAGCTACCGTGAAAAGTATCTCTGGAGATCTATATGCCTAGTCGTGACAGATGATTATTCAAGATTCTCATGGGTTTTCTTCCTGGAGAGTAAAGATGAAATGTCTGACAGTCTTATGATTCTCTTTAGTAAGCTGGAAAACGCATATCACTTTTCAATCAAGAAAGTTCGCAGTGATAATGGTACTGAGTTCAAGAACAAGAGAATGCTTGAATTCTGCAATGATAAGGGTATTCTTCACGAATTCAGCGCTCCCTATACTCCTCAACAAAATGGAGTAGCTGAACGTAAGAATCACACATTGATTGAGACTGCAAGAACAATGCTTGCTGATTCAAAACTTCCAATTAGTTTCTGGAGCAAAGCAGTCGCGTCTACGTGTTACACCCTTAACCGTGTTTTGACAGTCAAGCCTCACAATAAGATTTGTTTTGAGCTACTGAACTATCAAAAAGACGAACCTAGTGTTTTTGGAACCTTTTGGGTCGCCGTGTACTATTCTAGACCTGGACGGGAAATTTGGAGCCAAATCCTTGGAAGGATTTTTCGTCGGTTATGCTAGTCCACAAAAGAGAGTCTTCTTGCCGAGTCTTAACCAGGTTATTCTTTCACAATATGTTGATTGTCAAAGATATACAACGCCTACACAGAAACCTGGTGATCCGTGGTGTTCAATTACGACAGTTTGTGGAATTCATTTGACCTACCAGAAGTACCTTCAGAAGAAGAGCTTGTTATGCTATTTGAACAGCATCAAATCTCCAATCAAGAGCAAGTTTCAAGACCATTGGTGATTTCCCCATCACTACCTGTCTCTAACTTTTCTGAAGTAGGTCCGAGCAATACTCTACAAGAATCAGTCAATGTACCCGTCTTGAATACTACCAAAGCATCTGCACTTTAACCAATTGATGCCGACTCTGATCGAGAACCTACTTTTGACGATAGAGGAACCAGTTCCGATGAAGGATCAGAGCAAATTCAAAGCTTTATGAACACTCATGCTGATGAATCCAATAACAGAAATGAAGCTACGTACTCTGAACAGGTTGCTGATGAGGTTGTCACAAATTTACAAAGTCAAGTAGACGTTCTAAGCGAAGTGATGCCAAGGACACTATCTTACCATCCATTAGAGAATATTATTGGCAACTTACAGACTGAAGTGAAAACTCGAAATTAGATCAATAAGGATCTAAGTTGCTTTTATACAAATGTTGTTCCACTACAAACCAGACTTTCTTACAGTTGTTTTGTTTCGTAGGTCGAACAAGGAAATTAGAAAGACGCTATGAAGGAAGAAAGCTGGGTGGATGCAATACAAGAAATTGCTGCAATTCCAGAAACTTGGTGTCTGGAAGCTTGTTGACCTACCTGATCATCATAAAAAGATTAATACTCGATGGGTCTTCAAGTGAAAGAGAGATGATAGAGGTATTGTGGTTAGAAACAAAGCTCGGCTCGTAGTCCAGGCTTCCATCAGCAAGAAGGGATAGACTACAACGAAGTCTATGCCCCTGTCGCACGTCTTGAAGCTATCTGCATTGTTGGTGAATTATGTCTATTGCTTATGTCTAGGATGTGTCGATATTGTATATAGGGCTTAACCGCCGTTTGTATAAATGTTATGAATTGTTTATATGTTTTTAGTTGACAAGTACGAGTGAGTCAGTTGGCTCGTACAAGTGACACTCTGTCACTCGTACGAAGCAACCACTCGCACAAGTCACAGCTTCTGTTTCACACAATCTAGTGCGAGTCATGTCGACCTATAAATAGAGGAGTGTTGCGTGAGAGCTAAGAGTGATAGTTCAGTTAGTATGGCGAAGCCCTGCTGATTTGTTTACTCGCGTCTGCACTTGTATGTCTTTCAATACAATTCAGAGCAGTTAACAGTATCTATTTCTTATTCGTTTGGCATCCTCTCTAGCAATGAATTCCACATCTGCTAGTTGAGTTAGATCAGACCGGTTGCTCATCGGAGGAGCCGATCCCCGTTCACAAGTGGTATCAGAGCCTTGAGGCCTGATCTGCTGACAAACGTCAAGTTTCTGCCAGGCTACCAATTGTTTTAGATCAGATTCACTGTTGCAGCTTTCTGCTTCTACATTTCTCTCAAACTGATCTCAGATTTGGATGAAATTATGGACAAATTGGACTAGGATTCTAGGAATTCATGTTAAAATACATTCTAATCAATCCTTAACAATTTTAGATCTGAAATCAAGCTTAATCATGTTAAAATCAGTAAAATGCATCTTTTTGGAGACTTAGTTGTTTCGGACAAGTAAAGAGACCACTCGCACGAACAATTTTTCGTACAATCTAAGACCATTTGTACGAGTAGGTAATCAGAAGTTCTTAAAACTTACAAGTTACAAAATTTACAAGTGTGATTCATACGAATTAGACACTTGTACAAGCATCTCATTCGTACGAGTGAAAGTTCATCCGTACGAGCAATTTCATTGTTCGCACGAGTTACTTGTTTGAATCACCTTGTCCGTACGAATTTCTGGTTCGTACGAACGGACCTTGATCGCACGAAGTATTTCTGTTATCCGCACGAAAGAATTTTTCCGCACTAATTAGTTTGTTCGAAAAGTGTTTGTCTAAAGTTTTACAGGAAAAATGGCCGAAGAATTCTACAACACATTCGCTACATCTGCAGTCACGACCACAACGGCTCAAAACATGAATCTCGAAAACGAGATGGGTACCATGACCAAACCGCCGAAGTTAATGAACCTAGAAGATTTTGACAGCTGGAGCGAACGGTTCATGAATTGGGTCCAGGCAAATCACTTTACTTGCTGGCTCGCTATCGAAGTAAAATATCAAGCTCCTGTAGGTGAAAATGGCCTGAAAAGACACTAGCTCAACTCTCGGATGTTGAAAGGGAAAGGTTTATAAACGAAAAGAAAATGAAGAACATTCTGCAACAATCCATCAAAGAAGATATTATGGCGTTATTATAACACGATGATGATGCACAATCATTGTGGAATGCTCTTCGTTTGAAGTTCTAGGGAAGTGCTCAGCTACGTAAGAGTAAACGGGTGTTGTTAAGTAAAGAGTTTGATATATTTACGTTGATTAAAGGAAAAACAGTGAAACAATTAATCGAAAAATACTGTCATTTGGTGGTGCAAATGAAGAGAATGGGAATCATCAAGACCAACGAAGAACTTGTTGATAAATTGGCAGATTCTCTACCGCAAGGCGAATGGTCTACGTAGTTGACCATCTTGAAGAATGGAACCGAGTATGGTAATTTTTGATTACCAAGTTTCATTGAAAGACTAGAGGGACATGAACTTGAAATGCAAAAGATGGCGAAGAACAAGACTGTCCAAGTTCAGCAAGATGTAAATCTGTACTTCAAGAATAATTATGCTACTCAAATTCAATCTCTGAAGATCCACACCGCCTTCAATGCTTACAGCACGCCAAGATCACCATCAAATCAAAATAGTGGCTTTCAATCATTTGCTACAGTTAATCCTCACACGTCTCAAAGCTCACAATCGTCACATGGATCAAGCACTCCTCAAATCTCCAGAACAGTCAGTCAAATCCTACTCAAAGGGTTCTTCAGTGCAATATCGCAGTGGATTTCCAGAGTGCACAAAAACTTCAATGAGAAAACCGCGAAGCAACACATGTCTCTATTAGCATCGGTTCTCGAATCCTATGATAGGCTTGTAGCAGGAAGGATTGGAAATTCTGAAATGACCAGATAGGACTACGATCAGATTGATCCAGTAGCGATGGAGTTGATCGACATAAAGTGGTGTATGTCATCTATCATTCGACGCGCACAACGCTTCATGGAAATTACAGGAAAGGAGAACTTGGGAGGTTTGGATGGAAAACTGGGATTCGACAAATCCAAAGTTACTTGTTTTAAGTGTCGGGAAAAGGGTCATTTTAAGCGTGAATGCCCAAATAGAGAAGCTCAAGGGAACCAGAACCCATTTGCAGATCATTACAAGAAGGCTATTTACCAGCGTCCTCAACCAAGAACTCGCATGGTGCAGATCGAAAAAAAAGCCAGAGACCAAAGACAAAGCGCTAGTGATTACTCATGAAGATGAGGGATTTAACTGGAACAAATATATTTCCAAGAATGAAAGTTTGGCTTTGGTTGCTGAGATAATCGAAGAACCTGAAGAAGAATCAGAGCAGCTTTTGATGAGGCACAAGAAGATGATTATTACTATCATACATCATCAGAAGAGGAGGAACTTTTAAATAGTCCATTTAAACACCTCCTGCCTAACGATATGTTGAAAACTTTTGTAGGTTATTTTGCACCAAGTGATCAATCATCTTGCAAAGAACAAAAGAAGCTAGTTGTTGAAGAGAGAGTTGATGAAAAGATGGAGAAGTTGTCGGATGACATCAGCAAGGCATGCATGGCAAACATCAATGAGGTAAATGAGTCTAAGAGTGAGTCTGTGGTAGAAAAACCATGTTTGAAATGTGCTGAGCCATGCAATGAATGTGTTGTAAAAGACATACGGTATACTGAGCTCAAAAGTTCAAAAGATAATTTGTCCAGTGATTACAAATCAACTAAAGAAGCATAGGACAAATTAAGTAACTCTGTTAAACAATACACAAAAGCACTCAGAGAAAGTGATGCAACACTTTTGATGCTCAAAGCGACAGTAATGGACAAGCAACCGGCCATTAATATTCACTTAAACACTATCGCTGAGCTAAAGAGTGAGCTTGAGAAGGTAAGAATTGAAATTGAACGGGTTAACAAACTGTTAATCAGTTATTCAACAAGTTCTTACGTCATTGATCACATTTTACCGAAAATTGAAAATAAAGAAGAATCAGAAAAGGATAAAACCAAGAGTGCGGGCTACGATCATGTTCCACCCCCTATGTGGAATAGTTATGTGTGTAAAAAGCCAGCAGGGATGGAAAAAGCACTCAATCTAAAACTAAAAACTGAACAATCAAATGAGTTGCCTACAAACATCAACGTAACTTACACAACCTCTGAAAGTGAATGTTACTCTGAGGTGGTTAAAACTGTAGTAGAAAAAGCGACTCTGAAAAATCTGAGTCTGATGTTGAAACATCGGAAAATAGTTTGATTAATGATCCAAACGTCATAGTTTATAAAATGAAAGGATCAAATAACTATTTTCTGATGAGGACTTTCCCATCCAGAATGTGAATCTGGATCGTGTTGATAAATTGTTCAAGCTTGTGGAGGTAAGTCAAGCAGATTTAGATAAACACGATGCATCTTTCTATTCTAAATCAAAAAGTAACAAACGACCATACTATCATAAAAATAGAGATTATTCTGAAAATAAGAGGGTTGGGTTTCCAAAAGCAACGAATGAACAAGAAATCCCAAAAACTAAACTTTACAAAGAAAATCAACTTTGTTTTTAGGACACCAACCGAACATGAAAAAGAAATCATCGAATGATGATTTAAAAGGAAACAAGTTTTGGAATCTTCTATTCAAAAGGATAGTAGAACTTGTTACAAATGTCAAAACATTGGGTACATTGCAAGATATTGCTCACAAGAAACTCCAAATTCTGTTTCTCAATCTAAAAAGTTCACCAAGGACTAGAAACAGAAAGCGCATATGGTTGCGCCAACGAAAATCTTGAAAAGAACCAATGAATCCTACAAAAATGTTAAACCAACTCTTCAACGTCATTCAAAATTTGAAATTGGTGAAACATCAACTAAATATCATCAAATGGATTCTAAATTTTATGCTAAAAAGGCAAATCTGAAAACGCAAAAATGGGTGGGAAAAGTGAAACTGTCCAAGGGAGAACCAAAACCTTCTGTTCTAAACAAAAACGAGCCTAAAAAGAACATTAAAAACAAAGTAAGTCCGAAATTTGACATTCCGAACCCACCCAAGACCAAGATGGCTTAGGTTTCTTTGTTTAAATAGTTTCTTTCGCATGTGTGCAGGGACTCCCACGATCGATAATGTCTAAATGGATAATGGATAGTGGAGCTTCTAAGCACATGACAAGGATGCTTGCGTTGTTACACAACATTAAAGCTATCCGTGGAGGATATCTAGGTTTTTCTGGAACGCAATAAGGAAGAATTGTCGGTGAAGGATTCTCATGAATGGAGTTGTATCGTTGGATAAAGTGAAGTACATCGCGGAACGTGAGAACAATCTACTCAGCATTTCGCAGATTGGTGACAAGAAATTCACGACGCATTTCAATGATAAAGAATGCTTGATCTTAAAACCGGGTTTCAAGATTCCAGAGGAATGGATTCTGATGCGTGCAACGAGAGAAAATGACTTTTATGTTCTAGATATGAGTGTCGCATCAACAACATCAAAGAAAGTTCAATGCTTTGTTTCAAAAGCTACCGAGAAAGAGTCGATACTATGGCATAGAAAGATGGGGCACATTCATCTTCGAAAGATGAATTATCTTGTGCATAACGACTTAGTGGAAGGTGTTAATTTGAAGAATTTTCAATTATCCAATGATTGCTTGAGCTGTAAAAAGGGGAAGCAGCACAATAAATCACACCCACGAAAGCTGTTGAATTCTATCAAGCAACCACTAGAGAGGCTTCATATGGATCTTTTCGGACTAGTAAACGTCAAAAGCATATCAGGTGATCTATATTGCCTTGTCGTACAGATGATTATTCAAGATTCTCATGGGTTTTCTTGGAGAGCAAAGATGAAACATTTGAAACTCTAATGATTCTCTTCAGAAAACTCGAAAAGCTGTATCATTTGCCAATCAAGAGAATCCGCAGTGACAACGGTACAGAGTTCAAGAACAAGAGGATGCTCGAAGTCTACAATGAGAAGGGGATTCTTCATGAATTCAGTGCTCCTTATACTCCACAACAAAATGGAGTTGCTGAATGAAAGAATCACACACTGATTGAGACTGCCAGAACTATGCTAGCCGATTCAAAATTGCCAATCGGTTTCTAGAGTGAAGCAGTCGCATCAGCGTGTTTCACCTGAATCGTGTGTTAACAGTCAAGCCTCACAACAAGACTCGTTTCGAGTGACTAAATCAACAGAAGCCTAACCTTGCATTTCTGGAACCTTTTGGATCACCGTGTACTGTATTGGACCCGGATGGTAAATTTGGTGCCAAATCTTTGGAAGGTTTCTTCGTGGGTTATGCTACTCCACAAAAATGTGTCTTTTTGCTGAGTCTAAACCAGGTTATTCTTGCGCAGCATGTTGATTGTCAAAGGTATACTACGCCTACATAGAAACCTGGGGATCCGTAGCTTTTTAACTACGATGGTTTGTGGAATTCTTTCGAACTGCCAGATGTGCCATCAGAAGAAGAACTTGTTATGCTATTTGAATAGCATCAAATATCTAATCAAGAGCAAGTTACCAAACCGTTAGTGATTTCCCCGTCACTTCATGTGCATACCACGTCTGGTGTAGGTCCGAGCACTACTCTTCAAGACTCTGTCCCTGTACCCATTGTCAACACTACCGAATCATCTGCCCATTAACAGACAAATGCTAACTCTGATAGGGAACCGACTTTCAACGATAGTGGATCCAGTTCCATTAAAGGATCTGAGCAGATTGAAAGCTTCTTGAACACACAGGCTGATCAGTTAAACATCAGGAATGAAGCTTCTTCGTCTATACCGGTTGTGGATGAAGTCATCACAAATTTGCAAAAGCAAGTAGATGTTCCGAATGAAGTGATGACGAGGACACTTTCATATCATCCTTCGGAGAATATTATAGGCAGCTTACAAATGGTAGTGTAAACTCGCAATTAGATCAACAAGGATCTAAGCTGTTTATATACTCGTATTGCTCCACTTCAAACCAGACTTTCTAATAGTTGTTTTGTTTCTCAGGTTGAGCTCGGGAACTGGAAAGACGTGTTAAAGGAAGAGAGCTGGGTGGACGCGATGTAAGAGGAGTTGCTCTAATTCCAGAAACTTGGAGTCTGGAAGCTTGTTGACCTACCAGAACATCACAAAAAGATTAACACTAGATGGGTCTTCAAGTGCAAGCGTGATGATAGAGGGATTGTAGTGTGCAACAAAGCTCGACTTCTGGTTCAGGGTTTTCATCAGCAGGAAGGGATAGATTACACTGAAGTCTATGCCCCGGTCGCCCGTCTTGAAGCAATCCACATATTCTTGGCCTTTACCTCGTGGAAAGGGTTCAAGGTGTACCAGTTAGATGTCAAATCTACTTTCTTATACGAAAAAGTAAAAGAGGAGGTGTATGTCGGCCAACCACCAGGGTTCGTTAATCCAATTCACAAAGACAAAGTCTACCTTCTGAATAAAGCCTTGTATGGTCTACATCAAGACCTGAGAGCTTGGTATGAAACGCTCTCACGACATCTTATAGACAATGGCTTTATCAGAGGAACTGTTGCTTCTACTCTCTTTACGAAGGAAATGGATGGGCATTTGATTGTCATACAAATATATGTGGATGATATTATCTTCGGATCGACAAATGACAAGCTGTGCAAAGACTTCGAAGAAGTCATGAAGCGCAAATTTGAAATGAGCGCGATGGGGGAGATGAAGTTCTTCTTAGGACTTCAGGTTGATCAGTTGCCTGATGGTATCTTTATCCATCAGACGAAGTATGTTCATGACATATTGGAGAAATTCGATATGGAAGGAGCTAAACCAGCATCAACCCCATTAGCTCCTAATCACGGCATTTGTCCAGATTTTACTAGAGTAAAAGTTGACGAGAGTTTATACCGCTCCATGATCGGATCCTTGATGTATCTCACTGCTTCTCGACCAGATATCATGTATCCAACATGCCTGTGCGCTCGTTATCAGTGCAATCCAAGAGATTCGTTCTTGCTCACCGTCAAACGTCTCATGAGAATTTTGAAGGGATTTCCAAGCACCGGCTTGTAGTACCCTAGACATGACAACTTCAAGCTGGCGGGTTACTCGGATTCTGATTTTGGTTGTTGCAAACTTAACACCAAATCTACGACTGCTGGTTGCCAGTTCTTCGGAACCCGTTTGGTAACATGGCAATGCAAGAAACATACCGCGATCTCTCTCTCTACCTGTGAAGCTGAATATGTTTCAGCATCCACCTGTTGTGCCCAGATTCTCTGGATTCAACAGCAGATGAGAGACTTCGGACTGCAATTTCTTGATATGCCTATATATGTAGATAACCAGGCTACGATCGATATCACTAAAAACTCATGTCAACATTCTCAAACCAAACATATTGATATTCGACACCACTTTATCCGTGATTGCTACGAGAAAAAGTTGGTTAGAATTGATAAAATCCACACTGATGACCAAAAAGCAGATTTTTATACCAAAGCTTTTGATCGTACAAGATTTAAAAATCTTTTAAAATTAAATGGTTTCCGGAATCTGACATCAGGGGATATACACGAGGTTGAGTTTTGAGGATGACGACGACTTGACGTGAAAACTCATCGGTTTGACGAATTTTTTGTACATTCTTCCTTAAAAACTCTAAAAAATCCAAAAATATGTTTTTGATTTAGGGGGAGAACTTTTTAGAAAATACAAAAACATTATAAAAAGTCAAAAATAGTTTTTGTGAACAAGGGAGATCATATTATATCAATATGACAGGCACAGTATCCTAAAGAATTGGAATGATTAAACAAGTAATTAAACAGGTCTTACTAAGGATGTGCCAATAGGCTTCACTCGTTCTGTAAATTGTTTTCAATATATAAACCTAAATGAAGAATTGAATAACTTGTGGGTTAACATCTCTCGGATATATGGGTGAATTGCAAGACCTTGAGAGCTCTGGTTAGTACTACCGTGCAGACAAAGAGTTGAAGGCTCGTCTTTAGGTGATGTTCCTTAAAGGAATCTTTTGAACTGTAGATGTCACAAAGGATATGACATTAATCATCATTTTTATGAAGCTTTTGTAGACGAATAATGCGTAAAGTATTATACAAGTTCTAGGCCATTGCTGACGCAAAATCAGAAAAACTCGGATAATACCCGAGATATTAATTGAATATAAAGACCTAGTATCGCAGAATCTGGCATTCTCTCAAATGAAATTTCGGAGTTCTTGGTATACTCATTAAGTTTTTAACTAGATTTACCTAGATTGCCAATATTCTTATCCACTTAAACCTCTTCTCGTTTCTCAACTGTTTCAAGATTTGTTAAACACATGATATGATCTTCTTATAACACAAAACTCACAAAATATGTATCTTTACTTGTTATTTCTTTTCGAAAAAAATCCAAAACCTAAAAAGATTTTCAGTTTCCTTAGATTTTTAGTTTTGTTTTAGTCTAGTGATGATGTAAACACAGATAGTTGAAGTCATGGCGACATCTTGCTGAAGGGAATCTGAAGACCATGGGTTGGGAGCTAATCTTAATTGAAAAATTTCTTGAACGTCAATAAAGTTCATTAATTTGAAACTTTACAGTTTAAAATAAATTTGTTTTTATCAAAAATGGTCAACCAAGGTCATTAACTGGACTTGGTAGGCAAATCAGGTAACCAGGGTTATTAACTTGGACTTGGTTAACTGAGTGGGTTTTAAACAGATATTTTTTTTAAAAAAAATCAAAAATATCAAAAAGTTTTCAAAGTTTAAGAACTGATTCATGCGAGTCTCACTAACTCGTACGAACCAAGTTTGGGCTTCCTTCGCACGAACCATTGGTTCGTACGAATGACCCTAACTAGTATAAAAGCTCACCTTCTTCGCACGAACCAAGTTTATGCTACTGTGCGAATTGAGAGAACTTTTGTCCAAATAGGATCTAAACTTCACATTTTCTTGGCATTTATCGAGTTCTATTACATTGGGGAGGTTGATTTGCACACCTCTTTCAATGGCAAAGGTAATTTTGCTCAATATTAGCCGTTATAATGCTAGATTTGAACCAAAAAAGACTTAAAACATAGATTTATGGAGTTTGGACCGGTAAAACTTAAAATTGACCTTAAAAACGTTAATATCGGTCCTAATAACCTATAAATCGACTATCAATTATTAAAAACAACATGTTTTAGGTTCGGTTAAAACTTGGTGTTTTTGGAACGTTTCAATGTTCGAACGAAGGACCATTAGTACAAACTAAATTTGTTCAAAATTTTTTATTCGTACGAAGCATGGTTCATACGAAGCATAGTTCATACAAAGCATGTTTGGTGAAGTTTTTGAAAATTATGTAACTTTTAAATCACTCGTATGAAGTAGTGATTCGTACGAATGATAACTTGTTCCAAACTTGTAAAAATGTCTAAGTGTTGATTCGTACGAATGATTTTGAAAGTTGAAAAATTTGAAAACTTTTCTAACGGTTTGGATTCTTTTTTACAGGTCAAGAAAACGTCATTTTCTCCGTTTCACAACATTTGTTGTCTACTTGACAAGACTATACTGGAGATTGCAGCTTATAGAGATGTGCTAGATTTTTTGGGCAGGATTCCAATTACAAAAGTGTTCACAGATCGACATACCATTTATAGATCTCATATTGAATATTTCTGGAATGCAGCAGAGTACGATTCTGAAGAAAATGCGATAGTTTCGGCGGTAAAGATTGATGATGAAGATATCTAGGTTAAGATAACGGAAGATTTGATTCGAACAGTTATGAATTTCAAGGATAATGCAGACAATCCTACCGGGTTTTCAGAATACATGGTGAAGGGTTGTTTTTACAAGATGGGATATGCTGGTTTTGTCAACGCTGCACCGTTCAAGAATGGAAATCTTAGTGCGCCTTTCCGTTATATTGCTCATGTTGTTGCTCACTCATTGAGTCATCGCAAGGGGGCATTTGATGATTTGGTAGACTACCAAATGTGTATGATTACTGCACTGGTCCTAAATCTGCCATATAAAGTTATATTTACACAGATGGTGCAAAACATACAGAGGGAAAAGCTTTTGCAATACCCTCGGTTCATACAGATGTTGTTAGATCATTTACACCCGAATTTGAAGAAGAAGAAGGATGATGTGTTAAAGTTAGAGCACATGGATGATTCTACATTGAAGAAGATGAATTTACATTTGAAGATTTTTCCGAATGCTAAACCCGTTTTTGGTGCTATAGTCGACAAAGATTACATTTCTCCAGCACCGAGTAAGTGGAGGAAAGATGATAGTGGAGATGAAAGTGAGGAGTTAACTGCGGTTGAAAGTTTTTTTGCTAAGCGCAGTTCATGGTTTATGAAAGACGGTGAGAAGGGTGTTAAGAGAAAAGCAACTGCTACATCGTCTGTTTCTGCTCCACAAAAGACAAAGCCAACAACAGAAAGTTCTGGGCTTAGAGATGAACCTGACGTGGAAGAAAACATTGAAGATATTGCTGCGAATATCGAGAGACAAGCATTTGGGGGAGAGAAAGAAGCTGAAGAAGTATTATCTTCAAGCACTAATTCTGATGAGAGACGTGCTGGTGAACGTAAAAGAGCCAAAAAGATAGAGGCAAAACGTTTGGCTGAGAAAAAGAGAAAGGAAGAAGAGCGAAAGCGCAAGGCGGCAGGAGAAGATGATACAACGTATGTACCTTCAGGTTCAGATACAGATACACCTGTGCGCACACCGGTGAAGAAAAAGGCACGAAGGTCTAAACGCCAGGCAGCTAGAAGCTCCGAGTCTCCAACTGTTAGACCTAAAGAGACTATGCCAGAACAGACGATTGAGAAAGAGGTTATTATTGAACCACCTCAGCAAATTCCAACATCACCACCACGTCAGGCAGCACCACAATTGCCACTACAACAATCTACTTCGCCTTAACTATCTGCACCTCAACTGCCTCCTCAACCAATACCAAGACAAGCTACACTGCAACCGCCACCACACACTTCACAGCCCCAATCTCATTTTGATTTTGACTTTGACTTTGGAGATATTCCAGAGGGGAAGATTTTTCATTCAACGACCCGTGCGTTGATAAGTAACAAAAACAGGTCTTGTTGAATACTGTGAAGATAGCGGAGTTGCAGGAACAGATTAATGTGATAAATTAAGAGAAACAAAAGTTGCATGATCAGGTTAATGTTTTGACTGAAGATAAGCAACAGTTAGAAGCCATGCTCGCAAGTATTGTGTCTGAGAATGAAACGACTCCGTATGGCCGAATATGAAGAAGAAAGGCTCCGCAGTGATCGTAGAATGAATTTGTTTGAGAAGATTTTGGTGAAAAAGCTAGGAGTTAACATTCGGCAGAAATAGATGAGATAGAGCATGCAGAGGCTAAAGAACGAGTTGCTGAAAGGGAACGCCTTGCTAAAGAGTTATCTGACGCGCAAGGAAAAGGAAAATCGAAGGTTGTAGAGGATCATGTGAATGTTGAAACTGAAGCTGAATCTGGGCCAGTTGCTAGTACAACTATCGTTGTTTATCAAGCGCCGAACAAGTTTATATTGATCGGGAAGCCTAAAGATGGGGAGATTGATATGTCAAATCTATCTGCGAGACACCGTGAATGGCTTTTGAAGAAAAGGTTAGAAAAAGAAATTGAGAAAGCAGCTGAAGAGTTTGAGGAAGATGCTGAAAAGGAAGATGAAGATTTAGATGTTATGGTGATTCTGATTCGGATTCTAATAAGGGTAATGATGATGATAATGTTGGAGGTAATGGTATTCGTGTAACTGATTCTAATGTGAATAAAGAGATTGATTATTCAGTGTACCTCGATGATTCTGCAAACCAAACTACTGGGAAGAAGGTGTTAAGGATAGAACAAAAGAGTCTTCAGATGCTCAGCAGGCAGGAATCCTCTCGGTGATTGATACATCTACCGTTCCTTTCATGCCGAAACCAAAGATTTTATATCTTGAGCATGACGTTGAGGAAGGCGAATTCATTCACAGTTATTCTAAAGAAGAGATCGCAGAAATGCTAGGTGTGGATAAAGAACAGTTTGAGTTTGATTTTGAGAATGAGCTGAATGAGATTAGTGCGTTTGAGCCAAATGATTATGTTTTTGAACATGTTGAAGAAGCTAACGAGTATGATCGAGTTGTCGTGGAGGATGATTCTGATGACGATGCTAATATTGCCGATCAGGGTACGGAGGACTCCCCAACTTTTAACGAACTATTTGCAGCAGAAATGCAGATGTGCTGAAACATAAAGTTGAAGAAGCTACAAAGCAAGGCACTATTCCTCAATAGCTTAACAGAGCTGAGATTGCCGAGTTGAGGAAGAAGTGGTTCAACAATGCACCAACAGAGCATAAATTCAAACGTCCTCTAGCGTTCTTTACTCGTGAAGCTGATATTTCTCTAGGGGACATTATAAGCTGGGTTGGATTGAAGAGCTTAACGTCTATGTGATCAAAAGGGAGTTTGGATTCAAGTATTTCTGATATCTGAGCGACATCAAGTCCTTGCCTTACTGGGATATTAAGGAGTTGGTGCAGACAAATATGATCAATCTCAAGATGAAATTTCACGACCAGAGGCTTTGGAAGTTGATTAAGCTTGAGGCTTTACATGGATTTACACACTTAAAACCTCACTTTCCAAGACGCATTATGAAGATCGATCCAGTGACTAAGGAGAAGGATGTGACGCTCATTGTAAAAAGGCAGAAAGTAATGAGGAATATGCCTATGTTACGAATGGAGCAGGATTTCTACAAGAGCTTCAAGTGGTGGCATTATGATTCGAACACAGGAGAGGCTGTTATTTCCTTGCACCCGGATGAAGACTCGTGGAAGATCACAGAGGAATTAACCGAAGCATTTATATCTCACAAACACATATATGGGCTTTGGCGTGGCATTCGAGTACTAGACCCGATGTGGCTAGTCAATTGCACGAAGAAGGATATTGATTGCTTGTTTTATAGCAAAATCAGTTATGAATAAAAAGATAAATTACAAGCTCTACAGTTCCAGAAGATTGTTAATGTCTGCTTTGCAAACGATATTCATTCTGGATCGTGATGGAATACTTCTTGGAGGAAGTTGGAGGAGACTGAGCAGAAGAAAAAAGATAAGAAGGAAGCTCGAATAGCTGAGCGTGCTCGTATAGCATCGCTAAGGAGTTTTCGGTTTGGCAATACAGTGAATCGACCTCCTCTAACGGATCAAACGCCAATTGTATTTGAGGAGCGTCGCAAGCCACCGAAGAGATTTTTTGGTCGTTAAGCGTCAAATCTTGTGAAGATTTTTGAAGACCATCCAGACTGCGACAACATCCAAGGGGGAGTTTGTTGGTGCATAATGTCTATCTCCTACGTTTAGGATGTGTCGCTATTGTATATAGGGCTTAAATGTAATTTGTATAAATGTTATTAATTGTTTTATATGTTTGTAGTTGACTCGTACGAGTGAGTCAGTTGGCTTGTACAAGTGACACTCTGTCACTCGTACGAAGCAACCACTCGCATGAGTCACAGCTTCTGTTTCATATACTCCAGTGCGAGTCATGTCGACCTATAAATAGAGGAGTGTTGTGTCAGAGCTAAGAGTGTTAGTTCAGTTGGTACGGCGAAGCCCTGCTGATTTGTTTACTCGCGTCTCTACTTGCACGTCTTTCAATACAATTCAGAGCAGTTAACAGTATCTATTTCTTATTCGTTTGTCATTTTCTCTTTCAATGAATTCCGCCTCTGCTAGTTGAGTTAGATCATACCGGTTGCTCATCGGAGGCGCCGATCTCCCGTTCACAAGCATTTTCTTGGCCTTTGCATCATGGAAAGGTTTCACGGGGTACTAATTGATGTGAAATCTGCATTCCTATACGGAAAGGTAAACGAGGAGGTGTACGTCGGCAAACCACCGGGGTTTGTCAATCCGATACACAAGGATAAGGTCTAGCTATTGTACAAAGCGTTATACAAACTACACCAGGCCCCGAGAGCCTGATACGAGACGCTCTCCAAACATCTTCTGGGAAATGGTTTCTCCAGAGGCACAATAGACAGTACCCTCTTTACCAAGGAATTGAATGGTCATCTGAATACCGTACAAATTTATGTGGATGATATCATCTTTGGATCGACAAATGATAAGCTGTGTAAAGACTTTGAAGAAGTCATGAAAAAGAAGTTCGAAATGAGTGCTATGGGGGAGATGAAGTTTTTCTTAGGACTTCAGGTTGAACAATTACCTGATGGCATCTTCATTCACCAAACGAAGTATGTTCATGATGTGTTAGTGAAATGTGACATGACAGGAACTAAGCCAGCAAGAACTCCATTAGCCACAAACCACAACATTTGTCTAGACGTTCATGGAGTCAAAGTCGATGAAACATTATATCGCTCCATGATCGGATCCTTGATGTATCTCATAGCTTCAAGACCTGATATCATGTATCCTACATGCCTGTGCGCCCGTTATCAGTCAAATCTAAGAGATTCACACTTGTTAGCCGTCAAAAGGATCATGCACAACTTGAAGGATGTCCAAGCACCGACTTGTGTTATCCTCGACATGACGACTTCAATCTCGTAGGTTATTCAGATTCTGATATTTGTTGCTGTAAGCTCAATGCCAAATCTACAACGGCTGGTTGCTAGTTCTTCGGAACTCGTTTGGTAACGTGGCAGTGCAAGAAACAGACCGCGATCACTCTCTACGTGTGAAGCTGAATACATTTCAGCATCCAGCTGTTGTTCCCAGATATTCTGATACAACAGTAGATGGATACAACACATAGAAATTCGACGCCAGTTTATCCGTGATTGTTTCGAGAAAAAGTTAGTTAGAATTGAAAAAATCCACATTGATGACCAAAAAACAGATTTTTACACCAAATATTTTGTTAGATCAAGATTTAAAAATATTTTGAAATTAAATTGTTTAAAAAATCTGACATCAGGGGAAGGAAATGAGGTTGAATTCGAGGATGACGGGGACTTAACCTGATTCTCATCGATATGAGATATGTTTTTTTATGTAAATACTTTTCTTGCTTCCTTAAAAAATTAAAACCCAAAAATATGTTTTTGATTTTAGGGGGAGAAAAGTTGTGAAAAGTACAAAAACATTAAAAAAAGAACAAAAAGAGTGTTTGTGACAAAAAAGGGAATCATAAGGAAATGGAATGATTTAAACAGTTAATTAAACAGGTCTTACTAATGATGTGCCAATAGGCTTCACACGTTCAGTAAATTGTTCTTCAAGATATAAACTTAAAAGAAAACCTGAGTAATTTGTGGGTCGACATCTCTTGGATATATGGACTTATACTCGGAAATTTCGTTTGAGAGAATGCCAGATTCTGTGATACTAGGTCTTTATATTTAATTGATATCTGGGGTATTATCCGAGTTCTTTTGATTTTACGTCGGCATTGACCTAGAACTTGTATAATACTTTACGCATTATTCGCCTCCAAAAACTGCATAAAAAATGAGTATATATCATAAAAAGATACAACATCTGCAGTTCAAAAAGATTCCTAAACGGAACATCACCTAAAGTCGAGCCTTCATCTCTTTCTCTATATGGAAATACTAACCTGAGCTCTCAAGGTCTCGCAATTCACCCCATTTACATATATTAGTTAGATATATTCACCTGTGAGATGAAATTCTGGGAATCTTGATACGGGAGTATATTCTTAGATGAGAAACATAGTTACTTCTTGTTCCTTAAAATTACCTAAGATATCTTGAAAACAATCGAGAAATGTGTAGAAGTTTTAATGGATCAGTATATTGGCAATCTAAGTAAAACTGTTTAGGACCTTAAAGTTATTACCAAGAACAACGGTACTATTGATTTGTCTAAACGACTGATAAGATCCTCTAACACAAACTCACAAAAATATGTCTGTAAATACATCTTTATTTACTTCATCTTTCTTTTCAGAAAAACCCAAAAAAAATTTCAGTTTTCTTTTAGAAAAACTTTAAAAAACATAAAAAGATTTTATTCCTATCTTAGTTTTTTCGTCTACCGATGATGAAAATACAGTTAGTCCAAGTCAAAGTGACAGTTTCTAAAGGATAGCTGAAGATCACGGGCTGGGAGCTAATCTAAAAAGAAGAAAGTTCTGAAATGTCACAAAGTTCATTAACTTGAAACTTTAAATTTTTAAAAGAATCTGTTTTGGTCAACAACGGTTAACTAAGGTCATTAACTTGGACTTGGTAGGCAAATTGGTTAACTAGATCATTAAGTTGGATTTGGTCAACTAAGTGGGTCGTAAAAACATATAATTTTACAAAAGAGAAGTAACAAAGTGAAGAAAACTTGCTCGTACAAGTGACTATCTTACTCATACGAGTGATAAAAGGCTACATTCATACGAATGATGACTCGTACGAATGACCTGGTGCGTATAAAAGGGGCTTTCACTCGCACGAGTCCCATTTGTGACTCTGTGCAACTGGCGATACTCTCTGTGCGATCCAGTTGATTCTTCACACTTCTAGACCATATTTCGTACCTTTGATTCTTCGGGGAGGTTAATTTCACACCTCTTTTGATGGAAAAGGTACTAATTCAAGATTTGAGCCGTTATAATGTCGAAATTGGACCAAAAGGACGTAAAACGTAGATTTAGGCTCATTGAACTGGTAAATTTAAAATTGAACTCAAAATCGTACAAATCAGCCCTTTTAGCCTCTAAATCATCATTTAGTTTGTTAAAATCTACACATTTTAAGTTCGGTTTGAAAAGGTCTTATTTTGTGCGATTCATGACTTGTACGAATGATCGCTCATACGAGTAAGCCTTTTTAATCAGATTGTTCTCTTCACTCGTATGAGTTAGTCCTTAATGTTATGAAATTCTTTGACCCGTACGAGGAGCCACTCGTACGAGCGAGTCTGTTCAAACCTAAACTTGCTAAGTATCAATTTGACTCGTACGAGGAGTCTCTCGTACGAGTGGGTTTGTTCAACCTGCACCTAAACTGTTAAGTGTTAATCTGACTCATACGAATGGTGACTCATACGAGTGTCAAAAATTTGAAAAGTTTTGAAAATTTGCTAATTGTGGGAAATTTTTGTGTGCATAGATCAAGAAGTCTTCGTTTTCTCCATTCCACAACATATGCTGCTATTGGACGAAAATATTCCAGAGATCGCAACTTTTAGAGAAGTACTTGATTTTTTCACCATCTGCCAATTACCATGGCCTTGACTGACAAACATACGACCTATCGATCGCACGTCGAATATTTTTGGGATGCCGCAAAACATGATGACAAAGATAATTCTATAGTTTCGGCATTGAGAATCAACAATGAAGATATCCAAGTGAAAATCACTGAAGATTTGATTCGAAAAGTGTTAGAGTTCAAGGATCGAGCAGAAGACCCTACTGGATATCCTGAATACATGATCAAGGGGTGCTTCTATAGAATGGGATATGCAGGATACGTCAACACTGCACCGTTCAAGAAGGTAATCTGAGTGCGCCCTTTAGATATATTGCTCACTGTATTATTCACACTCTCAGTCACAGAAAAGGGGGTTTTGACGACTTGGTGGATTACCAAATGTGCATGATTACAACACTAATCCTCAATCTGCCGTACAACTGCTCGTGACTTATATTTCTTCAGATGGTACAGAATATTCAGAGAAAAAAATTTCTTCAGTACCCAAGGTTTGTTCAGATGCTGCTGGATCATCTCCACAAAAACCTGAAGAAAAAGAAAGAAGATATTTTGAGGCTAGAGCACATAGATGTTTCTACATTGAAAAAGATGAATCTTCATTTGAAAGCCTTCTCGAATGCCAAGCCAGTTTTTGGGCTATTATAGACAAAGAATATGTGGCACTGCCCAAAGGGAAGTGGAGAAAAGACGACAGTGGAGATGAAAATGATGAGATTGATGCGTTAGATGTTTTTGTATCGAAAAGAAGCACTTGGTTCACAAAAGAAGATAAAAAAGGGAGCAAGGGGACAAAAAGAAAACAAGCTGCCACATCTTCCTCCACTGCCCCTTAGCAAAAGAAGCGTGCATCTGTTGGCACATGTTTGATCGATGAGCCAGAGACTAAATAGAATATTGAGATTGTTGCTGCTGACATAGAGCAACAAGCTTTTGGTGGTAAAGCTGGAGGAGATGAAAGCCTGTCCTCCTCGAGTACTGATTCGAGGATAGGATTGCTGGGGAAAAAGAAAGAGCAAAAGAGAAAGAGTTAAGCGGTTGGCTAAGGAACAACGAAAGGCTGAGGAGAGGAAAAGAAAAGAGACAGGAGAGGACGGTACTACTTACATACCATCTGAGTCTGATAGCGATACTCCTGTTCTCAAGACATCTAAAAGGCCAACAACAAAGCATTTCAAGAGGCCAACATCTAGAAAGACAGACTCTCAAATAGCATGATCTAAGCGTAAACTGAAGAAGAATGTTGCAGAAGCATCTACTTTTGAGGCATCACCACAAACACTTCCATCACCACAACCACCTCCACAACCATCACCACAACCACCTCCACAACCACCTCCACAACCACAACCATCACCACAACCCACCCCACAACCTCATACGACTCAGTCTCCAGCCCAATTTCCAAAGGGCTCCAGATTAGAAGATCAATTTGATTTTGATTTCAGAGATATTCTGGGGTAAAGAGTTTACGGGATATATGTTCAATGACTCATGAATTACAGAGTTAGAAAATCAAGTCATGTTGAACAACGTTAAGATTGCCGAGCTGCAGGAGCGTACTAAGGGTTTAGAAGAAGATCAACAAAATCTTCATGCTGTATTAGCAAGTATCGTGTCGGAAAACGAAAGGCTACGGAAGCGTATGGAAGAATATGATGAAGAATGAGTCAGGAATCAGAGACAGATGAGCTTGTTTCAAAAAATTCTTATCAAAAAGCTCGAAATTAATCTTGCTTCAAAAAACGATGAGATAGAGAGAGAGGAAGCAAGAGAAAGGGTGGCAGAGCGTGAACGAATTGCTAAAGAATTATCTGACGCTCAAGGCAAAGGGAAAGAAAAGGTTTGAGAGGATCCTGTGATAGAAAAAGCTGCGCCAGAAGCTGAATCTGAGCCAGTATCTTCTGATGTGGTTGTGTATGCGCAAACGATGAATTTTGTGTTGATTGGAAAACCGAAGGATGTGGATATTGACATGTCAAATCTTTGTGAAAAACATCATGAGTTTTTGAAGGAAAGAAAGATGATAAAGGAGATTGATGTAGAGATTGATTCTTTTGATGAAGATCTTGAAGAAGTTGATGAGGATTTGGACGAAGAAGGTGATGCATCGAAGAAGAAATCTGATAATGATAGAAAGCATGATGATAGTGATCAGGGAGGTTCGGGTATTCTTGTAACAGATTTTGGAATGAATGATGATATTGTTTATTCTGTGTACTTGGATGATTCGGCTAACCAACTTGATGATAACCAAGGTCAGGGAGAGTCGTATGACGGATCAAAGGATTCTAAGCAGGCATGAATTCTCACAGTGACTGATATGCTAACTGTTCCTGACGTGCCTAAACCAAGGATTCTCTACCTGGAACATGATGTGGAAGAGGGATAATTTATCCACAATTATACAAAGGAATAGGTTGCAAAAATGTTAGGTGTGGATGAAGAATCATTTGAATTTGACTTCGAAGACGAGCTCAATGACATTATGCTATCCAACCCAAAGACTATCCCTTCGAACACATTTCTGAAGCACATGACTATGATAAGGTTGTCGTGGAGGATGATTCCGTTGACGATGATACTACAAATTATGCCGGTGAGGGTACGGATGACATCCCTACCTTTAATGAAATATTCTCAGCCGAAAATGATGATATGTTGAAACGTAAAATAGAAGAGGATGTGAAGCAAGGATCGGTGCCTAAATGTCTATCGAAAGAAGAGATTGCTGTGATGCGCAAACTGTGGTTTAAGGAGTTACCCGAGGAGCGCAAATTCAAACGTCCCCTAGCATTTTCACTCGCGATGCTGATGTTTCTCTATGGGATATTATTAGTTATGGTTGGATCGAGGAATTAGACGTTTATGCGACAAAAGAGGGAATACGGGCTCCCGTACTTTCAATAATTAAGCGACATAAAGACCCTGCCATTCTGGGATATAAAAGAGCTTGTGTAGACTAAGATGATTAATCTGAAGATAAAATATCATGACCAGCGGCTGTGGAGATTGATTAAGCTCGAAGCTACCTAGTGTTTTAAATGCTGGAAGCCACATTTCTCCAAAAGAGTTACCAAGATTGATCCAGTGACGAAGGAGATAGATGTTATGTGTTGGTGCATAATGTCTATTGCCTACGTTTAGGATATGTCGTTATTGTATATAGGGCTTAAACGTCAATCTGTAAAGTTATTGTTTGATTATACATTTTGTAGTTGTCTCATACGAGTAAGTCAGATGACTCGTACGAGTGACTCTCTGTCACTCGTATGAGGAAACTTCTCGCACGAGTCACAGTCTTTGTTACACACTCTCCTGTGCGAGTCATGTCAACCTATAAATAGAGGAGTGTTGTGTAAGAGCTAGTTAGAGTTAGTCCAGTTGGTACGGTGAAGCCCTGCTGAGTTGTTTACTTGCTTTGTACTTTGCATGTCAATCAATACATTCAAAGTAGTTAAACAATAGATCTCACTTGTTCATTTGTCAACCCCACTAACAATGAATTCCGCCTCTGTTAGTTGAGTTAGATGTGTCTGGTTGCTCATCGGAGGTGCCCATCCCCCTATTCACAAGTGGTATCAGAGCCTTGAGGTCTGATCTGCTGACAAACGTCAAGTTTCTGTAGGCTACCAACTGTTTTAGATTCAGATTCATTGTTGCAGCTTTCTACTTCTACACTTTCCCTAACTGATCTCGGAAATGGACGGAGTTATGGACAAATTGGACTAGGATTCTAGGATATCACCTTAAATTCTATTCTAATCAGTCCTTAACAATTTCAGATCTAAAATCGATCATAATCATGTCAAAATTGGTAAAATTCATCCGTTTGGTGACCTAAGTTGTTTCGTACGGGTAGAGAGACCACTCGCACGAACGACTGACCATACAAGTTAATCCATTCGTACGAACGAGTAATCAGAAGTTCTTAAAATTTACAAGTTAAAATTGAAACTATGATTTGCACGAGGTAATCACTCGTACGAGAGACTTACTCGTTCGAACCAGATTGTCATTTGCATGAACACTTTGCTCACACAAATACTTCCTCCGTATGAATCAGCTCATTTGCATGAATCTTGGTCACACGAATTGTTTGTTATCCGCACGGAGAAATTTTTTATCGTACTAATCATTTTTTTCGGAATGTGTGTTTCTAATTTTTTACAGAAAAATGGTAGAAGAATTTTATAACGCGTTTGCTACATCAGCGGTCATGACTACTGCAGCTCAAAACTTGAACCTCGAGAACGAAATGGGTACTATGACGAAACCGCCAAAGTTGATGAACCTCGAAGACTTTGATAGTTTGAGTGAATGTTTCATGAATTGGGTTCAGGCAAATCCTTTTACCTGTTGGTTTGCTATTGAAGAAAAGTATCAATCTCCTGTTGGTGAAAATGGCCTCGAAAAGACATTGGTTTAACTTTCAGATTTTGAGAGAGAAAAGTTTATAAACGAGAAGAAAATGATGTACATTCTTCAAAATCCATCAAAGAGGACATACTGGCGCTATTACAACATGATATGACACACAATCATTATGGAATGCACTTCGATTGAAGTTCCAAGGTAGTGCACAATTGCGAAAGAGCAAAAGGGCGTTGTTGAGTAAGGAATTTGACATCTCTACGTTGATCAAAGGAGAGACAGTAAAACAACTGATTGAAAGATACTGTCATCTTGTTGTGCAAAGGAAGCGAATGGGAATCATAAAGACAAACGAAGAACTTGTTGATAAACTCGCTGATTCCTTTCCACAAGGCGAATTGTCTACTTATTTGACCATTTGAAGAATGGAACAGAATATGGTAATTTCTCATTACCACGATTCATCGAAAGATTGGAGGGACATGAACTAGAAATGCAGAAGATGGCGAAGAACAAAGAGTTCAAATGCAACAAGACGTCCATCTTTATTTCAAGAATAGTTCTGCCGCTCATATACAATCTCCAAAGATCTAGACTGCCTTTAGCACTTACAGCACACCGAGTCCCCCGACAAATCAAAATAGTAGTTTTCAATCATTTACTGCGGTCAATCCGAACATGTCTTAAAGCCCACAGTCATCACATGCATCGAGCAATCCACAACTCAACTAGACCAGTCAATCAAATCCTACTCAAAGGGTACTATAGTGCAATATCGCTATTGACCCAGAATGCACAAAACTTTGATGAGAAGACCGCTAAGCTTCATATGTCTCTATTAGCATCGGTACTCGAATCTTATGACAGTCTTGTACCAGGAAATATTGGAAATTCTGAAATGACCAGAGAGGACTATGATCAGATTGATCCGGTAGAGATGGAGCTAATCGACATCAAATGGTTATGGCATCTATTGTTAGACGTGCACAACGCTTCATGGAAATTACAGGGAAAGCGAACTTGGCAGGTTTGGATGAAAAACTGGGATTCGACAAGTCCAAAGTTACTTGTTTTAAGTGTCGGGAGAAGGGACATTTTAAACGTGAATGCCCAAACAGAGAAGTTCAGGGTAATCAGAACCCATTTGCTGATGACTACTACAAGAAGGCTATCTACCACCGTCCCAACCAAGAACTCGAATGGTGTAGGTCGAAGATAGACAACCAGAAGCCAAAGCAAAGCGCTTGTGGTAACGCAAAAAGATGAGGGCTTTAACTGGAACAAATACATTTCCAAAAATGAGAGTATGGCATTGGTTGCTAAAATAATTGAAGAACTTGAAGAAGAATCTGAGGCATCTTTTGACGAGGCACCTGAAGTAGAGTTTTATCATACATCGTCAAAAGAGGAGAAACTTTTAAACAATGTGTTTAAACACCTCCTGCCTAATGATATCTTGAAAACTTTTGTAGGTTACTTTGGACCAAGTCATTGATCATTCTGTGACGAACAGAAGAAGCCTGATGTTGAATAGAGAGTTGATGAAAAGATGGAGAAGTTGGCTGATGAGACTGACAAAGCATGCATGGCAAACATAAACGAGGTAAATGAGTCTAAAAGAGAGCTAGTGATCGAAAAACCATGTTTAAAATGTGCTGAGCCATGAAATGAACGTGTTGTAAAAGACACACGATATACCCAGCTCAAAAGTTTAACAGACAATTTGTCGAGTGATTTTAAATCAACCAAAGAAGCGTACGACAAATTGAGTAGAACTGTTAAACAATATCAAAAAGCACTAAGAGAAAATGACGGGACTCTTTCTATGCTCAAATCGATAGTAATGGACAAACAAATGGCCATAAATATTCACTTAAATACTATCGCTGAGCTAAAGAGTGAGCTTGAGAAAGTAAGAATAGAAACTGAACCGGTTAACAAGTTGTAATCAGTTATTCCACAAGCTCTTACGTCATTGATCACATTTTACCCAAAATTGAAAACAAAGATGAATCTAAAAAAGATGATAACAAGAGTGCAAGTTACGATCGTGTTCAACTCCTTATGTGGAATAGTTATGCTTGTAAAAAACCATCAGGGGTGAAAAAGGCGCTCAATCTAAAACTGAAAACTAAACAATCAAACGAGCTGCCTACAAACATCAACGTAACTTACACAACATCTGAAACCGAATGTGACTCTGAGGTGGTTAAAAGAGTGGTAAAAAATGTCTTAAAAAGTGAATCTGACAAGTCTGAATCTGATGTTGAAACATCGGAAGACAGTTTAAACAATGATCCAAACGTCATGTTTATAAAATGCATGGATCTGATAAACTATTTTCTGATGAGGACTTTCCCATCCAGAACGTGAATCTGGATCGTGTTGATAAATTGTTCAAGCTTGTGGAGGTAAGCCATTCTGATTTAGATAAACATAATGCATCATATTACTCTATATCAAAATGTGTCACCAGACCCTACCATAAGAGAAACAAAGATTATCCAGAGAATAGGAGGGCGGGTTTAGGTTTCCAAAAGTGAAGAATGAACAACAAGTCCCAAAAGCTAAACTTTACTAAGAAAATCAATTTTGTTTTTGGGACAACAACAGAAAAGGAAAAAGAAATCATCGGAACACAATCGAATGATGACTTCAAGAAAGAGAAAGAGAATAAGAAACAAGTTATGGATTCCTCTGTCTATAAAGACAGTAGGACATGCTACAAATGTAAGAATGTCGGGCATATCGCATGATTTTGCTCACAAATAAATCCAAAATCTGTTTCTAATTCTAAAAGATTTACCAAGGATGAGAAACAAAAGCCCCCTATGGTTGCAGCTACGTAAATTTTGAAAAGAAATAATGAATCCTATAAAAATGTTAAACCATTTCTTCAACGTCATTCTAAATTTGAAATTGGTGAAACATCAACTAAACATCATCAAATGGATTCAAAATTTTATGCTAAAATGCAAATCTGAAAACGCAAACATGGGTGGCAAAAGTCAAACCATCCAAGGTAGAACCGAAAGCTTATGTTCCAAACAAAACCAAGCCTAAAAAGAACGTCAAAAACAAAGTAGGTCCGAAATTTGACATTCCGAACCCACCCAAGACCAAGCAAGCTTGGGTTTCTTTGTTTAAATAGTTTCTTCCGCATGTGTGCAGGAGTTCCCGCGATCAATCATGTCTAAATGGATAATGGATAGTGGAGCTTCCAGGCACATGACATGGATGCTTGCGTTGTTACACGACGTTAAAGCTATCCGCGGAGGGTACATAGGGTTTGCCGGAACGCAAGGAGGAAGGATTATCGGTTAAGGAATTCTCATGAATGGAGTTGTTTCGTTTGATAAAATGAACTACATTGCAGAACTTGAGAACAATCTACTCACATTTCACATATTTGTGACAAGAAATTCACAACGCACTTCAATGATAAAGAATGCTTAATATTAAAGCCGGATTCAAGATTCCGGAGGAATGGATTCTCATGCGTGCTCCAAGAGAAAATGATCTTTATGTTCTCGATATGAGTGTCATATCAACAACATCAAAGAAGGTTCAATGATTTGTTTCTAAAGCTACCGAAAAAGAGTCTATTCTATGGCATAGGAAGATGGGGCACATTCATATGAGAAAGATGAACTATCAAGTGCATAACGACCTAGTAGAGGGTGTTAATCTGAAAATTTTTCATTTATCCAATGATTGTCTGAGCTGTAAAAGGGGAAACAACATAAGAAATCACACCCACAAAAGTTGGTAAATTTTATCAAGCTACCACTAGAGAGGCTTCATATGGATCTTTTCGGGCCAGTACACGTCAAAAGCATTTCCGGTGATCTATATTTGCTAGTCGTTACAGATGATTTCTCAAGATTCTCATGGGTTTTATTTCTAGAGAGCAAAGATGAAACATTTGAGACTCTAATGATTCTCTTCAAAAAACTCGTAAACCTGTACATTTGCCAATCAAGAGAATCTGCATTGACACGATACAAAGTTCAAGAACAAACAGATGCTTGATTTTTGCAACGAAAAGGGGATTCTTCATGAATTCAGTGCTCTTTATGCTCACTGATTCGAAATTGCCTATCAGCTTCTAGAGTGAAGCAGTTGCATTAGCGTGTTACACGCTGAATCGTGTGTTAACAGTCAAGCCTCACAACAAGACTTGTTTCGAGTGACTAAATCAACGGAAGCCTAACCTTGCATTTCTGGAACCTTTTGGATCACCGTGTAATGTATTAGACCCGGATGGTAAATTTAGTGCCAAATCTTTGGAAGGTTTCTTCGTGGGTTATGCTACTCCACAAAAACGTGTCTTTTTGCTGAGTCAGAACCAGGTTATTCTTGCACAGCATGTTGATTGTCAAAGGTATACTACGCCTACGCAGAAACCTAGGGATCCGTGGCTGTTTAACTACGATGGTTTGTGGAATTCTTTCGACTTGCCAGATGTGTCATCAGAAGAAGAACTTGTTATGCTCTTTCAATAGCATCAAATATCTAATCAAGAGCAAGTTACCAGACCGTTAGTGATTTCCGCGTCACTTCATGTGTCTACCACGTCTGATGTAGGTCCGAGCACTACTCTTCAAGACTCTGTCCCTGTACCCATTGTCAACACTGCCGAATCATCTGCCCAGTAACAGCTAAATGCTGACTCTGATGGGGAACCGACTTTCGAGATGGAGGATCTAGTTCCGATGAAGGATCTGAGCAGATTGAAAGCTTCCTGAATAAGCAAGCTGATCAATTAAACATCAGGAACGATGCTTCTTCTTTTGCACCGGTTTTGGATGAAGTCTTCACAAATTTGCAAACACAAGTAGATGTTCCAAGTGAAGTGATGTCGAGGACGCTTTCATATCATCCTTCGGAGAATATTATTGGCAGCTTACAAATGGGAGTGCAAACTCGCAATCAGATCAACAAGGATCTAAGTTGTTTTTATACTCGTATTCCTCCACTGCAAACCAGACTTTCTAATAGTTGTTTTGTTTCTCAGGTAGAACCCGGGAACTAGAAAGACGCGTTAAAAGAAGAGAGCTGGGTGGACGCGATGCAAGAGGAATTACTTCAATTCCAGAAGTTAGGAGTCTGGAACCTTGTTGACCTAACAGATCATCACAAAAAGATAAACACTAGATGGGTCTTTAAGTGCAAACGTGATGATAGAGGGATCATAGTGCGCAACAAAGCTCGACTCGTGGTACAAGGTTTTCATCAGTAGAAGTCTATGCCCCGGTCGCCCGTCTTGAAGCGATCCGCATATTCTTGGCCTTTGCTTCTTGGAAAGGTTTCAAGGTGTACCAGTTAGATGTCAAATCTGCTTTCCTGTACGGAAAAGTTAAAGAGGAGGTGTATCTCATCCAACCACTGGGGTTTGTCGATCCCATACACAAATAGAAAGTCTACCTTCTAAACAAAGCCTTATATGGTCTACATCAAGCCCCGAGAGCTTGGTATGAAACGCTGCCAAGACATCTTCTAGACGATGGCTTTATCAAAGGAACTATAGATTCTACCCTCTTTACAAAGGAAGTGGATGGGCATTTGATTATAGTGCAGATATATGTGGTTGATATCATCTTCGGATCGACAAATGACAAGCTGCGTAAAGACTTCGAAGAATTCATGAAGCGCAAATTTGAAATGAGTGTGATGGGGGAGTTGAAGTTCCTTTTAGGACTTCAGGTCGATCAATTGCCTGATGGGATCTTCATCCATCAGACGAAGTATGTTCATGACATATTGGAAAATTCGATATGATAGGAACTAAACCAGCATCTACCCTAGTAGCTCCTAATCACGGCATTTGTCTAGATGTTAATGGAGTCAAAGTTGACGAAACAGTATACCGCTCCATGATCGGATCCTTGATATATCTCACTGCTTCTCGACCTAATATCATGTATCCTACATGCCTATGCGCCTCTTTTCAGTCCAGTCTAAGGGATTTGCATCTACTAGCTGTCACGCGTATCATGAGATATTTGAAGGGATTTCCAAGCACCGGCTTGTGGTATCCTCGACATGATGATTTCAATCTTGCGGGTTACTCGGATTCTGATTTTGGTTGCTGCAAACTTAACGCCAAATCTACGATGGCTGGTTGCTAGTTCTTTGAAACACGTTTGGTAACATGGCAATGTAAGAGACAGACCGCGGTCGCTCTCTCTACCTATGAAGCTGAATACGTTTCAGCATCCAGCTGTTGTTCCCAGATACTCTGGATTCAACAGCAGATGAGAGACTTCGAACTGCAATTTATTGATACGCCCATATATGTAGATAACCAGGGTGCAATTGATATCACTAAAAACTCAAGTCAACACTCTCGAACTAAATGTATTGAGATTCGACACCACTTTATCCGTGATTGCTACGAGAAAAAGTTGGTTAGAATTGAAAAAATCCACACTGGTGACCAAAAGACAGATTTTTATACCAAAGCATTTGATCGTACAATATTTAAAAATCTTTTAAAATTAAATGGTTTAAGAAATCTGACATTAGGGGATATACATGAGGTTGAGTTTGAGGATGACGAGGACTTGACGTGATTCTCATCGGTTTGACGTATTTCTGTACATTCTTTCCTAAACATTTCTAAAAATAAAAAAAATATGTTTTTGATTTTAGGGGGAGAAAGTTTGGGAAAATACAAAAACATATAAAAGTCAAAAAGAGTTTTTGTGAAAAAGAGAGATCATATTACATAAATATGACAGTCATAGTATCCTAAAGATATGGAATGATTAAACAAGTAATTAAACATGTCTTACTGAGGATGTGCCAATAGGCTTCACTCGTTCAGTAAATTGTTGTCAAGATATAAACCTAAAAGAAAAACTGAATAACTCGTGGGTTAACATCTCTCGGATATATGGACTTAGTACTCCGAAATTTCGTTTGAGAGAATGCAAGATTCTACGATACTAGGTCTTTATATTTAATCGATATCTGGGGTATTATCCGAGTTCTTCTGATTTTGCATCAGCAATGGCCTAGAACTTGTATAATACTTTACTCATTGTTCGCCTACAAAAGCTGCATAAAAATGATTATGTCATAAACTCTGTGACATTTGCATTTCAAAAGATTCCTTTAAGGAACACCACCTAAAGACGAGCCTTCATCTCTTTGTCTTTATGGTAGTACTAACCTATGTTCTCAAGGTCTCAGAATTCACCCCTTTACAGATATCAATTGGATATATTCAACTATGAAATGAAATTCTGGGAATCTTATGCGGGAATATATTCTGAGATGGGAAACACAGTTATTTCATGTTCATAATATTACCTAACATATCTTGAAACAGTTGAGAAATGAGAAGAAATTTAAGTGGATAAGAATATTGACAATCTAGGCAAATCTGGTTAAAAACTTAATGAGTATACCAAGATCAACGGTACTGGTGATTTGTTAAAACTTGATATGATCCTCTTATCACAAAACTCACAAAAATATGTATGTATATACATCTTTACTTGTTATTTCTTTTCAAAAAAATCCTAAAACCCAAAAAGATTTTCAGTTTCCTTAGCCTTTTAGTTTAGTTTTAGTCTACCGATGATGAAAACACTCATAGTTGAAGTCATGGTGACGTCTTGCTGGAGGAAAAACTGAAGACAACGGGTTGGGAGCTAATCATGAAGAGAAATTACCAGAACGTCAACAAAGTTCATTAATTTGAATTACAATTTTAAAATAAATCTATTTTGGTCATTCAATGGTCCACCAAGGTCATTAACTTGGACTTGGTAGGCAAATCAGATAACCAAGGTCATTAGCTTGGACTTGGTTAACTGAGTGGGTTTTAATCAAATAAAATTCATAAAAAATCAAAAAAGTTTTAAAAGTTTTAACAAAGTATCAGAACTGACTCGTACGAGTATCACTAACTCGTACGAGTGACATTTGGTGTTCATTTGCACAAGTCTTTGATTCATACAAGCGAACTGAATGTGTATAAAAACCCTCCTCATTCGTACGAACCAACTTCATGTCACTGTGCGACTGAGAGAGAACTATTGTGCGAACTAGTTCTATACTTCGATTTTTCTTGACAATACCGTGTACCAATACATTGGGGAGGTCGATTCGCACACCTCTTATGATGGGAAAGGTACTATTTCTTGTTCTTAGCCGTTATAATGCCGGATTTAGACCAAACGGACATAAAATGTAGATTTAGGGAAATTAGACCGGTAAAACTTAAAATTGAACTTAAAATCGTTAATATCGGCCCTAGTAGCCTATAAATCAACTATCAATTAGTTAAAAACAACACGTTTTAAGTTTGGTTTAAACTTGGTGTTATTTGGTACGGTTTACAATTCGTACAAATGTCCACTCGTACCAACGGAGTTTTCAAAATGTTCCAAATATTGTTTTCACTCGTATGAGGCATCGTTTGTACGAAGCAAGTTTGATTAAAATCTTTGAAAAATTCTTAAATCTTTAGTCACTCGTATGAAGTAGTGACTCATACGAGTGATGATGTTTAGATTCAATCTTGTAAAGTTTTCTAAGTGTTGAATCGTACGAATGTATGGATCGTACGAGTGACCTTGTAAGTTGAAATTTGTGAAAATTTTTCTAATGGTTTGAACTCTCTATGTGTGCAGGTCAAGAAAATGTCTTTCTCTCCGTTCCATAACATACGCTATCTTCTTGATGAATCTATTCCGAAGATTGCTGCTTACTAAGACGTGTTAGATTTTTTGAGCAGAGTTCCGATTACTAAAGCTCTCATTTATCGCCATACTGCGTATAGATCTCACATAGAGTATTTTTGGAACGCAGCAGAGTTTGATTCCGAGGAGAATGCGATAGTCTCAATAGTAAGGATTGGCGATGAGGATATACAGGTGAAGATTACTAGGATTTGATCAGGACGGTTTTGGATTTTAAAGACAACAAAGACGATCCGACAGGGTTTTCAGATGGTGAAGGGTTGCTTTTACCGCATGGGTTACGCCGGATTTGTGAATGCCGCTCCTTTCAAGAAGGGTAACCTAAGTGCACCACTTAGATATATCCCACACGTTGTTATACATGCTTTGAGTCATCTTAATGGAGGATTTGATGATCTGGTTGACTACCAGATGGTGCAAAATAGCCAGAGAGAAAAGTTTATGCAGTACCCGCGTTTTATCCAGATTCTGCTAGATCATCTGCATCCAAACTTGAAGAAGAAAAAAAATGACGTGTTAATGTTGGAACACATGGATGTCTCTACCTCGAAGAAGATGAATTTGCATCTTAAGACTTCCCCAACGCCAAGCTAGTGTTTGGAGCTATCGTTGACAAATATTATATTGCTGTGGCACCGAGAAAGTGGAGGAAGGAAGATAGTGGAGATGAGAATGAAGAGTTGAATGCGATAGACGGTTTTGTTGCTAAGCGTAGTTCTTGGTTTGTTAAAGATGGAGAAAAGGGTGCAAAGAGAAAGGCAATGGCTACATCTTCCACATCGACTCCTCAAAAGAAAAAGCAAGCAGCTGAAAGTTCTGGATTGAGAGATGAACCAGCGATTGAAGATATAGTTGCTGACATTGAGAGGCAAGCTTTTTGTGGTGATAAAGTGACTGAAGAAACGTTGTCTTCTAGCACTGATTCTGAAGATAGACGAGCAGGTATAAGAAAAAGAGCTAAAAAGATAGAAGCCAAACGACTTGCAGAGAAATGAGAAAAGCTGAAGAGAAAAAGCGCAAAGCGGCAGGAGAGGACGATACGACTTATATACCTTCGGGTTCAGTTTATGATACTCCTGTTCGCAAGCTAGCAAAGAAAAAGACATGACGTCTCAAACATGAAGCGGCTGGAAGCACCGAGTCTCCTAACGACAAATCCGAAGAGACAGCGCAGGAGTAGACGGTCAAAGAGGAGGTTATTGAACCTACTCCACCAATTCCACCATCTCCATCACGTCAGGCTACTCCACAGCTGCTACCACAACCAACACCACAACCGACACCACAGCCGCCGCCGCAAACTTCGCAGTCCCAGCCTCACTTTGATTTTGGGGATATTCGAGCGGCGAAGACTTTACTATTAACATGTTTAATGACCCACGCGTTGAAGAATTACAAAAGCAGGTCATGCTAAATACTGTCAAGATAGCAGAGTTACGGGAACAACTGAATACGCTAAACGAAGACAAACAACAGCTCGAAGCTATGCTCGCCAGCATTGTATCAGAAAATGAGCGTTTACGACTTCGCATGGCTGAATATGAGGAGGAACGGCTCAGAAGCGATAGAAGGATGAATCTTTTTGAGAAGATTTTGACGAAAAAGCTGGGAGTTAATATTGCTGCTGAGATAGATGAGATTGAACGAGCTGAAGCCAAAGAGCGTGTAGTTGACAAGAACGGCTTGCTAAGGAATTATCAGATGTGCAAGGCATGGGCAAACCCAAAGTGGTTGAGGATGCTGTGAATATCACAATTGAGCCAGAAGCTGAATCTGCGCCAGTTATTACAGATATCGTGGTGTATACAGTCTCGAATAAGTTTATTCTGGTAGGAAAGCCTAAGGATGTGGATATTGACACGACAGATGTTTCAGATAGACATCGAGAATGGCTACAGAAAAAGAAGTTAGATAGAGAGATTGAGGCACTAGCTGATGAGTTTGATGAAGACGCTGAGAAAGAGGCTGAGGATTTAGATGATTTATTGTCTGGTGAGTCTGATTCTGATAGTGGTTATGATGATGATAATGAAGGTGGTACAAGTGTTCGTGTAACATAATCTGTTTTAAATGAAGATGTTGATTATTCTACTTACTTGGACAATTATGCTAATCAAATGACTGGAGATCAGGGTAAAACTGAAGGTTCTTCTGATGCTCAACAGGCAGGAATCTTCATGGTAACCGATACATCTACCGTTCCCATCGTGCAAAAACTGAAGACTTTTTATCTTGAGCATGATGTTGAGGAGGGAGAATTTGTCCACAACTATTCTAAGGAAGAGATTGATGAAATGTTAGGTGTGGATGAAGAAAACTTCGAGTTTGATTTCGAAGACTAGTTGAATGAGATTAGTGCTTTCGAGCCAAGTGATTATGTTTCGTTGAAGAAGCGAATGATTATGATAGAGTTGTCGTGGAGGATGATTCTGATGACGATGTTTCTAATATTAGCGATCAGGGTACAGATGACTCCAACTTTCACTGAGTTGTTTGTAGCGGAAAATGCTGATGTTTTGAAACGCAAAGTTGAAGAAGTTGCTAAACAGGGTACCATTCCTCAACAGTTGCATAGAGCTGAAATTGCAGAAATGAGAAAAAAAGTGGTTCAAAGTTTCACCAGCCGAGCGGAAATTCAAACGTCCTCTAGCTTTCTTTACACGCGATGCAGATATTTCTCTGGGGGACATAATCAGTTGGGGTTGGATCAAAGAACTTAATGTTTACGCTATCAAAAGGTATTTTGGAATCCAGTACTTCAGATATTTGAGCGACATCAAATCCTTGCCATATTGGGATATCAAAGAGCTTGTGCAAACGAAGATGATAAACCTGAAGATGAAATTTCACGACCAAAGGCTATGGAAGTTGATTAAGCTTGAAGCTTTGCATGGATTTATACACTTGAAACCTCACTTTCCGAAGCGTATTACAAAGATAGATCCAGTTACTAAAGAAAAGGATGTTACGCTCATCGTGAAGAGGCCAAAAGTAATGAAGAATATGCCTATGATTGCAGGATTTCCACAAAATCTTCAAGTGGTGGCACTATGATTCTAACACAGGAGAAGTTGTGATATGCGTGCACCCTGATGATGATTCATGGAAGATAACTGAGGAGCTAACCGAAGCCGTCATAGCACACAAACGTATATATGGGCTGTGGCATGGCAATCGAGTACTAGACCCGATGTGGCCAGTAAATTGTACAAAGAAAGATATAGATTGCTTGTTCTACAGCAAAATCAGCTACGAAGAGAAAGACAAAGAACAAACACTCCAGTTTCAGAAGATTGCTAATATCTGCTTCGTAAATGATATACATTATGGATCGACATGAAACACTTCATGGAGGAAACTGGAGGAGTCGGAGCAAAAGAAGAAAGAAAAGAAGGAAACACGGATTGCAGAGCGAGCTCTATAGCGTCGCTGAGAAGGTTTCGGTTTGGTAATACAGTTAAGCGACCTCCTCCAACAGATCAAACGCCTATAGCTTTTGAGGAGCGTCGCAAGCCACCGAAGCGGTTTTTGGTCGTTAAACGTCAGATGTTATGAAGATTTTTTGGAGACTATCCAGACTGCGGCAACATCCAAGGGGGAGTTTGTTGGTGCATAATTTCTATTGCCTACCTCTAGGATATGTCGTTATTGTATGTAGAGTTTAAACGTCAATATGTAAAAGTTATTGTTTGATTTATACATTCTGTAGTTGGCTCGTACGAGTAAGTCAGATGACTTGTACGAGTGACTCTTTGTTACTCGTACGAGTCAATTACTCGCACGAGTCACAGTCTCTGTTATACACTCTCCTGTGAGAGTCATGTCGACCTATAGATAGAGGAGTGTTGTGTTCGAGCTAGTTAGAGTTAGTCCAGTTGGTACGACGAAGCCCTGTTGAATTGTTTACTTGTATTGTACTTTACACGTCAATCAGTACATTCAAAGCAGTTAAACAGTAGATCTCACTTGTTCGTTTGTCAACCTCACTAACAATCAATTCCGCCTCTGTTAGTTGAGTTAGATTAGTCCGGTTGCTCATCGGAGGAGCCGATCCCCCATTCACATTATGTTGATTGTGAAAAGGCCACGAGTAATGAAGAATATGCCTTCGATCAGAATGGAACAGGATTTTCATAAGATATTCAAATGGTGGCACTATAAATCGAGCACAGGCGAAGCTGTAATTTGTATTCAACCAGATGAAGATTCTTGGAAAATAACAGAAGAATTATCCGAATCTGTCATTGAGCACTAATGAATCTACGGTTTATGGCGTGGTATTCGAGTACTAGACCTCATGTGGCTAGTCAACTGTTCATAAAAGGATATTGAATGTCTATTTTATGTGAAGATCAGTTATGAAGAAAAGGACAAAGAGCAGGCTTTACAATTCCAGAAGATTGTTAATGTTTGTTATGCTAATGATATACATTCAGGTAAAACATGGAACACTTCATGGATAAAGCTTGAAGAAAAAGAGCAGCGGAAAAGGGAGAAGAATGCTGAAAGGATTGCTGAGAGAGCAAGGATTGCATCGCTGAGAAGCTTTTGGTTTGGCAACACGTACAATCGGCCAACTCCTATAGACCAAATGCCAATATCATCTGAGGAGCATCGCAGGCCACGGAAACATTTCTTTGGACGATAAATGTAAAACATTTTTGAAGAATTTTTGCAGAATTTTTTTGAAGACTATCCAAGACTACGACAACATCCAAGGGGGAGTTTGTTGGTGCATTATGTCTATTGCCTACGTCTAGGATATGTTGGTTGTGTACATAGGGCTTAGATTATGTCATATTTTATGTATTGTTTATGGCTCATACGAGTGAGCTTACGTGGCTCGTACGAGTGACATCTTGTCACTCGTATGAGGCACCACCGCACAAGCCATCAACCCCACTCCTCTGCGAGCCATGTTGGCCTATAAATAGTGGAGCTTGAGTGTTGTGTGTTATCTGTTGGTGTGTGACTACGGCAAAACCCTGTTCATTTGTTTACTCGTCTGTAACTTTCACGTTTATTAATATACGAAGTAAAGGCGTTTAAGCAACATACTAGATTGTTTGTTTGTCTAACTCGCTAGCAATGAATTCCGCCTCTGTTAGCTGAGTCGAATCGGTCCGGAACTCAAAGAGTAGAGCCGATCCCCTCTCACAAATAACTAACATGGAAAAACTCAGAACATATGAGGATTCAAACCAAGCAAACCAAGCAACCAAGCCCGGACACTTTCCAAACACACAAATCCGGAACTTTGGAAACTTGGAATCCTCTAAAATAAGTAAACTTAGAATGTGCTATATATACCAAACTCGGAATAGTTTTTATGAAGCTAAACTCGGAGCAAAATTTTCTAACCAAACTCGGAATTCTTATAAGTTCGGAGCAAGTATTTCCCAATAGATTACAAATTCGGAAACACTTTAAACTCGAAACCTCGTATAAGTTCGGAACCTCTTCCGGATTATTTCCTATGTGTGACTTCACAAGTTCATAAACAAACACAGAAGGAACAAGTTCAGAATACAACAAGTTCGGACAATAAATTCAGAAACTCTAACACATACAGAAATTCGGACAACTCCTTTTTAAATAAAAACCTAGATCTGCAACAACTAAGAAAACAAGACAACCACAAACAGCTTCATTTTCTTTAAGTTCTCTATTGAAAAAACTCAAGTCTTGATAATGTTTGGCGAAAACAAACATCAAATCAATAGCAATGGTGATTGGAAGGCGGTTAGACCATTCTGAATCGGTAACCATGCTCTGATACCACTGTTAAAGCATTGGATCGATGACGAACATCAACATTGCACTTGATTCATGACGTGAAACAAGATAAATGGATAAGATAGAGTAGAAGATGTAGGATAAACTCATTAATTCATAACAATCAACACAGATTTACATTACCGAACGAGTATACATCATCTTCTACAAGCTGGTTTAGATCACAAAGATCTAAACCCTAGCTTTCTCTCTCTAACACATATTATCTCTCTCTAGAATGTGCACACCAGGAAGATTACCAGAGATTGTGTTTGTGCACTAGGCTTACCCTAATCTAACCTACTCAACATATATATAGGCTAGACTAGAGCCCAAACCCGAACAAAACACATTGTCTCGGATACTACAAATAACCAAAATATCTTATCCGAGTTTACACTAACAAACTCAGAATGAACATAAAGACTTTCTGAGTTTAACTGACAAACTCAGAATATTACAAATCTTTGACAAACTCGGAAAAACTAAAATAAATAAACATTCCGAGCTTAACATCATAATCTCAGAACTTACATAATATAAGTAATCCGGAACTTCACTTTATTCTTTGACTTCGCTTGACTTGGACCTTTGACTTAGTAATAAGCGACAGTTACCTGGCAGGAGCTGCACTTTCAGACTCACCCTTAACTGTTGCTAGCAGTTCTGTCTAACATTGATATCTCCAGTCATCGGATATTGTGCTTACACTTCTCAGAATATACAACAGGGGACTTCGGGGATGGATCTGAGCCTGAATTAAAGGTTATGATCATCATTTGGTATGATCTTACAATTTTATCTTATTAATTTTTTTTCTGATCGATGTAGACATATGATGGGACCTTACACCATTAAAATACACAAATTTTAAACTTTATACAAATATGCCTTTGTAATTTAACATTTTTCAGACAAGTTTCCTATATTTTATAAAAAGATTACAAGGTTTTTGATAAGTAATAGATATCAAACCACATAAGTTACTAAAGGATAGGTTGTTATTATAATCAAAAGTAAGTATCCGTGACTTCATCCGAAACCCAGACCCATCCATCAGGGATACTTTAAGGTCACCAAGGTCTAAGATGATTAAAGGCTTCGTCCTGAAACTCAGGATCCCTCCATCTTTGTTCATCAATTGTTTGAAACATGAAACTTTTTAAGAGTTAACCACAAGTATAAAAAAAAAAAGGAAATTGTTTCACCATCGAACACCATCATGACAAGTCTTTAAAAAAATTGCACTTAAGCCTTAGCAATTTCGTTATCATTGCCTAGTTTGACCTGCTCTTCAATCACCATGATCTCCACCTCTCTGCCTGCATCAATTTCCTTAATCTACTCAACTTCTTTAACCGACTCCACCTTTTTCGATACATTCTTCTTCTTCTCTACTCCACTACCTTGGTTGGTATCCTGGCCAGGTTTCTGTCTTATTTCCCATCAAGTTCTTCTAGCCTTTCTTTCCATCCTTCAATGTCCTAGGAAGTCTTGTCGAAGTTAGGATCCTGAGCCTGTTGGGCCATCTTGAGTTTGATCTGGCCGACGGGAAACAAATTACTTCCGCTCCTCTGCATGCTTCTTCATCTCCAGCTTATTCTACTCCTTGAACCTCTTTAGATCCTTCGCCAACTAGTTGCTTTCCCTCCACATGATCATCATCCTTGGTAGTGGAGAGCTTGAGGAGATCAACATGAGCCTCCTTTAGCTTGTTAGCTTCTTTTAAGTAATCTTCATAAGCCTTCAGCAGGATGTCTTGAGCCTAGAAAATTGAAATATGTTCAAAGATGTTAATCAAAATATTCAAAGTATTGGGAGATAGTTCATACCAAGGAGATCAGGGTCATTGACTTCGTGTGCACTTCGTGAGGCTTAAGGCCGTCATATGGGCCAGGCATGGTAGGTTCCGAAGTTTTCCTCTTCTTGAGCAGAGGAGCTTTGCCTTTAGTTGATGGAGTGGAATAAGAGAATCATGATGTTGAGAAATCATAGAGGAAGCTGGTTTGAAATCTATTGCATTTTACTACACTATGCACTCAAACTATTTTGCCAAAAAGACAACAGAAAAGTTACTTGGCATGATGGAAGTAAAAGTCTAAGTTATGAAATGGTAAGGTTAGCTCCAACCTGAAAAGTTATGTCTTCGTCAGGCAGCGGAAGTATAGCTTGCATCTTCTCTGGGAAATCAACAAAGGGAGGGGAAAGTTTCGAAAGTTTAAATGTAAATATCAAGCAAAATATCAGTAAGGATATGGTTAGAAATATTTTTAATCCTTATACGATCTAGGTCCTATGATGTTCTAAAAGTAGTTAATTAAAACAATCAAATTACCCTAATTCTAGACTCAAATTAAACTCTAGACTCCTAAATTTACTAAACTACTAACCAGCAAGTGGACCGATCAATTGTAGAATAGTTGAAGTAAGTCCGGATTATCGAACCCACGCGACTCTCTAATTACGATGACGACTCAATCTAGACTCAATTAAGACACTTATTTATATAATTTGGGGGGGGGTTCTAACAATTCTAAATTATTAATGGAACTAAAATTGCCTAATTAAAATAAACTCAACTTTGAACTTTTGAAATTAATTCAAGAATAGTGAACCGGTTACCTAGGTTAGATTTTATACTACTACTTATTTGGTTTTATAGTAAATTAATTAGGTTGAATGATTAACCAGTATCTTAATATATTAAATTCTAGATATACCGAACAAGACTCCCAACCCTTCTCGGAAGACGCCTATGATACCCTAAAATTATTTCGTGTTAACCGGTTTTAAAGACTTCTTCTCAGTCATCTTATCATTTAGTAAAGTGTCTATTTTAGTTAACTACTTCTCAATAATTAACCTAGACCCACAATAACTTTTAGTTCAATTTAACCGACTCGATTATGATAAGTAAATTAGATCCGGGATTTTCTTAAAACCTAAACCTAACAATTCATCTAACCAACTCAGCTAACAAATTATTATTTCTCAATAATTAATTTAGGTATAATGATAAAAACTAATTTTATATTTTATTTAGTTGTTTTCCCAGTTTATTGGCCAATTTACCGATTGTTTCCCGAACCCCTAAAGACCCGAAAAAGCAACATAAACCTATTCTATGGAAGACATCCACCAAGATTTATATAAAACAAGTAAATAATCAAAAACCAACTTTGATCATGCGAATACACTAAAGTAAGCAATTAAAGTTGTGAACTTTACTAAACATCATTCAAACCATAACCAAATTAAAACAAAATTCAAACTTTCATAACATAAACAATCCAAACCTAGGTACAAAATGAAATCTAGCCAAGTATCATAGTTTTGAAAAAACAATAAAACATGGTTTATGAAGGAATTCATCAAAAGGTTAAAACAAAAGAACTAAAGAGTTGAGAATTTTCAATAAAACCGTGTTTGTTCCTGCCTTAAAGTTCCTAGCTTGCCTTGATGATTCCAACAGCCTAGAATATCCCTAATCAGCTTGCATAATCCATAATTTTAGCTCTCCCAAGTTTGAGTTCGTCAAGAGATGTTACAATCATAATATAACTCAAATTTATAACAACTCTTTCCCACAGCAGATTAGTTAATGGAACTTTCTGGATAAACCACCCTCTCACCGGCCGCGAGAGGGTTATTGTATCTCGGTCACGCAACGCGACCGAGTAATAGTCTCCAGCTTGGTTATTGACCTCTCGCGGGGCGTGAGAGGTATATGTTCTTGCGGTCGCGGGCCGCCAGAGGCTAAAATCCTCCATTTCACGATTCGTTTCCTCTTTCGCGTTCCAACTATGCTCCGGCTTGGTTCCAACTATCAATTTAGCTCATTTTTCCCATCCTTCCGACCGTTTTCACAAACCAAGACCTGCAAAACGTAATTGGATCAAAAGTAGATATATTATTGACAAACCGAAACAAAGACCATCTAAATCTTTACAAACTGTACACGATAAATGCATGTATTATTCAATACATCAAATATCCCCACACTTGCTCTTTCTTTGTCCTCGAAAAAGAATTGTGCACAAACGGAATCATAATCAAATAATTACTCGATTTAAAAAATTACAATTAATTTCATTAAGGATAAAATTTATGTTAACCGCGATTGCAAGTATTCATATCCACTTAAACTCAAAATTCGGCTCTTAGATTCTGATCATGTGAATTTAGTTCAAGTTCGGCCAATCTACCTAAGGTTTGACACTAAAATCCAGAGTACACTTAATCCCACCTTAAGCTTATGGAACAAAAGGAATGAATTATTCAACCCATTTCCTAACCGTTTTATACCAAAATATAAATAATTTAAAATCAAGTAAAATTTTCTTCTTTTTTTTTCTTTCGAGCTTTTGATTTCTCTTTACCTATCTAACCTAGAGGCTGTCTCAGCCAGAGTCACCATCCCCGAGAGTGACAACATGGGCTTCGATACTTAATATTTCAACTAATCCTAGAGGGATTCTCGATCAGAGTCACCATCCCCAAGGGCGAATCCATAGGCCTCGTCTACTTTTTTATAAAGCTCGTTGTTTTCCCCCTTTTATTTCTTTTTATTTTATTTACATGATCAAATATTCTAAAGATTTTAGCTTATAACCGTATTCTTTATACTATTTTTGATGGTTTCAGTTTTCCATTTTTCCTAGATGAGCACCCACTAGTAAGCCGACAATTAAGTTGTATTAATCTCAAAGAACATAAGAACCGAATCGAGCCTACTCACATATCCCAAGTTAGACCTAAATCCAACCTTTTATTTCTCATATTATTATTATTTGAAACCGAATTAAAACTAAATTTTTCTATCATTTTCCATTTAATTTTAATGCAAACTCCTTTTTCAAAAGAAATTTTCTGATTTTTGATTTTTTTAAAACAAAATTCTACTATAACTACTTTACTATCCCATCTCCACACTTGAATTTTGCATTGTCCCTAATGCAAGGATCGGCAAACTCACTACTAAGCAATAATAAAAACTAAAACATAAGAAATATAAACAAATAAACAAGTGAACGACTTAGTTGATAATGCAAGACTGTCAATGTGCCAGTCAATCAACTCATGCCCCCCAATCCGAACATGCTCAGCAAATAATCTCTTAAAACTCACGCGCGAATGGAAGCAACAAATGTACAACGACCTATCAACATAACACTTCCAAGGGTTACCGGTCGCTAATATCGAGAAGGAACACCGACCTGCATAGATGATGCAACTTCAGATCCTGGAGGTGGCTGAACTTGAGGACCCTGTCGAACCGGCTCCCAGCTCACAGGCTCCTGTGTAGTCAAAATCCCGGCAGCCTAGAGGTCACGTGTACTCATGAAGCATGGGGACGGGCCTTCTCTCATCCTGTCCTGGGGATATCTATCAAATACCCCAAGACTCTCTGCTAAGCATGTAATCAGGGGCCCACAATATACCCTTTCCCTTGGGCCTCCCCTCCACAATCGCTTTATTGACCACACAAATATAGTCGCCAAGTTCACCGACTTTCTTTCCACCATGCACATTAAGCAAAACAAACTCACCTGATTCACCTTATTATCCCCCTGCCCTCGCCCAACTAATGTAGCAGCAAGAATTTTGTGAATAAACCGGTAAACCAGATTGATGATGTCGCTTGCTACCATATTGTTAGAATATGGTGCAGTAGAGATAGTACCCCAAAATTGAGCCAGTTCATCTGTTTGAACACTATGGGGGTGCCTTCTTTTAAAAATCCCTTGTAGACTGGTAACAAAATCTGGCGCCTGAACCTCTTCTAATGTGTAAATCTGCGTGGCCACAGCAAACTGCGGAACCGTCATTTCGTACATGCGCCTCCCTAAGGCAAACGAAATAGCATCACTCTCAGAAAATTTTCCCTGGTGGTACTTGAAAGTGGAGTGAAATTCGGGGGTAATTTCCTTATATTGCCTTGCACCACAGTCCAATACCCTTCTAAATTTATTCCCAAACAACTCCTCGATTCTGCCCCTTTGACCCAGTTGGTCTATCATATCCCAATCAATCCGTCTGTATGGCAATAGATCACAAGTGACCAATCTGCCACTAGTTAGAATCTAGATCAAACTGTAGCAAGGGGCTATCTACTATTCCTGTGCTTTGCCCATGGGGAATACCGTCCCCTTATACCTAACCCTTCGTCTCATCCCGAAATTCGGAGGTAGTGGTTGCGTCTCTGCCGGGTCACCCCTTTGTCGAAGTGTGGGCCCTCTCCTTTTCCTTCCAGCTCTGCTCGAACTACCTTCACCTGACATCTACAAAATCATTTAATTCATAGGCAAAACAGTAGATCATTAGAAAGAAACAATCGTATGTGAGCAATGACCGCATAGCATTACATTCATGGTCATAATCAGAGAAAAATAAACACTTTACCATACTTTAATGGGTTTTAGTGATATTATTCATTAACTAGACTAGCTCTCGCCTGAATGGAGATTGAGTACGGGCGAGAGAGGTTCTATATGCATGAAAGCCCAAATATTACCAACCCCCAAAATATATCTAAACCATACGATTACCACCTTCCGGCACTTTAATTATCCCTAATTAAAATCCGGGTGCTGAAAAGTATCCAACATTGAGTTCCGACGTTAAGATAAAAACTTTGCACACAAAACAGGAAAACGGATTGTAAGTTCCAGTAAAAATATGATTTTTATATACCAAATTACTAACCCGAACCCCCAAACTCAATGTTGTATCTAAGCAAACCAAACTACCTGCAACACATAACGGTTGCACCCACTCTGCTTATCCAGAAATAGTCAGCCCCTACAATCAAAACTCAACCTAACCCACGTGTACCCCAAACCATCAAAGTAATCTAGCATGCAACTTATACTAGACCCAACACTCAAATACATTCAGCAACTAGATAAAATGTAAAGATGAAAGCACAAAAGTTGCACGAAAACATACCTTAACACCGATCTATAAGAAGGATTAAACAAATAGTAGAAAAGTTGCCAAATACTGTTGAAGAGCTCGTTTGAAGGAGAAATACACAGAATTGCACTTGAAAAATAAGATATAGTTGATGTAGGCAAGTAGTGGAAGAAGAATTGGGTGAATGTGGGTAAAAAGTTTGAGATTTTTTGGAATAACAATGGAGAAACCGTATGTGAAAACGGGGATAGTTTAGTGAAAAAGAGATGAATCTGGGCGTTTAGGGTTATGACGTGATGTTAAGGTCTCTCGCGGGCCACGAGAGAGGACTTAAATCCTCTAGCGCCTCACGACCGAGTAACATTTACCGGATACCTAATTGCCTCGCGGGGCGCGACCGAGTTGGCTTATGTCTCTCGCGCCCCGCGAGAGAGGTGTTTTCACATAAAGTTTTCAAATCTGGCCTGTTTTGTGCCTTTGAAAAATTTTTGAAGTTTTTTTTCTTGTTAAACTTAGTGAAACAACCCTCTTCATCTGGTTACTTAGCAAAACGTACCTGAAAATCCAAGCTCATCATCGATGGTGGCATCATGTTAGTGATATAACCTGCAAAACATCTAAAATAGACCACAAACAAATAAAAACACAAACTACGAAAATAAGAATTAGCATTAGAAAAGACATGAAATGCAAACGACTACCAAAATGTACAAACTCTGCACTTGAGCCGATACTCAAGATCCTATGCGGTATGAGGCAGAACTTCAAGAGGAGTTTCCTCCATCTCGGTAGAATCGAGCGGTCCTCCTAAATAGTGCTTCAATCGATGACCATTGACCTTCCACGTCCCTCCGTCAGCTTCATCTTTCAACTCGATCGTTCCGTATGGGAATACCTCATTCACCATATATGGACCAGTCCACTTGGATTTCAGCTTCCCGACGAACACTTTCAATCTCGAATTATATAGAAGCACTCTATCGCCAACCTTGAACTCCTTAACCCCCCTCAGTCTTCTATCGTGCACAACCTTCGTCTTCTCTTTAATACTACATGAACGCTCATAGGTTGCGTCTCGAAGTGCCTCTAACTCGTGAATTTGGAAGTATCATCTCTTGGTAGCTTCGGTGAGGTCCAAATTCACTGTTTTCAGGGCCCATAAAGCCCGATGCTCGAGTTCGACCGGAAGATGGAAGGCTTTACCCTAAACAATCATGAAGGGTGTAGTGCCTAAAGGTGTCTTATAGGTGGTTCTAAACGCCCATAACGCATCGTCTAATTTATCGGACCAGTCCTTGCTGCTTTTATCTACCATCTTCTCTAATATCCGCTTCACCCCTCGGTTTGCATTCTCCACTTGGCCGCTTGTTTGGGGATGATAAGTGGTGGAGAAGCGATGAGTGACACCGTAGCGCGCTAATGCCTTTTCCATGACGACATTGCAGAAATGAGTGCCACAGTCACTAATGATAGCTCGTGGGGTACCGAAGCGCGTAAATAGCTTCTTTAAAAATCTCACCACCACTCGGGCGTCATTCGTGGGTAAGGATTGAGCTTCAACCCACTTAGAAACATAGTCAATGGCCATGAGGATGTACCGATTCCCGCTAGAGACGCAAAACGGTCCCATGAAGTCGATCCCCCACACATCAAAGACTTCAAGAATTTGGATCGGGTGTTGGGGCATCTCGTCCTTAGATGAGATGTTGTCGGTGCGCTGGCAACAATCACAGGTCTTAACAAACTCCAAAGCATCCTTAACTACTGAGGGCCAATAAAAATTGCAATCAAAGACCTGTGCGGTGACGTGCGGGCCATGATAACCTCGTGTTAGCCCCTCATGCAGGTGCCTCAGAATCTGTACTCCCTCCTCTCTACTCACGCAACGCCTAAGGATGACATCACCTCCTATCCTAAATAGAAACGGGTCATCAAAGATGTATCGTCTTACATCACGAAAGAACTTCTTCTTTTGCTGCGTGGTCATACCCTTCAGAACCACTCCATTTGCGAGGTAATTTGCAAAATCCGAGAACCACGACATACCCTCCTTCTCTGCTGCCACAAACTCCACTAACTCGTGAGGGAACCTAGCACCGATTTCCTCCTCTCTAATCTCCTCCCTATGTGGATCTTCTAATCGGAATAGGTGATCGGCGACCACATTCTCTTCTCACTTCTTATCTCTAATCTCTATATCGAACTCAGAAAGCAGGAGAATCCACCAGATGAGACGAGGTTTTGCGTGCTTCTTCTGGAAGAGGTAACGCAGAGTCCTGTGATTAGTAAAGACTATGGTTTTGGAGAGGACACTACAGCTAGAAGCTCCTTCTCTGTCGTGGTGTTGTTCTCCTGAGCGTCATTTAGGGTCTTACTAGCAATGTTTATCTGACCCAAAACGGCGCTGACCGCATAGTCGCTCGCATCACACATGAGCTCGAAGGGCAAGCTCCAATCGGGTGAGACGAGAATGGGAGCACTCACTAGCTTCTCTTTCAGGATCGCGAAAGCATGCAGACAGTCGTCATTAAAGACGAAGGGGGCATCCTTCTCTAGGAGTCGTGTCATGGGGCGGGTAATCTTAGAGAAATATGTAATGAATCGTCTATAAAAACCCGCATAACCTAGGATGCTACAAATAGATTTCACGCTTGTGGGCGGAGGGAGTCTACTGATGGTATCTATCTTAGCCCTATCGACCTCTATACCCGCGCGAGATATCTTATGTCCTAGCACTATCCCCTCTATCACCATAAAGTGACACTTCTCCTAGATCAACATCAGCCTAGTCTCTACACATCGCTTCATCATCACATTAAGGTGACTAAGGCACTGATCAAAAGTGTTTCCATAGACAGAGAAGTCATCCATGAAAACTTACATTGAAGTCTAGATCATGTCGTGGAAGAAAGCGACCATACATCGCTGAAAAGTGTAGGTCCACCTGCGGATGGTGTTAAACCAGCTCCTTGTTCATGTGACACACACACAAGTGCGGAATCCAAGTGTGCATGTAACTAAAGTAAAGTAAAGAACACGGGGTAACCAGATTCACTATCTTGATTAATGATTGAGAACAAATACAAACATATACACACAATGCTCGTATAACTCACACAAACTTGCTGTGTTCTTGTGTCTTCGTATTCAGAGATAACAATCTCTCTGGTCAGTCTGGTGAGCTAGTCAGTCTTACTCTCACACGCGAGTCAACTAGTTCTCAGGCAACTCCCAACTAAGAGGTACATGTCTGCTTATATAGTGTCTGTCTAGTTTCGTACGAAATACGAGTCTAGACATACTGAACACACTATTTCACACGAGTCACAACTCCAGGATTTTGGTACGAGTCAACTGTTTTGTACGAATTGTTTATTTCGTACGAAACAAGTAACACACTTGTTACTCAAATTATTTCATACAAATCACCTGATTCGTATGAAAACTCTGACTCGCATGAAATCCATTTTTCGGGAGAACGTGTGTAGACATGTCGTTTCCAAGATTCATCAGTATGCACACATGCAACTGATTAACACAGACAATCTAAGATGTCATACTAGATCAAGATAGAAGGGTATCCCGATCTATTCGAGGCGACCAAACCTATACAGACACTTGAACAAAGACCGTACAATTACCACTGTAATTAAGAACAAGCGACAGACACAAAACTGTATCAACAAACTCCCCCTTGGATGTTGCTTGGTCTTCGGTCTTCTGTCTTTGGTCTTCAGACTTTGGTCTTCACATAGAATGCTTTGGAGTATCAACAAACTCCCCCTGAAGATCTGCTATCCATTAATAGATCTGCAATCTAATAATTATAGTATCAGGTCTTCGAACTTCTAAGAAACTTCAAAACTTTCTTGTTTCCTCTTCTGACTTGTCAGATTTCTTCGTTGCTGGTCTTTGTTTATGTTCTTTTGTATCAATCTGTACTCAACAGAAAAATATAATTAGAACACAACTTTCTCAGGGGATACACACGAAAGACTTATCATAAAATCTTCGTATGATTGTATTCCTTGAACGAGATACACACACTCGTATGAATTCCAGCAGCAGATTTGAGAAAAACAAGTGATCAAGTAAAAACAAATGACTAGTTCATTCGTATGAGATACACACACTCAAACGAATTTCAGATTTTGGATTTCTTTTGATGGATTACTTGTTGCAAGATATTACTTTATGAAGTTGCGATATCAAACAAATGGTTTTCTGGCGTATCTTGGTAGAAAACTTTCGAGTATCAACTTTGGCTAACTTTCAAAAAGTAATTTCACAAGCAACTAAGTTAACTAGACATAAAATCAAAATATACAGATAAACTATATATCTATTGAACAATCTTTTTCGAGTTTCAAGGTAAAAGAATCATACAAGCATTTTAATCTTTGTCAAAGACGGTATTAGGTTTTCAAAATTAAACAGATAAGTATTTAACTATGATTATCGGTATTGTTATCCATGTAAGCTCAGACTTATCAGATGTAATTAATATTAGGAGATATGATTAAGATATGGATTTATACTTACTAGCCGGTGTTCAACCACATCACGACACATTCCTGTATCAAGATATGCACGCGAGAAAATCTTACCGGTGAGTATACTGTTTTATCATCTATTTTGACGTATATGAATGATGTGAGATACTCACTTTTTTTTGATTGAAAACAAGCCCTTTGTGATTTATCCCTTATTGATGAGGAACTTGATTTTCATATGCATGCAGGGCACATGAGTAAGTCCGTGAACAGGTTAGTACCATCGTACCGACAAAGAGACGAACTTAGCTCACGCATAAAGCTGTGATATTTTATCACTTATTTTGGGGATGTGATATTTTTATCACTTATTTGATGGTCGAATGAAGTATGTACACGTATGTATGATATCATGGAAGTTCTAGACTTGCGCCACCGTTATTTTCGGCAAAAGATTCAACCATGATACCCAGATGATAAGCCAGCATAAAGACCGTATATCTCAGAACCTCGGCACTCTATCAAACGAAATTTCGGTACCAAGAACATATGCCAATGAATGGTTCCCACCTAGCGTTCTGTCTGTTTGGTTTATATCAACCTGCACATTTTAGTCTGATTGTGAGCCTACCGATACATCATAAGTAAAAGCTACTTATCAATCTTCTTTCTATGCTTTTAACCATATCTGACAGATTTACAGGTGAATTGATCATCTTCAACTTATCCAAGAAAACCATTTTTTATTTTTCTAATGTTTTTGTATTTTTCTGAATTTTTCTCCCCCTTAAACAAAGAAGGTAAATAAAAGACATATTTTTGTATTTTCTTGAAATTTACTCACCCTAAAATATAAAACTGAAAATCTTTTTGTAGTTTTAGATTTTTAGAAAAGTATATACAGAAATAGTTAGCCATGGTTGAGTTACTTGGGTTTCACCTTGATGCCATTGACCAAAAGTAGATAATCAAAACGTGATTTATCAAAGGCTTTGGTAAAAAGTTCGGCACATTGGTGATCAGTGTGGATTTAAACAACATCGATAAGTCTCTTTTCATAACAATCACGTATGAAATGATACTTAATCTCAATGTGTTTTGTTTTTGAATGCTGTACATGATTCCGAGTGATCTGTAAAGCAGCTTCATTATCAACAAAAATAGGAGTGCAAGAAATTCAAAACCGTAGTCGCGCATTTGCTGTTGAATCCATAGAACTTGAGAGCAGCAACTAGAAGCTGAAATATGCTCAGCCTCACATGTTGATGTAGCTACATAAGTCTGCTTTTTGCATTGCCACGTGACTAGGCGATTTCCCAAGAACTGACATCCTGCTGTTGTTGACTTTGCATCGATTTTGCAGCCGCCATGATCAGAATCACTGAATGCTGTCAGATCAAAGTTATCATCCTTAGGGTACCATAGACCAGTGTCAGGGCGACCCTTTAGATAACAAAAGATCCTTTTCATAGCCATCGAGTGAGAAACATTCGGACTAGACTGATAGCATGCCAGAAGGCATGTTGGGTACATTATATCGGGTCTTAAGGCAGTAATATACATGAGAGATCCGATCTTGCACGATAGAGAGATGGTTCTACATGTTCACCCATTCCGTCTAGAGTAATCCCATGATTTTGAGCTAATGGAGTTCCCAAAGGCTTTGAGTCATCCATCTGAAATCGCTTGAGAATATCTCCGACATACTTGGTTTGATGGATAAAAATCCCTTCTTTTGATTGCTGAACCTGCAAACCTAAAAAGAAAGTCATTTCTCCCATAGCGCTCATCTCGAACTTCTCCTGCATAACCTGTTCGAATTCTTTGCACATTCGAGTGTTAGTCGACCAAAATATAATATCATCAACATAAACCTGTACTAGCAGCAAGTCCTTGTCCTGTTCCTTGATGAAGAGAGTACAGTCGATCAGGCCTCGTCGAAAACCATTCTTCAACAGATAGGTAGACAATGTTTCATACCAAGCCCTCGAGAGCTTGATGAAGATCATATAACGCCTTGTTGAGAAGCCAAACCTTGTCAGGATGGAGTGGATCTTCAAAACCTGGCGGTTGCTCAACATATACTTCCTCTTCTACCACACCATGAAGAAATGCACTATTCACATCCATCTGATAAACGAAGAACTTCTTGAAGGACACATAAGCCATAAAGATTCTTATGGCCTCAAGTTGTGCAACCGGTGCATAAACTTCATTGTAATCGATCCCTTCGACTTGATTAAAACCTTGAACAACCAATCACGCTTTGTTTCTCACAACAACACCTCGGTCATCCTTCTTGCACTTGTACACCCATCGTGTACCAATCTTCTTGTAGCCGTCAGGCCTTTCATTGCCTCCTTCCAAGATTTTTGTTCTACTTTGCACACATAGCAAGCAAAAGACCAATCATTCAGACCACCAGATTCCCTGATTTCCGAATACAATCCAGCATTCTGGTTGTTTCGAAGCTGATTACAAGTCTGCACACCACTCTTAACATCTCCAATAATATTCTGCAGAGGATGGATATTACGAATTCGAGTTTCTGGCACATCAGGAACTCGAGAATTGATACCCAAATTTTGATATTTAGATCAACAGTTAAATCGAGTGCTGGATTTGATGACGTTGTAGATGCCTGACCTTCAGTCGTTCCTTGAGGTTGAATATTTGATGTACCATCTGAAATTCCAGGAACCGCACCAGAGGTAGCTTCATTCGCATCGTGAAACACATCGTCTTCTGATGAAACAATATAATCCGTATCGTCTTCGAATTCCTCATTTTGAACAAGATTGTTAACCGAAGTCGACACTTGAGGGTTAACAATAATAGGTCGAACTAGTGATGAATCTACTGCAGTATCACTTTCCAATAACATCTGAGCAGCAGCTGTTGCATCATCAAAAGTTGGCAGATTAAAGGAGTCAAATAGCCCATCATAGTCGAACATCCAAGGAGCACCCGGAGCTCTGGTAGCTTCTGTATATCTCTGAACCTTGACTTCACCCCATTCTTCAATCTTCTTCGAAGACAAATTCCATACCCGGAAATTAGGAGTAGCATATCTAAGAATGAAACCTTCGATAGCCTTGGGACCAAACTTTCCATGTGGGCCAATCATAGTGCATGGAGCTCCAAAAGGTTCTAAGAAAGAAATATCTGGTTTCCTTTTATGTAACAACTCAAAGCATGTCTTCCCATGTCTCTTCACCGTAAGAACTCTATTCATCGTATAGCATGCAGTAGCAACAGCTTCTCCCCAAAATTGAACAGGAAGTTCTGATTCTACTAACATGGTTCTTGAAGTTTCAATAAGAGTTCTATTTTTCCTCTCAGCGATGCCATTTTGTTGTGGAGTGTATCGAGAACTGTACTCATGCAGAATACCCTTTGAGGAACAGTACTCATCCATAACTTGATTCTTAAATTCCGTGCCATTGTCGCTTCTGATTCTCCTTACCTTCAAATTGTACAAATTTTTCAACAGAGTCAGGAGATTCTTAAGGATAGTAGGAACTTCACTCTTGTGTGCCAGCATGTTTACCCATGAGAATATGGAATAGTCATCAGTAACTACTTGACAATAAGAATCACCAAAGGTTGTCTGTGTTTCATAGGTCCAAAGAGGTCCATATGAAGACGTTCCAGTGGCATATTCACAGTGTTGATCTTCTTCACGGGATGGACTTTCTTGCTTGCTACCCTTTCTGGCATGATACACAAATGTCTTGAAGATGAAAGTTCTTCACTGGTACACCATTCACTAGATTGTTCTTCACCAAATAGTTCATTTTCCTCAGGTGAATGTGTCCCATACATCTGTGCCAGGAGATTGATTCCTTCTCGGTGGCTTTAGAGATAAAACATGTGACTTATGCAGATGTTGTAATAGCTTGGCTCATATCAAGAATATACAAATCCTTAATTCTTGGAGCCGAAAGGAGAATCCATTCCTTGGGGATCTAAATCCAGGCTTCAGCACATAACATTCGGCATCATCAAAATGTACCGTGAACTTCTTGTCGCAGATTTGAGAAACGCTAAGAAGATTGTGATTAATTTGCCGCACATAATTGATCTTGTCGAAGCTCACAACACCATTGGAGACCATTCCTTCTCAGTGATGTATCCACCTTTGTCAACAGCAAAAGCAACATAACCACCCTTAATACTTTTTACATTATATAGGAGCCGCAAGTCGCCCGTCATGTGCCTTGATGCTCCACTGTCAACAATCCAATAACTGTTTACAGTTCCTCCTGGAGCACCCTGCACATTGCACAACCAAGATTAGTTTGAGATGGGGACCCAAGCCTTAGTGGTCTTGGGTCGTCCCTTATCATCAAGAAATGTAATCTCAATTTCTTGATGACTATCAAACTAAGGAACTCCTTTTGAACCATTACCTGTCTTTTGTTTCCAATATCCGTGTTTATTACTAGATTTACTATTATTTACAGTTTTAACAGTGTCTGGTTATATTGACTTTGAAGATCTTGATCCTTTTTCGAAGAATCTGATTTTAAAGCTTTCTCAACTGCTTTTACTTGTTTACGTTTTTTTTCTCTTGTTGATCTTTAATAATTCGTTTATCTTGTGTCAGAGAAACAAATTTACGTTTGCAAGTTGGTTCATGAGGGTTTTTTCTATACATCTTGATTTGGCTCGATTTTGACAATCCTTTATAATGTGGCCAAATTCTCCACATTTGAAACATGTTATCCTTTCAACAAAACTAGGAGATCGTGTTTCTCGGCTTGATGTTGAATATGTGGATCCTGAGGTACTGGGTTCATTTTCATTACATTCATCAGTGCGTTGGGTGTAATTGTTTTGACTATTTCTTTTCAAAATCTTAACTTTCTTTACAAAATCAACATTAGATTTTCCTTGAAATGTTTCGACTTTATTGGTACATTTAGAACTTACAAATTTAATAGTTTTAGCCTTTTTCTGATAACGAAAGCCTTTTGCTTCAACCTTCGGTTGAGAAGTTGTGGGCTTTTCAACTCGCTTCCATTCTTTTTCTTTTAAAGCGGATAATGGTTTGTTTTGGGGGGGCTTTTTCTTTTCTACAGGTTTGGTTGTTGACTTTTCAAAAACCTGATCTATAGAGATTGGATTTACATTTTAATTGGAAAATCTTTGTTTGAATAGATTTTCTTATCTCCAACCAAGGTATACAACACATTATCTACTTCTTGTGTAGACACACTTGTCTTCACAGATTTCTTAGGAACGATCTCTTGATTCACAACAGATTGAGTACTAGGAGTAGCAGAAGATTCTACTCTTTTCCTTTCATCAAGAAGCTGATCTTGATCATCATTTATTGATTCATCATCTGATGTATCATCCTCTTCTTCATCAGATCATGAACTTTCTGGCTTGCTTGGTTCTTGAGAGGAATTGCCTAGTTTGAACCCTAACCCTGCTGTGAATTCCTCAGGATTCAAAGGTACAAAGGGTTCAAAACGAGGCATCTCCTCTTCATCAGGCATTTTGGTATAGTTGTGTTTCATTGGGGGTGGACACAAATTATACCCTATGCATGGAGCATCTCCCTTTAGTTTTTGAACTTCAATGATATGATCAACCACATATTGGAGTTAGAATACCTTTCGAATTTGCGTTTGATCGAATCATATTCGCATTTGGCGATGGCTAACTCTTTCTTTGTTTCTTCTAGGAGATTAATGTAATTATTAATTCCTGTTTGTTTATTCAAAACTGTTTTTGTCAATTAGAAACACTTTTCTTAAGGGTTTCTATTACAGATTTGAATTCTTTTTCATTTCTAGTTAGAGCCAAATTCGCATCTTTTCATTTTGATAGTTCAACAACTAAATTCTGATTATGACTGTTGACGGTTTCATATTTTATTTCAACTCAACACAGTCATTGCAAACAGTATGACGGTCAGAATTTACATGTTTTGAAGAACCTTCAACATTTGCCATAAAGGCAGTGTGATGAGGAAAAGCTGCACCATCTGTAGAGAGTGTCTCTGTCTATTTTTCTGCAGCTTCTTCATTCCTCGTCATACATACCTTTTCACTCTTTAACATCTCAGCTTCACTCAACAACTCTTCAACCTCAGCTTCACTTCCTTTCTTCACATCAGAATCAGACTCATAACCATCTGAACTTGAACATTCTTCATCAGAACTACCAGCATCCCCAGATGTATCATCGTTATTTTGAGTGTTGATGCTGTGATCATGCTTGTTTTGATCCACGATCCTTGCATAACATGCAATTCTTTCGTTGTTCTCTGTTCCCAGTTGTACTGACCAATCGCATCCTTCATCAGACTGAACTACCATAGCTCTGTGCGTGTTTGAAGGTCCTGATTGATTGGTATTGTTAGAGTTGCCAACTACTACTATTCTTCTTTCGATGTTGTACTGTGCTGTGTTGGATGGTTGAGACTGATTTCAAAAGGGGTTGTGATTTCCTTCCTTGCTGGGTCTTGTGCATTCCCGCTTGAAATGACCTCTTTCTCCACAGTTGAAGCAAGTAATGGTGGTTTTGTCAAAGCCGTATTTTGTATCCTTCTTGCTTTCCAAACTGGTTATACCCGTTCTTCTCATATAATCCTTCGCTCTTCTCATAGCACTTGCAAATGCCCACTTGATGTCCATCAGCTCCATTTAATCTCAGTCAATTTGTTCATAGTCTTCGTTCGTCAAATTGATATTTCCTATTTGACCAGCAACTAAACCACAATACGCACTGACCATGGTATTTAGAAGTTCTGCGTGTTCCTGTGCAACTTCTACATTGATTTTGGAGAGATTTGACGTGTCAAGTTTGACAGTGTTGGGATTTGCCGATTGACTATTGCTACCATAGAAAGCTTGTTGAGGAGCTTGCTGTGGAGCTTTATGCGCTAAATCCCTTGGCTGTGGAAGGAAGGCTTTCGGATCAAAAGCTTGTCTATAGGCTTGATTACTCGAACCTGTAGATTGACTTGATTGGACAGGCTGAGGTAGGAAAGGGTTCACGTTTGACACAAACGCGGTCTGCAGCTTTGGTTGCTGACTTGAGCTTGTACCTGCATTTATACCGCCAAAATACATTTCAGGGTTTTGTGGAGCAGAGACTCGTTGTGCCTTCCGGAGTTCTTCTTCATTCTTGTTCTCCAGTTTCTACACAAATTCATAAATACTTATTGAGTCCAAAACACCTGTATGTTTTAATAGATCAATAAATTGACCCCATTTTGGTGGTAAAGCATCAGCAAATTGCACAATTTCTTGTGGTGCTGCTAACACTTTATACGAGTACATCTCACTAAGAAGATGATAAAACCGAGTGGTTATATCATTTAAGGTTTCGTTCTCCATGAACATGAAACCCTCAAACTCTTTCTTGAGCAGATCATGCCAAATCTTCCTGGTAGCAGCGTTACCTTCACCTCTTGCTTCCAAAGTGTCCCACAAATTTTTCGTTGTAGCACAATACACAAACTGATGATAAGTATCTTTATGCAGAGCTTGTGTGAGGATAACAAATGCCTTTTTCTCTAGGTCGTAAGCTTTCTTGTCACTTTCGACTAGATTGGCCATTGTGGTTGGATTTGATCCAGCTTCTTCAAGTGCTTCATTATAGGGGGTAGCGAAACATGTCCATAATTCCGTGTTTTGACCGAGAACATACGTATGAAAACGACTTTTCCATGCAGGACAATCGTTCATGTGATTTAACTTTGGTGGTCGGTTATTACTCCCTGTTTCACTTATGCTCATTAATAGAGTTTGGATGCTTTGATTTTGATTTGCAACACACGCCCATTGATTTGCAGATATCATTGCTGTATGTTGTGGCATCAAAGATTTTACCCATGATGTTGCGGAGCTTTGCGAAGACTCCTGATTTGAGCTTGAACAACTCCAATCCCACGGGTTAGAACTCATTATATTTTCTTGTTTAATGAAAATTTAAAGGTTTAAAGTTTCACAATTATAATTACCTTTTAAAAATTCACAGATCTGAAATTATCACAAATTCTTAAAATCACAAAGCTTTTAAAAACACGAAAAACAAACAAAAACCAAAGTTATTCGTACGAAACTAATTTTGTGCGGATAACACCCTATTTCGTACGAACCACACGTTTCGTACGAAACAGTTGTTTTGTGCGAGACAAGGTGTTTTCGTGGGGAATCAGATGTTTCCCACTAAACTTTTCAATCACACAAGCTGTTTTGTTCAGTGTTTTCAGAGGAATCTTTTCAGAAATGAGTTGGTGAGAAATTTCCTTTCTTGTGTAGACCTGCTTTTTCAAAAATACTTGTTGTCTTACCCACTTTTAGTTAAAACACAGATTTTTAATCAGTTATATCAGTCAAAAGTCTAAGTCCAGATCCAAGTCAGAAAATGCCAACCCTACCAAAAACTAATCAGATTCACATTTTTGCAGATTTCTTCTTCAAGGGTGTTCTTCAGAAAAATTTTACCATAAAATTTTCAGCATCCAGCAGCTTTTAACCAAGTTTTAAGTTAGTTAACTATCCAAAACTTATGTTTTCTGCTGGAAGCTCAAGAACACTTCAGAAATCTTCAAACTAGCTCAGACACAACTAAGCCCGGTTTTGAACAAGGAAAGAGCCAAAGCTCTGATACCACTTGTAGGTCCACCTGCGGATGGTGTTAAACCAACTCCTTGTTCATGTGACACACACACAAGTGCAGAATCCAAGTGTGCATGCAACCAAAGCAAAGTAAATAACACGGGGTAACCAAAGATTCACTATCTTGATTAATGATTGAGAACAAATACAAACATATACACACAATGCTCGTATGACTCAAACAAACTTGCTGTGTTCTTGTGTCTTCGTCTTCAGAGATAACAATCTCTTTGGTCAGTTTGGTGAGCTAGTCAGTGTAACTCTCACACGAGAGTCAACTAGTTCTCAGGCAACTCCCAACTAAGAGGTACATGTCTGCTTATATAGTGTCTGTCTAGTTTCGTACGAAATACGAGTCTAGACATACTGAACACACTATTTCACACGAGTCACAACTCCAGGATTTTGGTACAAGTCAACTGTTTCGTACGAAATGCTTATTTCGTATGAAAAAAGTAACACACCTTTTACTCAAATTATTTCGTACGAATCACCTTATTCGTATGAAAACTCTAACTCGCATAAAATCCATTTTTCTGGAGAACGTGTGTAGACATGTCGTTTCCAAGATCCATCAGTATGCACACATGCAACTGATTAACCCAGACAAGCTAAGATGTCATACTAGATAAAGATAGACGGATATCCTGATCTATTCAACACGGCCAAACCTATACAGACACTTGAGCAAAGACCATACAATTACCACTGTAATTAAGAACAAGCGACAGACACAAAACTATATCAACAAAAAGTAGCGGGAGCATTACATAGCCTGAAAGGCATACGGCGATATGCATATGTGCTGTACGGATGAAGGTTGTCTTCTCTTGATCATCCAGAGCAATGGGGATCTGGAAAGTAACCTGAGAACCCATCAAAAAAACAATAAAATTTTTGTCCTGCGAGTCGCTCCAACATCTGATCGATAAACGGGAGCGGGAAATGGTCCTTGCGGGTGGCGTCATTTAATTTTCGATAATCAATGCACACTCGCCAGCCAGTGACTCTACACGATGGGATAAGCTCCTTTTCTCGTTCATGACCACTGCCATTCCCCCCTTCTTGGGAACAACCTGAGTAGGACTTACCCATGCCGAATTATATATTGGGTAGATGAGACCGACTTCCATGAGCTTGAGCACCTCCTTTTTAGCGACTTCTTGTGTATTCGGGTTTAGGCGGCACTGAGGTTGCACTACCGGTTTAAAGACATCTTCCATGAGGTTCCGGTGAGTACAGAAGGTAGGGCTGATTCCCTTGATATTAGACAGTTTCCAAGCAATAGCCTCCTTATTGGCTTTAAGAACATTTATCAAACTCTCCTTCTCCTCCATAGACAATTTCGAAGAAATTATAACAGGTAAGGTCGAATTATCGCCTAGGAACGCATACTCTAAGTGGAGGGGAGGACCTTAAGCTCTCCAGGGCTGGAGTATCTAAAGGGTATTCTCACTTGCAGCACTAACCTCACAAAAATCTAAGGTTTCAGGAACCCATAGTGGGTCATCCTCTATATTATCACTATCGCTCTCCTCTACCACTACACTCTCATTCACTAGGTCGGCTTCGTTAATATACTCGATACACTGATCAACGCACGACATGAATGAATTTAGAAAGTAGACAGAGTAACATGGGTCACTATCATTGTCGCCACCGCTTGGGTGTTGCATCGATCTTGCGATTTAGAAAGTGACGTTCTCATCCCCGACGTGAAGTGTAATTTTTCCATCATGAACATCAATAATCGCTTTCGCGGTGCGAAGCAATGGCGACCTAGGATGATGGGCACCGTATCGTCGGTCTCCATATCTAAGATGACGAAATCCACGGGGAACACAAATTTATCAACCTTAACTAACAAGTTCTCGATAATTCCCCGTGGATACTTAACAGACCTATCAGCTAGGGATAGTGACATACGAGTAGGAGTGAGCTCCCCTAGACCTAATTTCTCATAGAGTGAGAAAGGTATCAGATTGATGCTAGCCCCTAGATCTGCTAAGGTGTGAGCTGGAGCAATGGAACCACCGAATAAGTATGGAATTTAAAGATGCCGGAATCAGTAAGTTTTTTGGGTAACTTGTTCAGAACTACAACGGAGCACCCTCCAGTCAACGGAACATTAGAAAGCTCACCCAACCTATCTTTTCGTTTGAGAAGATCCTTCAAAAACTTAGCATATTTAGGCATATACGGGAGATTGATTTTCAACTAAGTAAACATATCAAGGAAATTCCCGTATTCTTTGACATGTTTTTGTTGTTTAAGCCGGGCTGGGTAGGGTAGGCTTGAAGGATCTACGTGTGATGATGGCTTGACCTCTACCGGTTTCTTCTCTCCCCTACTCTCTACTGAAGGTCCACTTTTTGGTGTGGTACTTGCTGGGTCTAGCCTAATTTCCACCCTAGGTGGAGCCTCCATATCTATCTCCTCATCCACTTCCTCATCCTGCTCCTCAACTTCTACCCCCTCTCTAACTACCTCTTTCAAGCTCTTACCGCTACGTGTAGTTATCGCTTTCGCATGTTGGTTCGCTGGGTTGGGTTGGGTTGGGTATTACCCACGAAGTGACCATGTGGCTGCTCTTGCAGTTGCTTAGCGATACTCCCTACTGACCTCTGAAGATCTAAGAGTGCAGACTGCTGATTTTTAGGAGAAGATCGTGTTATGCTAGAGTCTTCTGGGTAGCTTGATCCTTAACCACTAATTGAGACAACAAATCCTCAATCCTATCTAAACTGCCCCCTGAGCTTCCACTCCAAGTCTGACCCTCTTGATTTGAACCCCCACCACTAAGCTGACCTGTATGTCCTAAACTTCCACTAGAGTAGTGACCCTGCCCCATGTTTTGATATGAACCAGATTGGAAACCAGGGGGTTACCGGAAGAGCGGAAGTTATTATTATTATTATTACGCCAGTTAGGGTTATAATTTGAATTATTATCATGAAAAGGGTTCGTTGGACCTCTACTCTAACCTATAATGAACTCGACCTGCTCAACGGTGAGCGTAGGACACTATCGTATCATGAACCTCTCGGCACAACTCACACCTATCCACTTTCTTCTTCAACTCCTGAATCTCCTTAGTGGCCTCTCTTGTGACATCCCGGTTTTTCGGATAACTTAAACGCAATACTTGTCGAATAAATTACGTGCTACGTTATTATGTGATATCCGAGTTCGTGCTTTATGTTAGTTATAATGTATAGACGTAATAAATAAACAAATGAATCGAGCCGAACCGCGACACGAGCCGGCCTCTTTTTCTTGCGACTCAAGGAACCAAACCTTAAACCCAAACCATGTCGCGAGCAAACAACCCAAACCGACCCACCCAAGCCCTCGGCCGCGAGATCAAACCCAAACCGCAACCCATTCCCTCTTCTCCTTACTCTTGCGCCTATATATACTAACACATGCATGCTTCCTTCACAACACAAAACCCTAATAGAAAACAGCCGTCGGCAGCCTTACTCTTGTCCCTTTGATCGCGAGCAGCCTCCCCTTTCAGTCCCTCGACCGCAAGCAGCTTGTTACAACTCCATCATCATCTCTCGGTCGCGACAGCAGATTGTTCATCTCATTCTTTCGGTCGTGATCTTGCTTGAACAGCCGAATCCATTCTCATCCAAGTCTCGACTCGTTATTCACCATTATTAAAGGTTAGGATTTATAATCGTTTGCAAGATCATATTCGGATTATATGTGTTTGAATGTAATGATTATGTTGTTAATCGGCTGATTGATCATTGTTTGCATGTATGATTGTTTTCGGAACTCATAGTTTGCGAGTGTGTTTTGTTTATAAAGACTAGAGATATTGATTAGGGTTTGCATGGATATGTTATATGTATTGATCTATGATTGGAAAAATCAGTTCTTGATCGCCTAGGTTCCTTATATCGACGGTTTATGCGAATTAGTTGTGATAAAATGCTGAAACAGGTTGCTGAATGATAGTTACAGCCGACTTCAACTGGCTGTAACTCGGTCATTAGTTGTCGAAAAACGGATTTTCTGAAGTCTAAAACGTAGAGATTTGAATAACGAATCTAATGGCGCTGGATTCATATTTTTCTGAAGTCGTTTGATATTTTTAAGTGGCCAAATAAGTTTAGTAACTAAAGCTGTGAAAATCCTGAAATTTTGTTAGTTGTTTATCGAGTTGGATTTTATAATCAGTAGGGAGTCGAATCATGAAATCTGTACAGCAACTAGGTATGGAAATTTCCGGGCAACTCCCACTGGAATTTTGTTAATTGGACGATCAGTGATTTTTAAATAAATTCTTCCGTGGACTGCAGTCAGAAAGCGACGAATCTGACTGCAGCCTAGTATATTAATATTTATGGATAATTGGTAAAGTATTAGGACTTGAAAAATTTATATAAATTCTCACCTGCTGTAAAATAATTGGAATTTTTGGAACGTTGGAACTATTTTATAAAAATCCTAGAAAACAGCCGAATTATGAGTATGTAAGCTGAAACTTGATAACTTGTGAATGTGTGCACCAAAGTGTTGTATGGATTGGATTATGTTCATGATAAATTGTTTTGATTACTATGTTCACATGAGGATACTTGCATGCATGTTTGAGTGTTAGGAATTTTGATTGTGTGTATCACTTTGTGCGTAAATTATGTGTAGAATTTTGTATTAGTGTGTTCACACACTGACTTGAAATCAATTGGTTTGTTAGGACGCAATTAGCAGTCCCATCCTTTACGAATTCTTTGCTACACTAACCGAGCAACTAAATGTGAGTTCACGGCCCCTAATTTTATCCGGTTTTAAACAACAGGGGAGAAACATGTATACACTCTTCAACTCAATCTCCTTACGTTATATGAAATTAACGTCACATAACCATTCGTAACTAAGTTAATGTTAATGTAACGTTATGGTCACTAAGCAGCTATATCACTTAAGTCCTCGTCAATCTCTCGGATCGTTAGTATTGGGTTTTAATAGCGGGGGAATTATAAGTAGTACTACTGGGCCCGACAAGCCCCATCCGAGCTAGTCGCGCTAGCCGACCGGGTATGGTCAACGGGTGAATAATTTGGCCTAACTTCGCCATGGTCAGTGATAGGCCGGGCAACACGGAGGCACAACAGTCAGCTTCGATCGCGAACACTTACGTGACATAACTTTAGGCTAGCTACCTATATATGTTACCATTGAACTTAATTACGAATCAACTATATTATCCCGGGTTGGGGATAATGGAAACAACAAGTTTATTATTCCGGGTTTGGAATAATGGAACCAACATTATTATTATTCCGGGTGGGGAATACTGGAACTAAATCGTTATCCTGGGTTAGGGATAACGGGGGAAACAAACTCATAACCGAACAAACGAATTTATGAAAACCTGTGAACTCACTCATCTTTAATGTTGACACTTGTTTCTTTACATGTTTCTCAGGACGCTAGAAGCTCTAGGTGCACACACACGCATTGAACAAGACATCTTTTATCGAGTCTCATTTACAAACATTGTTTTGGGTTTTTCATTTGCTTTGTCATTTATGTTGGCGCCCGTTTCACTACTTATTTTATTGCTTCCGCTCAACCATAAAAACTAATGCTTCCGCTAAACATTGGTAACTAACTAAGACAATATAAAATCTACGATGAATGGTTAAACAAATGATTTTTGGAAAACGTATTATCAAATCATATAGAGTCGTTCGACGTACTAGTGTTTCAGATTCTGGTTTGTTCACACGCCTCGTGGTAAAACTCCGCAAGTGGAAATTGAGGGTGTGACAGATTGGTATCAGAGCCACTAGCTATAGAGAACCAGGTTTGCATTAGAAGTAGACCTAAACTATAGCTGAATACACGACACTAGACGTAGTTTGGCACCGAACTGTTATATCTTGTTATGCGATGTACCACAACTGTGTTATGTAGATTATGACTTCATAATAAGAAATGAAAACAACTCGTAACTAACCACACAACCTAACAGGCAATGTCATCATCATCATCGTCATCATCATCCGACAAACTTACGCCACCAAGAGCGCCAGGAAAGGCACCTATGGTGGAACCCTTACCATCTTATGGCGTGGAGACACGCTCAGCTGCGAGGAAAAGGCTCGCTCTGGGGGAGGAGTCGTCATCCCGCCCAACCATCGCTGTGCCGGTCAAACCAGTTAACTCTGTAGAAGTAGGGAATGACCTACTTAGAAACATGATACAGAAACAACAAGAACAGTTAGAAAGAATGCAGGAAACCATCCTAGCACAGGGATGGATGATCCGACAACTGACAGGTAAAACCGACTCGCTCGAGGAAGAGCAACTTACGAGTAAGATAGCTCGTAACACCTTAGCCAGAGATCTGCGTGCGGAGCAGATAAGAGCCGACTGGCTCGAAGACAGAGTCCTGGAAAATAGTTGGAACATTCAGGAGCTAGAGCAAAATCAAGCACCTGCACCAGCACCGGCCCCTCCAGTGCCGGTAGAGGAGGATCCGGAAGAGGATCCAGAAGAGGATCCAGAAGAGGATCCGGAAGAGGATCCGGAAGAGGATCCAGAGGAGGACCCAGAGGAGGATCCGGAGGGTGACCCAGCTGTAGAAGCCGGGAATGCCGCGCAGGATGATGGCAACGATAGTGATCTGGGGGATGGAGACGTAGACGACTGACACGTCTCGCTTATTTTATTTACTTTCCTTCAGTCTATTTATTTTCCCACTTATGTTTAAACTTGAGACTTTATAGTGAATTCATATGTTTGGTTGGCACTTTGTAAGACGTTGAAACTTCATTTAATCAAGTATTTCTTTTGACTATTTAATATATTTGAGTTGACATAACTTGATAATTATTTAAGTACGAAGTAGGATAACTATATTGGATATATAGACTTATCGGGGTGTGTTTGTGTTGTTTTTCGAAGATCTAAATGGCAACTGGACGACGTGGAAACCTTAACATGACGCCCGAAGAACTAGCTGCCATGATTCAAGAGCACGTGAACGCAGCTTTAGCGGGTGTTCAGAACCAACCGGCAGGTAACCATTATTAAATTTTCGTGTGAAAATCTAATAGTTGGGCTAGTAGAATTCCTCGCTGACTACCTGTTCTCTGTCAGCAGGAGGGGGTTTTAACCCCTACAAGATGTTCCTCGACGCGAAACCAAGCAAATTCTCGGGGGCAGAAGGACCCATTGGACTGGTCCGCTGGATCGAAAAATCTGAATCAGTATTTGAAATGTGCAACTGTCTAGAGGCCAACAAGGTCAAGTACGCAGCCTCAACACTGGAAGACGGGGCACTAACTTGGTGGAATGCACAAGTCCAAACGCGTGGACTTATTACTGCAAATGCAATGGCCTGGGCCGAGTTCAAGGCCCTAATCAAAGAGGAGTACTGTCCACGAGACAGAGTGCAACAGTTGGAGCAAGCCTTATGGAACCACAAGATGGTGGGATCTGACATCGAAGCTTACACAGCAAAACATCATGACTTGGTATTTCTGTGTCCCGATCTGGCTAACACTGTGGAGAAACGGCTCGAGTTCTACCTTGGGGGTCTGGTCCCGGAGATTCAGGGTATGGTAATGGCTAGTAACCCTGCAACCGAACATCAAGCAATCCGATTGGCGCACAAACTCACCGATAAGGCGGTGGAACAAAAGAAGTTGCCAGCACGGGGTACAACTGAAGTTGCCCCTGACAATAAAAGAAAGTTTGAAGACTCGTCTGCTCGACAGTCTTCGTCATCCCAGCCGCAACAGGGGAACCAGAAACGGTTCAATCATTACAACAGCCACCGGGGTCACCAAAATCAGCCCGCCAACAACAACAACAACCAGAACGCAATCGGCTATGTAGGTCGAAAGCCGCAGTGCACCCGCTGTAATCTTCATCATAACGGCCCTTGTGCCGGAAATCGCTGCCAACGATGTGGCAAGATGGGACATGCGGCAAAGGATTGTCGTGGGGAAATCATGTCCCGACAGAACCAAAATCAACCCCAAGGCCCACAACAGGGTGTTAACCGGGGATGCTATCAGTGTGGTAGCACTGCCCACTTCAAAAGAGACTGCCCACAGCTGCGTAACAACAAAAACAATGGTGGGAACAACCACAACCACAATAACCACAACAACAACAATAACAACAACAATAATGGAAATGGTGGCACAGGAGGTGCCAAAGGTCGCGCATTTACATTGGGCCGCGGAGAGGCCAGAAACGACTCGAACGTGGTCACCGGTAAGTTTCCCCTTAATGAACATTTTGCTACTGTGCTTTTTGATACGGGTGCGGATAGGAGTTTTATATCTGAGTCTTTTAGGAAGAACCTAAATCTCACGCCTAAACCCTTAGAGACCCCTTATGTTATAGAACTAGCAGATGGTAAATCCGTAGATGTGACCCATATAGTATCCGGCTGTCAACTCAAACTCGTGGGTCACACCTTTACCATTGATCTGATGACAACTACCCTGGGTAGTTTTGACGTGGTAGTCGGAATGGACTGGCTATCCGACGTCCGAGCTGAAGTTCTCTGCTTCGAAAAATCTATCCGTATTCCGCTCTCTAACGACGAAATCTTGACGGTGCAAGGCGAGAAGGCAGGCGCCGTCACAAACATCATCTCTTACATGTAAGCGCAGAAGTATCTTCGGAGAAAGAACTCCTTCGCTTTACTCGCACTAGTTACCGAACAGGCTAAGGACGAGAAACGTATAGAAGACATCCCTGTCGTCCATGATTTTTCCGATGTATTCCCAGAGGAATTACCTGGTCTTCCACCCCATCGACAATTGGAGTTTGAAATTGAATTGGCGAACCATGCAACTCCTATCGCCAAGGCTCCATACCGCCTAGCTCCAGCCGAGCTGCAGGAGCTGTCTACCCAACTTCAGGAACTGTTAGAAAAGGGATTTATCCGACCAAGCGCTTCGCCATGGGGAGCTCCAGTCCTTTTTGTCAAGAAGAAGGACGGGACCTTCCGCATGTGCATCGACTACAGGGAACTCAACAAGGTTATTGTCAAGAACCGATACCCGTTACCTCGCATCGACGATCTCTTCGACCAACTGCAAGGGTCAAGCTACTACTCCAAGATTGATCTACGGTCCGGTTACCACCAGCTACGCGTCAGGGAGGAGGATATCGCTAAGACGGCATTTCGTACTCGGTATGGCCATTATGAGTTCTTGGTCATGCCCTTCGGTCTCACCAACGCACCCGCGGTGTTCATGGACCTCATGAACCGTGTGTGTAAACCATACCTCGACAAGTTTGTCATTGTGTTCATCGATGACATACTCATCTATTCTAAAAGTGAAGAAGAGCATGCTGAACATCTACGGTTATTGCTAGGATTACTTCAACAGGAGAAGCTATATGCCAAGCTTTCGGAGTGTGATTTCTGGATTCGGGAAGTTCAGTTTCTCGGACATATCGTAAATGAAAAGGGTATCCATGTCGACCCTGCCAAGATAGAAGCTATCAAAAACTGGGAAGCACCCAGGACACCGACAGAGATCCGCCAATTTTTGGGTTTGGCTGGTTACTACAGACGCTTCATCGAGGGATTTTCAAAGATCGCACAACCACTTACTACCCTCACCCAGAAAGGCATCAAGTATGCTTGGGGTGACAAGCAAGAAGCAGCATTTCAATTGCTAAAGCAGAAACTTTGCAGTGCACCCATTCTGTCCTTGCCGGAAGGGACAGATGACGTAGTATACTGTGATGCTTCCATCCAGGGGTTGGGATGCGTACTCATGCAACGCGATAAGGTCATCGCGTATGCGTCCCGCCAACTGAAGGTTCACGAGAAAAACTACACGACGCATGACCTGGAATTGGGAGCAGTAGTGTTTGCACTTAAGATTTGGAGAAACTACCTCTATGGAACGAAGTGCACAATCTTTACAGACCACAAGAGCCTCCAACACATCTTTGATCAGAAGGAGTTGAACATGCGACAGCGTCGCTGGGTCGAACTCTTAAACGATTATGAGTGTGCCATTCGGTATCACCCGGGTAAAGCTAACGTGGTAGCTGATGCCCTCAGTAGGAAGGAACACTTGAAACCTCGTCGTGTACGAGCATTACAACTCACTATTCATTCGGGGCTACCCGAACAAATACGCGACGCCCAGTTAGAAGCAGTTAAGGAGGAAAACATCAAGGCCGAATCGGTGGGAAAAATGGAACGCGATTGGGAAGTAAAACCCAATGGAGCCCGGTATTTCATGAATCGCATATGGGTACCTCTCTACGGAAACCTCAGGGAACTAGTCATGGACGAAGCTCACAAATCTCGATACTCTGTCCATCCTGGTTCGGACAAGATGTATCAAGACCTTAAAGCAGCGTATTGGTGGCCCAACATGAAAGCCGATATAGCCACCTACGTGAGTAAATATTTGACTTGTGCAAAAGTCAAGGTAGAGTATCAAAAGCCATCGGGGCTACTCCAACAACCTGAGATCCCAGTGTGGAAATGGGATCAGATCTCAATGGATTTCATCACTAAACTCCCGCGAACTTTGGGTGGTTGCAATACCATCTGGGTGATTGTGGATCGTTTAACTAAGTCCGCACACTTCCTAGCTATTAAAGAAACCGATAAGATGGAGAAGTTGACTCGCATCTACATTAAGGAAGTAGTTTCTCGGCACGGAGTGCCAACGTCCATCATCTCAGACAGAGATGCTCGCTTCACGTCCAACTTGTGGCAGTCACTTCAGAAAGCGTTGGGAACACGCTTAGATATGAGCACAGCCTATCACCCTCAGACTGATGGTCAAAGCGAAAGGACCATACAGACCTTGGAAGACATGCTTAGGGCATGCGTAGTAGACTTTGGAAATAGTTGGGAAATCCACCTGCCTTTAGTGGAATTCTCGTATAACAACAGTTACCATACAAGTATATCGGCAGCACCGTTTGAGGCACTATACGGTCGTAAATGTAGATCACCGGTCTGTTGGGCAGAAGTCGGTGACAGTCAACTCACAGGCCCTGAGTTAATACTTGAGGCTACTGAAAAGATTGTACAAATCAGAAACCGCATGGCGGCGGCACGAGATCGACAGAAAATCTACGCTGATCAACGACGCAAACCGCTCGAATTTCAAGTAGGCGACCGCGTCCTACTGAAGGTGTCACCCTGGAAGGGTGTAATCCGCTTTGGAAAACGGGGCAAACTAAACCCACGGTACGTAGGCCCGTTTGTAATCTTGAAACGTATTGGACCCGTAGCTTATCAATTAGACCTTCCTGCCGAACTCAGTGGAGTTCACAACATGTTTCACGTGTCAAATCTGAAGAAGTGTCTATCCGATGAAACTCTAGTCATTCAATTGGATGAGATTCAAGTGGATGAACAACTGCACTTTGTGGAACAGCCTATCGAGATCATGGATCGTGAGATCAAGACTCGAAGGCACAGCAAGATTCCGATCGTTAAGGTTCGTTGGGACTCTAAGCATGGACCGGAGTTCACGTGGGAAAGAGAGAACCAAATGAAAAGCAAATACCCACACCTCTTTGCATCTGAGCAGCAAACTAACGATACCAGTAACTAAATTTTCGGGACGAAAATTCTTTCAACATGGGGATGATGTGACAACCTGGAAATTTCTCATACTTTCGCGTACCATTGTTAACTAAATCCTTGTGCATGGCACTTGGGAATCTTTGTGCATGGCACTTGGGAACTTCTTGTAACTTCGCATACCATCGTAAACGAACTAACTCTTTGTGCGTGGCACTCTAAACATGTACGCAACATTCTAAACCGCGTTTACTCAATTTTCGGGACGAAAATTCTTTCAACATGGGGATAATGTGACATCCCGGTTTTTCGGATAACTTAAACGCAATACTTGTCGAATAAATTACGTGCTACGTTATTATGTGATATCCGAGTTCGTGCTTTATGTTAGTTATAATGTATAGACGTAATAAATAAACAAATGAATCGAGCCGAACCGCGACACGAGCCGGCCTCTTTTTCTTGCGACTCAAGGAACCAAACCTTAAACCCAAACCATGTCGCGAGCAAACAACCCAAACCGACCCACCCAAGCCCTCGGCCGCGAGATCAAACCCAAACCGCAACCCATTCCCTCTTCTCCTTACTCTTGCGCCTATATATACTAACACATGCATGCTTCCTTCACAACACAAAACCCTAATAGAAAACAGCCGTCGTCAGCCTTACTCTTGTCCCTTTGATCGCGAGCAGCCTCCCCTTTCAGTCCCTCGACCGCAAGCAGCTTGTTACAACTCCATCATCATCTCTCGGTCGCGACAGCAGATTGTTCATCTCATTCTTTCGGTCGTGATCTTGCTTGAACAGCCGAATCCATTCTCATCCAAGTCTCGACTCGTTATTCACCATTATTAAAGGTTAGGATTTATAATCGTTTGCAAGATTATATTCGGATTATATGTGTTTGAATGTAATGATTATGTTGTTAATCGGCTGATTGATCATTGTTTGCATGTATGATTGTTTTCGGAACTCATAGTTTGCGAGTGTGTTTTGTTTATAAAGACTAGAGATATTGATTAGGGTTTGCATGGATATGTTATATGTATTGATCTATGATTGGAAAAATCAGTTCTTGATCGCCTAGGTTCCTTATATCGACGGTTTATGCGAATTAGTTGTGATAAAATGCTGAAACAGGTTGCTGAATGATAGTTACAGCCGACTTCAACTGGCTGTAACTCGGTCATTAGTTGTCGAAAAACGGATTTTCTGAAGTCTAAAACGTAGAGATTTGAATAACGAATCTAATGGCGCTGGATTCATATTTTTCTGAAGTCGTTTGATATTTTTAAGTGGCCAAATAAGTTCAGTAACTAAAGCTGTGAAAATCCTGAAATTTTGTTAGTTGTTTATCGAGTTGGATTTTATAATCAGTAGGGAGTCGAATCATGAAATCTGTACAGCAACTAGGTATGGAAATTTCCGGGCAACTCCCACTGGAATTTTGTTAATTGGACGATCAGTGATTTTTAAATAAATTCTTCCGTGGACTGCAGTCAGAAAGCGACGAATCTGACTGCAGCCTAGTATATTAATATTTATGGATAATTGGTAAAGTATTAGGACTTGAAAAATTTATATAAATTCTCACCTGCTGTAAAATAATTGGAATTTTTGGAACGTTGGAACTATTTTATAAAAATCCTAGAAAACAGCCGAATTATGAGTATGTAAGCTGAAACTTGATAACTTGTGAATGTGTGCACCAAAGTGTTGTATGGATTGGATTATGTTCATGATAAATTGTTTTGATTACTATGTTCACATGAGGATACTTGCATGCATGTTTGAGTGTTAGGAATTTTGATTGTGTGTATCACTTTGTGCGTAAATTATGTGTAGAATTTTGTATTAGTGTGTTCACACACTGACTTGAAATCAATTGGTTTGTTAGGACGCAATTAGCAGTTCCATCCTTTACGAATTCTTTGCTACACTAACCGAGCAACTAAAGGTGAGTTCACGGCCCCTAATTTTATCCGGTTTTAAACAACAGGTGGAGAAACATGTATACACTCTTCAACTCAATCTCTTTACGTTATATGAAATTAACGTCACATAACTATTCGGTAACTAAGTTAATGTTAATGTAACGTTATGGTCACTAAGCAGCTATATCACTTAAGTCCTCGTCAATCTCTCGGATCGTTAGTATTGGGTTTTAATAGCGGGGGAATTATAAGTAGTACTACTGGGCCCGACAAGCCCCATCCGAGCTAGTCGCGCTAGCCGACCGGGTATGGTCAACGGGTGAATAATTTGGCCTAACTTCGCCATGGTCAGTGATAGGCCGGGCAACACGGAGGCACAACAGTCAGCTTCGATCGCGAACACTTACGTGACATAACTTTAGGCTAGCTACCTATATATGTTAACATTGAACTTAATTACGAATCAACTATATTATCCCGGGTTGGGGATAATGGAAACAACAACTTTATTATTCCGGGTTTGGAATAATGGAACCAACATTATTATTATTCGGGTGGGGAATAATGGAACTAAATCGTTATCCCGGGTTAGGGATAACGGGGGAAACAAACTCATAACCGAACAAACGAATTTATGAAAACCTGTGAACTCACTCATCTTTAATGTTGACACTTGTTTCTTTACATGTTTCTCAGGACGCTAGGAGCTCTAGGTGCACTCACACGCATTGAACAAGACATCTTTTATCGAGTCTCATTTACAAACATTGTTTTGGGTTTTTCATTTGTTTTGGCGTTTATGTTGGCGCCCGTTTCACTACTTATTTTATTGCTTCCGCTCAACCATAAAAACTAATGCTTCCGCTAAACATTGGTAACTAACTAAGACAATATAAAATCTACGATGAATGGTTAAACAAATGATTTTTGGAAAACGTATTATCAAATCATATAGAGTCGTTCGACGTACTAGTGTTTCAGATTCTGGTTTGTTCACACGCCTCGCGGTAAAACTCCGCAAGTGGAAATTGAGGGTGTGACATCTCTCTTAAAGCTATCTAGTGCAGCAGCCACCATAGTTTCTATGCTAACCTGGTGCAGACCCCGGTTAACCAGGGTGGTACGAGAAAAAGGAATTGAATTCCTGCTGGCGGTGTTGTAGTCTATATCTGAATGTGCGAAGCTTTCGAGAAGGTCATTACACTCGGTAACCGTTTTCTTTCCCATTAGATGTCCACCAGCAGATGTATCGAATCGAGAGAGGGTCTCAGGGGTGAGACCGTTGTAGAATTTCTCTACAAGTACCCAATCCGACAAGCCGTGTTGAGAACAACGGGACACTAGGGTTTGGAAACGCTCCCAGGCTAGATGGTAAGGCTCGTCAGGTTCCATTCGGAACGAATGGATCCCCACGAAGGCGAGATACTTTTGCGGGTGGGAACTATTTTTTTAGAATAACATCTCGTAGGGCGGCCCAAGTAGCGAAGGCACAAGGTGGTTGAGAATCAAGCCAGATGGCGGCTCGACCCCTAAGAGAAAATGGAAAGACTTGAAGGATACATGCATCGTTGCCCGCACCTTGCATATTGAAAGTGTGACAAAGGCAGGTGAGGCGGTTAATATGGGCAGGCGCATCCTTGTCATCAAGACTGTGGAATTGGCAAGAGTTAGTGATAGCGGTCATGATATAAGAAGGGATTTGCCAGGCTTTATCGTTATTCATCGGAGGAAGAGTCATGGGCGAGTTCGCACCGGTGAAACCGGTGGTGGCCTGTTGGTAAACAGTTTAGTTATTGGCCATGTGGAAATTAGGTGGTGGGCTTACATTTCTATGAACTACTCGGGGTGATGGGGAACCAGGTGGTGAAGGCTTTGGTGTAAAATCAAAATCGGGTGTTATGAAAGGGCGGGACGAACTTGAAAAAGAAGATGAAGAGGTACTAACCTTTTGTGCAAGAGGAGAAGATGTATCCGTAGGCGGCTTTGGCGGATGTCCATGCGAACGCGTATAGGGCATCCACTAAAAACCGGAATGGAACAAGTATGAGAATTTAGAAAAGAAACTAAACAAAGTTATTTTAAACTAAATAAAATTAAACTAATTAAATTATTTAGACTCCTATGATGCAAACCAAAAGCGGTAAACACGTATAAAACAATTAAGCCTAAATTAAGTAATCAACGCAATTGGCAAAGTGAGAGTCCCCAACAACGACGCCAAAAACTTGATGTTCTAAAAGTAGTTAATTAAAAACAATCAAATTACTCTAATTCCAGACTCAAATTAAACTCTAGATTCCTAAATTTACTAAACTACTAACCAACAAGTGGACCGATCAATTGTAGAATAGTTGAAGTAAGTTCGGATTATGGAACCCACAAGACTCTCTAATTACAATAACGACTCAATCTAGACTCAATTAGGACACTTATTTATATAATGGGGGGGGGGGGTTTCTAACAATTCTAAATTATTAATGGAACTAAAATTGCCTAATTAAAATAAACTCAACTTTGAACTTTTGGAAATTGGAAATTAATTCAAGAATAGTGAACTGGTTACCTAGGTTGGATTTTATATTACAACTTATTTGGTTTTATAATAAATTAAATAGGTTGAATGATTGACTGGTATCTTAAAATATTAAATTCTAGGAATACCAAACAGGACTCCCGACCCTTCTCGGGAAGACGCCTATGATACCCTAAAATTATTTCGTGTTCACTGGTTTCAAAGACTTCTTCTAAGTTATCTTATCATTTAGTAAAGTGTCTATTTTAGTTAACTACTTCTCAATAAATAACCTAGAGCAACAATAACTTTTAGTTCAGTTTAACTGACTCGATTATTATGAGTAAATCAGATCCGGGATTTTCTCAAAACCTAACCCTAACAATTCATTTAACCAATTCAGCTAACGAATTATTATTTCTCAATAATTAATTTAGGTATAATGATAAAAACTAATTTTATAATTTATTTAGTTGTTTTCCCAGTTTATTTGCCAATTTACCAATTGTTTCCCGAACCCCTAAAGACCCGAAAAAGCAACACAAACCTATTTTATGGAAGACATCCACCAAGATTTATGTAAAACAAGTAAATAATCAAAAACCAACTTAGATCATGTGAATACACTAAACTAAGCAATTAAAGTTGTAAACTTTACTAAACATCATTCAAACCATAACCAAATTAAAACAAAATTCAAACTTTCATAACATAAACAATCCAAACATAGGTAACAAAAGGAAATCTAGCCAAGTATCATAGTTTTGAAAAACAATAAAACAAGGTTTATGAAGGAATTCAACAAAAGGTTAAAACAAAAGAACTAAAGAGTTGAGAATTTTCAATAAAACCGTGTTTGCTCCTGCCTCAAAGTTCCTAGCTTGCCTTGATGATTCCAACAGCCTAGAATATCCCTAATCAGCTTGCACAATCCAGAATTATAGCTCTCCGAAGTCTGAGTTTGTCAAGAGATGTTACAATCATAATATAACTCAACTTTATAACAACTCTTTCCCACAGCAGATTAGTTTACAAAACTTTCTGGATAAACCACCCTCTTGCTGACCGTGAGAGGGCTATTGTATCTCGGTCGCGCCCCGCGACCGAGTGATAGTCTTTGGTTTAGTGATTGACCTCTCGCGGGGCGCGAGAGGTATATGTTCTTGCGGTCGCGGACCGCCAGAAGTTAAAATCCTCCATTACACGATTCGTTTCCTCTTTCGCGTTCCAACTATGCTCCGGCTTGGTTCCAATTATCAATTTAGCTCATTTTCCCATCCTTCCGACCGTTTTCACGAACCAAGACCTGCAAAACGAAATTTGATCAAAAGTAGATATATTCTTGACAAACCGAAACGAAAACCATCTAAATCTTTACAAACTGCACACAATAAATGCATGTATTATTCAATACATCATCCTACAAGTGGTTAACCACTTCATTGGTAGTTTTTTCCCCCTAGAATGGAAGATTGTTTCACAAATAAAGAACTTCTTTTGCCAAGACTCCTCGTTTCCACTCGCTTTCAGGACCAATGTTCTCACTTTGAACTATGGGTTCTGAGTTGATAATGGTGGTTAGGTTAGGAACGCGAATCTCTTTCACTTGAGTTTCAATCAAGTTACACAAAACAAATAAGATCCTCCATATTTTTGGCATTTCCTGAGCATAACTCAGGCTAGTGATCAGACATAATTCCATGACGAAGGGAGGAAAATGATATTTGAAACCGAGGCTAAAAGGATAGGCTAGGAAACAAACCCATGAGGGAGAGACGAAATCATACTTAAGCTTTCGGTTATAGGCATGAAATGGTTGATTCGGGGAAAGAATCGATGGATTGAAGGTTAGTAAGGGTTAGGTCTGAAAACATACAAACTTCCTCACCAGGATCCCACAACAGGTTTTGGGGAGTGAAATCACAAATGGCGGTAGGGATTTGGGACGATGATGATCTTGTGCATTTGGCAGCCATGGCAACAATGATATGTGTGTGCATATGTAGAAGAAAAAGAAAGTAAACAGTTCAGAGTAAGAGAAAAACGATACCTTGTTTCTACGGGAGTTGAGAAGATATATATCTACAACAGACAGGAAATGAGATATTATTGGAGAAAATTCAAACTAAAACGTTATCGTCTAGTGCCTGGGAAGTTACACCACGTCCAATCCTTCTACTCATGCCTGGAAACACTCAAGTTAGATTGTGGTAGACGACTCGCATATGTTAACACATTCCTTTAGCAGATTATACACCACATTACACACCAACACTTGCACTTTAACGATCATATTCCATTGATCACAATGGTTCTCGAGTTGTATCTCTTTTATCGTGTTAATGATATTGACTGTGATAGACGACTTTTATATCCGTCACCCGAGGTTTTATGCCGACGATCTATACAATCAAGGGCTTTCCTCGCTAAAATCGTTTGTGTCTTGCCACTTATTCATTATTTTGATCATTATACCTTGAGCCATATTACGATATCCCAAGTAGTATTTTTGACAATTCAAATATTATTGCGTTAAAACGCTTAGCAACTTTGCCCAACTTTTTAGTTTTAGATTATTGAACGAAATTTACAGCTGATTATAATCTAGCTCACTGCCACACATAACAAATTTGATCAACTAATTAGTTAGGTAATTTTTGACAAAAACAATCACTTCTGAGTATCTTTACTGGCATGTCATATTGTTTTTCTACCATGACAATGAAGCACTTTATGATCTCAGCAGTTTCATCTTTTAAGAGTGAGAATTAAGTCTAGGTAAATCTTGAATAATTATCTACAATGACTAGACAATACTTTTTCTTGGATTCCTCAATGGATTTATTAGAGACATTGTGATGTTTCCCTTTAAGACAAGAAATACAGTGTTGGTCACACTTGAATTCCTTTATGGAAAGTCCTCTTACAAGACCATGTTTAGACACCTCATTAATTGTCTAAGTTGACATGTTCTAACCTTCTATGTCATAGCTCATTTTGTTTGGGTGGTGCCTGAGAGAACAAATATACACTTTGTTCCAAAGGGTTATTTTTTTAACATGTCTACTACATACACACTCCCACTTCTGTTGGCTACTAGTTAAGCATCATTTGCAATTAGACATTTAATTATCTACACAAGTTCTGGCCCAATAATCTTACAAGAGTTTTTGGTGAAAATGTGTCATACCCTTAGTCACACATCTGTGACACACTCAACGGATTAAACTTTAAATTATCAACCAGATTTACACTTTTAAACTTTAACTCCAGCAATTCCCAGAATTTTGCCTTTAGAGTCCTTTCTAAATGATATATCTGATCCACCATGAGCTTTAAATTTAGACAACAAGGCTTTAGATCTAGTCATATATCTAGACCTTCCACTATTAACATACCATAAGGTATCAAAGTGGGTAAACCCCTTTCTGATGATTTCATTTATTGAAACTAGTGCTAAATTTGCAGACATGATCTTTGAAGATTTACTAACATTTTCTTTAGAACCTTATAAATAAGTTTTCTTTTAAGGAATATTCCTCAATTGCAAATTGTTCATTGATAGATGCATGTTGCTTTATATCAGTAGCAAACATGGCAATATTGTTGATGGAAATATCATCAAACATGCTACTCCAATAAACAAAAGTCTGAGTTAAGAAACTTCGTTGATTTGAATCTGGTGCAGGGCAACTACCAATTTGAGAGATTGCTGGTATTTGTATATGTGATATTGTTTGTGTAACCTTCATATTTTTGTACTTTCCTTTCCAAAATAATGTATTTCTGTTTTAGTATAAATGAAATTCGAATTACTTAATTATTGTCACAATTAGCAAGTTATGATGTCTCGAGCAATCATGTTTTCGTCTCACTCTGATGTTTCCGCCATCGGTTGGGGTGTGACAGATTGGTATCAGAGCCATAACTATAAGGAATCAGGAAAAATTGCCATGCTTTTTGACCTAGTCTATAGTTTAGGAACCAAACTTGACCATTCTTTTATCATGCTTAATACTTGAATTCTCTCCAATTGCTTCTTATCTATCTCTTTTTGGTCTCAGATATACATGCCTTTCCTAAGACTAACTATAATACACACGAGTATGTGAAGACACCGTTATTTCACATACAAAACAGTCCCACCAAAATAGGTGTGACAATCTTCCACAAACTTATACCATCAATCCGTGTTACCGATTTTCCACGAACTTATACCATCAAGTTAAGAGTGATTTCCACACCTTGATGGAGAATTTCCCATTCATATTCTAGTGTACCATTACTCATGATTCAGAATTAATTCCTTATCTCGTTAGGTAAGTACTAACCACACTTAGGGAACAAAGTTATCAAGTTAGGGGTGATACCTGCATCTTGATAACTAGTTCCACTCATTGGATTTCAATCTTGCCAAAGTCTCGAACTTTCATTTGACTTGGGACATGTAGTAACCGCAAGGGTTAATACCGTTAATTGAAATTTCGCTGAGAGTATTCTACCTATTATGCTAAAGCATGATCCCAAACTCAAAAGGATTTACGACACACTTTGGAATAGTCTTAGTTTCTTATCATTCCGAGACATTCCACGTTTTACATTGAATTTCTTTTTGTCATATCAATTTTAATGCGTTTTATGTTTGATACCTCTTTCATTTCAAAGTGGAAAACATGAATCGCACTTTACTCGCATTCTCAAACACTAATAATCGCCATGAACAAACTAGATTTACAATCTCTTCGTCATTATTTTTTATTACTCTAGGTGAATTCTTATTATGCTTATGTGAACTACTTAAACTTACCTGTTATGTGATGTGTTATGTGCTAAATTATACAAGTTATTTTTCAAACACATTATGATCAAGTCTCATCCTTTCCTCTTACTCAATCTTAAAGATGTCTTTAAACCGTCTCTCAAACTCTAAGAAGGGTTCCAAGTCGAGCTCTAACAAAAAGATGTTTTTGTTCATGGCCAAGCAAATGGACTCAGTGATACCCGACACTGTGAGCAAAATCAACGCCTCTAATACCCCAACTCTTCGGTTGACTCCAAAGCAAACAACGTTAGTGCTTGTTACAAATGCGGTGATCCTACTCACCTTCAACCGCAATGTACACAAAACAATCAAGAGCAACAACAAGAACAACCTCGTGGACGCGCCTTCAACATCAACGTGTATCAAGCGCAACACGACAATGAAGTTGTGAACCGAATGTTCCTTGTAAACGATTTATATGCTTCATTACTGTTTGATACTGGTGCGAGTAACAGGTTTTTAATTCGTGGAATTCGAACCAATGCTTAAATGTACACGGTCTAAACTTCCAAAACCATTCACTGTCGAAGTTGCCAATGGCAAGTCAATCATCGCTGACTCCGTCCTCTGCAATTGCATTCTCAGTCTTAACGATCATGAATTTCCTATCGATCTCATTACCATGCAATTGGGTAGTTTTGATATCATAGTATGCATGGATTGGCTTCGTAGAACCATGTTGAAATCGCTTGCTATGAAAAGTTTGTTTGTCTTCCTCTTTCGTCCGATGACACTTTGCACGTCTTCAGCGAGAGACCTTCTAAAGGTCTTAAGCTTATGTCGTGTACTCAAGCTAATAAATACTTGCGCAAAGTGTACCTTGCCTACACCCGTTGTTTGCGATTTTCCCAACGTTTTCCCCGAAGATATAGCAGGTCCTCTTCCTCCACGTTCAGTCGATTTTCGTATTGATCTCATTCCTGGTGCTACACCCATTGCTAAATCTCCATATCGTCTCGCACATTCGGATATGCAAGAGCTATCAAGCCAACTTTAAGAATTACTTGATAACGGTTTCATACACCCTAGCACTTCTCCGTGGGGCACTCTAGTTCTCTTCGTCAAAAAGAAAGATAGATCCTTTCGGATGTGTTTTGATTATCGCGAACTTAATAAAATCATCGTCAAAAACTTTTATCCTCTTACTCGCATCGAAGATCTTTTCGATCAACTCCAAGACGCAATGTGCTTTTCCAATATCCATCTTTGCTCCGGTTACCATCAACTTCGAGTCTTCAAAGAGGACATTCCAAAAACCACTTTTCGTACTAGATACGGTCACTACGAGTTCATGGTCATGCCTTTCGGTTTGACCAATGCACCTGCGGTCTTCATGGATTTGACGAACTTTGTGTAAGTTATACTTGGATCACTTTGTGATCGTATTCATAGACGACATTCTCATTTATTCTAAAAACCCAAGCCAAATATGTGCGACATCTACGTTTAATACTAGAACTCCCTACATACCGAATAATCATATGCCAAATTCTCAAGTGTGAATTTTGGCTAAAGAAGTTTAATTTCTCGGTCATGTTGTGAGTGAGAAAGGCATTCATGTTGACCCCGCCAAAATTCAAGCCGTTAAAAATTGGGTCGCCCCAAAATCTCCATCCGAAACTCGTTCATTCCTTGGATTGGCCGGTTATTACTGCTGATTCATTCTAACTTCTCCAAAATCACCGTTCCGCTTACTTTGTTGACTAAAAAAGATAAACCTTTTGTTTGGGGCTCTAAACAAGAGGAGTCTTTTCAAACTCTCAAGGATATGCTTCGGTACGCTCCTGTTCTCGCTCTTCCAGATGGAAACGACAATTTCGTTGTGTATTGCGACACCTCTAACCAAGGTCTCGGTTGTGTTCTAATGCAAAGAAACAAGGTTATCACCTATCTTTATGACAACTCAAAATATACGAGAACAAGTACACTACCCATGACCATGAACTTGGTGCGGTTGTTTTTACATTATAAATTTGGCGACACTACCTTTATGGTACAGAGTGTGTGGTCTTCACCGACATAAGAGCCTACAACATATCTTTAACCGAAAGGAACTCAACATGCATCAAAGACGACGGGTGGAGTTGCTCAACGACTACGATTGCGAGATTCTCTAAAGCGAATATGTTGGCCGATGCCCTTAGTCGGAAAACTCAATGTAAAAAGCATTCGTTGCTTCCAAAACCAAAATGACATTCAAAACCGCATTTGCAAGGCACATGTTCCAAAGTCAAAGTCAAACATCAACGTCCTTCTGGCCTACTTGAACAACCCAAAATTCTAGTTTGGAAATAGGAGAGTATAGCCATGGATTTCATCACCAAGCTTCCTCGAACCTCTTCCGGTCATGACAGTATTTGGGTGATCATTGACCGTTTGACAAAGTCTGCTACTTTCTCCCTATTTGTGAAGATTATCAAGTTGAGAAATTAGTTCGTATCTAACCCGAAGAAATTATTTGTCGTCATGGTATGCCTATTTACATCAGTTTAGACCGTGATGGTTGATTCACTTCTCGCCTTTGGCGGACGTTTAAACTGCGATGGGTACACAACTTAATATTAGTACGGCTGTTCATCCTCAATCAGATGGTCAAACTGAATGTACTATCCAAACCCTGGAGGACATGCTTCGTTCGTGCGTAATTGATTTTGGTGGAAATTGGGATGTACATTTACCTTTGATAGAATTCTTGTACAACAACATCTATCACTCTAGTTTACAAATGGCTCCATTCAAAGCATTGTATGGTCATTAGTGTCATTCGCCCATTTGTTGGCACGAGATCGGTGAAGCATAAACCATCGGTCCCAGGATCATATAAGAGACGATGGACAAGATCCTACAAATCCAAGATAATCACCTCAAAGCTAGAAGCCGACAATAGAGCTACACCGATAAACGTCGAATACCGTTTAAGTTTAATGTTGGTGATTAAGTACTCCTTAAGGTAGCCGCCTGGAAGGGAGATGTTCGCTTTGGTAAGAAAGGAAAACTCTCTCCATGCTTTGTAGGTCCTTTCAAGATTCTCGAAAGGATTGGAAAAGTGGCATGTCGTCTAGACTTACCTCAAGAACTCAACAACATCCACCCAATGTTTCACATTTAGAATCTCAAGATTCTCGAAAGGATTAGCATATCGCTCTGAGCTTTATATGTTTTGACAACTTGTTACATTGTTTATGAAAGAAACTAAAGGACTTAGGGCTACATCACTCCGGTCATAGACGTTTATAATACATAAAAGGGTAAAAATTTTCTTCCATATTAATCCATCTTTATTCTTCAAGTGTCTTCAAGCTCGTACATGGTCTTCGTCGCCAAAAATGGGTACCTAATATCCGTACCAAAATGATGATGGTAGTGGTGGTGGTGATAATGGTGGATAAGTTGGTGGTGGTGACGATGGTAGTGGTGGTGGTGGATAAGTTGGTGGTGGTAGAGGCATAACATCAGTCCGCCTCTTGAGATCTCAGACTCTCTGGCAGAGAATCTGTATCTAAAGCTCTAATAACCTAACTGGGTTGTTAGTGGAGTATGGTGAGGAGTGGGGTGGGTGATACGGATCCGACGTGGGCATAACTGTGGATGGGTTCTGATGAGTGGTGGTCAGTGGGAAAGGGAGATGATGCGTGAGGTGGTTGGCGAGATGTTCCTGTCGTATGGTGGTGTGGTGAAATGCACATATTAGTGGGATAAATGGGGCTAGTATCTAGGTATAGGGTCCAGCTCGCTGGACGTACCCCACAGTGAGTGTACCGTCTGAGACATGGGTGCTATATGTAGGTGCTCTCGAGGAAGGCGTAGGGGTGTGTAAAGCGGTGGGAGTCGGTGGGGGTGTGGATGTGGGTATGGGGGTGTAGACTGATGTTAGAGTAGGGGCAAGGGTATGTGTGGGCAAGGTAGTAGGAGTAACGGGTATGGTATCAAAGCTATTGCTGGTAGGGTCAGCTCGAAGTCTATATCGTCGTACGGTAACAGATGATACGCGATCACTCGTGTCAGAAGATGATATAGAAACAACTAAAACAACGGGAGATGACATCTGTAACGCCTCGTATATCTGTATTCTTATTTTTAGAAAGTTCGTATTCGCATTCTATTTTTTAGAAACCTTACATTCGTATTTCAATTTCAATCTCACAATTCGAGGCGTTAATCATAATGGAATTCATTTTTATACATATACGTGTTACCTTTCATATTTATATTATGTACGCAATCAATCTTTAAATTCATGTTTATACACAAAACCGAGACTTAAATACACTTTTGATACCTAAAAACAAGTTAAAATACAAGAAACGACATAAAATAACCTAGTTACAAAGTGCAGGGACTAAAAGTAAGCAAAACCAAAAGCTCTTCCACCTCTTTTCTCCTCCAATCATCTTCCACCATTCTTTAGCCAATTAGATTCCACCCTTTTCCACCTCGTTTCTCCTCCAATCATCTTCCACCCTTCTTTAGCCAATTATATTTCACCTTTTCCACCTCTTTTCTCCTCCAATCATCTTCCACCCTTCTGTACCCAATTAGATTTCACCTTTTTCCACCTCTTTCTCCTCCAATCACCTTTCACCATTCTTTAGCCAATTAGATTTCACCCTTTTCCACCTCCTTTGTCCTTCAATCACCTTCCACCTTCATTTAAACCCTAACCGCTTAACCCTCTTATAAATACCAACCCTAACACCTTCCAAACACTTGCACCACCTCCAAATCACTTCCAAACTCTCTCAAATCTCCAAGATTTTCAACTTTGGGTAAAAAGTTAAAGAACCAAAATTGGTAACTTCGGTATTCCATCAACTCAAGACTCATCCAACCCACTAAGTGAAAATTTCTTCGCAAACCGTGAGTACACTCGAATACCCTTTTTATGCTTTACACTTTTGGGTACAATATGTTAACCTATCAAAAATACACGCAATCACACATATACTTTTATGCAAACACACAAACAATCCATCATACATGTTATAGTTATGTGATATACGATTCGTATACTTGGAACATTCTTATGTGATGCTATTTGTCATTAAGTTTAAGGTCATGTTAAGATTGAGGAGTAACGCACCGCCCGTATTCTTGAGGCTATTTGTCATTAACTTTGATGCTATTTGGTTACCTTGTGGCTATTTTTCATTAACTTTGAGGAGTAACGCACCGCCCATATTCTTGAGGTCATGTTAAGATTATTCTATTTTTGCGGTGACACGCGAGGATTGACTTGTAGATCATATGCCATGTTTACATTAATCTAGTATGCTAGCTTAACTTGTGGATTTGTTTAAACGATTTATTACTTACGCTATAATGAAACTTCTGTACTCGACAATGCTTTTATGTTGAACTATACTTTTAACATGTTGCAGGTTAAGGATGTTGAACATGACGAAAAAATTAGTAGAGACGACATAGGAACGCATCTATCATGCTAGGTTTTATGTGATAATATTGTTGAACTTGTTGTATTTGGATTTATGTTGTAATTGACTATTTGGTCAATGAAATGAAATGGGTTTTGAATTTAATACTGTTGCAAATAGTGTTATGATGTCTCGAACAATCTATTTACGTCCGACCTGATGATTCCACCATGGGTTGGGGTGTGACAATATCTCTAGGATAATTACATTGATAACCTCCCCATCTCCAATGTCCTCTTCTACATGGTCCACATGGAATACATGAACCTCATCATCATCGTCGGATAGGTCAATGATTGGTGGAAGAACAGCGAGAGGTAGAATGTCTAGTATGTGCTCGCCGTCCGGGTGGCCGAAAACAACACGTCATGGTGCTGCTGATGCCCACCCGCTAAGATATCGTCCACTAAGGGAGCGTCCTCCATAATCTTTTCGTTGAAAATGTAGTCGGGGTCCTCCTCAGGATCCGACTACATTTTCATCGGATGAAAATGATTTCAAAGATATGTGGGAACTTTTCATCGGATGCGACCTCCATGGGATCAACATTGTCATAAATTCCACTACTTGCGGAAGAGGCAACAGTACCCTTGCAAAATAATTCATACAACATGTATATATATATCAATAAATAATGTTGCATATATATATATATATATATATATATATTCATACACATATTTATAGGGTGGGAGTTGGCTACAAAGTCCTTTTTTCCTACAAAAAGTGTAAAAAGTTATAAAACACCGTAATGTCAACCATAAAATATACTCAAAACTCACAAATAACAAAGTGAAGATTACTAAAACGCCATATTTGTAGGTTTTGTGTTGTGTTTTGGATGATAAGGCTTTGATTATCGAATGACTAACATTAGTGTGTTTTATGTTGATTATCATATTGTGTTTTATATTAATAGTTCTACGATGGTGTATTCGAAGTTTTTATGGAGTGTTAGGGTTTGGATATTGTGTTTTAGTTATCTTCACTCTGTTATTTGTGGGCTTTGAGTGTGTTTATGACCGAAATTATGTTGTTTAATTACTATGTACACTTTGTAGGAAAAATGGACTTTGTAGCCGAACCCCACCCTATATATGTAAAATGTAAAATCACATTAGTTCATCGTAAGTTAACCTACTTGTTTTGTGTGCATTAACTTAATGTATCATGTCTATCCCTTATAGACCAAGTCACATAATGTCCTTGGATTTTTGTTTTGAAATGAGTTTGTGTAAGGGACCTTGTGTAGAGTAATGCAATGAAAACTTTTTGTTTCTTGTAAAAATTGTTTTCATGAGAGGATCCTAGCGATGAAGACTTATCTATTAGATCAAAGGCTATCAGAACTTCCTTCTGCAAGTCAAGCCTCTTCATTGGTGAGAAGCCATCTTAAAGACAGAAGGACATATCTACAAAGGATATAAAAAGATTTAAAGAAGACATCTTGAAGGAAGGGATAAAAAATATAATAAATTATGAACTTCCTAAAACAAACTAAGCTAATCCAATAGGTCAAGTCAAGGGAATGCAATTCCTTTTACCTCTTCCAATAACATCACTCCCAGCAAACCTCAGTGCTTCAAAAATTCAAAAGTGGTTTGCTGACAAAGCCAACCATGAATTGACTCTGGTCAGAGCAAATAGGGAAGTGCAAAAGACTTCAATGAATAGCATTATGAACTTTAAAATCGAACATGTACAAGTTCTACTGGATCTTCAACTCGAAAGGGATGCTTATGATTCACTATTTGAAAGATTTGAGAAGAACATCAAATCTTAAGTCAAAGATAAGTTGAAGAAGAGGAATAAATATTGATCCAATAAGCATATGTTTTAACATCATTTGTTCTAGGGGGAGATTGTTGGACCTACAAAAGAATAGATGATATCGAAAAGCAAAAGTATCATCCATTGATCAAGAAATAAGCAAAAGATTGAACTAAACTCGATAGTGAATCTTTAACAACTGTTCAGAACATCTGTTCAAGAGCATGGCTAACATCTGATGAAGACTTGGAACCATTTTTCAAGAGTACAAGAATCTATTGAAGACTAGTATCTGTAGAAGACAAAAGCCCTTATAAAGCCATGATCTGTTGAAGAAGACCAAACATCAAACAAATTTTAGGCTAAACAGATGTTTGGACAACTACAACAAAGGATAGTTTAGACAGTGTTTTCTCAATAAAAGAGTACTTATTTCATCAGTGTTTTAGTATAGCCTAGAATAGATGATAAGGGTGCTCCGATGTTTGCAAATATCCGAGAATCTTTTCTCTTAGGAATGTTAGATGTTACTTCAGTGTGACGTCAACTGATCTCATAACAGAGCTTTTGTACTTGGATTAATAGATCACACATGTTAGTGATCTATTTATCCCAAACCATCACATTTTCTCTTATATGAACTAATTTGTTTATGTAATCAGCTGAGGGGGAGTTTGAAGAGTCAATTGAGTTGTAAAACTTTTGAATCATGAATATTCTTTGAAAACAGTCGTTGATGATAACTCCTATTTTGTGAATATTATTGTGATAATCAATACTTGTTTGCAAACAAAGAAACTAAGTTTCTAACAATTGATATAAGAGCTTGGTCACGTTTAAACTTGAATTCACAATCAGTTTAACACAAAAGATCTGCTCTTGAAAGATCTAATTTCAGTTCATAGCTCAGGGTTGTTTAATGAAGAACTGATTACGTATCTTTCTATCTTTGATAGACTCTGTTTTTCTTCAAAAGAACATGAGAAAATGGCACATAATGATCCCCATAACACAGGTTTCAGCTATAAGCCTCCTATGCTCGTCAGATTTGAATACAATATCCGCCGACGTTGGATGGAACATATGTTATCTCAACTGAATACAGGGTGTTAAGATCTATGGTTTTTGGACCACATGTCCCAATGGTACCAAATACCAAAAACCTACATGTATTTGAGCCACAGAGGCCTGAAAATTACTCAGAGTAAGATTATCAAAAATTTGAGCTTGATGCGGAAGCCTTCCGCATCGTGGTTATGGCATTGCGAAATGATATTTATGCCGGCCTATTACATTATAATAGTGCCAAATAGTTGTGGGATGCATTGAAAGAGAAGTTTTGTGGTATAAAGGAAGTTTTCGAGAACATTCAGGAGATCCTTAACCAACAAAACGCGACTTTCACACTTGTCAAGGGAGGAACCCTTACAAAGCAATTTGAAATGTTCTCATGTTTAATCAATGAGCTTAAGTCGGTGAACAAAGAATAAAAAAAAACAACTTTAAGTAACTGATTGCTAAGGTCTTTACCTGAGAAATGGGATACAATAACCATAGAGATGAGAACAAATCTAGATATCAATGATTTGACACTAACCCAGCTTCCTAGAAAGCTCTTAACATTCGAAAGAGAGCCTATCCAGAAAAGAAGCTCTAGGAAACTGGAAAAGTGTCTGACGAATATGTATTCAGATATACAACACTTCTGGGTCAGGAAAGTTCATTAATAAGATTGATAAATGACTTGAACTATGATCACTTTATTAACATATCAACAGGAATTAACTCTTGTCAACATTACTTACACTATGCATTCACCGCTAGTGATGACAATCATAATCTAGATAATTTGTCATTCGTTTTTGATGATCTTAAGTATATTGATCCCGTTGATCTTGAGGAAATGGATATTTTGCATCATGTGGCACTATTAAGTGTGAGAGTAAACAATTTTTATAAGAAAACTAGTAGAAGTTATCCAGAACTTAATGGGAGATCTATGGTTGGGTTGGACATGTCCAAGATAAAGTGTTTTAAATGTAATCAACTGGGTCATTTTACTAGGGAATGCATGAGTCAAAACTCAGCACCTGTTATTACCTATCCAAATCAGAGACCTCAAGCCAATCAAACACACTTTTATCTTAACACCCAAAATACCCCTACCTCAAGTGTTCAAAACACACGTCAGTTTACAAGTCTTGCACCTGGGCAATATATCTAAGCACCTCTTCCTCAAGTTTAGCATGTACTAGCTCCCTAAACTGTTCCTGCTCATGCAGTAGTTGAGCCAAATAAACAAAGCTTTTTCACACAAGGCTTTGTTGATTGAAGCAGTTTTCCTGAAAATTTGACTGATGAAAATCTTTATTTAATAGCAATGATAATAATTAACATGAAATTTTTTGTTTTATGCCTTTGGATCATGCCTCAGGTGAAGAATCTCAAGAAAATGAAACCTCTACCGGTGAAAGCTCGGTTGGTAAAACTGCTGAGAGCCCAAGATAAACATTCGTTTGTGAAGAGGGTGATACAGAAGGAACCAAATACTATCCCAAAAGTACCACTGACCTCATCAATGCTTTGATCTAAAGGTTGCTATTTCCATGGTATCACCTCAAGTTCTGAAAGTACTATGTTCACACAAATGAATCATAGCATTTGCTAACATCAAGAAGGTAAATGAAAACCTTTGTGAAAAGATCCAAGTTAGTGAAATTTTCTTAGAAAAATTAAAAAATGACTAACTGAAAAGGACCAAGAAATCAGCACCTTATAACCTGAAGCATCCATAATCAGAGACTAACTCCAGTCAATGATAGAAAAATATCACAATTGCAAAAAGGAGTTGGAAGCCACCCAAATTAATTTTGAAATTGGGTGCAATCTTGCTATGATTATAAGAAGATGCTAGAAAAAAAGATAAAAAGCAATGAGAAGTTTGTGGCAAGTCTTGTTATACCTGCCAAAAATATCAACACTTCTAGTTACTCAGAGATAGTTGAAGATAATTCAGCTAAGTTAATCGGAAAAGAAATCAAGATTACTAAAACAAGTGGCAAAAATGTCATTCTTGAAAAGGCACAAAGCTCCACTTAGTCTGAAAAACCAAAATATGTTTTCAAACTAACTTGGTTTGATGAGTGTGATGATCTTGATAATTTCAAACCAATTGACTTTGCAAACCCTAATGGTCTTAAACCACTTTAGATAAATCTTATTCGTATTACCAACTCTCAAGAAAAAGTTAAACTATATGTTTCAGAAAAGAGAGAAAAAGGTAAAAGACGTGAGAAAATTAATGACATGTGTGATTACTATGGTAAAACAAATCACCGAGTAAAAGTTTGTTTTAAGCTAAAAACCCTTGATATCAATCATAGCAACAGTGTAAGTGAATCCATTCTTGGGTGCACCAGGTGTGGTAAAAGCAACCACTTCACTCAATCGTGCTCATTTATTAGTTCACATATTCTAACAAAAGTTGGTCAAGAAAGAAATCAAGTTTCAAAAGGGAAGATGGGCCTCGTAATAGGAATACCCAATCTCTTCCTAAAAGACTTGACTCGGATCTCATTACTGCACCTCCAAATGCTTTATCTAGAGACTATGGGCAACACCTTGCAATAGGGCGCCTTATAGGTATATAGAAACTGCACCACAACCCCAAAAGCCCAAGGTAAACATGTACCCACATGGGTATCAACACCTTTTTGGAATGGTCAATCTCCCATTGAACCAAGTGTGCAAACACTTGAAGAAGGTAAAAACCAAATGTTGGAGATTGTACAAAAACTTCTAGTGACCAAAAACCAATTCCAACAAGCTATTCCAGTGGTTGATAAAACCAAATCCAAGGCAGACAATGCTTTGGATCATCTGTAGGATTGACCCATTCACTATCTATCTTTATTTTTACTTTATGTAAAAAATTAGAAGAATACAAAACTCACATTTTAAAAATCAAGAAAAGATTGACAAAATCACCAAAATCAAAACTCTGTTCAAAAGAGTTAAAACAACTGTTTAAGTGATTCAAAAGTCTGTTCAAAGTGTGAAAACCACTGTTCAAGGCAAAAGAAACATTATCTTTCAAAAACCATTGTTTAACCTTTAAAAGTTAAACAGAGCCACTGTTTCCATCCAAAACTCTGTTTAACCCAGTAAAGGTTTCAAACAGAGTTTTGAAAACACTGATCAAGTTATCCAAAAGTTTGTTGAGCCCAACAGAGGTTTCAAACATATATTTTGAAAAATAGATCTTTGGTATCTTCATCAGCGGGTTTCCTACGTAGGACCTACTTTCTCAACAATGGTTTGCTATGACAAATAGCAACTGACCACGTCGACTAAAAGGTAACCGTTGTCCATGCTGACATCCCCATTCCATTACCCTATAAAAACCCATGAGAAAACATAGTTTACTTCTATCGTCCATTATTAAAAATTTCAAAAGCATTCCAAAGATAAAAACTCCGAATTTGCTTTCATCAAACTCTGTTTCGATCGGGCTTTTCTAGATAAAAGACTCTCAGAGGAGGATATGAACAACAATTTATCAGGGATCTCGAAATTAAAACCCCACACAACTACTTGCCTTATCTTGTATAACATAGCAAGAATACGGACTTCTACCCTATCATCGACATCATCAATTCATCAAAATACCTCTACATTCTCACTACTGACACACCCATTTACATTTCCACACTTAGAGAATTTGGGCGAATGCAAAATTATGCCTGCAAAACAAAAAGCCCTTTCTCATTACTTCCACCGTCAATAAAGAACATGTGGTAATCATAACAGAATCCATCTCCACCATGTTCCATCTAGAGGATATGAAAAGTATGGAAACTAACCCCAAAAATGACTTATAAGCTAAGTTCATAGGAAGGGGCTATGAAGGTTTGATGGTGGGAGTAACACTTTTTAAACCAAGTTCCACCGGAATGAAATTCTTTTTCCATACGCTCCTGGCTTGTCTCTCAGCTAAAACCACTACTCCTAATGAGATTCCCCTAAAAACTCAGTATCTGGGGTATGCTATTTAAAAAAAAATTCAAATCATAAGCTATCCCAGACATTGTTTCTTGATTTAGTAGAAAATTTGAGGGCATTTAAGAAAACTAAGTTTTGAAAAAGGTGCACTACAAAACAACAGTCTTTCAAATGAACCTTTACTCGCATGATGGCCAAAAGCCATGAAAAAGTGGTAAATGAAAATGTTTTAGAAAACCAACCAACACATGTTGCAAATGCCATCACTATGGGAGCCCACACTAGATATTTCCATACAAACCTCATCTATTCCTATCACCAAGAGATCCCTGTTGCAGCACAAAAGTAACAAACTCAAACATCTGTTGTTACTTCCTCACAACAAATGCAAACATTACCACCAAGCAAAACTCCTCTCACTCTTCCTCACAAAAGGAATGTGTTGTAAGCATAGGAGACACAAATCAATGGGGGAGATACATCAATTGATTATCTTTTCTCAAGCACCTCTCCCAAGGCTGTGCCTTCATCACCACCACCTACTTCAATAGTCCATTAACCTTTACAAAAATTTCTTGATGCAATTGATACATCTGACTTGTAAATACCTAGTTACTTTCAACAACAAATTATAGAGAGTTCACTCCAACAAGTGAATATGGCAAGTTCAGGGATCATTGCTATACCACAAGCAGCGGAAGCTACACCTCCTGTATCCAAAGAGATACTGGTTAATATTTCAAGTGGGGCAACTACTACAACTATTGAGACAACAGTCTTATAGTTGGACAGTGGTTACATTACTAAGAACCCCTTGAAGGCAACAACTGTTAAGACATTAGTCTCTAAACCAGTTGGAAGTCCCTAGTACCAAGAACAAGGGGCACTTGGTATAAAACTAAGTTCAACCACCCCTGGCGGGAATTCAGATTATCTTGTTAAGTCAAGTGATGGATTGAACTATCAAGAATTGACAGAGAGGGTAACCTACTTAGAAACATTTGTTAGGAAGATAAAGGACATGATGCATATCTTTCTCATAAACTCCAAACCCGGACCAACAAATGTAGAAATTTGCAAAAGAAATCTGGGAGCATGTTCAACTATTCCTACATCTTCAAAAGCAAGTCACTGAAGAAAGATACACCATGCAAGTAGAGCTTGTCAGACAAACAGTGGATGCCACATATCAAGATACACAAGCAAAAGTTAAAGCCATTAAAGACTTTATCTTTGAAAACACTGGACAAGCACTCACTCTCAAAATGTATGATGATGCCAAAAAGGGGGAGATAGAAGACTGCATGAGGAAGCTCCCACCCTTAGTAAAAAAGGCTAGTAAAAAGCATGACATTGTTGCACTCAAAAGGGCCAGAAAAACAGAACTTGACAAAGAAATTGATAAATAGAAAAGAAGGGATACAAGGGAAGCCAACTTACAGATCGCAGTGCAAGAGATTATCAAAAGAAAAGAAATCCAAGACAACCAATGTTCTTCAACAGAGGTTAGTCAAAGCACTGCTGCATCTAACGCAACCACTTTTCCACTCATCACAACTCAAACCACTACTCTTATCTCCACTACTCAAATCACCACCACTTCCACTCCCAAAACGTCTACTACAACAGTGACAACAAAGGTTATAACTATCTAAACACCTCCTTCAAAGTCCCCCAAACGACTTCTCAAAATAATAGCCATGTCACTACCCTCACAACCACCACCAAAAACACAAAAAACACAAAAATTACCAACAAGAACAAGGACAATTAAATTCATTGTTAAGTAAATGATGAAGAAACTCCCGATGCATCTCCTATCCATACATCCACACCCATTGTTACATCACCACCATACACCATCACAATACCAACTACCACAACTTCCACACCCACTATCCTTGATCCATTGGAATTACAAAATGTATCAAAAGAGATACAATCTTTCTATTCCACAATTGACCCTTGCCAACTTACCTTTCCATTCCTCAAAAGGTATCAAAATCCCAAACATGTAGATGAATATCTTGAGGTGAAACTTGTGAAGGCTGAGAAGATAGCTTCTTTCAAAAGCATGGGTAAAAGTGATAACGAAACTCAGCAAATCATGTCTGTAGAGTTCACAAAAGTGAACAGACTTGAAGACTCTGCTAAAGAGGTCAGTCAAAAGGCATCTCATGTACCAGTTAGCAACCCTGGTGTCAAAAAGGAACTAAGGGAAGATTATCTGGATTTCATCATGAAGAATAAGCCCTACATAGATTCAAAAGCTAAATTTATTAGATGGTCTTTTAGGCTCTTCTAGAAGAAATAGCCAAAATAGAGCTGATGAAACTCAATCCAAGTATCAAGCCCACTCTTCCAAACTGGGCTGAAGGTAGAAACCTGTTGGCATGAAAGTAGTTAAGCTAACAAGAATGAAAGAAGAGATAGTGGCTGCCAACTATGCACAATGAAATCAATGGCAAAATGGGATGAGCCAACAATAAGGACAATTTATAAGAAGATTGAAGCTTTAAGAGCTAAAGATCCCTCAGCCCCAAGAAAGCCAAACTATGAAGACTTACCTATCAGATCAAGGGCTATCAGATTTGAACTTCCATCTGCAAGCCAAGCCTCTTCATCGGTAAGAAGCCATCTTAAAAGACAGAAGGACATGTCTGCAGAGGATATAAAAAGATTTAAAGAAGACATCTTGAAGGAAGGGATAAAAAAATATAATAGATTATGAACTTCCTAAGACAAACTAAGCTAACCCAATAGGTCAAGTCAAGGGAATGCAATTCCTTTTACCTCTTCCAATAACATCACTCCCAGGAAACCTCAGTGCTTCAAAAATTCAAAAGTGGTTTGCTGACAAAGCCAACCATGAATTGACTCTGGTCAGAGCAAATAGGGAAGTGCAAAAGACTTCAATGAATAGCATTATGAGCTTTAACATCGAAGATGTACAAGTTCTATTGGATCTTCAACTCGAAAGGGATGCTTATGTTTCACTATTTGAAAGATTTCAGAAGAACTTCAGATCTTAAGTCAAAGATAAGTTGAAGAAGAGGAATAAAGATTGATCCAATAAGCATATGTTTTAACATCATTTGTTCTAGGGGAGATTGTTGGACCTACGAAAGAATAGATGATATCCAAAAGCAAAAGCATGATCATTGATCAAGAAATAAGCAAAATATTGAACTAAACTCGATAGTGAATCTTTAACAACTACTCAGAACATCTGTTCAAGAGCATGGCTAACATCTGATGAAGACTTGGAACCTTGTTCAAGAGTACAAGCATCTATTAAAGACTAGCATCTGTAGAAGACCAAAGCCCTGATCAAGCCATGGGCTTTTGAAGAACACCAAACATCAAACATCTGTTAGGCCAAACAGATGTTTGGACAACTACAACAGAGGATAGTTTAGACAGTGTTTTCTTAATATAAGAGTACTTATTTCATCACTCTTTTAGTATAGCCTAGAATAGATGATAAGGTTGCTTAGATGTTTGCAAAAATCCGAGAATCTTTTCTCTTAGGAATGTTAGATGTTACTATCAGGGTGACATCAGCTGATCTCATAACAAACCTTTGTATTGTAATAATAGATCACACATGTTAGTGATCTATTTATCACAAACCATCACATTTTCTCTTGTATGATATAATTTGTTTGTGTGATCAGCTGAGGGGGAGTTTGTAGATTCAATTGAGTTGTAAAATTTTTGAATCATGAATATTCTTGAAAACAATCGTTGATGATAACTCACAGTTTGTGAATATTATTGTGATAATCAATACTTGTTTGAAAACAAAGAAACTCAGTTTCTAATAATTGATATAAGAGCTTGGTCACATTTAACACAAAAGATCAGCTCTTAAAAGATTCAATTTCACAATCAGTTTAACACAAAAGATCAGCTCTTAAAAGATCCAATTTCAATTCATAGCTCAGGGTTGTTTAAAGAAGAACTGAGTACGTATCTTTCTATCTTTCAGACACTCTATTTTTCTTCAAAAGAACTTTATGAAATGGCACATAATGATCCCCATAACACAGGTTTTAGCTACAAGCCTCCTTTGCTCATCAGATTTGAATACAATATCTGCCGACATAGGATGGAACATATGTTATCTCAACTGAATACAGGGTGTTAAGATCTTGGTTTTTGGACCACATGTCCCAATGGTACCAAATACCAAAAACCTACATGTATTTGAGCCAATTACTCAGAGTAGGATAATAAAAAAAGTTGAGCTTGATGTGAAAGCCTTCAGCCTCGTGGCTATGGCATTGTGAAATGATATTTATGCCGGCCTATTAGATTGTAATAGTGCTAAATAGTTGTGGGATGCATTGGAAGACCAGTTTGTTGGTATAGAGGAAGTTCTCGAGAACATTCGGGAGATCCTTAACCAACAATACGCGACTTTCACACATGTAAGGGGAGAAACCCTTACAAAGCAATTTGAATGGTTCTCATGTTTAATCAGTGAGCTTAAGTTGGTGAACAAAGAATCCACAAAAACAACTTTAAGTAACTGATTTCTAAGGACTTTACCTTAGAAATGGGATACAATAACCATAGTGATGAGAACAAATCCAGATATCAAAGATTTGACACTAACCCAGCTTCCTGGAAAGCTCTTAACATTCGAAAGAGAGCCTATCTAGAAAAAGAAGCTCTAGGAAACTGGAAAAGTGTTGACGAATATGTATTCAGATATACAACACTTCTGGGTCAGGAAAGTTCATTAACAAGAATGATACATGACCAGAGCTATGATCACTTTATTGACATATCAACAGGAATTAACTCTTGTCAACATTACTTACACTATGCATTCACCGCTAGTGATGACAATCATAATCTAGATAATTTGTCATTAGTTTTTAGGATCTTAAGTATATTTATCTTGAGGAAATGGATATTTTGCATTAGGTGGAACTATTAAGTGTGTGAGCAAAAGTTTTTATAAGAAAACTAGTAGAAGTTATCCAGAACTTAATGGGAGATCTAGGGTTAGGTTGGATAAGTCCAAGATAAAGTGTTTCAAATGTAATAAGCTAGGTCATTTTGCTAGGGAATACATGAGTCAAAACTCAGCACCTGTTATTACCTATCCAAATCAGAGACCTCAAGCCAATCAAACACACTTTTATCTTAACACCCAAAATACCCCTACCTCAACTGTTCAAAACACAAGTCAGTTTGCAAGTCTGTAGAGGATATAAAAAGATATGAAGAAGACATCTTAAAGGAAGGAATAAAAAATGTGATGAATTATGAACTTCTTGATACAAATCAAGCTGATCCAATAGGTTAAGTCAAGAGAATGCAATTTCATTGCTTCAAAAATTCAAAAGTAGTCTACTGACAAAGCCAACCATGAATTAACTCTGGTTAGAGCAAATGGGGAAGTGCAAAAGACTTCAATGAAAAGCATTATGAGCATTAAAATTGAACATCTGCAAGATTTACTAGGTCTTCCATTCGAAAGGGATGCTGATGATTCGGTATCTGAAAGATTTGAGAAGAACGTCAAAGCTCAAGTTGTGAGAGGGGATCGACTCTCCTCTTACGAGCACCGGACCCATTCGACTCAGCTAACAGAGGCACAATTCATTGTTAGCGAGTTGGATAAACAAACAATCAAATATGCTGCTTAAACGCCTTTGCTTCGTATATTAATAAACGTGAAAGTTACAGACGAGTAAATAACTGGACAGGGCTTCGCCGTAGTCACACACCAATAGATCACTCCACAACACTCAAGCTCCACTATTTATCGGCCAACATGGCCCGCACAAGGAGTGAGGTTGTTGGCTCGTGTGAGTGGTCTCTCGTACGAGTGACAAGATGTCACTCGTACGAGCCACATAAACTCAGTCGTACTAGCCATATACAATACATAGAAAAATGACATTCTAAGGCCTATTTAAATAATTGACATATCCTAGATGTAGGTGATAGACATTATGCACCAACAATCTACCCCTTGGATGTTGCCGTAGTCTTGGATAGTCTTCAAAAACTTTTCAAACATATTTGACATTAATCGACCAACGAAATGTTTCGGTGGCTTGCGACGCTCCTCAGAAGATATCGGTGTTTTGCCAGTGGGAGGAGGCCAATTGTACTTGTTGCCAAACCAAAAATTCTCAGAGATGCAATCATAGCTCTCTCCGCAATCCTTCCAGCATTTTTCCTTCTTCAACTGCTCCTTCTCTTCTAGCTTCATCCACGGAGTGTTCCATGATGTTCCTGAATGTATATTGTTAGCAAAACAAACATTAACAATATTCTGGAATTGGAGTGCCTGCTTTTTATCACTCTCCTCATAACTGATCTTGCTGTAGAATAAACATTCTATATCCTTCTTTGAGCAGTTGACTAGACACATTGGGTCTTGTACTCGAATGTCGCGCCATAGACCATCTATACGTTTTTGCACAATGACGGATTCAGATAGTTCTTTAGTAATCTTCCAAGAATCTTCATTCAGTTGGACACAGATAACAGCTTCACCTGTGCTTGAATCATTGTGCCATCATTTGAATATCTTGAAGAAATCTTGCTCCATCTTAATCAGAGGCATGTTTTTCATCACTCTTGGCCTCTTAACGATCAACGTCACATCCTTCTCTTTCGTAACAAGATCAATCTTCGTGACTCTTTTGGGCATATGTGGCTTCCAGCATCTAAAACCACCAGTAGCTTCAAGATTTATCAGTTTTCACAGCCGCTGGTCATGAAATTTTATCTTTAGATTTATCATCTTAGTCTACACGAGGTCTTAAATATCCTAGAATGGCAGGGTCTTAATATCGCTCAAGTGTCGGAAGTACTTGAGCCCATACTCCCACTTTATCGCATATACATCAAGTTGCTCGATCCATCCCCAACTAATGATGTCACCCAGAGAAATATCAGCATCTCGTGTGAAGAATGCTAGTAGACGTTTGAATTTACGTTCCTCTGGTAATTCCTTGAACTACAATTTCCTCACCAAAGCTATCTCTTCTTTGGATAAACGTTGAGGAACTGTTCCCTGTTACACAGCCTCTTCTACTTTACGCTTTAACAAATCACCACTTTCGGCTACAAACATCTCACTAAAGGTTGGGAAGTCATCCGTACCCTCTTCGGAAATATTAGTAGTATCATCGTCATCAGAATCATCCTCCACGACAATCTTATCGGTGTGCTTCAGAAAAATGTTCGAAGATATAATCTTCAGGCTGGAAAGCACTGATGTCGTTCAGCTCGTCTTAGAAGTCAAATTCAAACGTTTTTTCGTCCACACCCAACATTCTCGCAATCTCTTCCTTCGTGTAACTGTGGATAAACTCACCTTCGTCCACATCATGCTCCAAATACAAAATCTTTGGTTTAGGCATGGCAGGAACAATTGACATATTAGTCACCGTGAGGATTCCTGCCTGCATAGAATCCTTCGAGCTATCATACGTCTTTTCCTGATCTTTGTCATCGTCAAATTGGTTGGCCGAATTGTTCAAGTACACAGAAATATCAATATCTTCATTCAAACCAGATTCTGTTACAAGAATTGCCAAACCACCCATATCACTATCATCATCATCATCAATATCACTATCAGGCTTTTTCTTCGACGCATAATTAATTTCATCTAAGTCTTCATCAACCTCCTTAGGATTTTCAGCAAAAACATCTATCTCTTCCTCAATCTCTTTCAACATCTTTCTTTTCCTCAACCACTCCTAATGTTTTGAAGATAGTTTCGACATGTCAATATCTACATCCCTCAGCTTTCCAATCAACACAAACTTCTTTGTCTGCACAAACATCACTAACTCTGACGATACTGGCGCAGATTCAACTTCGGGCGCAGTTTTTTTCTATCACAGGTTCCTCTCCAACCTTTTCTTTTCCCTTTCCTTGACCGTCAGATAGTTCTTTCACAATATGTTCACGCTCTGCAACTCTTTCCCTTGCCTCTTCCCTCTCAATCTCATTAATTTCAGCAGCCAGATTAATCCCGAGCTTCTTGATAAGGATTTTCTCAAACAAGCTCATCTGCTGTTGATTCCTGAGGCGTTCTTTGTCGTATTCTTCCATTCGCTTCCTCAGTCTTTCATTCTCTGACACGATACATACCAAAATAGCCTCAAGATGTTGTTTATCTTCTTTTAGGCTCTTAATCTGCTCCTGTAACTCAGCAATCTTAACACTATTCAGCATGACCTGATTCTCTAACTCTTCAATCTACGTGTCTTTGAACATATCTGCTGAAGATTCTTCCCCTCAGAATATCTCTGAAATTGAAGTCAAACTGATCTTCAAGTCTAGAGCCTGATGAGAATTGGTGTTGAGATGGAGTAGGTTTAGGTTAAGGGTTGGTTGTGGTGGTGGTTGTGGTGATGGTTGTGGAGGTGGTGATGGTGGTGGTTGTGGAGTTGGTGATGGTGGTGGTTGTGGCGTAGATTCAACATTCTGTGCTATATCAACTTTCTCCTGCACATTTCTCTTTGATTTAGCTTTGCGAAAGTCTGTACTTCTAGCCGTTGGCCTCTTCAAACATTTTGATGGCCTCTTTGCAGATTTGAGAACAGGAGTGCCACTGTCAGGCTCGGATGGCACATATGTAGTTTCATCTTCTCCTGTCTCTTTTCTTCTCCTTTCCTCATATTTTTGTTTTTCATCAGCCAAACGTTCCAACTCTTTTTCTGTGGCTCTCTTTTTCTCTCCGACAATCCTATCCTCTTCATCAGTGCTAGAGGAGGATGCCTCTTCATCTCTACCTACTTTTCCACCATACGCTTGTCGCTCTATATGAGCCGCAACTGTCTCAAAATTTTATTCTGGCTCTGGCTGGTCAACCAAACTCGTGCTAGCAGATGCACGTTTCTTCTTCTGAAGAGCAATGGAGGAAGATGTAGCCACTTGCTTTCGTTTAGTGCCCTTACCCCCTTTCTTATCCTCTTTGGTGAAACCAACCCTTCTTTTAGAAATAAATCCATCCAACGCTTCTACCTCATCAGCCTCATCCCCACTGTCATCCTTTCGCCACTTCCCCCTGGGCGGCACCGCATAGTCATTATCACTAATAGCCCCAAAAACAGGCTTGTTTCGTTAGGGAAGGCCTTTAGGTGCAGATTTATCTTCTTCAAAGTAGATACATCCATATGCCCAAGTCTAAGAATATCTTCTTTCTTCTTCTTCAGATTGGGATGTAGATGATCTAGCGGCATTTGCACAAATCTCGGGTACTATAGAAACTTTTCTCGTTGAATGTTTTGTACCATCTGCGAAAATATGAGTCTTGAGAAGTTTTACGGCAAATTGAGAATAATGCCCGTAATCATACACATCTGATAATCTATCAAATCATAGAAACCATCCTTTCTGTGACTTAGGGCGTGAATAATGCAGTGTGCGTTATAGCGAAAAGGACCCTTGAGATTTCCTTGCTTGAAAGGAGCTGCGTTGACGAATCCTGCGTACCCTATCTGATAGAAGCAGCCCTTGACCATGTATTCTAGATAATTGGTTGGGTCTTCTTCACTATCATTGAAGTCTAGCACAGTTCGAATCAGATCTTCAGTGATCTTGACTACAATATCCTCATTATTGATTCGCACTGCAGATACAATAGCATTATCTTCCTCACTGTATTCCACAGCATCCCAAAAATATTCGATATGTGATCGGTAAGCCGTATGTCTGTCTATAGGAGCCTTTGTGATCGGCATCCGACTCAGAAAATCTAACACTTCTCTATATGCTGCTATCTCTGGAATGTTCTCATCTAATAGACATCAGACGTTGTGGATTGGTCAGAACGAAGACTTCTTGATCTGCAAACACAAAAAAATTCAAACACTTAGAAAAATTTCAAAAGATTCACATCTTTCACACTCGTACGTGTTACCATTTGTACAAGTCAGATACACACTAAGACAAAGATTCAAGTCTGAACAAAACCCACTCGTACGAGTCACTCTTCGTATGAGTTATAATTAGTACTTAACATTTTTAGAATTTGATCAGACTTGCTCGTATGAGTGGTGCCTCGTACGAGTCAAAGAGTTGCTCGTACGAACGATCACTCGTATGAGTGAAGATGATAATCTAACACTTAAAAAGCTTGTTCGTACGAGTGACAATTCGTATGAATTACGAATGACCAAATAATACCTTGTCAAACCGAACTTAAAATGTGTAAATTTTAACAAATTGAATGTTGATTTAGAGGCTAAAAGGGCCGATTTGTTCGGATTTAAGTTCAATTTTACATTTTACCGGTCCAATTATCCTAAATCTACTTTCCCATCATGAGAGGTGTGCCAATCAACCTCCCTAGACTAAGATACGTAAAATGATCAAGAAAATGTGTAGAAGGAACTGAATCGCACAGTGTTACTAATGTGACTCATGCGAGTGAAACCCCTTTTTATCCTCGCTAGGTCATTCGCACGAGTCACCATTTGTATGAATGTAGCATTTTATGACTCGTACGAGTCATCAAGTCACTCGTACGAGCCAGTTACCTTCACTTGTTTTTCTTTTTGATTTTTGTGAAATTTATTTGTTTTTGCTACCCACTCAGGTGACCGATTCCAAGTTAATGATCTCGGTTAACCAATTTGCCTACCAAGTCCAAGTTACTGACCTTCGTTGACCGCTTTTTGACCAAAATAGATTTTCTCTTAAAAATTTAAAGTTTCAAGTTAATGAACTTTTTTGACATTTCAGGATTATCTTCTTTTTAGATTAGCTCCCATCCCATGATCTTCAGCTATCCTCAAGTAACTGTCGCTTTGACTTAGACTAATGGCGTTTTCATCATCGGTAGACTAAACTCTAAGATAGATTGCTAAAAATAAAATGAAAATCTTTTTGAGGATTATTTAGTCAAATCATCGGTACTGGTTATCTTGGTAATAACTTTAAGGTCTTAAACAAATTTACCTAGATTGCCAATATACTTATCCACTTAAACCTCTACACGTTTCTCAATTGTTTTCAAGATATGTTAGGTAATATTAAGGAACCTGAAGTATCTGTGTTTCCCATCTCAAAATATACTCCCGCATCGAGATTCCCATAATTTCATCTCATAGGTGAATATATCTACCGATATCTGTAAATAGGGTGAATTGCGAAACCTTGAGAGCTGAGTTAGTATTTCCATACATAGAAAGAGATGAAGGCTCTACTTTAGGTGGTCTTCCTTTTAGGAATCTTTTGAACTGCAGATGTCATCTTTTTATGACATATTCATTTTTATGCAACTTTTGGAGGTCAATAATGCGAAAAGTATTATACAAGTTCTAAGTCATTGTCGACACAAAATCAGAAGAACTCTGATAATACCCTAGATATCAATTAAATATAAAGACCTAGTATCACAGAATCTAGCATTCTCCCAAACGAAATTTCGGAGTACTAAGTCATATATCTTAGAGATGTCGACCCACAAATTACTCAGTTTTTCTTTTAGGTTTATACTTGAAAAACAATTTACTGAATGTGTCAAGCCTATTGGCACATCATCAGTAATACTTGTTTAATTATCTGTTTAAACATTACATATCTTTAGCATATTGTGATAGTCCTCTCATGTAATATGATTACCTCTTTTTCACAGATTTCATTTTGTCTTTTTAATGTTTTTGTATTTTTCATAACTTTTCTCCCCTAAAATCAAAAACATATATTTTGGTTTTTAGCTTTTTAAGGAAGCAAGAAAAGTATTTATAGAAAAACATATGTCACACCGATGGAATCATGATAAGTCCTCCTCATCCTGAAATTCAACCTCATTTTCAACCCCTGATGTCAGGTTTTTTAAACCATTTAATTTCAAAAGATTTTTAAATCTTGATCTATCAAAAGCTTTGGTGTAAAAATCTGCTTTTTGGTCAACAGTGTAGATTTTTCAATTCTAACCAACTTTTTCTCGTAACAATCACGGATAAAGTGGTGTCGAATTTCTATGTGTTTATTGCATGAGTGTTGAACTAGGTTTTTAGTAATATCAATAGCCACCTTGTTATCTACATATATGGGCGTGTCAAGAAATTGCATTCCGAAGTCTCTCTGTCTCCAGAGTATCTGGAAACAACAGCTGGATACTGAAACGTATTCAGTTTCACACGTAGAGAGAGTGACCGCGGTCTGTTTCTTGCATTGCCATGTTACCAAACAGATTTCAAAGAACCGACAACCAGCCATTGTAGATTTGGCATTAAGCTTGCAGCAACCAAAATCAGAATCTGAATAACCCGTGAGATTGAAGTCGTCATGTCGAGGATACCACAAGCCGGTGCTTGGACATCCTTTTAGGTAGTGCACGATTCTTTTGACGGCTAACAAGTTTGAATCTCAAGGATCAGACTGGTAACGAGCGCATAGGCATGTTGGATACATGATATCATGTCTTGAAGCTGTAAGATACATCAAGGATCCAATCATGGAGTGAAATAATGTTGATGCTGATTTAGTTCCTTACATGTCAAATTTCTCTAACACGTCATGAACATACTTCGTCTGATGAATGAAGATACCATCAGGCAATTGCTCAACCTGAAGTCCTAAGAAGAACTTCATCTCCCCCATAGCATTCATTTTGAATTTTCTCTTCATGACTTCTTCAAAGTCTTTACACAGCATATCATTTGTCGATCCAAAGATGATATCATCCACATAGATTTGTATGATAATCAGATGTCCATCCACTTCCTTGGTAAAGAGGGTACTATCTATTGTGCCTCTTGAGAAACCGTTTCCCAGAAGATACTTGGAGAGCGTCTCGTACCAGGCTCTCGGGGTCTGGTGCAGTCCGTATAATGCTTCGTTCAACAGATAGACCTTATCCTTGTGTATCGGATTGACAAACCCTGGTGGTTGGCCGACATACACCTCCTCATTTACCTTTCCGTAAAGGAATGTAGACTTCACATCCAATTGGTACACCTTGAAACCTTTCCACGATTCAAAGGCCAAGAAAATGAGGATAGCTTCAAGACGTGCGACAAGGGCGTAAACTTCGTTGTAGTCTATCCCTTCTTGCTGATGGAAGCCTTGGACCACGAGCCGAGCTTTGTTTCTAACCACAATACCTCTGTCATCTCTCTTGCACTTGAAGACCCAACGAGTATTGATCTTTTTATGACGATCCGGTAGGTCAACAAGCTTCGAGACACTAATTTTCTGGAATTGAAGCAACTCTTCCTGCATTGCATCCACCCAATTGTCTTCCTTCATGCGTCTATCTAGTTTCCTAGTTCAATCTGCGAATAAAACAACTGTAAGGAAGTCTGGTTTGTAATGGAGCAACATCTGTATAAAAGCAACTTAGATCCTTATTGATCTGATTTCGAGTTTTCACTCCGGTTTGTAAGTTGCCAATAAGATTCTCTGACGGATGGTAAGATAGTGTCCTTGGCATCACTTCGCTTGGAACGTGTACTTGACTTTGAAAATTCGTGACTACTTCACCAGCAACCGGTTCAGAGGATGTAGCTTCATCTCTAACATTGGGTTCATCAGCTTGAGTATTCAAAAAGCTTTGAATTTGCTTGGTTCCTTCATCAGAACTGGTTCCTCCATCTTTAAAAGTCGGTTTGCGATCAGAGTCGGCATCAGTTGGTTGATGAGCAGATGATTCGGCAGTATTCAAGACTAGTATTGATACTGATTCTGGCAGAGTATTGCTCGGACATTCTTCAGAAGAGTTAGAGACAGGAAGTGATGGGGAAATCACCAACAGTCTAGAAACTTGCTCTTGATTGGAGATTTGATGTTGTTGAAAAAGCATAACAAGTTCTTCTTCTAATTGTAACATCCGTCGAAAAACGGGTTTTCAAAACCCGCTTCGTTTATTAATCGAATAGTCAGTTACATTTTTCGTTGCTTATTTAATGCTCTTTTTAATTTTAAACAATACATAATTAATAAATATATTAGAATTTATAAACTATAATTAATAAACAATAAAAACGATCGAAGAAAAAAATAAATGTCGCTGCCGGGTTTCGAACCCAGGTCAGCCGGCTTATTTAACACACAAGCAATTCACCACTCCGCCACTTAATTCTTTTGTGTAATCAATGAATCAAATAAAAACTTAAGTTCCACCCGTGAATTCATCTGGTTGCGTCAAGAACTGAAACCGCTCATTGGCTTTCAAATATCCAGAGACTTTTGGGTGATCGCGAGTTCCTGAGTATAACTGATGAATCAATGCCAACCCACGTTCTAATCAATTCAATCTTCAATGCCTCGATTCATATGATTGTTGAAGATTGAAACCGAAATGAAATTTACTTCCAATTTACACTGATAATATCATCGCCTCATAACTTCAGAAACACTCGCAGAACCCTCAATTTCATTTTCACTCTAACTTCTGTTCGTCGGAGTCGTTATCTGCTATCGCCGGACTTTCGCCGGAAAACCGAGACATACGTCAAATCGATAATTTTCTCGACTCTTTCGTTTTCAATCCATTGTTAGACTTATACTAACTTAAATCCTTCAACCAGAATCGGTCCCAGACAACGTTACCGGATATTCTACACTCGCCGGAAAATCTCTGGACATTTCCGAAATCACACTGTAAAGCGGTACAATCATCTAAACCCCCTGATATCTCTTGTATAGTAACTTAATTTCACAACTAATTTATCAAATCTGTTAATTGATCCGCTCAGACGGAATTCATAAATCAGAGCCGACGACCCTTGCCGGAGTTCTGAGAAAAACATCCTGTTTGGTACAATTCTGTTCTTTAATCTCATTACCTAATACTTTCCAACCAACTATAAGTTTCGTTAATCGAATTAAACCAGAACAGTCGGATATCGTTTGTCTGTATCTTTGAACGAAGAAGATGAAGTCGAACATTATGTATAAGTTTAATTAAAACAAGATATTAAACCGGGTTAGACACACAGTCCAGCGGTGGACTGTGTGCAAACACACAGCGCACGTCACGAGTTCGAACCTTACAAACGCACCGAATTTCCGAATTAAACCAAATTTTTTAAAACTGAATCAGAGTAGGTCCCAGTATGTTTTTAAGATTAATATAAACTGTAAATTAAACAGATAAGACACACAGCCCAACTGGTTGGGTTGTGCGCTTACAAACCAAAGGACCCGAGTTCGATCCGGCTCCCTGTAATCGGTTCGACCATTTTAAAACCTTTTAATATAAACCAAATAAATTAACATTTAATTAGTATATATATATAATTAAAACATAGAATATTTCGGGTTAGACACGTAGCTCAGTTGGTAGAGCTGCGTGCACGCGTACGAGAGGTCCCGGGTTCGAACCTCACTCAGCGCACAAATTACCACTGTCCGACCGGTCAACGGTCAACAAAAAAAGTCAAATTTTTTATTTTTTTGTTTATTTATTTAATTTAAAAATCAATTAAAAATACTTAAAAATAATATTTTTAAAGTTAGAAAATGACCTTAAACTCACAAAATAAATCTAAAAATCCAATTAAAATTGTTAATAAAATCCACTTATTTACTGAACCATTTCGTTATTATTTTAGGTTAGTTTATCCTTGTCGATCAAATCCTGAAACTCGTGTGCATTCAACATCATCAAAAGAACGCACCCAATGTGAGTGAATCTCTACCAATTCCCCGTTTTAATCACATTTTGGGGTGTATCATGTGTCGTTTATTATTTCATATCCATGATCAATGTGTGTCTAATATGTATCAATTGTTTGTGTGGTTAATGTTTAGATTAAATTTATCATTTTCAGTACATACATCATCATAGGCTCGTCAGTTCCCCATTACCTATGAGCGGAACGTGGCGTTGCCAACATACGATCGGCTCCGTTTGATTGAGCCTTGATCTCACATACATCATCATAGGCTCGTATGTTCCCCATTACCTATGAGCGGAACGTGACGTTGCCAACATACGATCGGCTCTGTTTGATTGAGTCTTGATCTCACAATACATTATCATTCATGTCATATACTCAAGCAAGGTGGTTTGTGATTGTTTGTTCATTTACGTTTGCTCACATATGATTATTGCACAATTTTTCCATATTAATTACAACAAGAAATCAATAACAAATGTTTTTAACAAGGTTCACTCGCCAACTTTTGTTGACCCAAAATCCCCCATTTTTACACATGATACAAGTGATCCAGTTGAAGCAAGAAACATATAGGACGGCCTAGAAGAATAAATCAGTTTAGGTTTTGGATTGTTTTACTTAGTTTTTTTTCCTTGAAATTGTATGAACTTGTTTTGAATATTGAAGTTCTAATTCGAATTTAATAAATATGAAACATTTTAGTAAACATAATGAGCTTTGGTGATAACCCAATCATGCCCCGACTCTTATTCCGCTACGGGTCGGGGTGTGACAGATTGGTATCAGAGCCATGACTATAGGGATATAGGATAGGTTATTAGACCCTTAGAGCCTATACTATAGTTGATTAGAATTATTTAAATTGTTTATGTGTTACATACAAAATTCATTATGTTTATATGCTTTATGTTTATTGTTACATTCAATGTTATGCAAGCGTGTTCATAAGTACATATTACTATACAATGCTTATCATGAATCATATCCTCATAACATACCATATCCATGAGAGCACACACCTCACAATTCCTATGATTTTTGCAACGATTTTGGTATTTTCAAATCACATCAAAGTGAGTTCTCATGACGGGCATGTAGTAACTGGAAGGGTACGAGTACCGGTAGTCGGAACGTCCTGTCTAGGCTTGGCATTCGTATAAATCCAAAATAAAGGACCAGTTTGCCTACCTGGGGACTAACGATGAGAGTACAAAGGACCTATTAGGCAAAAGCATGCTATACCAAACGTCGTGTGAGCTAACCCCACTTTGAGTTGTCATTGTGTCTATACCTGGACACCCTCCTACCATACATCTCGCAAACATATTTCATGGTTTTCATTCGGGTGATGCGAGTGTTAAACCGCCAACACCAATGTGACTCCTACTAAGCCAATAGTCATGGGGGCCCACATGACTATACAGGCGATGGTATGGGGGACATTGGAGGCCCAAACAAGAGCAAACCCAAGACATCCTATGGATGTAGTTGCATTATTTATGATTATGTTATTTTATTACTTTTAACAACACATGACACCTAAAAAGACTCCTTAAACTCACCATCTTCTTATGTATGTTCCTGTAGATGTCGGCTAGGCAGCAACGTGGAGGTAGAAAGTCAGGAAGGTCAAACGAACGCTTGGCCACCCAAATCGCAAAACAAATGGCCGCGGCGCTTCCTGACGTAGTAATTCAAGTCCAACAAGCCCTCGCCGCAAATCCCATCAACCCTCCCAATCAAGAAGACCAGAACGTCGACAACCCTCCCTCCAAAAAGTGCTCTTACAAACACTTCAAGTCTTGCGATCCCCCGAAATATGAAGGGACCGAAGGTGTCACTGCTCTCCTCCACTGGTTTGAGGAAATGGAAAACACCTTCCTCAATTGAGATTGTCCCGAGGATCGCAAGGTACGTTACGCAACCGGGAGACTATTTGGAGTAGCTCTTACCTGGTGGAATACAGAAAAAGGTAAGAGAGGAATCGAAGATGCAATGGCCTTAACATGGGAGGAATTAAGGGAAATCATGACAAGACGCTTCTGTCCAAGAAGCGAGATCAAAAAGTTAGAGGATGAATTCCACTCGTTAAAGCAAAAGGAAGGAGATCATACTTCTTACAACAAAAGGTTTCTAGAGTTGAACCAAATGATCCCCAACTTGTTCACCCCAGTATACCGCTTAGTCGAACACTATATTCGAGGCCTCCCCTCGAAAATTCAAGACTCAGTTCTAAGCACTTCGCCTGCAACACTTGAAGCTGCTATGGAACTAGCTACCGAGCTTACCGAGAATCGCATCCGAAACGGCAAATTTAAGGATGAGAAAAAGAAAGCCCCCATTGAGGGCAAACTTCAAACCATTCCACCTCCTCCTCAAAGATTGCTAGTAAGAGGAAACGAAACGGCAGAAACTTTGCTGTCACACAAACAAACCTCCCTATCACTGCTGCACCCATCACCCAAGTTGCCCTCAGCTGCACCCTATAAAAAGCCATACTCCGGCCCATACCCAAAATGCAACCGTTGCCAATACCATCACTTTCCTGAACATCCCTGCCAACATTGCACCGGCTGTGGCCGTACGGGTCACACCATCCAAACCTGTCGCACATTTTAGCGAACGAACCGCAATCAGCCCTCAACCCAAACCCACCATCAGATAGTGGGTCAAGCCCAACAACCTTTACTCCTACCACCTGCCCAACATGTAGCCCAATCCTACTACCAACCCAACTACCCCATGATGCAACCTATGCGGGCTTGTTACAACTGTGGAGACCCAAACCACTTTAGAAACACTTGCCCACGCTTGGTGAACATCATTCATGCCCAAGCTCAAGCAAATCCGGTGAACCAATCTAACCAAGTTCCTCCACCTGCTAGAGGAAGAGCTTTCAACATTAACGCCAATCAAGCTAGGGCTGACAACAACGTGGTTAACGGTACGTTTCTCATCAATGGTAGCTATGCATCTATGTTATTTGATACTGGCGCGGATAAGAGTTTTGCGTCGTTAGAATTTGAACCCATCCTCAACCAAACTCGTGATAAACTCATGGAATCCATAACGGTAGAAGTTGCTGACGGAAAACCAGTCTCATTAAACGCTATTATACGCAATTGTACTCTCACCCTAAACGATCACGATTTTCCAGTTGATCATTCCTATGAAGTTGGGAAGTTTCGACATTATAATTGGTATGGACTGGCTCAGCCAACATCATGCTGAAGTTGTATGCCGCGAAAAGTTCATTCGCATTCCTCTTACAAACGGTAGACCCTACGAATCTTTGGAGAAACCCCATCGAAAGGACTCAAATTAATGTCCTGTCTTCAAGCCCGAAAATATCTCCGCAAGAATTATGTCGCATTCCTAACTCACGTCGTCAAAAAGGGAACCAAGGAGAAGAAACTCGAAGACATCCCAGTAGTAAAAGATTTTCCGCAAGTTTTTCCTGACGACATTTCGGGACTTCCTCCCGTGAGAGAAGTCGAATTCCGCATTGATCTTATACCTGGAGCTACACCAGTTGCAAAATCTCCTTATAGGTTAGCCCCATCCGAAATGCAAGAGCTGGCCAGTCAACTGCAAGAGCTGACTGACAAAGGATTCATACGTCCTAGCTCATCGCCTTGGGGTGCACCTGTCCTTTTTGTGAAGAAGAAAGATGGAACATTCCGCATGTGTATCGATTACAGAGAACTCAACAAGTTAACGGTCAAGAACCGCTACCCTTTACCTCGCATCGATGACCTTCTAGACCAACTTCAAGGCGCCACCTATTTTTCAAAAATCGACCTTCGTTCTGGTTATCATCAACTCAGAGTACATAAAGGAGACGTCCCAAAGACCGCCTTCCGAACTCGTTATGGTCATTATGAATTCATGGTCATGCCATTTGGGTTGACCAACGCCCCAGTTGTCTTCATGTATCTAATGAATAGAGTCTGCAAACCCTACCTCGACCGTTTTGTCATAGTCTTCATCGAAGACATCCTCATCTACTCAAAGTTTAAGTCTGATCATGAACGACACCTTCGACTCATCCTTACACTTTTAAGGACAGAAAAGTTGTACGCTAAGTTTTCGAAATGTGAATTCTGGTTAAGGGAAGTACAATTCCTTGGACACGTCGTCAATGATAAGGGAATTCATGTTGATCCCTTAAAAATCAAGGCAGTACAGGAATGGCAAGCCCCACGAACCCCTACCGAAGTAAGATCATTTCTTGGTTTGGCTGGTTACTATCGCCGTTTCATTGCAAATTTCTCCCGTATTGCAGTACCACTCACGGCTTTAACTCATAAAGGAAAACCCTTCATATGGGGACCTAAACAATAAGAAGCCTTCCAAACCCTTAAGCAAAAACTCTGTGACGCACTTATCCTCACACTTCCTGAAGGTTGTGATGACTTCGTGGTTTATTGCGACGCGTCAGGGCAAGGACTAGGCTGTGTACTGATGCAAAGAGGAAAAGTGATAGCTTATGCATCTAGGCAACTCAAAATTCATGAGAAGAACTACACCACCCACGACCTGGAACTTGGAGCTGTTGTGTTTGCTCTTAAGATATGGAGACATTACCTCTACGGTACTAAGTGTGAAATATACACTGACCACAAGAGTCTCCAACATATCTTCAGCCAAAAGGAGTTGAATATGAGGCAACGAAGATGGGTCGAACTTCTTAAAGACTACGACTGTGAAATTCGGTATCATCCTGGCAAGGCAAACGTGGTGGCCAATGCGCTCAGTCGAAAAGGTTATGCGAACTCCATTCGTCTTCTATGTTCGCAAATCATAACCGACATCAAAGATCGAATTCGAGAAGCTCAACATGTTACAGTAACAGAAAACGACGTACGCAAGGAGCTGTCTTGTGGAGCTGAACTTAAGATCGAAACTAAATCCGACGGGGTTCTATACTATCTAAATCGCATATGGATTCCCGATCACGATAACCTTCGTGATTTCCTTATGAATGAGGCGCACAAAACACGATACTCTGTGCACCCAGGAGCCGACAAGATGTATCAAGACCTTCGATACACCTACTGGTGGCCTGGCATGAAAAAGGATATCGCTGTTTTTGTTTCCAAGTGCCTTACCTGTTCTAAAGTAAAAGCTAAACATCAAAGACCCTCAGGACTTCTAGTCCAACCCGAAATACCTGTATGGAAGTGGGAAAACATAACTATGGATTTCATCACCGGGTTACCTCGCACCTCCAATGGGTATGACACTATATGGGTAATCATTGATCGTCTTACAAAATCAGCTCACTTCATTCCGATACGCGAGGACTTCAAGAACGAGAAGTTAGCTCGTATCTACATCAGCGAGATCGTAAGCCGTCATGGTGTACCTTTAAGCATCATTTCAGACCATGATGGTCGTTTCACTTCACGAACATGGCAAGCCGTACAAGCCGCTTTGGGTACACGATTAGACCTCAGTACCGCTTATCATCCTCAAACTGATGGACAATCTGAACGCACCATCCAAACTCTTGAAGAAATGCTTCGAGCATGTGTCATAGACTTCAAAGGGAATTGGGATGCTCATCTACCATTAGTTGAATTTTCGTACAACAATAGTTACCACTCAAGTATCGGCATGGCTCCTTTCGAAGCGTTATATGGCCGTAAGTGCCGATCTCCAGTATGTTGGCATGAAATTGGGGAAGCTCAAATCACAGGTCCAGAATTGATTCAAGAAACAACAGACAAGATCCATCAAATTCGAAACAATCTTCTAGCGGCACAAAGTCGTCAAAAGAGTTATGCAGACAAACGACGAAAGCCCTTAGAGTTTATCATTAGTGATCAAGTACTTTTAAAAGTATCACCGTGGAAGGGAGTAGTTCGTTTTGGCCAAAAGGGCAAGCTAGCACCACGCTACGTAGGACCCTTCAAGATACTCGAAAGAGTAGGACCTGTAGCATACAAGCTTGACCTACCAGAAGAACTCAACAGAATTCACCCCACGTTCCACGTATCAAACTTAAAGAAGTGACTCGCCGATGAAAACCTCCATATTCCTCTAGAAGATATTCAGATCGATGAATCTATGCACTTCATTGAAAGACCAGTAGAGATCATGGTCTTCGGAGAAAAACGTTTAAGATGAAGTCGTATTCCAATTGTTAGGGTACGCTGGGAGTCGAAATGAGGACCTGAGTTTACTTGGGAACGTGAAGACTCAATGCACGAAAAATACCCGCATCTTTTTCCTGTTACCACTACTACTTAAATTTCGGGACGAAATTTCTAAAAGTAGGGGATACTGTAACATCCGTCGAAAAAAGGGTTTTCAAAACCCGCTTCGTTTATTAATCGAATAGTCAGTTACATTTTCCGTTGCTTATTTAATGCTCTTTTTAATTTTAAACAATACATAATTAATAAATATATTAGAATTTATAAACTACAATTAATAAACAATAAAAACGATCGAAGAAAAAAATAAATGTCGCTGCCGGGTTTCGAACCCAGGTCAGCCGGCTTATTTAACACACAAGCAATTCACCACTCCGCCACTTAATTCTTTTGTGTAATCAATGAATCAAATAAAAACTCAAGTTCCACCCGTGAATTCATCTGGTTGCGTCAAGAACTGAAACCGCTCATCGGCTTTCAAATATCCAGAGACTTTTGGGTGATCGCGAGTTCCTGAGTATAACCGATGAATCAATGCCAACCCACGTTCTAATCAATTCAATCTTCAATGCCTCGATTCATATGATTGTTGAAGATTGAAACCGAAATGAAATTTACTTCCAATTTACACTGATAATATCATCGCCTCATAACTCAGAAACACTCGCAGAACCCTCAATTTCATTTTCACTCTAACTTCTGTTCGTCGGAATCGTTATCTGCTATCGCCGGACTTTGGCCGGAAAACCGAGACATACATCAAATCGGTAATTTTCTCGACTCTTTCGTTTTCAATCCATTGTTAGACTCATACTAACTTAAATCCTTAAACCAGAATCGGTCCTAGACGACGTTACCGGATATTCTACACTCGCCGGAAAATCTCTGGACATTTCCGAAATCACACTGTAAAGCGGTACAATCATCTAAACCCCCTGATATCTCTTGTATAGTAACTTAATTTCACAACTAATTTATCAAATCTGTTAATTGATCCGCTCAGACGGAATTCATAAATCATAGCCGACGACCCTTGCGGGAGTTCTAAGAAAAACATCCTGTTTGGTACAATTCTGTTCTTTAATCTCATTACCTAATACTTTCCAACCAACTATAAGTTTCGTTAATCGAATTAAACCAGAACAGTCGGATATCGTTTGTCTGTGTCTTTGAACGAAGAAGATGAAGTCGAACATTATGTATAAGTTTAATTAAAACAAGATACTAAACCGGGTTAAACACACAGTCCAGCGGTGGACTGTGTGCAAACACACAGCGCACGTCACGAGTTCGAACCTTACAAACGCATCGACTTTCCGAATTAAAACCAATTTTTTTAAAACTGAATCAGAGTAGGTCCCAGTATGTTTTTAAGATTAATATAAACTGTTAATTAAACTGATAAGACACACAGCCCAACTGGTTGGGCTGTGCGCTTACAAACCAAAGGACCCGAGTTCGATCCGGCTCCCTGCAACCGGTTCGACCATTTTAAAACCTTTTAATATAAACCAAATAAATTAACATTTAATTAGTATATATATATAATTAAAACATAGAATATTTCGGGTTAGACACGTAGCTCAGTTGGTAGAGCTGCGTGCACGCGTACGAGTGGTCCCGGGTTCGAACCTCACTCAGCGCACAAATTACCACTGTCCGACCGGTCAACGGTCCGGTCAACGGACCGGTCAACGGTCAACGGTCAGCAAAAAAAGTCAAATTTTTTATTTTTTTATTTATTTATTTAATTTAAAAATCAATTAAAAATACTTAAAAATAATATTTTTAAAGTTAGAAAATGACCTTAAACTCACAAAAATAAATCTAAAAATCCTATTAAAATTGTTAATAAAATCCACTTATTTACCGAACCATTTCGTTATTATTTTAGGTTAGTTTATCCTTGTCGATCAAATCCTGAAACTCGTGTGCATTCAACATCATCAAAAGAACGCACCCAATGTGAGTGAATCTCTACCAATTCCCCGTTTTAATCATATTTTGGGGTGTATAATGTGTCATTTATTATTATTACATTAAAACACTTGTGCATCCATCATATCCATGATCAATGTGTGTCGAATATGTATCAATTGTTTGTGTGGTTAATGTTTAGATTAAATTTATCATTTTCAGTACATACATCATCATAGGCTCGTCAGTTCCCCATTACCTATGAGCAGAACGTGGCATTGCCAACATACGATCGGCTCCGTTTGATTGAGCCTTGATCTCACATACATCATCATAGGCTCGTATGTTCCCCATTACCTATGAGCGGAACGTGACGTTGCCAACATACGATCGGCTCCGTTTGATTGAGCCTTGATCTCACAATAAATTATCATTCATGTCATATACTCAAGCAAGATGGTTTGTGATTATTTGTTCATTTACGTTTGCTCACATATGATTATTGCACAATTTTTCCATATTAATTACAACAAGAAATCAATAACAAATGTTTTTAACAAGGTTCACTCGCCAATTTTTGTTGACCTAAAATCCCCCATTTTTACACATGATACAGGTGATCCATTTGAAGCAAGAAACATATAGGACGGCCTAGAAGAATAAATCAGTTTAGGCTTTGGATTGTTTTACTTAGTTTCTTTTTCCTTGTAATTGTATGAACTTGTTTTGAATATTGAAGTTGTAATTCGAATTTAATAAATATGAAACATTTTAGTAAACATCATGAGCTTTGGTGATAACCCAATCATGCCCCGACTCTTATTCCGCTGCGGGTCGGGGTGTGACACTAATGGTCTTTCTGGTAGGTCAAATGAATTCCACAACCCGTGGTATTTGAACAACCATGGATCCCAAGTTTTTGCGTAAGCGTTGTATATATGTAACAATCAACATGTTGTGCAAGAATAACCTGGTTAAGACTCGGCAAGAAGACTCACTTTTGTGGACTAGAATAACCGACGAAAAATCCTTCCAAGGATTTGGCCCCAAATTTACCGTCCGGGTCTAGAACAGTACACGGCGATCCAAAAGGTTCCAAAAATGCTAGGTTCGACTTTTGATGGTTTAGTAGCTCAAAACATGTCTTATTGTGAGGCTTGACTGTCAAAACACGGTTAAGGGTGTAACATGCTGACACGACTACTTCGTTCAAGAAACTAATTGGAAGTTTTGAATCATCGAGCATTGTTCTGTCAGTCTCGATCAGTGTGCGATTCCTACGTTCGGCTACTCCATTTTGTTGAGGAGTATAGGGAGCGCTAAATTCGTGAAGAATACCCTTTTCGTTGCAGAATTCGAGCATTCTCTTGTTCTTGAACTCAGTACCATTATCACTATGGATTCTCTTGATAGGCAAATGAAATAGGTTTTCTAGCTTCCTGAAGAGAATCATAAGACTTTCAAACGTTTCATCTTTACTCTCCAGGAAGAAAACCCATGAGAATCTTGAATAATCATCTGTCACGACCAGGAATATAAATCTCCAGAGATACTTTTCACGTTCATTGGCCTAAAGAGATCCATATGAAGCTTTTCAAGTGGTAGCTTGATAGAGTTAAGTAGCTTTCTCGGGTGTGATTTCTTATGTTGCTTCCCTTTTTTGCAGCTCAGACAATCATCAGATAAGTGAAAATTCTTCAGATTAACTCCCTCCACTAGGCCGTTATGCACCAAATAATTCATCTTTTGTAGGTGAATGTGCCCCATCTTTCAATGCCATAAGATTGACTCTTTCTCGATAGTTTTAGAAACAAAGCACTGAACCTTCTTAGACGTAGTGGATGCAACGCTCATGTCTAAGACATAAAGATCATTTTCTCGTGGAGCGTGCATGAGGATCCACTCCTCAGGAATTTTGAATCCTGTTTTGAGAATTAAGCATTCCTTGTCATTGAAGTGTGTTGTGAATTTCTTGTCAAAGATTTGCGAGATGCTCAGTAGGTTGTTCTCAAGCTCAGCAATGTAGTTCACCTAATCTAAAGATACCACTCTGATTGTGAGAATACCTTCACCCACTATTCTAACACCCTGTGTCCCAGCAAACCCAACGTAACCTCCCCGGATAGCTTTTACGTCATATAACAACGCAAGCATCCCTATCATGTATCGGGAAGCTCCACTGTCCATAATTCACTTTGACATGATTGACCTCGGGAGCCCCTTCACACATGTGGAAGAAACTATTTAAACATAGTAACCCAAGCCTGCTTGGTCTTGGGTGGGTTTGGAATATCAAACTTTGATTTTGACATTTTGTTTGAATTTTGTTTTAGGTGGAATAGGTGTTTTCATTTCTACTGAAGATGGTCTAACTTTTGCTACCCAAGTTTGTGTTTTCAGAATGGCCTTTTTAGAATAAAATTTTGAATCCTTTTGACAATTCTTGGTAGATTTTCACCAACCTCAATTTAGAATTAAGTTGAATTGTTGATGTCACATTTTTATCAGATTCATTATTTCTTTTCAGAATTTGTTTTGGTGCAAACTTGGGTGTGTTTTACTTCACATCTTTTGTAGATCTGCGTGAGTTGGAAACAGGTTTTGGATTTCTTTGAGAACATTGTCGTGCAATGTGCCCAACATTGTTACATTTGTAGCATGTCCTACTGTCATATCTAACAGAGGAATCCAAACCTGTTTTTTACACCCCTTTTCCTTCTTAAATTCATCATTGGATTGTTTACCAGTGATCTCTTTTTCTTTTTTAGTAATTGTCCCATAGACAAAATCAATTTTCTTTGCAAAGCTTAACTTTTGAAACTTGTTTTTTCTTTGCTTTTGAAAACCTAAACCTGCTCTCCTTTTTTCAAGATAGTCCTAGTCCCTCTGATGGTGGCTTTTGTAGACACATTTTGATTTAGAATAGAATGATGCATCTCGTTTTTCTAAATCAGAATGACTGACTTCAACTAGCTTGAACAACTTATCAACTCGATCAAGATTAACATTTTGAATTGGGAAATCCTCATCGGAATATAGTTTATCAGATCCGTTCATTTTGTACACGACTACATTTGGATCATTGTTTAAACTATTTTCTAATGATACAACATCCAGTTCAGATTTTTCAGATTCATTCTCAAAAATATTTTCGACCACAGTATTTACCACTTCAGATTCAAAGTCACTTTCTGTTTTGGTGTATGTTACATCAATGTTCGCAGGCATCTCGTTTTCTTTTCATTTTACAATTTTAAATTAAGCGCCTCTTCCACCCCCGATGGTTTCTTACTTGCATAGCAATTCCACAAGGGTTGCAGAACACTATCGTAACTTACACCTTTGTGTTCAACAATTTTATTGTCTTTCTTGCTTTCAATTTTTGGAAGAATGTGATCAATGACATACGAACTTGTAGAATAATTGATTAACAACTTGTTAACCCGTTCTATTTCATTTTCATTTTTCAAGTTCACTTTTTAGCTAGGCAATTGTATTTAAATGAATATTGTTGGCCATTTGTTTGTCCATTAAAGTTGCCTTGAGCATCGAAAGTGTTTTGTCATTTTCTCTGATCACTTGTTCAAATTGTTTGATTGTTTTGCTTAATTTGTCATAAGTTTCTTTCGTTGAATTATAATCACATGAAAATTATCTGTATGACATTTGTGCTCTTTGTATCTTGTTTCTTTTTTGACACACTCAATGCATGGCTCTTTGCACTTCATCCAAGATGTTTCTTTTACTGACTCATTTACTAAAACATTTACCAATTGGACTCTAGCTTCCTGAGCTTCCTCGGTAACTACCTCATTCATCTTAGCCATTAGAGCTTTGTCGGCTATGTCAGTTAGATTCTCTAAAGTTAACTCTTCGGTCACATCGATCATCTCCTCTACTTCAGGCTTTTTCTCTTCTACACATGGTGATTGATAGCTTGAGTCGAAATAACATACAAAAGTTTTAAGAATGTCAGAAGGCAAAAGATGTCTAAATGCACTATTTAAGAGTTCTTCTTCCTCTGATGATGTGTTGTAATATTCTTCAGGTGCTTCGTCAAAGGATGCTTCAGCAAATTCTTCTTCTGCCTATTCTGGTTCTTCAAAAAATCTCAGCTACCATTGCGAGGCTTTCATTCTTTGAAATGTATTTGTTCCAGTTGAACCCTTCATCTTCTTGGGTAACAACCAAAGCATTATCCTTTGAATTTGATGGACCATCTTCGATCTGCACTAACCTTATCTGAGGTGGTTGGGGTCGATGATAGATGGCTTTTTGTACTAATCATCTGCAAATGGATTCTGGTTTCCTTTGACTTCTCTGTTTAGGACTCTCTCTAGAAATGTCCCTTTTCTCTGCACTTGAAGCATGTAACTTTAGCCTTATCAAAACTGAGTTTTCCATCAGACCTCCCAAACTGAGTTTTCCTTTGGTTGTGCCCATTTATACAAAGACACCAAATAACACAGTATAAAAATACGTATAAATAAAATATAATTACCCAATAGTATAGAATAAAAATATGTATAAATACAGTATAATTACCAAATAATACAGTATACAAATAAGTATAAATACCATATAAGTACCCAATAGTACGGTATACAAATACGTACAAGTACATTAAAAATAAAAGTATGAATAAGTTATACATACACGTATAAAAATACATAAGTACATAGTGATGTACTCATATACACTTGTTGAAATGTACTCACACAAAGAATATGGTACAAAGACATCAACATAAACATGATGTTAAAAATAAATATTTTTAAGAAATATAATTATAAAAAGGCATACAACATGAAGAACAAATACTCATACTTAAACCGAACATGTTGTTACGAGTGAATAAGGTTCACTAGACTCAAGATGTATATATATATATATATATATATATATATATATATAAAATATATCACACATAACGAACGTAAGCCGTGAGTGGCACGGCTCTCATGGGCCAGGCCCACTCATACCGTGTGGATTACGGAGACTCAAATGGGCTAGGCCCATTCTTACTTGTGCGAGGCACAAAGACTCTTATGGCCTAGACCCACTTATACTTGTGCGAGGCACGAAGACTCACAAAGGGCAAGGCCCGTTCGTACACTTGATGGATAAGAGATAATTATATATATATATATATATAAAAAAACACATGGAACCAATGCCAACATAGTTAAAATACATAAGGGATCCAAATACTTAACTTATACAATAACATTCAAGATGAACAACGTGTACACATTTAACAAAAACCCAAGTGACGAATGAGTTAGAGCACTTGTAGGTTATTACGCGTTGTTGGATACCCTTACTAGCACACTTTTACGGACGCAAACCAATGAGTTCATGTCCCCCTTTTCTTTTAAACATTTTCAGTTTTTACAATTCCCTAGGGGAAATACACGTTCCGATGGTATGATTTAGCTATGCAATGAAATATTAGATCATGTGCGAATATGGCGGATCTTAAGTGCCATTAATATTTATAAGACCAAGGAACAAGAGGGGTAGATCTATCGGGTATGGGCGAGCCCCACTCATGGGTCCATGCGTGGCCGCATGTAGTGCTTTTGTTTTCCTAGCCGATTGTGGATCGGTAATAATCATCTAGGGTTGAATGTTTCCTATGTCGTCACACATATTACTGTTGCAAAAATTAATGATCAACAAGTTCATTGACGTTTTACATACCACATTTTTACATACGAACTTTCAAATGTTTTTATGATTCATTTGATGCGAACACAAAACACATGAACTCGCCAACTTTTGTTAATGTTTTCAAACTTACATGTATTTCAGGAAATTGAAGTGGATCTTGGTGCAGTTAGTTACGAAGTTACAAGGTTACAAGTAGTCGATGTCATCCATATTTTGAAGGGTTTGGTCTATATATTTCGTCTTCGAACGGAATATAGGATGCAAAGCCTTAATGTTTAAAAGTTATTTTGAACAAGCCTTTTGTAAACTTTAATTACTTATGTCGTCTTTTATTAACAAAAAACTTGTGGCTTGTAATGTTTATTTATGGTGAATGGATGGACATCGTGCATGTTTTTATATCATATAGTTGTCTACTTGCATCGTATCACACCGCGCGCTTCCGCTATGAACGGGTGTGACAACTCTAATACCAATCTATCACACTCGCTCGTAGGCGAAAGCACGAGGTGTGCTCGTGATTAGTTCTCATTGCACACGATGTAAGTAAACATACTAAATGAATAAATAAGTACAATGTTCACCCATGTCAATGATTTGAAATAAAGTTTACAAGCCACAATTTATTCTCAAAGGATAACACAAAGTTATATTGTTTAACAAAAGACTTGTTTGCAAAAAATATAGATTAACAATTCAAGGCTTTGTATTCCATATTTTGCTCGAGGATGAAAGATGTGAACCAAACCCCTTTGCAAACAGGATGATATTGCTTTCTTCACTTCTTGATCTCGATTTGTGCCATGCAAAGTCCCACTAATTGCCTGAAATATATGTAATTGTGAATGAGCCTAGCCCTTATGCGTATTGGTGTCTCGCACAAGTGTGAATGGTCCTAGCCCATATGCGTCTTTGTGCCTCGTACGAGTGTTTCGTGGTTATGAATTATATATATTCTTCTAATATATATATATATATGGGTTGTCAACCTTTGTTCACTTGTATATGTATTGTTTATTTGTATATTATATATATATATATATATATATGCATATCTTAGTTAGATATTTGTCAAAAAAATATTTTTAACATTGGACTTGTTCATGTGTACATGTATAATGTTCCCTTATATGTGTACATCTCATCTAGTGTACTTGTGTATTTACACGTATACGTATACCATGTATGTACACTTCACTTGTATACTTTTGTTGTAGGTATCTGTGACATATTTATATGTATATGTTTATACATATATATATAACTTGTAATTCTCGTATTTTACTTAGTATTTGTGATATACATATTTGTACATATAAGCATGCTTCTATACTTGTACTATTACACTTTGTTGTTTTTATATAACTCTCCGGATTAAGGATGTGTGAAATATATATATATATATATATGTATATATATACATATATATATATATGTATATTAGTTGAGTGTCTAAATAATATATTTTTAGAACTTGTCGGTAAGCTTTTTCATATATATTTCTCGTCGATAAAAATACATAAGTTTCGTGTCCGTAAAATATATATTCTTTCTCATGACAATATATATATATATATATGTATATATATATGTATGTATATGAGAAGGATCCGTTTGGAGCCACCCTTCATTGCGAGAACTGCGAGAATCAATGTGAACACAACCAAAAATACCTAAAAAATCTAAAAAACACACAATTCTTTTAATATGTTTTTTTAAAAAAATCGCTATATTTTGTCACTAAAAAAATTCGAGTAATAAATAACGATGCACATGTGCATATGTATCATTTCGTTGACAAATTCGGTAATACATTACCAATATTAGACGCACTTTCATTTACACTACCATCCGTAATACGCTACTTTTTACATTACCAATATTAGAAATGCACATGTGCATCTATATTTATGAACATGATATAACGTGTTTTGGTAGACTACTTTGTATTTTGGTACACTACTTTGAATACACTTTCCATTTCATCTATCATACCATACATAATACATTACCATTACCTCCTACCATCCATAATACAATACCGTTACCTCCTACCATCCATAATACAATACCATTACCAATATGTATAATATTTTCACTTTATGCACATGTACATCAACACCCTTCATACCATACAAACAGCATATTACATCATAATGTGACAAACATAACCAAACCATCAACCATTAGATATAACTAACCAAAACACATGTATATGGTCCTACTTCATCACTCAAAATACAAACTCTTTTTACCAAAACACGTTATATCATGGTTATACATAATGATGCACATGTGCATTTTTAATATTGGTAATGTAAAAAGTAGTGTATTGCGGATGATAGTGTAAACGAAAGTGCAATTGTCTAACACTGGTAATGTATTACGGAATTTGTCAAAGAAATGGTACATATGCACATGTGCATCCATAATTGTTACTCGAATCTTTTTAGACTTTTAGAAAATTTCGTCATAGTTTCCCCTATACTATGGATGTTTCCTTGTTTTCAAAACATATTTTAAATCAATTTTCCACTGAACATAATCATCCAAAACTCATCAAGTCATCAAAGATGATAAATCGTGAAATTTCATCTTTTCTCTACACCAAGTATCCTGAACTTTATATATATATATATATATATATATATATATATATATTTTGTTAGAATCTTCAAAAATAACCATTTGTTTTAAGTTCATCTTTTATTTTACCAAGTTCATACAAACGTATTTATATAATTTTTCCATGATCAAACCATGCGCTTGTATTTTTAGAATCTACATAAACTTTATGTTTTCAAAAATCATTTTAAGACCATAATAAAGTTCATGACACATAATAGATCTTGCTAGATCTAAACGTATCCATGTTTAGATCCTACTTTTAACTATAAACTTGCAAAATCACTTGTCTAAACATAATCTACAACTTATATAATTATCAAGAATTACTAAAATAACACATAATATGTTAGTTTATCTTGTTTTAGTTAGGGTTTTCATGAATTTTAAACGTGAGCTTCAAGACGATCAACTTGTACATCTAGTAACTACATATATTAAGAAGCTTAAAAACAAGTTTAGAAGCTTACTACTAGCTCTAAGGCTAGGGATGAACTTAGATGATGAAGATGAGAAAGGCTCCACACCTGTGCAAATGCTCCTAGAAAGCTTCCAAGACTTGAGACCTCCTTAGATCATCTTCTAGTGCATGAAATATTCTTGTATTATGTTATTAGGATTGAAAATGGAAGAGATGAGGGAGAGAGGGTGGAGTCGTGGGGTGTAAGGGAGAAAAGATGGTGTTGTTGGTTTTTCAAACTGAGAATGAGGGAAATGGGATATATTATGGTGTTTAATCTTCTCAAGTTCCTCCAAGTGAAAGGCAATCTTCTAAGCCATACTTCATCATCACATCAACATAAACAAGGGGCTTGTTGGGCCCACTTGGAGCCGTTCATAGGTGGGGGTAGAGTATGGTGGTTACAATATGAAAAGATTTAGACATGTGGTGATATATTATGTGTAGATAGTATGGGTTGTACACACGGTTCATAAGATCCATAAATGCCGCCGGTGCATTTGCTAAGCCAAAAGGCATAATAAGAAACTCATAATGACGGTAGCGAGTTCGAAAAGCCGTTTTTGGTAAGCTTTCTTCTTGTATCAGTAGCTAGTATAACCAGATCTTAAATCAATCTTGGAGTAGAAGCTTGAACCTTGTAGTTGGTCGAAGAAATCGTCAATCCTTGGTAGTGGATACCAATTCTTAATGGTGAGTTTGTTCAACTCTCGATAATCTATGCACATCCAAAGCTCTCGTCCTTCTTCTTGACAAAAGCACTAGAGCTCCCCAAGGTGAGAAGATCGGTTTACTGAATCCCATGTCTAGCTACTCTTGTAGTTGTGTGGATACTTCTTGCATTTCTAATGGAGCTAACCGGTATGGAGACTTCGCCACTGGTGCGGCTCCCGGTACCAAGTCAAAGCAAAATTCGACTTGTCGCTGCAGAGGTAATCTAGGCAAGTCTTCTGGAAAGACTTCAGGGTGTTCCTTCACAATGGGTATTTCCTCCAATTTTGGATCCTCGGCTTTCTTGTCAACCACATGAGCTAGAAATACTATGCAACCTTTTCATAGGCACTTCTGGGCCTTCATGCCATTGATGATTCATAATGGCATTTCACGCTTCTCTCCATGAACTACGAGTGTCTCTTTATTAGGTAGGGGATGCGGATAGTTTTCTTTTGACAAACAACTTCTGCTCGGTTGTCTTACAACCAATCCATGCCGACAACTATATCAAAACTGCCCAATTGAACGTGTAGAAGGTCGATATTGAATTTTCGTTCTCCGAATTCAAGTGTGCATCCTTTGATGACTTCCCATATTAGACTTATTTACTATTTGCCAATTCTATATATGGGACCACTAGCTTACTCGACTCTAGGCCAAGTATATTTTTAAGTTCTATAGAGATAAAACAAAAATTGACACCAGTATCAAATAGTATGGATGCGAAGTGTTAGTTGATAGGAAACGTACCAGTGACCACATTCGGGTCTTGGCGTGCATCCTTGGCCCCGATCACAAAAGCTCTCCCTCGAGCTTGACTATCCTTGGGGCAATCCTTCCGGAAATGATTCTCGTAACGCTTCGCATTTGTAACTTTCCTTTTTAGTAACTTTGCTTCGTGTTTCTATGTTTGGAAAGTCCAAAACCTTGTAATCATATTTCATTTCTAATTCATTGTAAATCCAAGGCTTTGATTGAAATCAAATTGATCAACTATGCAAAATTCACAACCTTTATGCATGCTTATAATTATGAACGTACGTTTATTCGTTGCTCGATTAACAAATTCAAAATGACTCATGAATACCTATTATACATTTGTAAATCATAAAATCCAAGTCAAGCAAGATGATTAGTGATTTTTAACACAAATATGTATGCTTTTGGCATCATACAATTTGTTAAATTTATATTGTAACACTTCTATGTAAACAAGTCTTTTTTTAGGTTTAGATAAGACCTTTAACATTGGTTTCGATCTTTCAAACAAGTCACAAGTGTATGGATATCATGTACAACAAATAATCACCACATAAACCTCAATATATATATTAAAAAAAGGAAAAGAGGACACCTTGCGGGCGCAAGCTGTCTCTCTCACATGCTCTCTTCTTTCAAGTCTAAACCACCAACTAACCCATTAAATGCAACCCTAATCCAAACCCTAATATTTCCTCTATAAAACCCCACCTTTCCCAACCTTTTCTCACTTTTTCAAGCCTCCCAACACTTCAAAAATCCTCTTTCCTAAAACTTTCTGCTGAACCATTTCAACTTCCTTCCTTGTTTAAACCTTGTTTCTTCTTCTAGCACACTTGGATAACTCTATGAAGGTTCTCACAAGTTTGCTTGGGCAAACTGAGGGGAAACCTTACCATTTTGAGGTCCAAAAGTGTGCTAAACTTTCTGCCCGTTTTTAACTTTTCAAAACTTTAAAAATTTCAAGTTTTCTTCATGTTTTCTTCCTCAACAATATTTGCTAAACCACATGGGATGTTACCATAGGTTTTCCATGAAAACCAAGGTGGAACAATACCATTTTTAGGGCCAAACTTTCTGTTTTGGAAGCTAAACTTATAAACTTTTTGAACTTGTTTAATCTTAACAACTCTATACTACTTGTGCCTCTAATCAAGTTTAAGGTTAGTTAGCTAGCTAGACTTGTTCCATACAAAATCAAGAGGTATAACATGCCGCTAAACTTGTGGTTTTTACTAGGCTTCTTAACCCACAAGTGTTGAACCATCGGAGCTTACAAGCTTGTGCTTGGTGAAGGTGTGATTACATGGAGGCCTTGGCTATCCAACTTTTCAATCCACCCCTCACTTGATGATTTTTATCCACTAAGCTATGGATCAGTAGACTTGAACCTTGTTCCTACATGACCTGATCAATTCGATCGCGCACTCGCCATCTATTTTCATTCACCTTCAATTGAGAAACAAGGCTACGACGTCCCCAAACGTTGCCATGTTGGGGATGCACGCGCCTAGCTTGCTTATTCGGTCCGAAACGTAGTTTAGTGAAGTACTTTATTCATGACCATCTGGATTATCCTTGTGGCAATTTGTGTATTGGTGAATCTTACGCAAGAGGTTAAGGACGGTTATCCTCCTACCTCCATGCATGATTTCTATGACCTTCATGACTTATATGAAATCTATGATTTACGTGAAAAACTTTTATTATTATATGTAAACTATATATGTAAATAATAGATATAACCGAATTGACAATGACTGTATGGTTCTTGTCCTAGCATTAGGTGATATTATCTAAGACCGAACCATGGTTACGGTTCTATTGGGCATGACCGATAAAAACACAAACACCCTACGGGGCTTATAGTGTAAAAAACAAGCGTTAACGTCTAGATAAATACTTTTGACTATACATACTTTTTGCATACTTTAAATTCCTAAAACTACTGAACTCATCGTCATTCCAACACTCACACACCTACGTTTCCTTGTGTAGGATAACTTGATGTTCGTCCCCCTAATCAACCTAAACGTTTTCACGGAATTAACTTTGCAAAACCGTGAGTAAACTTGACACCCTTTTTATGCTTTACACTTTTGGGTGCAATATGTTAAACTATCATAAACACACTAAACCCCACTTTCATTCTATGAAATAACACAAACAATCCATCATACATGCTATAGTTATGTGATACTTGAATTGTTTACTTGGAACATTCTTATGTGATACTAAATGTTATTAACTTCGATCAAGCCTCCCTTAACATGTATAGCGCTATAGGAGCAACGCACCGCCCGTATTTTTGAGGTCAATGTTAAGTCTTTAATCTATTATGAGGTAGACTTGAGGATTCACTTGTGGTTTACATGCCTTGTTTACATTATTTTGGTATACTAGCTTATCATGTGGATTTGTTTAAACATTTTTACTACGTATGCTATGATTCAAACTTGTGTACTCCAATACTTTGTTATTGTACTATACTTTTTAACATGTTGCAGGTTGATGAAGTGGGTATGACAAAACTTAGTAGGATTGGCATAGAAACACGCTTAGAATGCTAAGTTAATTATTATGTTTTGTTGAACTTATCCCATTGATGTTACTTTGTATTCGAATTATGTTGTATTTGACAATTTGATGAATGAAGTGAAATGGGTTGTTTAATTAAATATTGTCACAATTAGTTTTATGATGTCTCAAGCAATCTCATTCGTCTCACTCTGATGTTTCCGCCATCGGTTGGGGTGTGACAGATTGGTATCAGAGAGATAACTATAGGGAATTAGGTTGAATTGCCATGTTTGACCTACTCTATAGTTTAAGTGACCAACTTGACCTTTCTTGATTCATGCTTAAAATGTTAATTCTTCCTATTTGCTTCTTCCTATTTCTTTTGTTTAATATATATGCAACGTGTCTTTCCTAAGATACTTACACAACTTACACACTTGAAGACTTGAAGACACTCATACTATAAACGAGACGATCTCACCAAAATAGGGGTGAAACCCGCACTTTGGTGATCACTCTCAATCCGCGTATTCGATTTTACACGAAATTACACCATCAAGTTAGGAGTGAAATCTACATCTTGATGGGAATTTCCATTTCATATCTAGTGGACCCTTACCAACGAGTCAGAATTCGCTCCTCGTTTGGTAAGTACCAACCACGCTTAGTGTACGATGTTATCAAATTAGGGGTGAAACCCGAACCATGTCAACTAGTCCCATTCCTCGATTTTTGATTTCGCCAAAGTTTCGATTTTTCGATCGGTTAGAGACGTGTAGTAACTGGAAGGGTATAGTGTTGTCAATCGCTTCTCGACGAGAGCATTTTATCTATACGCCAAAGCACGTTTCTCTAATGTGAAAGGATCTCGATTTACTTTGAAATAGTCGACGTTTCTCAACCCGAGACACTCCTACGTTTTATTAAGCCTATCTTTTATGTATCTGAATTATCATGTGTTTTAATACTTGTTACCTCGTTCATTTCTAGCCCGATGCACAACTCGCACGCCTTTCGTAACCAAAATCAATAACAATAATCATCGTGAACTAACTAATCATACGTGTTACATGATACTTATGTGCTCAAAAACGATTTCTTTTATAATAATGCATTATGATCAAAGCCTTAATCTCTCTCTTCTATTGTCAACCCCTTTACATGTCTTTCTCACAAAGCGTTATGGGAAAGAAGAAGTCCAAGTCAAGGTCCAATTCTGATTCAATGTTCAAAAAGGACTGCATGAAGTTCATGGCCGAGCAAATGGCCAAGGTCATACCTGATATTGTCAGCAAGATCCAACCCCCACCCAATGCCGAATCACCCCACACCTCCATCGACTCCAAGTTGGAAACACCTAAATCAACCTTTACCAGAAGCAGTTTTACTCTTGCAACCCCCAACCTTTAACCACGAAAGGGGACGCCACCAAGTTACTACAATGGTTTGATGCCATTGAGGTTACTTTTATCCAAAGTGGTTGTCCCGACCACCTGTGTACCATGAATTTTACGGGAGTTTTCCGATCGAGGGCTCTTGATTGGTGGACTTCCGAGCGTAACGCTCGTGCTAATGATGCCGCTCATGCCCTCGCAAGGATCGAGCTCAAAAAGCTGATGGAGAATGAATTATGTCCTCCCCACGAACGACAATGACCCGAGAACGAGTTTTGGAACCTTAAGCAAGTGGGGAATGACAACGCCGGCCTCACGACCCGTTTTAAGCAGCTGAGTACGATTTGCCCTAGCCAAGTCGACATGGCTGAAAAGGCAGTTGCAAAGTACATAAGTTGCCTCCCTCCTCACGTCACAACCTTGTCGATGCCACCTCACACAAGACTCTTGAAGAAACCTTCCGCTTGTCTGCCCGTTTAAACAACAACCACATTCTTCGTGAAGTCTCCAAGGCTTCATTAAGGAAAGCCCACCAAGCCAACACCAAAGCTCTCACCGAACCTACCTCAACCAAACCCCCAAAGAGCAACAACGAAGGCAAGAAGCAGAAGGCTTCAAGCCAGAACTGCGTGGTAGTCACTTCGCCAAACCCTCAACTCTCTCAACAGTTAGCCTTAGCCTCTCCCGAGCCTATCAAGACGGTATACACTGGGCCGCATCCCAAGTGTAACACCTGCCCGTTTCACCATCCTGTTACTGCCCCTTGCCGCCTATGCACTATCTACAATAGTTTTGGACACTTCGCCCCACAATGTCGAAGTGCTCCGCAAGCTCCTACGAACCAAGCTCGAGCCATAACCGTACCCCAAAACCCTACCGCCAACCAAAACTGACCACTTGTACCCACCGCTCGTGCTTGTTTCAGATGCGGAGATCCAAACCACTTCGCCAACACCTGCCCGCAGCAACAACAACAACAACGACAACAACCAGCAGCAGCAGCAAGCTCGCGATCGCGCCTTTGTCATCACAGCCGCACAAGCTCAAAACGCCAATGATGTCATCTCGGGTACGTTTCAGGTTAACAATGTTTATGCTACGTGTTTATTGATACCGGTACGGATACAAGTTTTGTATTCGTTGAATTCGAACCTTTGCTTATATGTAGACGTTCTAAGTTGCCCAAATCATTCGAAGTCGAAGTCGCTGACGAAAATGTCACACCCCGACCCGCAGCGGAAAAGGTGATCGGGCATGATTGGGTTATCATCAAAGCTCATGACATTTATTTTAACGTTTCATATTCATTAATACACTTTAATGGAAAATTACAATCAATATTACATCATGTCCTAAATATCAATCTAGGCTTCATTGTTTTCTTCTAAGGCATTTCCTATGTTTTCCTTGCTTCATCCTGTTCACCTGTATCATGTGTAAAAAGGGTTTTTGGATCAACAAAAAGTTGGCGAATGAATCCTATGGAAAACATTTGAACAAGTTTATTTAATTGATTATAAAATAGAGTGCACAACCACACATGAGTAAAAATAGATGTAAACTTATTCACCAATCAATTTAATATTAAACAATACACACATGAACAATAATGGATCGTTTAGAGGCACGTGTTGCTCAACTCGTCTCTCATGAGGAACTGATGGGCCTAATGAATGAATTGCATAAATTTGACAATATGAAATACATAACTACAAACAATATAAACTCAATAATACACACACGAACAATAATGGATTTGTTTTGAGGCACGTGTTGCTCAACTCGTCTCACACGAGGAACTGATGGCCTAATGAATGAATTGCATATAAATAGACAAAATGAAATACATAACTACAAACAATATAAACTCAATAATACACACACGAACAATAATGGATTTGTTTTGAGGCACGCGTTGCTCAACTCGTCTCACACGAGGAACTGATGGGCCTAATAAATTAATTGCATATAAATAGACAAAATGAAATACATAACTACAAGCAATGTATACAATCTAAGTTTAGATCACAATATGGTATGTCACAAGTTTAAATAAACGAGTTAATTTTATAACACATGACACACCCCAAAACATGTAATTAAAAAGGGGAGTTGTAAGATTCACTCACATTGGGTGCGTTCGGTTGATAATGTTGAATGCACGCGAAGTTGGTTTTAACCACGAGTGAAATTAACCTAGATAATAACATAATGGTTTGGTAAATAATGGGATTTTATTAATCAATTTTAGTAGGATTGTTGGGTGTATTTTTGTGAGTTTAAGGCTATTTTCTAACCTTAAAAATGTTATTTTTAAGTATTTTTAATTGATTTTTAAATAAAATAAATAAATAAAATAATAATAAAAAATGTTGACTTTTTGACCGTTGACCGTTGACCATTGACTTTGACTGTTGACCGGTTCGTATGTGTGTATGTGTGCGCTGAGTGAGGCTCGAACCCGAGACCTCCCGTACGCGTGCATGCAGCTCTACCAACTGAGCTACGTGTCTATCCCGAAATATTTCTGTTTTTAATTATATTTGTATACTAATTAGATTAAACTGAAAATCATTTTTTTAAAAACGATTTAATGCGTCGGACCGGTGCGCTCCACAGGTCTCGAACCCGGGACCTGTGGGTTGAGTTAACACACAGTCCACCGCTGGACTGTGTGTCTAACTTGTTAAATAAACCGATTTTTATTATACTTATATACAAACTAAATATTTTCATTTCTGTCTTAAATAAAAAGTTTAATAATTGTCCGGACCGGTGCGGTAGTCCGGATTCGAACTCGTGACGTGTGTTTAAACATTCACACAGTCCACCACTGGACTGTGTGTCTAACTTGGTTATTATTCTGGTTTTTATTAAACTTAACATGTAACAGCGGTGACTCCGGTTCGGTAAAAAAAAGAGCGTTTTTGTTAAGGCGAGTGTGCGTGGGACATGTATCGAACTCGAGACGTTTACGTGTTTAATGTGCACACAGACCACCGCTGCACTGTGTGTCTAACCCAAGTTATAACTTGATTTTAATTATACATATACACAACTGAAACTTCGTCTTCTTCGTTGAATTTAACCATAATCGGAAGTCCGACTGGTTCGATGTTTTAATCATGTTCTTTAGTGTTTTGAGGTTAATTACAGGTGAGATATATAAAAAGAATGAAAGATTTAAGCGTAAGGTATACCGACTGGACTCCTCTGTTTCTCCGGCGAAACTCCGGTGACAGCAGAAACTTCCGACGATGTGTGTCCTGCGGCAGAGAGTCTTCAGCAAGCTTGAAATGGATGTGGGTGACTTCGGTATAAGCTCTGGGGGTTCAGTAAGGCTCAGAAGTGAAGGGTTCGGTTTTCCGGCGATGTGCAGAACTTTTCTGGCGAGTGGAATTACGTCGGGTAAAGGTGCGGTTTTGAGCGAAAAAGCTTGCAGAGGTTCGAGGAGGTATTTATAGGGCAGGTCATCGATGAATTTGATCCGATTTCCGACTTGATTCGTCGGTTAGAAACTTTCCGGCGGTTATACTTGTGTCGCGGACTCAGGCGTCGGTTATAACCGATGTCATAGTTAAAGTTTACCTTATAACTGAAGTAACCGTCAATTCTTGGCGAGATAGTCAGAATTTCGACGATTGAAATTTGGGCGCGCCAATTTTGAATTCGATAATCATGTTATGATTTAATTGTCTTCAATACTGAACAAGAAATACAAGTGGCGCAGTGGTTGGAGAGTTGAGTGTTAAGTTGTTGTTGACCCGGCTGACTGACCCGGGTTCGAAACCCGGCAGCAACATTATATTTTTATTTCATTATTTTTAACAATTTTTCAAAAACAAATTATTTATTCCAATATAATAATTAATTATGTATCGTTTAAAATTATTTTGGGCATTAAATATGCAACGAAATTTTTAACTGATTGTTCGGTTAATAAACGGAGCGGGTTTGGTAAATCCGTTTTTGACGGCTGTTACAGTATCCCCTGGTTTTTAGAAATTTCGTCCCGAAATTTAAGTAGTGATATATTTGACTAAAAATGATGGTGTTTAGTTTGACGGTTACATGCTTAGAAAAAATAAGGGTTTAAGTTTTTGTTTGAGGCGGTAACGTTCCTTGTAAGGGTTAAGTACCCTGTTACAGGAATCGCTTTTTGTTGCCTTCGGTGAAAATATTGATAAGCGGAGTTGATTCGCTAAATGTGATATCATGCGCAAGAGTTTTGATATGTTTGGAAGGATATGGTTATATCCTAAAGCAAAACTTCTAATACTACAACCTACATGGAACTTTTCATAACCATCTTACAATACCTCTGATCCTTTGACAAGAATACTTATATATAGGAATTACCAGCGGCGTATCCACCATATTCTTGTCAAATTTTCATTGGTTTTATCAGTAAGTTATGATTGGTTCTATGACTATAGAACATAAATAAACACAACAACTAATGTACCAAGAAATTACTAAATCCTACATAGAACTTCTCATAACCGTCTGACAATGCCTCTGGTCCTTTGACAAGAGTACTTATATATAGGAAGTACCAGCGGCGTATCCACCATATTCTTGTCAAATTTTCATTGGTTTTATCAGTAAGTTATGATTGGTCCTATGATGTAACTTTAGAACATAAATAACACAACAACCAATATTTGAATCCACATTCTGATAGCATATATGTTTGAATGGTGACAGTTCCTCTCTCGTTTGTTATGATGGAGAGGTTAGTTTATGTAGAAATAGAACACAATCCAATTTCTTTAAATGGCGAGATGATATGAATGTAACACAAATTTCAACCAAGACAATACTAAATCCTACATGGAACTTCTCATAACCGCCTGATAATGCCTCTGATCCTTTGGCAAGAATACTTATATATAGGAAGTACCAGTGGCGTATCCACCATATTCTTGTCAAATTTTCGTTGGTTTTATCCGCAAGTTATGATTTGTTACCAAGAACTACTAAATCATACACAGAACTTCTCATAACCGTCTGACAATGACTCTGATCCTTTGACAAGAATACTTATATATAGGAAGTACCAGCGGCGTATCCACCATATTCTCGTCAAATTTTCATTGGTTTTATCAGTGAATTATTATTAGTCCTATGTGACTCTACAACCAATACAACAAACACAAAATACTGAAAATGAAAAAATGTTTGTGCGATCAAGGCTCAATCAAACGGAGCCGATCGTATTGCATGTACTGAAAATGAAAATGTCTGTGCGATCAAGGCTCAATCAACGGAGCCGATCGTATTGCATGTACTGAAAATAATAAATTTAATCTAAACAATAATCACACAAACACTTATACATGGAACCTCTCATAACCGCCTGATAATGCCTCCGATCCTTTGACAAGAATACTTATATATAGGAAGTACCAGCGGCGTATCCACCATATTCTTGTCAAATTTTCATTGACTTTATCCACAAGTTATGATTAGTTCTATGTGACTCTACAACAAACACAACAACCACAAGATACTGATAATGAAAATGTCTGTGCGATCAAGGCTCAATCAAACGGAGCCGATCGTATTGCATGTACTGAAAATGAAAATGTCTGTGCGATCAAGGCTCAATCAAGCGGAGCCGATCGTATTGCATGTACTGAAAATAATAAATTTAATCTAAACAACAATCACACAAACAGCCTATACATGGAACCTCTCATAACCGCCTGATAATGCCTCTGATCCTTTGACAAGAATACTTATATATAGGAAGTACCAGCGGCGTATCCACCATATTCTTGTCAAATTCTCATTGACTTTATCCGCAAGTTATGATTAGTTCTATGCGACTCTACAACAAACACAACAACCACAAGATACTGATAATGAAAATGTCTGTGCGATCAAGGCTCAATCAAACGGAGCCGATCGTATTGCATGTACTGAAAATGAAAATGTCTGTGCGATCAAGGCTCAATCAAACGGAGCGATCGTATTGCATGTACTGAAAATAATAAATTTAATCTAAACAATAATCACACAAACAACCTATACATGGAACCTCTCATAACCGCCTGATAATGCCTCCGATCCTTTGACAAGAATACTTATATATAGGAACCAGCGGCGTATCCACCATATTCTTGTCAAATTCTCATTGACTTTATCCGCAAGTTATGATTAGTTCTATGCGACTCTACAACAAACACAACAACCACAAGATACTGATAATGAAAATGTCTGTGCGATCAAGGCTCAATCAAACGGAGCCGATCGTATGTGGGCACGCCGGGTTCACGCTCATAATGAAATGGGGAACATGCTCAACGCTCATAATGTAATGGGGAGCGGCGGCCTATGAAATTGCATGTACTGAAAATAATAAACAATAATTACTCAAACAGTTTACACATGGAACCTCTCATAACCGCCAGATAATGCATCCGATCCTTTGACAAGAATACTTATATATAGGAAGTACCAGCGGCGTATCCACCATATTCTTGTCAAATTCCCATTGGCTTTATCCTTAATTTATGATTGGTTCTATGTGATAAAGAAAACCATAAAATTAAACGATTGGAGTTGAATCTTGATTTCCGGTGAAAAGGACTAGTTGGGTATCTTCGTTTGGGCCGTCATTATCTTCGACAGGATTGGCGTTGATGTTGAAGACTCTTCCCCTTGCTGGTGGCCTAGTGATTGGATTTTCTTGATTTACTTGGTTAACTGGGTTTGACTGAGCTTGAGTGTTGATGATGTTAACCAATCGAGGGCACATGTTTCTAAAGTGGGTAGGGTCGCCACAATTGAAACAAGCTCGAACATATGGGAACATGGGGTATTGGGGTTGTTGATAGGTTTGGATCATGTTTTGAGTAGGGGGAGAGATTTGGTTTTGAAAGGTGCGGCAAACCTTGCTCAAATGACCATAGCGTCCACAAGTTGCACATAGTCGACAAGGTAAAGTAAGGGGATGGTGATAAAAACAGTTGTTGCATCGAGGGTGAGGTCCAAGATATGGTTTCTTATTTGGGTAAGTTGAGTTGGGTGCCACTTGAGTGATTGGGATAGCTTGGATGGGTATGGCGTGTGAAATTGGTTGATTTCGTTGGATGGCAGCGAAAAGTTGCCCGTCTCTTTTTCTCTTAGAATTGGGTTGAGAAGGGGATTCGGTTTGGGTGTAGTCGGAGGTTTCAGTCGATGCTTTATCCTTCTTCTTCTCCTCCTTGAAGTCTTTGTTCCGGATTCGGTTCTCAGTGAGCGCTGTTGCTAGCTCCATTGCTGCTTCCAAAGTTGCAGGCGTGGTACTTATTACAGAGTCTTGAATCTTTGACGGAAGACCACGAATGTAGTGCTCGATCAAACGGTAGAGGGGAGTGAACAAGTTGGGAACCATTTGATGTAACTCGAGGAATCTTTTGTTGTATGTGGTGTGGTCTCCTTCCTTTTGCTTCAACGAATAGAACTCATCTTCTAATTTCTTGATTTCGCTCCTTGGGCAAAATCGTCTAGTCATGATTTCCTTCAATTCATTCCAAGTTAAAGTCATAGCATCGTCAACGCCTCGTTTGGCCTTCTCTGTATTCCACCAAGTAAGTGCTATCCCATATAATCGACCGGTAGCATATCGCACTTTGCGATCATCGGGGCAATCGCAATTTAGAAAAGTGTTCTCTATTTCTTCAAACCAATGGAGGAGAGCGGTGACACCTTCAGTCCCTTCGTATTTTGGAGGGTCGCATGATTTGAAATGCTTATAGGTGCATTTAGTGGTATTTGGGGGAGGGTTGATAACGTGTTGATCTTCTTGATTGACAGGATTAGCGGTAAGTGCTTGTTGGACTTGGATTATAATGTTGGGTATTACGGCATTCATTTGTTAAGCGATTAGGGCAGCCATGCGCTCGCGGGCTTTTCCTGCTCTCATCTTCCTACGGGCGAGATTAGAAGACATCTACAAGGAATACATGTCAAGAGTATGAGTTGGATGTTTTTGGGTTCATGGGTCGCACTAGGAATGAACATTCATAAAATAATTTTAGAAAAATAAATCTACTACATCCATAGGATGTCTTGGCCTTTGCTCGTCATTAGGCCCTACATGCCGCCATACTTCACCTTCGTAATCATGTGGGCCCCCATGAATACCGGGTTTTTCATATGGTTCGCATGTGTTAGCCTGGTTACGTACACTAAAACCCAGAGAAAATCGAGAAATATGTATATAATGTATGAGATTTTGAATGTGTCCAGGTGTAGACACGGTGACACCTCAAAGTGGGTTAGTTCGAACGACGTTTGGTGTGGCATGCTTTGGCCTAATAGGTCCTTCGTACTCTCATCGTTAGTCCCCAGGTAGGCAAACTGGTCCGCTATATTGGATTTATACGAATGCCAACCTAGACAGGACGTTCCGACTACCGGTACTTGTACCCTTCCAGTTACTACATGCCCGTCGCAGAACTTACTTTGATGAGATTTGAAAATTGCAAAAAAATCTTTGAATAACAAAAGTATGAAGATGAATTGAATATATGAACATTGAAATATGTATGATGAATATGTATATAAGTATGTATGTTTGACTGTAAGTATAAACAGATATGAAACAAATAAATATCATAAGTTTGTATGTAACCACCTAATCAATTAAAATTTTAGGCAAACTATAGTATAGGCTCTAAGGGTCTAATAACCTATCCTATATCCCTATAGTCATGGCTCTGATACCAATCTGTCACACCCCGACCCGCAGCGGAAAAGGTGATCGGGGCATGATTGGGTTATCATCAAAGCTCATGACATTTATTTTAACGTTTCATATTCATTAATACACTTTAATGGAAAATTACAATCAATATTACATCATGTCCTAAATATCAATCTAGGCTTCATTGTTTTCTTCTAAGACATTTCCTATGTTTTCCTTGCTTCATCCTGTTCACCTGTATCATGTGTAAAAAGGGTTTTTGGATCAACAAAAAGTTGGCGAGTGAATCCTATGGAAAACATTTGAACAAGTTTATTTAATTGATTGTAAAATAGAGTGCACAACCAAACATGAGTAAAAATAGATGTAAACTTATTCACCAATCAATTTAATATTAAACAATACACACATGAACAATAATGGATCGTTTAGAGGCACGCATTGCTCATCTCGTCTCTTACGAGGAACTGATGGGCCTAATGAATGAATTGCATAAACTTGACAATATGAAATACATAACTACAAACAATATAAACTCAATAATACACACACGAACAATAATGGATTTGTTTTGAGGCACGTGTTGCTCAACTCGTCTCACACGAGGAACTGATGGGCCTAATGAATGAATCGCATATAAATAGACAAAATGAAATACATAACTACAAACAATATAAACTCAATAATCACACAAGAACAATAATGGATTTGTTTTGAGGCACGTGTTGCTCAACTCGTCTCACACGAGGAACTGATGGGCCTAATGAATGAATTGCATAGAAATAGACAAAATGAAATACATAACTACAAGCAATGTATACAATCTAAGTTTAGATCACAATATGGTATGGCACAAATTTAAATAAACGAGTTAATTTTATGACACATGACACACCCCAAAACGTGTAATTAAAAAGGGTAGTTGTAAGATTCACTCACATTGGGTGCGTTCGGTTGATAATGTTGAATGCACGCGAAGTTGGTTTTAACCACGAGTGAAATTAACCTAGATAATAACATAATGGTTTGGTAAATAATGGGATTTTATTAATCAATTTTAGTAGGATTGTTGGGTGTATTTTTGTGAGTTTAAGGCTATTTTCTAACCTTAAAAATGTTATTTTTAAGTATTTTTAATTGATTTTTAAATAAAATAAATAAATAAAAATAATAATAAAAAATGTTGACTTTTTGACCGTTGACCGTTGACTTTGACTGTTGACCGGTTCGTATGTGTGTATGTGTGCGCTGAGTGAGGCTCGAACCCGAGACCTCCCGTACGCGTGCACGCAGCTCTACCATCTGAGCTACGTGTCTAACCCGAAATATTTCTGTTTTTAATTATATTTATATACTAATTAGATTAAACTGAAAATCATTTATTTTTAAAAACGATTTAATGCGTCGGACCGGTGCGCTCCACAGGTCTCGAACCCGGGACCTGTGGGTTGAGTTAACACACAGTCCACCGCTGGACTGTGTGTCTAACTTGTTAAATAAACCGATTTTTATTATACTTATATACAAACTAAATATTTTCATTTCTATCTTAAATAAAAAGTTTAATAATTGTCCGGACCGGTGCGGTAGTCCGGATTCGAACTCGTGACGTGTGTTTAAACATTCACACAGTCCACCACTGGACTTGTATCTAACTTGGTTATTATTCTGGTTTTTATTAAACTTAACATGTAACAGCGGTGACTCCGGTTCGGTAAAAAAAAGAGCACTTTTATTAAGGCGAGTGTGCGTGGGACATGTATCGAACTCGAGACGTTTACGTGTTTAATGTGCACACAGTCCACCGCTGGACTGTGTGTCTAACCCGAGTTATAAGTTGATTTTAATTATACATATACACAACTGAAACTTCGTCTTCTTCGTTGAATTTAACCAGAATCGGAAAGTCCGACTGGTTCGATGTTTTAATCATGTTCTTTAGTGTTTTGAGGTTAATTACAGGTGAGATATATAAAAAGAATGAAAGATTTAAGCGTAAGGTATACCGACTGGACTCCTCTGTTTCTCCGGCGAAACTCCGGTGACAGCAGAAACTTCCGGCGACGTGTGTCCTGCGGCAGAGAGTCTTCAGCAAGCTTGAAATGGATGTGGGTGACTTCGGTATAAGCTCTGGGGGTTCAGTAAGGCTCAGAAGTGAAGGGTTCGGTTTTCCGGCGATGTGCAGAACTTTTCCAGCGAGTGGAATTACGTCGGGTAAAGGTGCGGTTTTGAGCGAAAAACTTTCCGGCGGTTATAACTTGTGTCGCAGACTCAGGTGTCGGTTATAACCGATGTCATAGTTAAAGTTTACGTTATAACTGAAGTAACCGTCAATTCTTGGCGAGAAAGTCGGAATTTCCGACGACTGAAATTTGGGCGCGCCGATTTTGAATTCGATAATCATGTTATGATTTAATTGTCTTCAATACTGAACAAGAAATACAAGTGGCGCAGTGGTTGGAGAGTTGAGTGTTAAGTTGTTGTTGACCCGGCTGACTGACCCGGGTTCGAAACCCGGCAGCAACATTATATTTTTATTTCATTATTTTTAACAATTTTTTCAAAAACAAATTATTTATTCCAATATAATAAATAATTATGTATCGTTTAAAATTATTTTGGGCATTAAATATGCAACGAAATTTTTAACTGATTGTTCGGTTAATAAACGGAGCGGGTTTGGTAAATCCGTTTTTGACGGCTGTTATCCATCACTGTTGATTCTGTCCTATCCGATTGTTTTTTAAATCTCAACGATCACACGTTTTCCATTAACCACATACCCATGCAAATGGGTAGCTTCGATATCATAGTAGGTATGGATTGGCTTAGGCGTCCGTGTTGAAGTTGTATGTTCGGAAAAGTTCATTCATCTTCTCCTTCCCAATAACGATTCCTTACACGTCTATGGCGAGAAACCCTCCAAAGGTCTCAAGCTTATGTCGTGTATCCGAGCGAACAAGTACTTGCGTAAGGAATACTTAGCCTTTTTGCCCACATCATGGAAAAGAAGGATAAGGGTCCAAGCGTGAGTTAAGTTCCCGTTGTGCGTTATTACCCTGACGTCTTCCCTGAGGATCTTCCTAGTCCTCCTCCTTGTTCAGTTGACTTTCGCATCAATCTCATCCCTGGTGCAACTCCTGTTGCAAAATCCCCCTATCGTCTAGCACCCTCGGAGATGCAAGAGCTGTCTAGCCAACTTCAGGAGCTTCTTGATAAAGGCATCATACGCCCTAGCACATCTCCTTGGGGCGCTCCTGTTCTATTCGCCAAAAAGAAAGACGGATCCTTCCGAATGTGCATCGACTATCGTGAGCTCAACAAGCTTACGGTCAAGAACCGATACCCTCTTCCTCGTATCGACGGCCTTTTTGATCAGCTTCAAGGCGCGACTTGTTTCTCGAAAATTGACCTTCGCTCTGGTTATCATCAACTTCGAGTCCTCGAAGAAGATATACCCGAAACCATGTTATGGGCACTACGAGTTTGTAGTCATGCCATTCGGTTTGACCAACGCACCCGCCGTGTTTATGGATTTGATGCATCGCGGCTGTAAACCCTATCTCGACCGATTCGTGATCGTCTTCATTGACAATATCCAAATCTATTCCAAGACACGAGAAGAGCATGAGCGACACTTGCGTCTTATCCTTTGGCTTTTACGTACTGAACGTCTCTACACCAAGTTCTCCAATTGTGAATTTTGGCTAAAGGAGGTTCAATTCCTTGTTCATGTCGTCAAGAACTTGGTATTCATGTTGAACCCGAGAAAATTGAGGCGGTGAAGAATTGGATTGCTCCTAAGTCTCCGTCTGAAATTCGTTTGTTTCTCGGCTTAGCCGGTTATTACAATCGGTTTATCTCAAATTTCTCTAAAATGGTCGTGCCTCTCACTTCCTTGACTCAAAAGGATAAACTTTTTGTTTGGAGTTCCGAACAAGAGGAGTCTTTTCAAACGCTCAACGACATGCTTTGCGATGCTCCTATCCTAGCCCTTCCTGATGCTACTGACGACTTTTTCGTGTATTGCGATGCCTCAAAACAAGGTCTTGGTTGCGTTCTTATGCAACGAGATAAGGTTATCGCTTACACGTCACGATAACTCAAGATACATGAGAAGAACTATACAACGCACGACCTTGAACTTGGTGCAGTTGTTTTTGCATTGAAGATATGGTGACACTACCTTTATGTTGCAAAGTGTACGGTCTTCACTGACCATAAGAGCCTCCAACACATCTATAATAAAAAAGAACTCAACATGCGTCAGTGTTGTTGGGTGGAATTGTTAAACGACTACGATTGCGATATTCGTTACCACCGTGGTAAGGCGAATGTTGTAATCGACGCACTTAGTCGGAGAACTCATGTTAAGAGTTTACATTGCTACAAACCTTGGGAAAGCTTCAAGAGCTGATTCGTGAGGCACAATACTCGACCGTTAATGAGGGTAACCTCGATAATGAGTTGAAGTGTGGTGCTAAAAACCAACTCGTGACCAAATCCAATGGCATCATGTGCTATCTTGGCCGTATTTGGATTCCAAACCGTGATACTTCATGACCTCTTGATGAGTGAAGCTCATAAATCTCGGTATTCTATTTATCCCGACGCTGATAAGATGTATCATGACCTTCGTGCGTCTTATTAGTTGCCTAGTATGAAGAAAGATATCGCCTGCTACGTTTCGAAATGCATTACTTGTTCAAAGGTAAAGGCCGAACTTCAACGTCCCTCTGGCCTACTCGAACAACCGGAAATTCCTGTTTGGAAATGGGAGAGTATTGCCATGGATTTCATTATCAAACTCCCTCAAACATTGTCTAGTCACGATAGTATTTGGGTAATCATCGATCGTCTGACCAAATCTACTCATTTCCTTCCCATACATGAAGACTACCGAGTCAAGAAATTCACTCGTATCTACACAGATGAAGTCATCTGTCATCACGGTGTCCTCATTGAAATTACCTCGGGTCATGATGGTCGTTTAACGTCTCGTCTTTGGCAAACATTTCAAAAAGCTCTTGGTACTCACCTCAATCTCAACACTGCTTTCCATCCTCAGTCTGATGGTCAAACCGAGTGTACTATCGAAACTCTAGAGGGCATGCTTCGTTCTTGCGTAATTGATTTTGGTGGGGACATGCACTTGCATTTGGTCAAATTCCTGTATAATAACAATTACCACGCGAGTATTCAAATGGCACCTTTCGAGGCATTGTATGGACGCAAGTGCCGATCGCCATTTTTTGGCACGAGATAGGGGAAGCTCAAATCACCGGTCCCGAGCTTATACAACAGATGACGGACAAGATTTTGCAGTGTTGGGACAACTTTCTCAAAGCAAGAAACCGATAAAAGAGTTACGCAGATAAAAGACGCAAGCCTTTGGAATTCAACGTTGGTGACTTTGTACTTCTCAAGGTATCCTCTTGGAAGGGTGTGGTTTGTTTCGGAAAGAAGGGAAAACTCGCTCCTCTCTATGTGGGTCCTTTCAGGATTCTCGAAAGGATTGGTAAGGTAGCATACCGACTGGACCTACCACAAGAGCTCAACAACGTTCATCCTACCTTCCACGTCTCAAACTTAAGAGATGTCTTGTCAAAGAAGGACTCCAAGTCCCACTGGAAGATCTTCAAATCAATGAGACCTTGCCCTTCATGGAGAAACCAGTCGAATCATTGAGGTAGGCACTAAGCAACTAAGGCGTAGTCGAATTCCCATGGTGAAGGTTCAGTGGGAAGGAAAACGTGGCACTGAGTTTACTTGGGAACTTGAAAGCGACATGAAGACTAAGTATCCGCATTTGTTGGTTGCATCTTCCTAACTTTCGGGACGAAATTCCCTAAAGGAGGGGAGACTGTAACACTTCCCATTTGTAACTTTCTGTTTTTAGTAAGTTTGCTTGGTGTTTCTATTTTTTGAAAGTCCAAAACCTTGTAATCGTATTTCATTTCCAATTCATTGTAAATCCAAGGCTTTGATTGAAATCAAATTGATCAACTATGCGAATTCACAACCTTTATGCATGCTTATAATTATGAACGTACGTTTATTCGTTGCTCGATTAACCAATTCAAAATGACTGGTGAATACCTATTATACGTTGTAAAACTTAAAATCCAAGTCAAGCAAGATGATTAGTGATTTTTAACACAAATATATATGCTTTCGGCATCGTACTATTTGTTAAATTTATATTGTAACACTTCTACGTAAACAAGTCTTTTTTTAGGTTTAGATAAGACCCTTAATATTGGTTTCGATCTTTCAAACAAGTCACAAGTGTATGGATATCATGTACAACAAATAATCACCACATAAACCTCAATATATATATCAAAAAAAAGGAAAAGAGGACAGCTTGCAGCCACAAGCTGTCACTCTTACATGCTCTCTTCTTTCAAGTCCAAACCACCAACTAACCCACTAAATGCAACCCTAATCCAAACCCTAATCTTCCCACTATAAAACCCCACCTTTCCCCAACATTTTCTCACTTTTTCAAGCCTCCAAACACTTCAAAAATCCTCTCTAAGTCCGAGAACTTTCTGCTGAAACATTTCCTTCGTTGTTTAAACCTTGTTTCTTCTTCTAACACACTTGGATAATCTCTATGAAGGTTCTCACAAGTTTGCTTGGGCAAACTAAGGTGAAACCTCACCATTTTGAGGTCAAAAAGTGTGCTAAACTTTCTGCCCATTTTTATCTTTTCAAAACTTTAAAATTTCAAGGTTTCTTCATGTTTTCTTCCTCAACAACGTTTGCTAAGCCCCATGGATGTTACCATAGGTTTTCCATGGATAACCAAGGTGGAACAATACCATTTTTGGGGCCAAACTTTCTGTTTTGCAAGCTAAACTTATAAACTTTTTGAACTTGTTTTAATCTTAACAACTCTATGCTACTTGTGCCTCTAATCAAGTTTATGGTTAGTGAGCTAGCTAGACTTGTTCCATACAAAATCAAGAGGTATAACATGCCTCTAAACTTGTGGTTATTACTGGCTTCTTTAACACACAAGTGTTGAACCATCCGAGCTTGGTGAAGGTGTGATTACATGGAGGCCTTGGCTATCCAACTTTTCAATCCACCCCTCACTTGATGATTTCTATCCACTAAGCTATGGATCGGTAGACTTGAACCTTGTTCCTACATGACCCGATCAATTTGATCGGGCACTCGCCATCTTTTTTCAATCACCTTTAATTGAGTAACAAGGCTACGACACGTCCCCAAACGTTGCCATGTTTAGGATGCACGCGCCTAGCTTGCTTATTCAGTCTGAAACATAGTTTAGTGAAGTACTTTATTCATGATCATCCGGATTGTCCTTGTGGCAATTTGTGTATTGGTGAATCTTATGAAAGAGTTTAAAGACGGTTATCCACCTACCTCCATGCATGACTTCTATGACTTCCATGACTTATATGGAATCTATATTTATATGATAAACCTGTATTAATATATGTAAATAATAAGTTTAACCGACCCTTTGACACAATGTATGGTTACTTGTCCTAACATTAGGTTATTTTATCTAAGGCCTAACCATCATTACGATTCTATTGGGCATTACCCATAAAAACGCAAACACCCTACGGGGCTTATAGTGTCAAAAACGAGCGTTAACGTCTAGATAATTACTTTCGACTATACATACTTTTTGCATACTTAAATTCCTAAAACTACAAAATCCATCGTCATTCCAATACATACACACCTACGTTTCCTTGTGTAGGATAACTCGGTGTTCGTCCCCCTAATCAACCTAAACGCTTTCACGGAATTAACTTTGCAAAACCGTGAGTACACTTGACACCCTTTTTATGCTTTACACTTTTGGGTGCAATATGTTAAAACTATCATAAACACACTAAACCACACTTTCATTCTATGAAATCACACAAACAATCCATCATACATGCTATAGTTATGTGATACTTGAATTGTTTTCTTGGAACATTCTTATGTGATACTAAATGTCATTAACTTCGATCAAGCCTCCCTTAACACGTATAGCGCTATAGGAGTAATGCACCGCCCGTATTTTGAGGTCAATGTTAAGTCTTTAATCTATTATGCGGTACACTTGAGGATTGACTTGTGGTTCACATGCCTTGTTTACATTATTCTCGTATGTCACACCCCGACCCGCAGCGGAATAAGAGTCGGGCATAATTGGTGGTTATCACCAAAGCTCATGATATTTACTAATATGTTTCATATTTATTAAAGTCAAAGTTACATTTCCAAATATCCAAACATGTCCATACAATACAAAGAAAATAAACCAAACATAACAATCCCAAACTCTAAATCATTTTATTCTTCTAGTCCAATCCTATGTGTTTCTGGCCGCAGCTGGTTCACCTGTATCATGTGTAAAAATGGGGGTTTTTGGGTCAACATCAGTTGGCGAGTGAACCTTGTTAGATAAACATTTGTTATTGATTTTCTTGTTAGTTTATCAATGAAAAATTGTGCATAATCATAAATGAGCAAATGTAAATAACCATGCAGTAGCAATAGCAATCACAACTATAATATACAATAACACATGATAACATACATTAACATACCAACATCATACGATAAATAACATGAATGAAACTGTGCGATCAAGGCTCAATCAAACGGAGCCGATCGTATTGCATGTACTGAAAATGAAAAATGTCTGTGCGATCAAGGCTCAATCAAACGGAGCCGATCGTATGTGGGCACGCCAGGTTCACGCTCATAATGTAATGGGGAACATGCTCAATGCTCATAATGTAATGGGGAGCGGCGGCCTATGAAATTGCATGTACTGAAAATAATAAATTGCATCTAACGATAACCACACAACAGTTGAAACAAACTGAATACACATGTTCATGATATGATGTATGCACAATGATTTAAATATAATATATAGCAAGACACATGATACACCCAAAACGTGATTAAAACGGGGAATTTGTAAAGATTCACTCACATTTGGTGCGTTTGATTGGAGATGATGAGATGCGCACGAGTCGGGAGAATTGAACAACGAGAATTACTAACCTAAATAATAACGGAAAAAAAATATAGCAAACGAGTGGATTTTATTAAGGATTTTAATGGAATTTTTAGATATATTTTTGTGAGTTTAAGGCTATTTTCTATCTTTGAAAATGTTATTTTTAAGTATTTTTAATTGATTTTTAAATTAAATTAAATAAATAAAAATATAAAAAAAATTGTTTATTTTGTGTTGACCGTTGACCGTTGACGTGATGTTGACCTGTTGACCGGTTCGGTCAGTGTGCATGAATGCGCTGGGTGAGACTCGAACCCGAGACCTCCCGTACGCGTGCACGCAGCTCTACCAACTGAGCTACGTGTCTAACCCGAAATAATCTTGTTTTTAATTATATTTATATACTAATTCGATTTAACCAAAATTCTTTTAATTTCAAAAACATTTTAATTCGTTCAACCGGTGCCAGTAACAGGTTTCGAACCCGGGACTTGTGCTTTAACATCACACACAGTCCACCGCTGGACTGTGTGTCTAACTAGGTTAATATACCAATTTTTATTATACTTAACAACTAACGGAGTTAATCCGGTTCAGTTTTAAACAAAAAGGCATTTTATCACATAGGGAGTGCGTGTATCAGGGATCGAACTCGTGACATGCGCGTATATTTTGCACACAGTCCACCGCTGGACTGTGTGTCTAACCCGTTCATATTACTGATTTTAAATAAACTTATAACTTAACTATCTTCGTCTTCTTCACTCAATTTACAGTCGACTGTGTTACTAATCCGTTTCTTGCTTTTACGATTATCAATCATTCATAAGATTAAAATGAAATAGCAGAGACGGTGTTGGAAGTAAACATACCGTAGGAATGATTTATCACAGAGTTTCCGGCAATGCGTCGGCTCTGTTTTTGTGCACCTCAACTGAACAAAACAATTAACCGTTTTGATTAGCCAATCGTGGAATTGAAGTGATAAACAAACGTTAACAGTGTGATTGAAGGTCCTTACCGTTTCACAGACGGAAATAAAGATTTCCAGAAATTTTCCAGCGAACTTGAATTATCTGATAATGGTGTCTGAATTAGATTTCAGTTGAAAGGTTTAGAAATAGCTTAACAATTGTTAGACTACGACGGTATTGAAAGAATTACCGTTTTGATGATGAATACGGTTTTCGCGAAACTTGCAGAAATTTCCGGCGAGTTGATTTAAGCGTTCTGATGGACTGAATGTATGACGAAAGTGAAATGGAAGGTTTGTACGATGTTTCTGAGTCGCGAGAGGGGTCTTGATTGAAGTAATTCAGTCATTGATCATTTTCGGTTATAAAAACCGATCATGATCAAAATTGAAGTTCATTCAAATCCGAATTGATTAGGATTTGTCGGTGCATCGGTTATAAACCTGAATGTGCGATTAATCAAACGATTAGACGGTTGAATTGCCGATTTCGGTTTCTCAGTTGGCGCAACCGGTTTAACTAGGTTTGTGTATAAGAGTTATTTGTTTCCCTAAGTTGACAGAAAACAAACAAGTGGCGGAGTGGTGATGTGTGTGAGCGTTAAGTCTTTGGGTTTAAATTCCGGCTGACCCGGGTTCGAGTCCCGGCAGCATCATTTTATTTTTATTTATTTTGTTTTCACTTTTTATCAAAAATAATTTTTATAGTTTAGTTTGTTTATTAATTATGTATCATTAAAAATCAAAATAACCATAAATACACAACGTGACATTTAGAACTTGATATTCGATTACAAAACGATGCGGGTTTTGGAAACCCGTTTTTGATAAATGTTACAGTATCCCCTACTTTTAGGAATTTCGTCCCGAAATTTAAGTAGTAGTAGGAAAAAGATGTGGGTATTTTTCGCGCCTTGAGTCTTCACGTTCCCAAGTAAACTCAGGTCCCCGTTTCGACTCCCAGCGTACCCTAACAATTGGAATGCGACTTCGTCGTAGACGTTTCTCTCCGAAGTCCATGATCTCTACTGGTCTTTCAATAAAATGCATAGATTCATCAATCTGAATATCTTCCAGAGGAATGTGGAGGTTTTCATCAGCGAGGCACTTCTTCAAGTTTGATACGTGGAATGTGGGATGAATCCTGTTGAGTTCTTCTGGTAGATCAAGCTTGTATGCTACAGGTCCTACTCTTTCGAGTATCTTGAAAGGTCCTACGTAGCGTGGTGCTAGCTTGCCCTTTTGACCAAAACGAACTACTCCCTTCCACGGTGATACTTTTAGAAGTACATAATCACCAATGTTAAACTCTAAAGGCTTCCGTCGTTTATCTGCATAACTCTTTTGACGACTTTGGGCCGCTAGAAGATTGTTTCGAATTTGATGGATCTTATCTGTGGTTTCTTGGATCAATTCTGGACCAGTGATTTGAGCTTCCCCAATTTCGTGCCAACATACAGGAGATCGGCACTTACGACCATATAAGGCTTCAAAAGGTGCCATGCCGATGCTTGAATGATAGCTGTTGTTGTACGAAAATTCAAGTAATGGAAGATGAGCGTCCCAATTTCCCTTGAAGTCTATGACACATGCTCGAAGCATATCTTCAAGAGTTTGTATGGTGCGTTCAGATTGACCATCAGTTTGAGGGTGATAGGCGGTACTGAGATCTAATCGCGTACCCATAGCGGCTTGTACTGCTTGCCATGTTCGTGAAGTAAAACGACCATCACGATCAGAAATAATGCTTAATGGTACCCCATGTCGGCTTACGATTTCGCTGATATAAATACGAGCTAGCTTTTCGTTCTTGAAATCTTCGCGGATAGGAATAAAGTGAGCTGATTTTGTAAGTCGGTCAATTATTACCCATATAGTGTCATACCCACCAGAAGTGCGAGGTAACCCGGTAATGAAGTCCATGGTTATATTTTCCCACTTCCATACAGGTATTTCAGGTTGGACCAGAAGTCTTGAGGGTCTTTGGTGTTCAGCTTTCACCTGGAACATGTAAGGCACTTGGAAACAAAAACAGCAATATCCTTTTTCATTCCAGGCCACCAATAGGTATATCGTAGGTCTTGATACATCTTATCGGCTCGTGTGTGTATAGAGTATCGCGTTTTGTGAGCTTCCTTCATAAGAATTTCACGAAGATTGTTGTGGTTAGGAATCCAGATACGATCTAGGTAGTACAGATTACCGTCAGATTTAGTTTCAATTTTAAGTTCAGCTCCACAGGACATCTCCTTTCGTACTTCATCTTCCGTTACTGAAACATGTTGGGCTTCTCGAATTTGATCTTTAATGTCAGTTATGATTTGCGAACATAGAAGATGAATGGAGTTCGCATAACCCTTTCGACTAAGTGCATCAGCCACCACATTTGCTTTGCCAGGGTGGTATCGAATTTCACAGTCGTAGTCATTTAGAAGTTCGACCCATCTTCGTTGCCTCATGTTTAACTCCTTTTGATTGAAGATATGTTGAAGACTCTTGTGGTCAGTGTATATTTCACACTTAGTACCATAGAGATAATGTCTCCATATCTTAAGAGCGAACACAACGGCTCCAAGTTCTAGGTCATGAGTGGTGTAGTTCTTCTCATGCGTCTTGAGTTGTCTCGAAGCATAAGCTATAACTTTTCCTCTTTGCATTAGAATGCAGCCTAATCCTTGCCCTGACGCATCGCAATATACCACGAAATCATCACAACCTTCAGGAAGAGTAAGGATTGGTGCATCACAAAGTTTTTGTTTAAGAGTTTGGAAGGCTTCTTCTTGCTTGGGTCCCCATATGAAAGGTTTTCCCTTATGAGTGAAAGCCGTGAGTGGTACAGCAATACGAGAGAAGTTTGAAATGAAACGACGATAATAACCAGCCAAACCAAGAAAAGATCTTACTTCAGTTGGTGTACGTGGAGCTTGCCATTCTTGTACCGCTTTGATCTTTGAAGGGTCGACATGTATTCCCTTGTCATTGACTACATGTCCGAGGAATTGCACCCTTTTAACCAAAATTCGCATTTGGAGAATTTGGCGTAAAGCTTTTCATTCTCTAGAAGTGTAAGGATGAGTCGAAGATGACGCTCATGATCAGACTTAGACTTTGAATAAATAAGAATGTCGTCGATGAAGACTATAACAAATCGATCAAGATAAGGTTTGCAGACTCTGTTCATTAGGTCCATGAAGACAGCTGGTGCGTTGGTTAAACCAAATGGCATGACCATGAATTCATAATGGCCATAACGAGTTCAGAAAGCAGTCTTAGGGACGTCTTCTTCATGTACTCTAAGTTGATGATAGCCAGATCAAAGGTCGATTTTTGAAAACCAGTTGGCACCTTGAAGTTGGTCAAGAAGATCATCAATGCGAGGTAAAGGATATCGATTCTTGATTGTTAATTTGTTGAGCTCTCTATAGTCGATGCACATACGAAACGATCCATCTTTCTTCTTTACGAAAAGGACAGGTGCACCCCAAGGCGATGAGCTAGGACGTATGAATCCCTTGTCAGTCAACTCTTGTAATTGACTGGCTAGCTCTTGCATTTCAGAGGGGGCTAACCTATAAGGAGACTTTGCAACTGGTGTAGCACCAGGTATAAGATCAATACGGAATTCGACTTCTCTAACTGGAGGAAGTCCTGAAATGTCGTCAGGAAAAACTCGCGGGAAATCTTTTACTACTGGAATGTCTTCAAGTTTCTTATCCATGGTTCCCTTTTTGATGATATGAGCTAAAAACGCGATATAATTCTTGCGAAGATATTTTTGAGCTTGAAGACAAGACATTAAGCTGAGCCCTTTCGACGAGGTTTCTCCAAAGATTCGAAGAGTCTGACCGTTTGAAAGAGGAATACGTATAATCTTTTCGCGACATACAACTTCTGCCTGATGTTGACTAAGCCAGTCCATACCGATTATGATATCAAAACTTCCCAGCTTCATAGGAATAAGGTCGACTGAGAAATCGTGGTCGTTTAGGGTGAGTGTACAGTTGCGTATAATAGAGTTTAATGAAACTGGTTTCCGGTCAGCAACTTCTACCGTTATGGATTCCATGAGCTTATCCCGATTTTGGTTTAAGATAGGTTCAAATTCTAAGGACACAAAACTTCTATCCGCACCAGTATAAAATAACATAGATGCATATCTACCATTTATAAGGAACGTACCGTTAACCACATTGCCATCAGCTCTAGCCTGATTAGCGTTGATATTGAAAGCCCTTCCTCTTGCAGGTGGAGGAGCTTGGTTCGCTTGATTCACCGGGTTGGCTTGGGCCTGAGCATGAATAATGTTTACCAACCTTGGACAAGTGTTTCTGAAATGGCTTGGGTCTCAGCAATTGTCAAGCCTGCATAGGTTGACCCATAGAATAATTAGGTTGGTAATATGTTTGGGCTAAATGTTGGGTGGGTGGTAATAGTAGGGGTTGTTGGGCTTGACCCATTATTTGTTGGTGGGTTTGGGTCGAAGGCTGGTGGCGGTTCGTTTGCTAAGGCATGCGGCAGGTTTGAATAGTATGACCTGCGCGACCACAGCCGGTGCAATGTTGACAAGGATAATCAGGAGAATGGTGATATTGGCAACGGTTGCATTTTGGTAACGGGCCAGAGATTTTGGTCTTTTGTGTGGTGCAGGTGAAGGGGCGACTTGGGTAATGGGTGCAGCAGAAATAGGGTAATTGGTTTGTGTGACGGTGAAGTTTCTGGTGTTATGCTTCCTCTTGTTAGCAAACTTAGAGGAGAAGGTGGAATGGTTTGAAGTTTGACCCTCAACAGGGGCTTTCTTTTTCTCTTCTTTAAACTTCCCGTTGCGAATTCGATTCTCGGTCAGTTCAGTTGCTAGCTCCATAGCAGCTTCAAGTGTTACCGGTGAAATGCTGAGGACTGAATCCTGAATTTTCGAGGGAAGTCCTCGAATATAATGCTCGATCAGACGATAAGTTGGGGTGATCAAATTTAGAACCATTTGGTTCAACTCCAAGAACCTCTTGTTATAGGTGGTATGATCTCCCTCCTTTTGCTTTAAAGAATGAAATTCGTCCTCCAATTTTTTAATTTCACTCTTAGGACAGAAACGCCTGGTCATGATTTCCCTTAGTTCCTCCCAAGTTAAGGCCATTGCATCCTCAATTCCCCTCTTCCCCTTTTCAGTATTCCACCAGGTAAGAGCTACCCCAAATAGTCTTCCGGTGGCGTATCGAACCTTGCGATCCTCAGGACAATCGCAATTGAGAAAAGTGTTTTCCATCTCCTCAAACTAGTGGAGGAGAGCAGTGACACCTTCGGTCCCTTCAAATTTAGGAGGATCACAAGACTTGAAATGTTTATATGAGCACTTGCTGGTAGGAGGGTTGCTGATGTTCTGGTCGTCTTGTTGGGGAGGATTAGTAGGATTTGTAGCAAGGGCTTGTTGTACTTGGACCACAATGTCAGGCAGTATCGTGGCCATTTGTTTCGCGATTTGTGTGGCCAAGCGTTCCTGAGACCTTCCTGATCTTTTACCCCCTCGTTGTTGTTTGGATGACATCTATAGGAACATACATAAGAAGATTGTGAGTTTATGGAGTCTTTTTAGGTGTCATGTGTCTTTATGAAAAATGAAAATAACATAAATATCAATAATGCAACTACATCCATAGGATGTCTTGGGTTTGCTCATGTTGGGCCTCAAATGTCCCCCATACCTTCACCTATATAGTCATGTGGGCCCCCATGGCTATTGGCTTGGTAGGATTCACATTAGTATTGGTGATTTAACACTTGCATCACCCGAATGCAAACCACAAAATATGTTTACGAGATGTATGGTCGGAATGTGTCCAGGTGTAGACACAATGACAACTCAAAGTGGGGTTAGCTCACACGATGTTTGGTATAGCATGCTTTGGCCTAATAGGTACTTCGTACTCTCATCGTTAGTCCCTAGGTAGGCAAACTGGTCCTTTATTTTGGATTTATACGAATGCCAGCCTAGACAGGACGTTCCACTACCGGTACTGGTACCCTTCCAGTTACTACATGCCCGTCATGAGAACTCACTTTGATGGGATTTGAAAACACAAAAATCATTGTAAAAACAATCATGATGTGGTGTGTGCTTTCATGGATATGATGTGTTATGAGAATATGATTCATGATAGGCATTATATGATAATACATACTTATGAACATGCTTGCATAATATTGAATATAACATTTAACATAAAACATATAAACATCATGAAATTTGGCATGTAACACACAAAAATCTTATAAGTTTCTAATCAACTATAGCATAGGCTCTAAGGGACTAATAACCTATCCTATATCCCTATAGTCATGGCTCTGATACCAATCTGTCACACCCTGACTCGCAGCGGAATAAGAGTCGGGGCATAATTGGGTTATCACCAAAGCTCATGAAATTTACTAATATGTTTCTTATTTATTAAAGTCAAAGTTACATTTCCAAATATCCAAACATGTCCATACAATACAAAGAAAATAAACCAAACATAACAATTCCAAACTCTAAATCATTTTATTCTTCTAATCCAATCCTATGTGTTTCTTGCTGCAGCTGGTTCACCTGTATCATGTGTAAAAATGGGGTTTTTTGGGTCAACATAAGTTGGCGAGTGAACCTTGTTAGATAAACATTTGTTATTGATTTTCTTGTTAGTTTATCAATGAAAAATTGTACATAATCATAAATGAGCAAATGTAAATAACCATGCAGTAGCAATAGCAATCACAACTATAATATACAATAACACATGATAACATACATTAACATACCAACATCATACGATAAATAACATGAATGAAACTGTGCGATCAAGGCTCAATCAAACGGAGTCGATCGTATTGCATGTATTGAAAATGAGAAATGTCTGTGCGATCAAGGCTCAATCAAACGGAGCCGATCGTATGTGGGCACGCCAGGTTCACGCTCATAATGTAATGGGGAACATGCTCAACGCTCATAATGTAATGGGGAGCGGCGGCCTATGAAATTGCATGTACTGAAAATAATAAATTGCATCTAATGATAACCACACAACAGTTGAAACAAACTGAATACACATGTTCATGATATGATGTATGCACAATGATTTAAATATAATATATAGCAAGACACATGATACACCCCAAAACGTGATTAAAATGGGGAATTTGTAAAGATTCACTCACATTGGGTGCGTTTGATTGGAGATGATGAGATACGCACGAGTCGGGAGAATTGAACAACGAGAATTACTAACCTAAATAATAACGGGAAAAAAATATAGTAAATGAGTGGATTTTATTAAGGATTTTAATGAAATTTTTAGATATATTTTTGTGAGTTTAAGGCTATTTTCTATCTTTGAAAATGTTATTTTTAAGTATTTTTAATTGATTTTTAAATTAAATTAAATAAATAAAAACAAAAAAAAATTGTTTATTTTGCGTTGACCGTTGACCGTTGACTTGTTGACCTATTGACCGGTTCGGTCAGTGTGCATGAATGCGCTGGGTGAGACTCGAACCCGAGACCTCCCGTACGCGTGCACGCAGCTCTACCAACTGAGCTACGTGTCTAACCCGAAATAATCTTGTTTTTAATTATATTTATATACTAATTCGATTTAACCGAAATTCTTTTAATTTCAAAAACATTTTAATCCGTTCAACCGGTGCCAGTAACAGGTTTCGAACCCGGGACTTGTGCTTTAACATCACACACAGTCCACCGCTGGACTGTGTGTCTAACTTGGTTAATATACCAATTTTTATTATACTTAACAACTAACGGAGTTAATCCGGTTCAGTTTTAAACAAAAAGGCATTTTATCACATAGGGAGTGCGTGTATCAGGGATCGAACTCGTGACATGCGCGTATATTTTGCACACAGTCCACCGCTGGACTGTGTGTCTAACCCGTTCATATTACTGATTTTAAATAAACTTATAACTTAACTATCTTCGTCTTCTTCACTCAATTTACAGTCGACTGTGTTACTAATCCGTTTCTTGCTTTTACGATTATCAATCATTCATAAGATTAAAATGAAATAGCAGAGACGGTGTTGGAAGTAAACATACCGTAGGAATGATTTATCACAGAGTTTCCGGCAATGCGTCGGCTCTATTTTTGTGCACCTCAACTGAACAAAACAATTAACCGTTTTGATTAGCCAATCGTGGAATTGAAGTGATAAACAAACGTTAACAGTGTGATTGAAGGTCCTTACCGTTTCACAGACGGAAATAAAGATTTCCAGAAATTTTCCGGCGAACTGGAATTATCTGATAATGGTGTCTGAATTCAATTTCAATTGAAAGGTTTAAGTTAGAAATAGCTTAACAATTGTTAGACTACGACGGTATTGAAAGAATTACCGTTTTGATGATGAATACGGTTTTCCGGCGAACTTGCAGAAATTTCTGGCGAGTTGATTTAAGCGTTCTGATGGACTGAATGTATGACGAAAGTGAAATGGAAGGTTTGTATGATGTTTCTGAGTCGCGAGAGGGGTCTTGATTGAAGTAATTCAGTCATTGATCATTTTCGGTTATAAAAACCGATCATGATCAAAATTGAAGTTCATTCAAATCCGAATTGATTAGGATTTGTCGGTGCATCGGTTATAAACCTGAATGTGCGATTAATCAAACGATTAGACGGTTGAATTGCCGATTTCGGTTTTTCAGTTGGCGCAACCGGTTTAACTAGGTTTGTGTATAAGAGTTATTTGTTTCCCTAAGTTGACAGAAAACAAACAAGTGGCGGAGTGGTGATGTGTGTGAGCGTTAAGTCTTTGGGTTTAAATTCCGGCTGACCCGGGTTCGAGTCCCGGCAGCATCATTTTATTTTTATTTATTTTGTTTTCACTTTTTATCAAAAATAATTTTTATAGTTTAGTTTTTTATTAATTATGTATCATTAAAAATCAAAATAACCATAAATACACAACGTGACATTTATAACTTGATATTCGATTACAAAACGGAGCGGGTTTTGGAAACCCGTTTTTGACAAATGTTACATCGTATACTAGCTTATCATGTGAATTTGTTTAAACGTTTTTACTATGTATGCTATGATTCAAACTTGTATACTAGCCAATACTTTGTTATTGAAATATACTTTTTAACATGTTGTAGGTCGATGAAGTTGGTATGACAAAACTTAGTAGGATTGGCATAGAAACACGCTTAGACTGCTAAGTTAGTTAATATGTTTTGTTGAACTTATCTCATTTATGGTACTTTGTATTCGAATTATGTTGTATTTGATAATTTGATGAATGAAAGAAATGGGTTGTTTAATTAAATATTGTCACATTTAGTGTTATGATGTCTCGAGCAATCTCGTTCGTCTCACTCCGATGTTTCCGCCATCGGTTGGGGTGTGACAATTCTTGTCTCCGCAACTATAACATCCAGTCCCTTTCCATTACTGTTCCCATTTCTGTTCTCGTTCTTGTTTCCATTTCCTCCTCCCATACTAGTAGCTCAACAAGTTTCCTTGCGGTGCTAAGTTGTTGAACCCAGATAAACAATGCTTCTTTAACTTAATGTGAAAATAGCGTGTGGAAATAGAAATCGAACTTTCAAGAAACACAACTTACAGGATTTTCAAGTTTATATCACCGTGATGTTATTGATTATCACAAATGAATACTTTGATAATTTGTTGTTAAAGGGTAATGGAGTTTTGTTGTATGTATTAAATGCTTGGCTTAACTCCCCATCCTTTCATGATTTACTTCTCTATTTATAGAGAGTTTTGAGCATGAATATACATTTGTTTATTCATGTACTTGCCCTGGATAAAGTAACTTTTTGGCATATTCAATGAATCCACTAAGGTCAACCTGCTACTTTAAAAATATGGTAGAGTTTTATCTTCTTGACAAGTTGGCTCATTTGAAGTTTTGATGGACAGCTCATCAGAAAATCTGTTGAACACATCACCAAATTTTCTGACGATTGGAGTTCATTCGATTTTGATGATATTAAATATCATCAGATCTACCATAATGATCTTTTCTGGTCGTCTTCTTATGCTTGTGATCAATTTCTGATGAGTGTTGAAGATGTATATCTTTTCGTCCTGATTATCTTGTATCTTCTTTCTGTTTGACCTTCATGGCAATATCTTCAGCACATGATCATATTTTTCTTCAATACATACATAAAAGTTTTCTAACAGTTTTCCCTAAGTATTGTAAGAAAAAGAACATCTCAAGACAAAGAACAAAAACTTCAAAACATCAAAATTCAAATTGCAGACAAACATTTTTCAGTAAAAAAAGAATAACAGAAATAAAATTGTCTTTCAGGCAATCTTCAAGTTACTTTTGCAAAATCCCCTCCCTTCAGTTTTTTCTTGTGGCCGATCCTCTTTTTGATACTCTGAACATGTCTTTATACCAGCCTCTTGTTGTGATCCATTCATTTATGATGTCTTCTATTTTTTTTCTCAGCCTTTCCTTGTTTTCCCTTTATCCTTGAGTTGCTCCTATTTCTTGTTCATGCAATCTTTAATATAATTGAGGGTCTGGTTTGAATACCTGTATATTTCATCAACTCTGAACAATGCCTTTTTATCTTCATGATTCCTAAAGACAACAGACAATTCAGGTTCTTCAAAGATGACTCCTATCCTAGCTTCTTGCTCAAGTTCAGCTGAAATGGATGTATCAGGAGGGAGTACTTGTACTTTCTTGCTCAACATATAATAAAAGGTAATGCAAAGACAAAATCAGATAGGGCTGCCCTAGTGAACATTTTCTTTCCTGCCTCTGTCAGGCTATGAAGAGCCCTCCTGATGATCTTTGTTTTTCCTGTCTTTTGATCATAAATTTGCTTGAGCTTCATTAAATCCATAGGATGAAGTTCATCAACCAGATCATTATCCACCACTATTGTTTGACTGCCATTCAATCTGATGAGTGTTTATTTGTTTTGCACATGAACTCCCACTATTTCTTCTACAATAGCTTGGTATCCACCTTGAGCACTTTTACCACAGGATCTGGATGAGGTTTATGAAGACTGCCTTCTCCTCTTTTTACTTTTTCTTCTTTTATCATTCTTCTCATGGGGCTAAGAGGTTTTTCCAGCTTGTTTTCTCATCATTCCAGTAAAAGTCTTTCAAGTGGTATTCAGGAAACATCATAGTATCTTGATCAATCTCTTAAACTAGATACTCCTTTTCTTTCCCTTAAGGATCCATTCTGGTCTCAACCTTTGGTCTCTTTGAAGAAGTGGCAGAGTCTTGCCATTTTCTCTTTTCTGCCTGGTTCAACTATTCACTAAAGGCGGTTTCTCCGGATGAGGTTCTTTTAGGTTGTTCTTGTTGTGTACCTCTTGAAGGCACATTGGAGATGTAATGGGAGTTGCTTCAAATATTTTGATCATTTTAGTTCTTGAGACTGGTGGTGGGGGCCCTATAGGTGTAGACCTAGTTTAACTAAAAGGTGTTGATGGCTCTGTTTCTGTTTGCTTGGTGACTTCTGGTTCTTTCTTTTGTGAGGGTTGAATGAGGCTTCTATGTTCATAAACATCAATGTTTGCTAGTCTGTCAACATTGATCTGCAGCCTCTCCACAAGTGATTGTACATCACTTATAAGCTAAGATTTTTCTTTTCTTCTTCATGCACTATTTTGAACTCTTCTGTATTCTGGTTCTGATGTGCAACTCATTCATTTACCAACTTTTCAAGAGCATTTGTTAGGCTGTTGTTGCTTGTTCTTAAACAAGTGAATTTCCTCCAGAATTTTACTAGTACGTGTGGAATCTCTTGTTTCCACAGCTTCCTTCACCTTTGTCTTGATGTCTTTTATTTCTTCAAACATTATCTTGAAATCTGCAGCAAATCTGCTGTTGTCTGGTGCCTTCTCTGATTGTCCCTCTATTTTCTTTCTGATGGTTTCAACTGAATCTGATAGAACCTTCATATCAAACATCTGGCTTCTAATTTCTTCTATCAGCACATCCAGGTTTATTTCCACAAGAGACTTATTTGCACAGACCTTGATGACATTGTCTAGCATATGATCAAGTTTTCTTGTGAGATGATTGGGTTAGTAGGTAATGGTGGAACAACATATGTTCCCTCTTTCAAACTAGAAGAAGACACACTAGTTGTTGTTGTTAAAGGGTCAGGTTAGTCAAAAGACCAATCTTGCACACCTTTACCAGAACTATGAAACCTATTCACATCCTTGCTTTCTTCACTTCCTTAAACCATTCCGAAGAATGATTCTCTATGAATTTTTGAGAAAGCCTCAGATTATCTAACCCAAGTTTCCTTGATCAGCAAGCGGATCTCCACATGTTGTTGTTACAATCTCCTCCTCATTAACTGATTTAGAGAATAGTCCAATGGAACCACTAACCGGTTCACTTACTATTTTTGTTTTCCTAGGTTGTATGATATAATATCCTCTAACAGATTCATCTGAATCAGAATCTGTTGAGTTTGCAACAGTAAATAAATCAGGATTAGTTTGAGCACCTGATTCTGCCATGTGTGAAGCCTCAGCATGATGTTGTTATGCTTCCATGTTCTGATGCATCTGTAGATCAACCTCCATCGTTTTGGTGAAATTATGAAGTCTTGATACTAAATATATTGGACTTCATTAGCTTGTGAAGCCAGAGATCCTTGATCATCATGTTCTTGTGAAGAGCTGCTGTCATAAACTTCAACATGTTCTATCCTTATGTTCAGAATTGCTACATATTGTATCCTGAAGGGTGAATCTTGAGCTATCAAGCTCATCATACTTTCTGCTAGATCCGGTACATCTCTATTGGACTTCCAGGGTAATGTGGCACAGAAAGGCTTCATGACAGATGACTTCTAGACATTTTCTGATACAGGAAGTTCGAAGTTCCTTTCTACAAATGTCTCGGAAATTATGATTGACTAGAATATTGGAAAGGATAGATGAGAACTAATTCTACCAGGTTTGGTTAACACAGATCTTTTCATCAAATTGAAGATCTCTGTTCCGTAGTTAATGTTGAACCCTGTGATGAGTCCATACATGATTGTCAGAACAGAGTGGTTAATCCGATCAGTGCCCCTAATCTTTGAGGTCAGACATTTGGTCAAAGTTTTCATCATCAATTGCAAGAAGGCAGGTAGCTCATTCCTTTTGAATTCCCCAATCAACGAAATCCTTTTTGCGTATACCATCAGAGTAGTAAGTTGTTCCATCAGTTCCTCCTTTTTAGGTGCTTCAATGTACTCCCCATTGATTGGAAGTTCTAAATATTCAATGATTCTTTGTGGAGTAATATTGACAAAGATATTTCCCCAAAGATGGGTTGTGACTTCATTAACACCTGTTTTGCTGAGTGTATTGACAAGCTGTTGGAGAATGTTCTCCAGTACTTCTTTGGTTTTGCTCATGGCTTGGGTAAAAGGGTATCTCAGTACGAATTCGACCAAAATTTGACATTTTTCGTCATATTCCTCATGGTTGGTATTCATCAATAGGTTGTTGTCTTTCTATAGTAAAAAGTCGTCATCCCTAATGAATGGGACAAAATGTTCAACAGCTAGGATTTGAGGTTGACGATGTTTGGTGCGGCCATGTTGAGTTGAATTTTGCTCTTCAAAAACTGAAAGGGTTTTTAGGGCTTTGTGAGAGTGGAGATTGTAGGTGAGTTTCTCATCCTTTTCAAGTTTAGTATTTATAGGTGTAAAATCCAAGAAGGATCGTTCAATGAAATCAAAAAACCTCGTGAGAGTGCGGAAATCAATCACAAGGTGATTCAAACAATAATATCAACGAAACACAATAAACTGTAAGAACAAAATACTTGCATTCACCGTCAAGATGACTGATACAAGACCTTGTGTTTGCGGTTTCGGCTTCTCTAGTAATTGCACAAATTGATCATCCCTAAACATTTAATAGGGACATGCTTATATACTATACATGACTCGAGACCAACCCTAAAGCCCAAGCAAGCCCAGCCGAAACCAATACATTAGCGACCCAATACATTTCGACCCATACACATTATAAACACTAATACAAGATTAACTATATCTTATGCATAAACCTTTATGTTCTAACAATCTCCCCATAGGTTTATTGCATAAATGCTTCAATCTTCATCCACTGCCTCTATCTTTGTAGCCAGATCCTTACATTCTAATACTCAGTGCTCCAGCAACCGCTGCGGTCCAATCTTTTAGCGCATACTTCATATTTCTCCGTTGACCTGATCTGATGTTGAGCTAGCACCTCAAGATCTTCGACACTTAGATTCAACAAATCAATCGGACCAGTCAACCGAAATTGCAAATCATCATCACACACTATCAAAGCTTGCCCCAACGTTTCATCGTATGCCAAAAAATGCAGCGTTTTCAAGCTTCCATCAGGGATCTTTTCCACTAAAGGTATGTCTTTTCCTTATCTGTTGGTGGCCAAATCACATTCTTCAATCTTTTGTGTGTAGTAGGATCACGAATGCCATGAGCAGGCTTCAAGAAGGATTCAGCAGTATGCATCGAAGGAAAACCTCTTGCAACCTCTCATTTAAGTCTTTCAAAGAACAAGTACCCCCTACCATTTGGTTTATCATCAGAATAAGGGGCATTAGCAAGAATGGCAAGATCCACCTTTGTAAATGTTTGGAATTGAGCTGTCTTGGAATACCATTCAACTGGACCAACCTTACTCTTAACCCACCACATCTTTCTATCGTGATCAAAACCCCAACTTATCACCCCAGATTTATTTCCCACATGTCATAATAATTCTCCCCAACGTCCATCAGATGATGAGTAGCTTGAACCTCTGGATCAGCAGGATTGAGATTTATATTCTTGATAACCACTAACTCTCCCCATAGGTTTATTGCATAAATGCTTCAATCTTCATCCACTGCCTCTATCTTTGTAGCCAGATCCTTACATTCTAATACTCAGTGCTCCAGCAACCGCTGCGGTCCAATCTTTAGCGCATACTTCATATTTCTCCGTTGACCTGATCTGATGTTGAGCTAGCACCTCAAGATCTTCGACACTTAGATTCAACAAATCAATCGGACCAGTCAACTGAAATTGCAAATCATCATCACACACTATCAAAGCTTGCCCCAACGTTTCATCGTATGCCAAAAAATGCAGCGTTTTCAAGCTTCCATCAGGGATCTTTTCCACTAAAGGTAATGTCTTTTCCTTATCTGTTGGTGGCCAAATCACATTCTTCAATCTTTTGTGTGTAGTAGGATCACGAATGCCATGAGCAGGCTTCAAGAAGGATTCAGCAGTATGCATCGAAGGAAAACCTCTTGCAACCTCTCATTTAAGTCTTTCAAAGAACAAGTACCCCCTACCATTTGGTTTATCATCAGAATAAGGGGCATTAGCAAGAATGGCAAGATCCACCTTTGTAAATGTTTGGAATTGAGCTGGCTTGGAATACCATTCAACTGGACCAACCTTACTCTTAACCCACCACATCTTTCTGTCGTGATCAAAACCCCAACTTATCACCCCAGATTTATTTCCCACAATGTCATAATAATTCTCCCCAACGTCCATCAGATGATGAGTAGCTTGAACCTCTGGATCAGCAGGATTGAGATTTATATTCTTGATAACCACTAACTCTCGCTTTTTCTTCAACCTTTCACCCTTTTCTTTTGGCTTTCCCTTATCTACTGACTAAGAGAAATATATGTCCATGGCTTCAGCATGCTCAGCAGCATTTTCATCAGCAGCTTGTTTATATTTGTTCATATCATTAGGGCTAGCAAACTCTTCACCGAACTTCTTTTCCAATTTTCCACACAAATCATACACAATAGAAAACAACAATCCAACATCCCATTGTAGTTGCTCTATCTGTTGATTTTTCTAATCTACCAAATCTTCCAACTGCACAATTTTAGCATCTTTATGTATGGAATCCTGTTCAAGCACAATAATCCTTTTCTTCAAATCCTGAACACTAACGAACTCATCATCATCACTTGAATCATCGAGAATTGGCATCTTTTGTCTTTCTTCTCTTCTCACACCACTGGAGCTACATGGCTCATCATGTATAGCAGTCGATAAACTTTCAGTAAAAGTAGCTTCAAGTGGAATTGAAGTTGTGACCGAGGTTTCTGATGTAAAGACAGGTTCTTCAGCAGCAGCGAGAGAAGTCTCAAAATTGAAATCATATAAATTAATATCAGCATCCATCATAGATTGATCTTGAATAGGTTCAGCAAACATCCCGGGTCTAGGGTCCTTCTTTCGGCATTTAATTGGTTGTAGTGAAGGATCGGAATTCCCAATACATTGACTAACTGTCTTTAAGATCAACGCTAATCTTTCCGCAGTAATCACTGGTGTAGGAACATCACCAGAAATGGCAGTATCAACCTCAGCTTCAATAGGAAGCTCATCATCCTCACCATCATGATCTACCAAAATTTCTTCAATATCAGAATCAACATTACGAACATCAGTTTCGTTTCTTGTAACTTCAATGTTCTGAACATCATGTTCCTCCGCAATCACAACATTCACCTTAGCAGATACTCTCTCAGATTGCCCAACCACCTGCTCAACCACCTCTTCCTCTGTTTCAGCAAACTGTCCAAACTTCTCCAATGGTAATTTACCAACAAACTTGAATGTAGTATTCTTTTTAGGCATTAAAGCACCAAAACATGAGGGTCCCATAGGCTTTAACTCTAAAGTATCACCCTTTCTTTCTAAAGCAGAATAACGAGCGTCAAAGATCATTTGAAGAAACCTGGGGTACATCACAAACTTATCTTTCCTCACACCTAGAACGTTCCTCTTCATTCCTTCAAACACATATCTCGAGTAGTTGAAAGCTTGATTGGTAATTAGACACACAAAAGGCGCAGACTGTGTAGAGTTTAATTAATCCGTTCCCCCTCTATTCTCAGTCATATACATCATGAACATATGCATCAACAAACACCAATAGGGATACACAAGCTTCTTAAGGAGAGGAGGATACATTCCTTCATAACTCAATCGTGGCAAAACATCCTCAACAGTTCCGTTGAAAGTTCAATAGGATCTGTCTCATTATCTTTGAACTGCAGCACCTCTCTAATGATTTGCTCAGTAACACTAACATCTTTATTCTAAACCACCGCCTCAATAGATCCCTTACCATCAGCTCCTTGCTCTACAAACCTTGCAGTCTTCCAGAACTCCTGAACCAGGCTTTCGTAGATAATAGGATTATCACGAAGAGCGTGAACTATTTTACAATTGTGAAGACCTTCGATCATGGAGATACAAAGTTCCTTGTGTTTTTCGGGTGGTGAAGCTAAGTAAGCTGCCGGATTGTGTCCCGAAATGATCTTTAGATCCATGATACTACAAAACAACATAAGTTAAATTAGCATTTAACGCAAATGTAGAAAACATGGAACTGGCAGAAATGTTAACTGGAACCAACTCAAGGTTTCGAGTCGAAACCATTTGCTTCGAGTCAAGACCAGAAGACCTCGAGAGGAAACCAAATGGATTGTGAGTCGAGATCACACTCTTGACCGCAGAGACTCGAGTCGAGATCTCAGTAGAAACCAAGGTCTCCATTCAAGTCTTGAGTCGAAACCAAGATGATCTTGAGTCCCCAATAACTTCTTTCTCAACCCGAGTCGAAACCAAATAAACATCTTTGACTAGTCAACTTGAAGATCAAACACTAATAACAAATCTTAATTTTGTCAAAAACCACATTAAGTCCGAAATTAGGGTTCTTAATCATCTTCAAATCTTCATCAGATCTCCAAACAGTTCCTCAAATCTTCAAATAAAAACGATTATTTGATCTTAATATACGTGTATCAGCAACTGAGAATAGTCGAAACGAAGAAAAGTCAAGTCGGAACGGAAGAGAGTCGCCGGAAAAGAAAAGATTCGCCGAAGAATAAGACAGAGAGAGATAAAAGATTTCGAGTGAATGGTGATATCTCGAGTCAAAACCCTTATATACCTCCAGTGTTCATGGGCCGGGCCTGACAACAAGTCAGGCCCAGCTCGAGACCAGTGGATCCGAGTCAGACACGCTGTTCCAAGTCGAAACCAGCTGTTTCGAGTGGAGACCATCCATTCATTTGAGAAAATATTTTTTTTAAAATAATCCTTATTTTCCCGAGCACGTTTTACGAGGCAAAAACCTATTAAACAAAAATAAGTAATTTCTAAAAAATTATCCACAAAAATAAAATAAATAGGAAAATATCATAAACGCTCAGGGATCAAATCACCTCCTTAGACCTTTTCCAATATGATTGCCTGTAAACAATTTTATCATGTTTTGACCATTTAGTAATGAACACCCAAACAAATACTAATCAAATCCTGGAATTTGCAGTGCACACTCAATCATGCAAGTAGATTTCCTACCACACATTTCCACAAGTCAGTTCTGGATTCATGAAATCTTATCTGAGATTAGATAGGGAAGAGAAAAGAATAGATCATAAGCAAAGATGATATAATATACGGATCAAATGAGTTTTTCTCAGTTTGATATAGGTTTTTGAGGTTTCTTTTGGGCACTAGAGGGCCTCTTTCGGGTGTAATGTGATCTACAAGGCGACAGACGCACAACTAGGTCTTTGCTTTCGCAAAACAGAAGCCAACGCTGCCTAGCACCTCTAGGTCTTTGCTCACGTAAAACAGAGGAGGTACACGACTTTTTAGACAAGAGTTCAGAACTAGAACCAACTCGTGTCATGTGTATCAGGACATCACATAAACATTCAAATAGAAATGAGCTAATTCCAAGTGACTTTCTTTCCTGAGGTCATAGACTGATTTAGATTCTAAATAAGTAGTCACTAGTTTCCAGCTTTCAGGATAGAGCCTACTAACACATCATTCTAGAGCCAAACTATTTTGATACCGGTTTTACATGAGTCAGCCCTTTGTCATAATGTGAGATTACATTTCACTTCCCCACATGTGCATTATATTTTTTTGTATTTTTCAAAATTTTCAATGTTTTTGTATTTTTCAAAATTTTCCCCCTAAATTTGTGCATAAATAAAACTACCTAAGCATATAAAACTTTATGAACAAATTTACCTACAAAAACATGCTCAGTCAGTATATCGGATCATTTTAGAAGATTCACAAGCACCTGAAATTTCGAGCTGCTGACAGGTTTGGTGAACAAATCGGCAGCATTTGCATCTGTGTCAATTTGTTCCAGTTTGATAAGACCTCTGTCAAAGCAATCTCGAATAAAATGAACTTTAATATCGATGTGCTTGGTTTTTGAGTGGAAGACGGATTTTTAACAATTTGAATAGCAGCATCATTATCACAGTATATAGTAGTGTTCGAATAAGACAAACCGTAATCCTGCAATTGATGCTGCATCCACACCACTTGTGAGCAAGATGCAGAAGCCGCAACATATTCAGCCTCAGCTGTGGAGATCGCCACCGTTTGTTGCTTCTTCCATTGCCAAGAAATGAGCCGATATCCCAAAAATTGACAACCAGCAGATGTGGATTTCCTGTCACCGTCAGTGCCTCCAAAATTGCTATTAAAAAACGCAAACAAGTCAAAACTAGAATCTCTCGGGTACCACAAGCCAAACCGAGGTCTGCCTTTAAGGTACCGAAAGATTCGTTTAATAGCAGTAAGATGTTAAAGTTTAGGATTAGCTTGATAGCGAGCACAGTTACAGAAGCAAACATGATGTCCGGGCGACTCAAAGTAAGATACATCAACGATCCGATCATACACCTTTAGAGGCGTTGATCAGCCGGGGATCCTTCAACATCTTCAGTCAGCAAAGGTCTTTCTGCCATAGGTGTTTGGACTGATTTTGCGTCTATGAATTTGAATTTTGCTAGCACATCATCCACATATTTTCCTTGATGAAGGAGAATGCCTCGAGAATCCTGGCGAACTTAGAGACCCAAGAACATAGTCATCTCCCTGAGAGCACTCATCTCGAACTTTTTCTTCATGACTCCCTCAAATTCTCTGCAAAGATCCTTACTAGTTGATCCGAAAATGATGTCATCGACATAAATCTGAACCAATATCTGATCCTTGCCTACTCTTTTGATAAACAGAGTTTGATCAATTGTCCCACGAGTGTATCCATGGGCCAGAAGATGCTCAGTCAAAGTTGCATACCAAGCCCCGGTGCTTGATGCAGACTATATAACGCTTTGTCTAGCTTGTAAGAAAAATATGGATGATCTGGATGAACGAAACCCGGTGGTTGGTCAACAAAAATCTCTTCCTTCACTTCTCCATACAGAAATGTAGTCTTAATATCCATCTGATAAACAGTGAATCCCATGTAAGACGCATAAGCTAAGAAGATCCGAATAGCTTCAAGTCGAGCAACCGGAGCATAGACTTCATAATAATCTAGACCTTCAATCTGTCTAAACCCCTGGACCATTAATCTTGCTTTATTTCGAACAATTACTCCTGCGGAATCTTACTTGTTTCTAAATACCCATCTAGTTCCGAGTTTGCGTTTCCCTTTCGGAAACTCAACAAGCTTCCATACTCCTAGCTTTTCAAACTGGTTCAGCTCTTCATGCATAGCATCTACCCAGCCTGGTTCCTGTAAAGCTACATCAACAGATTTAGGTTCTATTTGAGAAATGTAGCATGAATATAAGAAAGTATTAATAGTTCCAGATTGGCTCCTGGTTTGAACTCCAGCATGGACGGAACCAATCACATTTGAATGGGATGATTCCATTGAACACTCGTAGGGATAGCAAGTTCAGGCACATTAATGTCTTGAGTAGAATTGGTGGTCCTTGACTCCCCCTCATTAGATGCACCCGTGCTATTAGCTACAGAAGTTGTAGCCACGCAATCTTCAGGAATGGGATCAGCAAACAAATCACCAAACGATGCACCTTCAGGGGAGGCCTAGGACGTGGTTGAAGGTTGTTCAGTGAAGACCATTCCAGGTGGGTCTATGGTATGACTCCTTGAACTTCCTTCAGCTGCTTCTTCTTCTTCAGTATCACCAAATGAAAGCGGGTGCTTCAATGAGGACACACATGCATCTGCGGAAACACTTGACATAATATTAAAAGATTTCAACAAATCATCATAATCATAAAGCCAGTCTGGACCAACTCTAGCATCTGTAGCATTTTCTTCTAGCCACTCAATGTTGCACGACTCGACGACTTTCTTCGTTACTTTATTGTATACTCTATAGGATGACCCTTTAGTGTATCCAACAAAGAAACACTCGCCTCCCTTGACCTCAAACTTCCCATTTGAGTCCATGAGTAATAGAACACACGGACAACCAAAAATATGGAAGTGTGAAACCAAGGGTTTACGTCCTTCCAGAATCTCATAAGGTGTTCTCATATGACGTTTATTCACTAAAGCATGATTCTGGATGTAACACGCCCTGCTAACAGCTTCAGCCCAAAAGAAAGTAGGGAGCTTCGAGTCAGCCAGCATGGTTCGTGCTGCCTCGATAAGAGTACGATTCCTTCTTTCAGCTACTCCATTCTGTTGTGGAGTTCGAGGAGCACTATACTGTCGAGCGATTCCCTTTTCAGCGCAGAAAGTATCCAAGGCGATATTTTTGAATTCAGTCCCATTGTCAGATCGAATAGCCTTTACCATCATACGTGTTTGATTTTCAACCAGAATAATAAACTGTTTTACCAGGCTTGCAGTCTCGTTCTTGTGGCTTAGGAAGTAAACCCAGGTATATCTTGAATAATCATTTACAATCACGAGACAGTAGGACTTCCTTCCAATGCTAAGAACATTCACAGGACCAAAGAGATCCATATGAAGCAACTCAAGCACAACTTTGGTTGTAGGTACTGGCTTTGATCTATGAGGCTTCCGATGAGCTTTTCCCTTGGCACAAGCAACACATTTCTCTATCAACATGAAGTCTTTAACTGGTAGGTCACGAACTAGTTGACCTTTGGCTATACGATTCAGATTCTTCATGTTAACATGCCCAAGACGACGATGCCACGACTGACCATCATGTTCTAAAATCTTAGAGAATAGGTAAGTTATCTCTTCATAAGGCTTCTTGTTCATGTCGATGACGTAGGCATTTCCTCTCCGTTCTGTAGTCATTAATACCCAGATCAGGAATCACAATTCCAGGCTTTAGCACATAACATCCCTTCTTTGTAAAGTGAACCGTATTTCCTCTGTCACAAATCTGTGAAATGCTCAACAGATTGTGTTTCAACTCAGGGACGTAATTCACATTTTCAAAGCTGAGTACGCCGTTCTGCACAGTTCCTATAAGCGTGATTTTGCTAGATTCTCCTCCCGCAAAGGAGAGATGTCCACCATTAAATTCTTTAACATTAATAAGCTGGCACAAATCTCCTGTCATGTGCCTGGAAAAACCACTATTCATGTACCACAGGCGTACGATAGTCCTCCACAGCTGCTCCTACATGAAAAACTGGATTAATGAGTTTTAGGAACCCAGCCCATAGTGGACTTGGGTTTTCCTTTATCATTTACATATGATACCCTTTTCCAATCAAAATTAATTTCATTTATGAGTGTTAAGGGTTTCTTATGTTTCACTTTAGGCTTAACAGTAGAAGATTGTGCAACCTTGTTTTTGGGTTTCCAATGATACTCTTTTCCATCTTTAATTATCTTGTTTTGAAAATCCTTTTGACGATTTTAGTTCTTTAATTTAGTTGCATTCCAGTCTTGATCAGAAGGTTTAGCCTTTCAATTGCTATTCTTCATTGTCTCAGACTTGGGGTTCTTCATAGACTCAGAATAACGTTGTCAATTGTGCGTAACCTTCTGATTTTGTGCTTGTTTACCCTTCGGTGGCACATTTGAGTGAACACAATTTCTAGCTATGTGTCCAGGAATTCCATAATTGAAACATGTCTGTCGTTTCAATATATGAGAATTCTGGGATCTAGCCGCATGGGCAGATTTGTTGGGTCTGAATGATTTGGCATTAGCATTCAATGTTTGAACTTTCTTTGGCTGCTCTGCTTGTGATCCTTGTGCTTGTTTTGAACATGAAGGTACCTGTTGACCAGAACTAGCACAAGTGTGAGATTTAGATCTTTGATGATGTTGTTCTTTTAAAGCGTTTTTCAATTTATCATCAGAAGACAATTCATGTTGAGTCTCTGATAAAACTGTGAGTGACTCATTGTCAGATGTGAAAATCTTTTCTGTCTCAAAATCAGTTTCAAAATCAGATTCACATGATTCTGAATTGAATTCATTTTTCAAAACGGTTTCCCGACCATCCTTCGAAGGAGTTTCAGAGGTCTCACTTGAGGATGCTTCATCAGAGAGACCTGCTGAAACTGATTCTGAAAGATGATCAGAATTAGTCTGTTCAAAATTTTCTTTCTCATTTGATGATTCAGCATTAGTAACATTAGAGCACGACACATCACATTCATTAGTAACTGAAAATAAACTATCATCATGCAAAGAATCTAAATTGTCACAACCAGAATCAAAGTTTTCACCCAAAACATCAGGCCTAACGCACATGGTACTAAAAATTTCATAAAACAAAGTGTCAGGTTCAAAATTATTAGTATTTGCATATGACACAAACTCTTGTTCATCACAACTTTTATTGTTGAAAACTACTCCATCTGCAAGGGAAGAAGATACACTAGTATTTGTAGCAAAATTTGGAACAAAACTCATGGGCTGGTCTGACTGTTTTCAAATAGGATCACAGCTGACCGATGCCTCATCTGTTTTTTGACCATAAAACATACTGTCCATCTGGAATACTTTTTCTTCGGACAAAGGCAAATAGGTATAATTATGGTTAAAAGGATGGGGCACGTTTTTATAACCTAGACCACTTCCTTTCTTCCTTTGTTGATACACTAATTGCTTGTCACATATTCCTTTGGCCAATTTGCTGGAAACATCAAACCTTTTAATGTTGATTTCGTTTGTTTGAAATTTTTGTTTGATTTCTTCTAGTTCCTTGGTCAAAGTACTTATGGTTTCTCTTGCATCATCATATACACAACATTTGACGCTCAGATCTTGTTTAAATTTAGAAATGTCTTTTCTCTGAGCTACAATCTTCTCTTTGAAAAGTCTTTCATTCTTTTTCAATGTATCATTTTCACGTTTTAAATTATTTAGATCTGAGACTAACTCTGAGTTGTGTAAACGATATGACTTTACAGTAGCTTGACAGTCAGGAGTACATAGATAAGAGCTTACCTCCTCTGCTGTAAGTCCATGAACTTGAGTCATAAAAGCCATGTTGTCAGTTGGTGCTTGATCTTCTAGAGCATTTAGATTGAATGTTGAATTTCAGAACTCCATTCGAACGATCCGTTATTTTGCACCACCATGGCTGTGTTTGCAGAAGTTCCACTCGTGGTAGATGTTGAAGTAGTAGTCATGGAACAACAGTTCTTACGGGGTTTCTTGCAGCTGGCTGAGCAGGAGTGGCATTCCTGTTTCCCTGTTGCTTGGTGCATTCTCTGGCCATGTGCCCCGGTTCATGACAATTGTAACACCGAACCTTTGACTTATCAAATCCCATCTTTTGATCTCGAGAATTGGTCCAGTTGTTTTTGGCGGTTCGCTTAATGAAATTTCTGGCTCTGAAAGTAGCCATTGCCATTTGCCATGTGATATCCATCTCTTCCACATCATCTGGATGCATCTGATATAAGTCAGATGTGGCAATGTTTGGAATAACTAGCTCTCCTGCAACAAAGCATTTAAACAGTTTATCACAGATGCAGCTATGTCGAGGTTCTCCTTGGACTGCAGTGAGAAGAAGGCCATCATCTCATTCTTTGCATTAGAATTTGAAGCAGACGCATTGACAGGTGATGGAGTAGCCGCATTCATTGATGAGGATGCAGGTGATGCTGCATAGAAGACATTTTCGGGAGGAGGTTCAGATGCTGCTCGTGCAGAGGATGAACTTCCAAACATTTGGAATCTAGCTTGAGAGATTAGAGCAGCATTGTTTGAGGATGAAACTGTAGGAGGAGCAGTCATAAACCCTGCTGCAAGCAGACTGTTCTTGTGATTAATATCTCTCTGTTTATCATCTAATTCACACGATTTGATATGAGAGATCATCTCTGAAAGACTGCATCTGGCAAAATCCTTGGTGTTCTTGATCATAGCCACATGATGATCCCAGCTCTTTGGCAATGCATTTAACAGCGGTCTATTCACCAAAGCATTCGACAGAGGTAACTCAACAATAGTCATCTTCTAATTCTCCACAGTTTCACCATAGATATGATTGAAGTTATTAAAGTTTTGACTCAGCAAATTACGTCTACTCTCTTTCATATCTTCATTTCCTTCAAACACTTCATGCAACGAGTCCCACAACTCTTTAGCAGACTTGGCAGTTCTGAAACCAACAAAAATGTCTGGTCCCAAAGCCATGGTCAAGTAAGCTAATTCCTTTTCATCTTCTTCAACTATATCGAAATCTTCATCTGAATAAAGTTCAAGGGTTTTTTAATTCCAAATCTTACTGTCTTTCACCTTGACTTGTTTCTCAAATCTCCATTTCCACTCTTGGAAATCATCTCCCTCTAGCAGTTGAGGAATTCTAGTTGTTGTTCCAATAATAGAGTCAAGTTCTTGGTGTTTATTTATGGGAGCTACGTCAACAATTTGATTAGTGGAAGGCATTTTTTTAAATAGTATTTTAATTTAATAGTCCAATAGAGTCCAGATAAAGTCCACTAAATGATTTCGAGTCGAAACCAATTGGTCGAGACAAGGATCTCGAGTGATAGCCTGATGTCGAGATCACAGTGGAAACCCTTTGTTGCGAGATGAGATCACTTGATTGCGAGTCAAGACAGCGAGTAGAGACAAGGAAGTTTCCAGTCGAAACGGAAGTCGAGACCTCTCTTAATTGATGAGTGGAGACAACCAATAGAGACAAGCTGATTTCGAGTCGAGAAGGTGTTGATTGCGAGTTGAAACTGAGATTGTGGCGAGATGATGCTGGTTGCGAGACGAGATGGTGCTGGATGCGAGTCGAAACCATAAGATGCTAGTCGAGACGGAGCTGATTTCGAGTAGGAACCACAGATCTCGAGTTGATACCTGCAAAACAAGGATTAGATCAAACTGCTCTGCAATACCGGAATATCGGAACTTCCAAAATCAAAAGATTGTCCAAATCTTTTAATTCTCCAAACAAATCCTCCGGCAAATCAGCAAACACTTTTCCAATAGCAGATCCAAGCAAAACAGAACCAATCTTTAAGAACAAATGATCAACATATGATGAACAATTAAAAGCCATACTTGCGAAAACTTTGAACCTGCTGAAAACACTTGTAAACTGGATCAGTAACAAATAATACTCTTGAATCCGAATGATATCAACCAAACCAAAATGAAGGTTTCTTGGCTCTGATACCAATTGTAAAACCCAAGAAGGACCGTTTAATGATATCAAACAACCTCGTGAGAGTGCGGAATTCAATCACAAGGTGATTCAAACAATAATAGCAACGAAACACAATAAACTGTAAGAACAAAATACTTGCATTCACCGTCAAGATGACTGATACAAGACCTTGTGTTTGCGGTTTCGGCTTCTCTAGTAATTGCACAAACTGATCATCCCTAATTTACTAGGGACATGCTTATATACTATACATGACTCGAGACCAACCCTAAAGCCCAAGCAAGCCCAGCCGAAACCAATACATTAGCGACCCAATACATTTCGACCCATAAACATTATAAACACTAATACAAGATTAACTATATCTTATGCATAAACCTTTATGTTCTAACAATAGGGTTTGTGGGACAGAAATCGTTGGTGTTGGATCATGGGTGGTTAGTATTAAAGTTGGTTAATGTAAAGTTAATTATGTTTTAACTTCATCCGAACTTTTGATATATCCCCAATTTTGATATATCTCCAAAAAAATAAAGATAAATTTTTTATTGGTAATACTAACGGCCAAGTTGTACGTTTTACCTCTTGTGGGGCTCTTTTTCTGAGAGAAGGTCCAGTAATATCCTTTTCTAGAGTCTGACATTTCTTTCCCCTTTTTAAAAGCAAAATTCAATCTGATGACATCATCAGAAATTTTTTTAATTTCCTGATGAAGTAAGTTTCAATTTTCTGATCAATGTGTGTATGAGAAAGTCATAAGAAATGAATGTTCCCCCTAGATATAGTGCTAATTGTTTTTTAGATGAGAGTGAATGAGTAGAGTATCTGAAAATATCTGCAGTGTGTTGTCTTGGAGAGCTCCTTGCCTTTTTCTTAAAAATTTTGACCGATTGTTTGAAAAGAAGGTTTTGAACCCTATAAATGTAAACATAAATTCATGGGTTTTGACTCTATAAATAGGGATCCATTGAATATTTTGATGTCAAATCCTTCATCAGATCTGAGGTAAAACTTGTGGGTATTTTTTTATTAAGTATCATACTTCAGTCAAGATGACTTCATCAAAATTTTCAATATCTTGCTAGACATCAGAATGAATAATTTTTTATCAGATTTTGTGGTAAGGATCCTTAGTTCTAACAAATCTGACCTTGTATCTCTTGTTACGCTTTCCCTTATTTTAACAGAAAATATATATATATATATATATATAATATTTTATAGCTACATAACCAGAAATGAAAGGAAAACTTAACGAAAAGAAAAAAACTAGTCTACATTATAAATATGTCCAACAAAAACCCATAAGAAGGTCATATGTTCGGAATGGTTGGCAGTGGGCATCAGGCTGGCATTGTGAATGTCTTCTTGAAGAACCACCTGAGCTCTAGGGTAGCAGTTGGAAACTCCACCGAAGTCCAGTTGATGAGTGATTATCTTCATTAAGAAACGAGGATTGATTAGGAATGGTCTGGGAGAGTACAAGTTAGTCACAAAATCTTTCAATAGGTATTGAGAGAAGTTGTATGGGATCCCTTGCACCACTTCATGTACAATCTCCATCAACTTGTATGAGACTTCATGAAAGTTTGAATACTTTATAGAGAACCATACACCAAGCTGGGTGACAAGGAATTGCCATGGTTGGATGAATCCGGACTTGAAGATCCCTCTTGCATGGTTCTCCGTGTAGTATCCCATCTCGGTTAGGGTGGTGTCAGTACCTTGTGAGTGAAGGTCTTGACGTCATTGTCATCATTGAAGCGAAGGACCACTCTAATGATTTTTTCGGTTAGGACAACGTCCCTTCCTATCACTTTACTCCTGATGCTGGTACCTGTTCCGTCGAAGATGGTGTAGGCATTCACCCAAAATTCTTGCAATAGATCTGGGTGGATCCAGATGTATGTAGATAATGCATATGCGAGAGGGCTATGCATCATCATGGAGAGAATGGCGTCACATCCTTCCCATGCTGGTCCGTCAAGGTTCCTTTGGACTCTCATGTTGTGATGAGATGGTGTGGAAGTGGGAAAAGTGAAAAGTCAAGTTGAGCCATTGTTAGGTTTGAATGACAAGAAAGTTTTAGGGTTTCTGAACAATGGAAGAAGAAGAAGAAGATAATGACAAATGAGATCAAGTTGATCTCTAAGTGGTATTTATATATAAGTGAAAGTGATAGTTTCACCATAAATGACATTTACCTACTTAGATTTGTTTTCCTCTATCTCCAATATCTTTTATTGCCAAAGATTTTTGTCAGAAGCAAAAAGAATAATGTGAGATAAAAATTTTCCTCATTCAATATTTAGGCGACTATTTTCTGAGAAATTATAACCATTATCTGTTCAGGTGTCTCCTCCTATCTCTCATATATGGAAGAGTAAGCATTGAACATCAAGAGAGAGTGTGTGTGCATTGAATTTTGTTCAGAAATTTTACCTTGTGACGTGATCAACCGTAAGCCAAAGAGATTTTTAGTAGATTTTTCATTTTTTTTTGTAATTAAAGAAAATGAATAAAAAATAAGACGAAAAAATGCGTTAACAATATTTACGTAAGTTGTGCTAATGATATGCATGCATGGAGCTAAAAGAAAAATGATGATAAAGATAAAATGTATCAGATTTTTTGTTGATTTGGACAAATTTGATAACTCACTAGAATTTCTAATGAATTTATGCAGTTTCTGATGAATCATGAGAATTTCTGTCAAATTTCTGATCATCTTCTGATGATTCATCATTTTTCTCTTGGCACAAAACTTTTTCTGAATTTTCTTCATATGTTATGTTGACCATACCCATTTACTGACTAGAAAGTTGTGTCTCTTTTCATCAAGAGGTTTTGTGAAAATGTTAGCAATTTGTTTTTCTGTTGGAACAAAATACATTTGAATATTACCTTTTCCCACATGGTTTTTTATGAAGTGATATCTGACATTAATGTGCATGGTTCTGGAATGATGCACTGGATTCTCTGTTATTCCAATTGCACTCTTTGAATAACATAAAATAGGAATCTTGGTCAGATTTACTCCATAGTCCCTTTTTGAGTTTGCATCCACAATACTTGTGAACAATAGCTTGCTACTTCCACATATTCTGATTCAGCTGTTGATGTGGAAACATAGTTTTGTTTCTTGCTTGCCCAATAGACTAGCTTTTCTCCTAACATTTGGCAAGCACTAGACGTGCTTTTTCTATTAATCTTGCATCCTTCATAATCTGCATCTGTGTATGCTATTAGTTCCAAATTAGTATCCTTGGGATACCACAAACATAAATCTGATGTCCCTTTTAGATATTCAAATACCCTTTTTATAGCTTTCAAGTGGGACTCTTTAGGATTACATTGGTATCTTGCAAGAAAACATGTGGAGGACATTATATTAGGTTACTGGCCATTAGATATGACAATGTTCCTATCATTCCCCTGTACGTTTTGATATCAACACTTTTGCCATCAGGATCTGAGTCAAGTTTATTTCCAGTTGCCATGGGAGTTTTTGATGTACAACAATTTTCAAGTGAATATTTTCTCAAAATTGTTCTAACATACTTTCATTGACACAAAAATATGTCATCACTTCTTTGTTTTACTTGTAAACCCAAGAAAAAAATTAATTCACCCATCATGCTCATTTCAAAATGGCTGGTCATTAGTTTTTCAAACACTTTGAAGAATTTTTCATTAGTTGATCCAAAAATAATGTCATCCACATAGATTTAAACCAACAAGGTGTGACCCTTGTGAGTTTTAAGAAATAGAGTTGTATCTATGGTACATTTTGTGAGGCCATAAATGATGAAGAAGTTTGAAAGAGTTTCATATGATGCTCTTGGAGCTTTCCTTAACCCATACAAGGCTTTGTTTAACTTATAGATATGTTTTGCAAATTTAGATTCAATAAAGCCTTCTGGTTGTTGCACAAAAACTTCTTCCTCAATCTTACCATTTAGAAATGCTGATTTCACATCCATCTAAACTTTAAAATTTTTTGATGCAGCATAAGCAAGGAATATTCTTACTACTTCCAATCTGGCAATTGACATAAAGGTTTCATCATAGTCTATTCCTTCTTGTTGACATTAACGTTTGACCACCAGTCTTGCCTTGTTCCTTGTTATGACGCCTTCTTCATCAGATTTATTCCTAAATAGCCACTTTGTTCCAATAACATACTTGTCAGTTTGTTTGGGTACCAGATTCCATACTCTGCTCTTTTTAAATTGGTCAAGCTCTTCTTGCATTGCTTGGACCCAATCTGAATCATTGAGTGCTTCTTTGACAGATTTTGGTTCTATTATGCTTAGAAAGGTAACATATTGACATTCATGAGCTGTTGCAGACCTTCTTTAGGATTCCCAATTATATCTGATTAGGAATGTCCCTTTATCCATCTAAGATTGTTTGTTTTGATGGTCCTGAAGCTTCCCCTGATCAGTTACTTTAGTTGAGTTTGTAGTGAGATGACTAGAATTTTGATGTTCAAATGAGTTTTCAGATGAGTTTGTAGAATTCTAACTATTCGTCATATATTCTGATGAATCCTCTCAATTTCCTATAGGGTTAGCATTTAGTTGACTTTTTGGTTTTTCTGTGTTTAGCCAATCATATTTAAGAAGTTCTTCGGTTAGGAAATTAAGAAGATGTTTGTGATTTTCTAGTTAACTAGAGAAGTTTATATCTTTAAGAATTTCACCAGAAATCTTAGTTTCTGATGAGTCATAAAATGACACATATAAACTTTCCCTTATTGTCCTTGTATTCAGAATAAAGACTCTATAAGCTTTCGAGGACAATGAGTAACCAAGAAAGATACCTTTTTTCTGATTTTCTATCAATTTTTCAAGACTTCCAAATCATTAAATATAAAGCATCTACAACCAAATGTGTGCAAAAATTTTATATTTGGTATTCTTCCATTTATGATGTTGTAAGTTGTTTAATGATGTCTTTGTTTTATTATGGATCGGTTTTGTGTAACACAAGCATTTGCAATTGCTTCTCCCCAAAAATAAGTTGGCAATTTGGTATAAGCAAGCATGGTTCTTGCTGCTTCAACCAAGGTTCTATTTCTTCTTTCCACAACTCTATTTTGTTGTGGAGTTCTTAGAGTAGAAAAATCATGAGAGATTCCCTTGCTTATAACGAAGGTATCAAGTTTTGATTTTTTGAATTCTGTTCCATTATCTGATCTGATACTTCTAATAGGCAGTTTTAACAAATTTTCTATTTCTCTGATGAAATTTATGATCAGATCTGGAGCTCACTTTTCCTTCTCAAAAATTCAATCCAAGTGTACCTAGAGTAGTCATCTACAATGACTAAAATATATTTCTTACAAGAAAAACTTATGGTGCTTATAGGTACACAAAGGTCCATGTGCAAAAGTTCCAAATTTTGTGATATTGAAGATTCAGAAATTGATTTATGTGACCCTCTTTATGATTTTCCTAATTCACAGGCTTCACATACCTCATCCTTTTTGGAGGATATGAAAGGTAATCCTTTTACCAAACCCTTGTTTGCCAATTGGCTTTTTGAAATTTAGGTGGGCTAACCTTTTGTACCATAGCCAGCCATTACCTATATTGTCTATTGAAATAAGAACAATTGAGGATTCTCAATTTCTTCTTTGAAATCAAAGTAATAAATGGATTTTATTATTCTTTTTACACTTAAATATGTTTTGTTATCATCTAAACCAACTAATAAGCATTTTTCTTGTATAAAGGTTACTTGAAAGCCTTGTCACAAAATTGACCACAACTTAGTAGATTGTATTTTAAACCTTCTACATGAGCTACTTTTTCAATAGTTAAAGATCCATACTTAATGCAACCATAGCCCAACGTTCTCCCCTTTACTCCATTTCCAAAATTTACTAATTTACCCAACTTTGATACAAAGTTGCTGAGTACGCTCTTGTCCTGAGTCATGTGCTTGGAGCTTCTTGAGTCGTAGTACTAGATCTGCTTTGATACAAAGTTACTTTTTCTGATGAAAGATTGTTTGAAATTTCTTCTTCTAATGTTAATTTATCAGAATTTTGATCACTAGCTTTGACAAATGTGGTAGGATTTTTGGTGTTGGTTTTTTACATATCCTAGTCCTCCACATCTGTTTTTGGGTGTTGTTTCAATAAAGTTTATGAAATCTTTAGCTTGTTGAAAACCTTTTACTTTGATTTCTTTGTCATGAATTCTCTTGTCCAAATATTTTCTTTCATTTTCATCGAATTCAATTTTTGCTTGTTTGTTTAAAGCTTCTTCGGTAAGTAATTGGTTTTCAAGTTTCACTTTATTCAACAGATTCTATAAATCAACAGACTTTTTGTTTTCCAAATTCAATTTTCTTGTAGATTCAAAAAGTCCATCATAAGCTTGTTTAATTGTTTTTCAAGATCAATGTTATTTAAGCTTACCTTTTATTCTGAGATTTTTGATTCTATATCAGAAAGCTTTGCCATGATACAAAAGTTGGCCATCTCATCTTCTTCTTCATTAGAAGAGTTATCAGTTAGCCAAGTATCAGTTCCTGCGACTTGTTGTTGTTTCTTGGCTTCTTCAAGCTTTTTCTCATAATATGCAACACCTTTCAGTTTCTTATTCTTGCATTCTGATGCATAGTGCCCTATTTGCTTGCACTTGTAACACACTACTTCTGCTTTTGCTTTGTCCTTAGACTTCCCTTCGATTCTCACATTGTTTCTAGTACTTATGGTTTCCACCTCTCAACCTTTGCTCAACTGTTACAACGTACCCCACAGTGGGTGTACCGTCTTAGAGATGGGTGCTATGTGCAGGTGCTTTCGAGGAAGGAGTAGGGGTGTGTACAATGGTGTGAGTCAGTGGGGTGTGCACGTGGGTGTGGGGGTGCGGACTGATGTAAGAGTAGGGGCAAGGATATGTGTAGGCTAAGCAATAGGAGTAATGAGGATGGTAGAAGCCACTGGCGGTAGGGTCAACTCGAAGTCTATATCGTCGTAGGGTAGCAGATATACGCAATCACTCGCGTCGGAAGATGATATAGCAACACCTGAAACAACGGGACATGACATCTCGAGGATAGCTACATCGATAACCTCCCCATTCCAATGTCTTCATCTAAATACATGGAATACAGGAACCTCATCCTCATCATTAGATAGGTCTATAATCGGTGTAAGAACAATGAAAGGTAGAATGTCTTGTATGTGCTCGTCGTCCACAAGACTTTAAAATTAAATACTTGGATTATTTGACGAACGGGTTTTTAAAGCCCACTTTACAACAAATGTTACAACGTACCCCACAATGGGTGTACCGTCTTAGACATGGGTGTTATGTGCAGGTGCTTTCGAGGAAGGAGTAGGGGTGTGTACAATGGTGTGAGTCGGTGGGGTGTGGACGTGGGTGTGGGGGTGCGGACTGATGTAAGAGTAGGGGCAAGGATATGTGTAGGCTAAGCAATAGGAGTAATGAGGATGGTAGAAGCCACTTGCGGTAGGGTCAACTCGAAGTCTATATCGTCGTAGGGTAGAAGATGATACGCAATCACTCGCGTCGGAAGATGATATAGCAACACCTGAAACAACGGGACATGACATCTCGAGGATAGCTACATCGATAACCTCCCCATTCCAATGTCTTCATCTAAATACATGGAATACAGGAACCTCATCCTCATCATTAGATAGGTCTATGATCGGTGTAAGAACAATGAAAGGTAGAATGTCTTGTATATGCTCGTCGTCCGGGTGGCCGATAACAACCAAGTCATGGTGATGTTGATGCCCGCTCGCTAAGACATCGTCCACTAACAGAGCGTCCTCCATAATCTCGTCGTCGGAAATGTAGTTGGGGTCCCCCTCAGGATCCGACTTGCTGTTAGAGGAAAAGATCTCAATGATATGTGGGAACTCGTCATCGGATGCGACCTCCATGGGGTCAAAATCGTCGTAAATGCCACTGCTGGTCGGAAGAGGCCATAATACCCTTGCATTATAACCCGTACAACATGTGTGACAACTGACAAAATTTCATGGTAATTCTGTACAACTTAAGGACTATTTATACATTTAACCGCGTTCATTTTAGCTTGATTGATGAGTAATTAAGTCGTACAAAGTCTAGCACTTATAGGACATACATAACTATACAAATTGTATTGCTACTGTCGCCGTGTGGCGAGAAAACGAACTACTATGTCCTAATACGTTGGCGAACAATGCTGAAAACATTATTCACCCAAACACACTATTCATGACAAGAAGATTAGAAACTTTCCGAAATGACCAACGAATGATATGAAAGCTTATCATCATGTGTGACAAAAGGGAAATAACCGTAATTCCGTACAATCTAATCACTATTTTTATTTCATAATCTCATGCATATTATTGTAATTTAATTGCATAACTAAGTCGTATTTCATATCACAAGTATTAGGACAAGTAAGTCAGATCATAACATATGCTGGTTTCCATTACGACACGGAATAAACCAAACAATGCCCTAAAAGTGTTACTTCCAATTACGTATATCAATAGTTCAAACCGCACTCAAAGGTAGGGCATTTCCCATTTTTATAGGAACTTCTGTACCATAAACAATGGTATCTCCAATTATAGCACCCCTGGGATGTAAAATATATTTCTTCTCACCATCCCTATAGTGTATGAGACAAATGTATGCATTTCGATTCAGGCCGTATTCTATGGTTACGATTCTACCATATATGTCTTTTTCATTCCGTCGAAAATCTATTTCACGGTATAGACGCTTATGACCTCCCCCTCTATGCCCTGCGGTACTAATTCCTCTAGCATTACGACCTTTACTACAATGATGCTGTCCATAGATAAAATTATTTCGTGGATTGGATTTCACTTGACTGTCTACGGTTCCATTGCGTGTACGTAGAAAGTGTTGGGCGCACTATTTGTGGTTGCACTATTTGTGTCGCCAAAACCGCTAAAACAAATCAGAACAACGAATAACGGCATGCTAATACAATAACTGAGTCCATATATATATATGAAAACATTGATATGGGAACCCCCATTACAAAAATATATGACTTTCCGGTACAACGCCTAACTTGCAAAATTGTCCGTTTCGACCAAAAAGACGACAAATTTCAGTTTGTCCGCAATGTTAATTCGGTGGATTCCGGCTTTCAGGATTATAACAAAACAATGTTGAACATCCTAAAACAATATGAGAATAGCAAAAATGCAAAAATGATATCGTTTCTGATGATACAGCAAATAGTGAACAACTCGACTGGAAAGCGACCGTTTGTCGAACCGACAAACATTTTAGTGGCCGATAGCCTCATACAAGCATCTAGAGAACTAGTTAAGCCTCAATAGGACTCAGGAATTCTTTCACTATCTTGAGGCCATGGAAACACAACTTCCGGAAAAGTTCGATGACAAGATATATAAGTGTCGATATCGAGCGAACAATCGAAAGAAAGGTTTTCGGCCATTCTAACTCAACATATATTCATCTAGCGAACTAGTTAAGCATATTTCAAGATCAGAAATGCACTAAATAAACGCCATCACAATTGAGAGTTTGCACAATGTCGTGCAATATGTCTGACTTCGTTACACTTGAAGCATGTCCTGCTTTTAGTGACAGAAGATTTCTGAGCCTGCTCATGATGCTTTTTCTCAACGTAGAACACATCATTTGATTGTTCCTTTGCCAAACTCTCTTTCTCCGCTTTCCGATCTTGTTCCAAAAACAAATTTTACTTTTCTTTTAAAATTTGGTTTTTGAAATTTATCGTTCTACTTGTTTACATACTATAACACCCCAACCGCGTAAAACAACAAACCGTGGCGAAAACGTCAGGGAGTCATGTCACAGAACTATTGTTTCAAAACACATGGTACATAAAGTTTTATATTATTGAATTTAATTGTTTACATTGTCTTGGGAGAACGAAATAAAAAAACGTAACAATTGTCTTGCAAATTTTGAAGTCGCTATGGCCCATGTCCGCCCTATGTGAAACATGCTCAAAGTTAAACATTAGCTCCTGAAACATATGTGAAAATAAAACGTCAGCATAAAAATTCCTGTGAGTAACATAGGTTTTGTAATGACGATTCATGGCTTTGAATATTAAAAGAAATGTTCAACTATTACAAAAGTAGCCATGATACTTTACAAAAATGTTTCTTCTATGAAATCATATCCAAATCAAATGATTTAAAAGAAATGATGCATTGTTAACTTAATAGCCAAAATAACTCGTGCCATGTATCAAATATGTCATGTCTTGTATTTTGTTTGAAGTGGTTTAGATAATGCTACATTATGTAATATAATGAAAGCACTTATATATAGGAAGTACCAGCGGCGTATCCATCATGCTTTTATCATATTAAACACGTCTCGTCATTTAAATCACTTACCATGAGCCAACAATTGAGATTTCTTGTTTAAACCAATGTTATGTATAAACCAATGCCATGTATAAACCAAATGTCTTTTTTAAATAGATGTCTATGTATAGACCAATGTCTTGTATAAACCAAATGTTATTTATAAACAAATGTCTATGTATAAACCAACGTCTTGTATGGCAAACAAAAGTCTTGTTTAAACCATAAAATAAATGTGTTGTATAAAATAACCAAAATGTCTTGTCTTGTCAAAATGTCTGATATAAAACAGATGTTTTGAATAAACAAAGGTCTTGTTTAAACAAAAAAATTTTTTCTTAAAAATCAATTGTTTTTATTGTGTACACACATATATATGGATTGTTGGCGAATACATTCAAGCCTTGTTGACTGTAGGCTAAACCCTTATAAAGACAAAAGTTTATCAAATGTTCATCAGATTTTGTCATTCCCTACAGTCACTTCCAAACAAACCTAGGAAGCGGGAATGGGATTGTCAGTCCTATGGTACCATTACATACTACTGGTCGGCATGATCAATGTTAATGAATGTATCATTGTATATTCAACGCACCAATATGTCTTGAACAATGTAAGGATGTCATGAAAATGTTTTGAAATCATGTACTTGGCATACTAAGTCAATATAACAAGCAAAAAATGTCTTTGAAATCATGTACCAGGTATGCTAAGTCAACATATGAAGTAAAAATGTCTTCGAAATCATGTACTAGGTATGCTAAGTTAACATACGAAGCAAAATGTCTTTGAAATCATGTACTAGGTATGCTAAGTCATCATACGAAGCATAAATGTCTTTCAAATCATGTACTAGGTATGCTAAGTCAACATATGAAGCAAAATGTCTTTGAAATCGTATACTATACGTACTAGATAAGCAAAACATGTATAATATAATGAAAACAAGAAAGTAGTGATAGGCACATCTGAATCACCCCAAAACATTTGAAACGTAAAAGTGGGGGCTATGTACTCACTTGGATTGCGTAAATGTCTTGTTCAAATGATCAAACAAAGCTCAAGGATTTAAGAGTTCAAGTGTGTCCTAATGTATCGGAATACTATGTTAGTGTGTCTAGACTTTAATCAGAAGATTGGATAGAATGAGGTCTTATAAACCAAACGAGTGTTGGGAATCGTACGATATGGTTTATAATACCTTACATTCTGATTTGGAAGAGTTTCTAAGTGCTTTAAAATGTTACGACTATTAAAATGGTTTACGCCACTTTAGTGGGTCGCAAGCATTACTATGCATTTGGATGGTTAACTAAGTCCTATGATGACTCTTATATGTCAAAACAAGTTTAATTATGTTATAATATCAGTTTAGATGTCAAAATTATGGTCTTGCATGTTTAAAACAATTTTACGCGCCAAAAGGGTGTTTTCGGCATTTTAAAAGTACAGAAAATCGACTCATCATATAACTAACCAAACTATATGACTAGAAGGTATAACCTCAGGGTGTTATTCCCTAAGTACTATGGTCATAAAAATGCGTTTGTTCGAATCCTAAGTGTCACACCCTCAATTTCCACTTGCGGAGTTTTACCGCGAGGCGTGTGAACAAACCAGAATCTGAAACACTAGTACTCGAACGACTCTATATGATTTGATAATACGTTTTCCAAAAATCATTTGATTAACCAATCATCGTAGATTTTAGATTATCTTAGTTAGTTACCAAAGTTTAGCGGAAGCATTAGTTTAAGTGATTGAGCGGAAGCATAAAATAAGTAGAGAAACGGGCGCCAACACAAACGCCAAAACAAATGAAAAACCCAAAACAACGTTTGTAAATGAGACTCGATAAAAGATGTCTTGTTCAATGCATGTGAGTGCACCTAGAGATCCTAGCGTCCTGAGAAACATGTAAAGAAACAAGTGTCAACATTTAAGATGAGTGAGTTCACAGGTTTTCATAAATTCGTTTGTTCGGTTATGAGTTTGATTCCCCCGTTATCCCTAACCCGGGATAACGATTTAGTTCCATTATTCCCAACCCGGAATAACAATGATGTTGGTTCCATTATTCCAAACCCGAAATAATAAAGTTGTTGTTTCCATTATTCCAAACTCGGAATAATAATGTTGTTGTTTCCATTATCCCCAACCCGGGATAATATAGTTGTTTCGTAATTAAGTTCAATGTTAACATATATAGGTAGCTAGCCTAAAGTTATGTCACGTAAGAGTTCGCGATCGAAGCTGACTGTTGTGCCTCCGTGTTGCCAGGCCTATCACTGACAATGGCGAAGTTAGGCCAAATTATTCACCCGTTGACCATACCCGGTCGGCTAGCGCGACTAGCTCGGATGGGGCTTGTCGGGCCCAGTAGTACTACTTATAATTCTCCCGCTATTAAAACCCAATACTAACGATCCGAGAGATTGACGAGGACTTAAGTGATATAGCTGCTTAGTGACCATAACATTACATTAACATCAACTTAGTTACCGAATAGTTATGTCACGTTAATTTCGTATAACGTAAAGAGATTGAGTTTGAAGAGTGTATACATGTTTCTCCCCCTGTTGTTTAAAAACCGGATAAAGTTAGGGGCCGTGAACTCACCTTTAGTTGCTCGGTTAGTGTAGCAAAGAAGTTGTAAGGGATGGGACCGCTAATTGTGTCCTAACAAACCAATTGATTTCAAGTCAGTGTGTGAACACACCAATACAAATTCTACACTTAATTTACGCACAAAGTGATACACACAAACAACATACCTAACATTCAAACATGCATGCAAGTATCCTCATGTGATCATAGTAATCAAAACAATTTATCATGAACATAGTCCAATCCATGCAACACTTTGGTGCACACAATCACAAGTTATCAAATTTCAGCTTAATACTCATAATTCAGCTGTTTTCTAGGATTTTTATAAAATAGTTCCAACGTTCCAAAAATTCTAATTATTTTACAGCAGGTGACATTTATACTGTAGAAATTTATATAAATTTTCCAAGTCCTAAATCTTTACCAATTAACCATAAATATTAATATACTAGGCTGCAGTCAGATTCGTCGCTTTCTGACTGCAGTCCACGGAAGAATTTATTAAAAATCACTGATCGTCCAATTAACAAATTCCAGTTGAAGTTGCCCGGAAATTTCCATACCTAGTTGCTGTACAAAATTCATGACTCGACTCCCTACTGATTATAAAATCCAACTCGATAAACAACTAACAAAATTTCAGGATTTTCACAGCTTTAGTTACTGAACTTATTTTGCCATTTAAAAATATCAAACGACTTCAGAAATATATGAATCCAGCGACATTAGATTCGTTATTCAAATCTCTACGTTCTAGACATCAGAAAATCCGTTTTTCGACAACTAATGACCGAGTTACAGCCAGTTGAAGTCGGCTGTAACTATCAATCAGCAAACTGTTTCAGCATTCTATCACCACTATTTCGCATAACCCGTCGATATAATGAACCTAGGCGATCAAGAACTGATTTCTCTAATCATAGATAACTACATATAACATATCCATGCAAACCCTAATCAACATCTCTAGTTTTTATAAACAAACACAGCCTATAATTTTCAGATTTCGAACAACATCACTTGCAAACATTATTAACAAATCGGCTAACATAACCTTTCATTCAAACATACAATCCGAAAACAACAAAATCAAAACACATGTATCCGAATATGATCTTGTAACATATGATAAATTCTAATCTTTTAATGATAAGGTAAACGAACCGTGAGTGAGATGAGGAACCGGTGATCAAAGATAGTTGCGACCGAGAGATGATGATGAAGTAGGCTGTTTGTGATCGAGGAAGTGAACAAATGGGCTGATCTCGCGACCGAATGGAGGTGAACAAGGGGCTGATCAGATCAAGGTGATGAAGGAAGAGGTTGCTCGCGATCAATGGGACAAGAGTAAGGCAGCCGACGGCTGTTTTGCTATTAGGGTTTGTGTTTGTGAAGGAACATGCATGAGTGTTAGTATATATAGGCGCAAAGAGATGAGGGAATGAGTTGCGGTTTGGGTTTGATCCTTGTTCTCGGCCGAGAGTGGTTTGGGTTGGTTCGGTTTGGGTTGCACGCGGCCGAAGGGACTTGGGTTGGTTTGGTTTGGGTTGCACGCGGTCGAATAGTTTGAGTTTAAGGTTTAAAACTTGGTTAACTCCTAGAGTCACAAGGAATCGAGGTTGGTTCGTGTCGCGGTTCGGTTCGGTTCGTCTACATATTTACTATAAATATTTTATAACTAAAACAATCACATAATCGCACATTATGTATTCACTAACTCGTACACGTTTAATACGTAGCATACAATTTATTCGACAAGTATTGCGTTTAAGTTATCCGAAACCGGGATGTCACATTATCCCCATGTTGAAAGAATTTTCGTCCCGAAAATTGAGTAAACGCGGTTTAGAATGTAGCGTACATGTTTTGAGTGCCACGCACAAAGAGTTAGTTCGTTTATGATGGTACGCGAAGTTACAAGAAGTTCCCAAGTGCCATGCACAAAGATTCCCAAGTGCCATGCACAAGGACTTAGTTAACAATGGTACGCGAAAGTATGAGAAATTTCTAGGTTGTCACATCATCCCCATGTTGAAAGAATTTTCGTCCCGAAAATTTAGTTGTTGATATCGTTAGTTTGCTGCTCAGTTGCGAAGAGGTGTGGGTATTTGCTTTTCATTTGGTCCTCTCTTTCCCACGTGAACTCCGGTCCACGCTTAGAGTCCCAACGAACCTTAACGATCGGAATCTTGCTGTGCCTTCGAGTCTTGATCTCACAATCCATGATCTCGATAGGCTGTTCCACAAAGTGTAGTTGTTCATCCACTTGGATCTCATCCAATGACTAGAGTTTCATTTGATAGACACTTCTTCAGATTTGACATGTGAAAAACGTTGTGAACTCCACTGGTTCGGCAGGAAGGTCTAATTGATAAGCTACGGGTCCGATACGTTTCAAGATTACAAACGGGCCTACGTACCGTGGGTTTAGTTTGCCCCGTTTTCCAAAGCGGATTACACCCTTCCAGGGTGACACCTTTAGTAGGACGCGGTCGCCTACTTGAAATTCGAGCGGTTTGCGTCGTTGATCAGCGTAGCTTTTCTGTCGATCCCGTGCCGCCGCCATGCGGTTTCTGATTTGTACAATCTTTTCAGTAGCCTCAAGTATTAACTCAGGGCCTGTGAGTTGACTGTCACCGACTTCTGCCCAACAGACCGGTGATCTACATTTACGACCGTATAATGCCTCAAACGGTGCTGCCGATATACTCGTATGGTAACTGTTGTTATACGAGAATTCCACTAAAGGCAGGTGGATTTCCCAACTATTTCCGAAGTCTACTACGCATGCCCTAAGCATGTCTTCCAAGGTTTGTATGGTCCTTTCGCTTTGACCATCAGTCTGAGGGTGATAGGCAGTGCTCATATCTAAGCGTGTTCCCAACGCTTTCTGGAGTGACCGCCAGAAGTTGGACGTGAAGCGAGCATCTCTGTCTGAGATGATGGATGTTGGCACTCCGTGCCGAGAAACTACTTCCTTAATGTAGATGCGAGTCAACTTCTCCATCTTATCTGTTTCTTTAATAGCTAGGAAGTGTGCGGACTTAGTTAAACGATCCACAATTACCCAGATGGTATCGCAACCACCCAAAGTTCGCGGGAGTTTAGTGATGAAGTCCATCGAGATCTGATCCCATTTCCACACTGGGATCTCAGGTTGTTGGAGTAGCCCCGATGGCTTTTGATACTCTACCTTGACTTTTGCACAAGTCAAACACTTACTCACGTAGGTGGCTATATCGGCTTTCATGTTGGGCCACCAATACGCAGCTTTAAGGTCTTGATACATCTTATCCGAACCCGGATGGACAGAGTATCGGGATTTGTGAGCTTCATCCATGACTAGCTCTCTGAGGTTTCCGTAGAGAGGTACCCATATGCGATTCATGAAATACCGGGCTCCATTGGGTTTTACTTCCCAATCGCGTTCCATTTTTCCCACCGATTCGGCCTTGATGTTTTCCTCCTTAACTGCTTCTAACTGGGCGTCGCGTATTTGTTCGGGTAGCCCCGAATGAATAGTGAGTTGTAATGCTCGTACACGGCGAGGTTTCAAGTGTTCCTTCCTACTGAGGGCATCAGCTACCACGTTAGCTTTACCCAGGTGATACCGAATGGCACACTCATAATCGTTCAAGAGTTCGACCCAGCGACGCTGTCGCATGTTCAACTCCTTCTGATCAAAGATGTGTTGGAGGCTCTTGTGGTCTGTAAAGATTGTGCACTTTGTTCCATAGAGGTAGTGTCTCCAAATCTTAAGTGCAAACACTACTGCTCCCAATTCCAGATCATGCGTCGTGTAGTTTTTCTCGTGAACCTTCAGTTGTCGCGACGCATACGCGATGACCTTATCGCGTTGCATGAGTACGCATCCCAACCCCTGAATGGAAGCATCACAATATACTACAAAGTCATCTGTCCCTTCCGGCAAGGACAAATGGGTGCACTGCAAAGTTTCTGTTTCAGCAATTGAAATGCTGCTTCTTGCTTGTCACCCCAAGCATACTTGATGCCTTTCTGGGTGAGGGTAGTAAGCGGTTGTGCGATCTTTGAAAATCTCTCGATGAAACGTCTGTAGTAACCAGCCAAACCCAAAAATTGGCGGATCTCCGTCGGTGTCCTGGGTGCTTCCCAGTTTTCGATAGCTTTAATCTTGGCAGGGTCTACGTGGATACCCTTTTCATTCACGATATGCCCGAGAAACTGAACTTCCCGAATCCAGAAATCACACTTTGAAAGCTTGGCATATAGCTTCTCCTGTTGAAGTAATCCTAACAGTAATCGTAGATGTTCAGCATGTTCTTCTTCACTTTTGGAATAGATGAGTATGTCATCGATGAACACAATGACAAACTTGTCAAGGTATGGTTTACACACACGGTTCATGAGGTCCATGAACACCGCAGGTGCGTTGGTGAGACCGAAGGGCATGACCAAGAACTCATAATGGCCATACCTAGTACGAAATGCCGTCTTAGCGATATCTTCCTCCCTGACGCGTAGCTGGTGGTAACCGGACCGTAGGTCAATCTTGGAGTAGTAGCTTGACCCTTGAAGTTGGTCGAAAACATCGTCGATGCGAGGTAACGGGTATCGGTTCTTGACAGTAACCTTGTTGAGTTCCCTGTAGTCGATGCACATGCGGAAGGTCCCGTCCTTCTTCTTAACAAACAGTACTGGAGCTCCCCATGGCGAAGCGTTTGGTCGGATAAATCCCTTTTCTAACAGCTCCTGAAGTTGGGTAGACAGCTCCTGCAGCTCGGCTGGAGCTAGGCGGTATGGAGCCTTGGCGATAGGAGTTGCATGGTTCGCCAATTCGATTTCAAACTCCAATTGTCGATGGGGTGGAAGACCAGGTAATTCCTCTGGGAATACATCGGAAAAATCACGGACGACAGGGATATCTTCTATACGTTTCTCGTCCTTAGGCTGTTCGGTAACCAGTGCGAGTAAAGCGAAGGAGTTCTTTCTCCGAAGATACTTCTGCGCTTGCATGTAAGAGATGATGTTGGTGACGGCGCTTGCTTTCTCGCCTTGCACCGTCAATATTTCGTCGTTGGAGAGCGGAATACGGATAGATTTTTCCAAGCAGAGAACTTCAGCCCGGACGTCGGATAGCCAGTCCATTCCGACTACCACGTCAAAACTACCCAGGGTAGTTGCCATTAGATCAATGGTAAAAGTGTGACCCGCGAGTTTGAGTTGACAGCCGGATACTATATGGGTCACGTCTACAGATTTACCATCGGCTAATTCTATGATATAAGGGGTCTCTAAGGGTTTAGGCGTGAGATTTAGGTTCTTCCTAAAAGACTCAGATATAAAACTCCTATCCGCACCCGTATCAAAAAGCACAGTAGCAAAATGTTCATTAAGGGGAAACTTACCGGTGACCACGTTCGAGTCGTTTCTGGCCTCTCCGCGGCCCAATGTAAATGCGCGACCTTTGGCACCTCCTGCGCCACCGTTTCCATTGGTGTTGTTGTTATTGTTATTGTTGTGGCTATTGTGGTTGTGGTTGTTTCCACCATTGTTGTTGTTGTTACGCAGCTATGGGCAGTGCTACCACACTGATAGCATCCCCGGTTAACACCCTGTTGTGGGCCTTGGGGTTGATTTTGGTTCTGTCGGGACATGATTTCCCCACGACAATCCTTTGCCGCATGTCCCATCTTGCCACATTGTTGGCAGCGATTTCCGGCACAAGGGCCGTTGTTATGAAGATTACAGCGGTTGCACTGCGGCTTTCGACCTGCATAGCCGCTTGCGTTCTGGTTGTTGTTGTTGTTGGCGGGCTGATTTTGGTGACCCCGGTGGCTGTTGTAATGATTGAACCGTTTCTGGTTCCCCTGTTGCGGCTGGGATGACGAAGACTGTCGAGCAGACGAGTCTTCAAACTTTCTTTTGTTATCAGGGGCAACTTCAGTTGTACCCCGTGCTGGCAACTTCTTTTGTTCCACCGCCTTATCGGTGAGTTTGTGCGCCAATCGGATTGCTTGATGTTCAGTTACAGGGTTACTAGCCATTACCATACCCTGAATCTCCGGAACCAGACCCCAAGATAGAACTCGAGTCTTTTCTCCACAGTGTTGGCCAGATCGGGACATAGAAATACCAAGTCATGATGTTTTGCTGTGTATGCCTCTATTTCAGATCCCACCATCTTGTGGTTCCATAAAGTTTGCTCCAACTGTTGCACTCTGTCTCGCGGACAGTACTCTTCTTTGATTAGGGCCTTAAACTCGGCCCAGGCCATAGCATTTGCAGCAATAAGTCCACGCGTTTGGACTTGTGCATTCCACCAAGTTAGTGCCCCATCTTCCAGTGTTGAGGCTGCGTACTTGACCTTGTTGGCCTCTAGACAGTTGCACATTTCAAATACTGATTCAGATTTTTCGATCCAGCGGACCAGTCCAATGGGTCCTTCTGCCCCGAGAATTTGCTTGGTTTCGCGTCAAGGAACATCTTGTAGGGGTTAAAACCCCCTCCTGCTGACAGAGAACAGGTAGTCAGCGAGGAATTCTACTAGCCCAACTATTAGATTTTCACACGAAAATTTAATAATTATTACCTGCCGGTTGGTTCTGAACACCCGCTAAAGCTGCGTTCACGTGCTCTTGAATCATGACAGCTAGTTCTTCGGGCGTCAAGTTAAGGTTTCCACGTCATCCAGTTGCCATTTAGATATTCGAAACACAACACAAACACACCCGATAAGTCTATATATCCAATATAGTTATCCTACTTCGTACTTTAATAATTATCAAGTTATGTCAACTCAATATATTAAATAGTCAATAGAAATACTTGATTAAATGAAATTTCAACGTCTTACAAAGTGCCAACCAAACATATGAATTCACTATAAAGTCTCAAGTTTAAACACAAGTGGGAAAATAAATAGACTGGAGGAAAGTAAATAAAATAAGCGAGACGTGTCAGTCGTCTACGTCTCCATCCCCCAAATCACTGTCGTTGCCGTCATCCTGCGCGGCATTTCCAGCTTCTACAGCTGGGTCCTCCTCCGGATCCTCCTCTGGATCCTCCTCTGGATCCTCTTCCGGATCCTCTTCTGGATCCTCTTCAGGGTCCTCCTCTGGATCCTCTTCCGGATCCTCCTCTACCGGCACTGGAGGGGCCGGTGCTGGTGCAGGTGCTTGATTTTGCTGTAGCTCCTGAATGTTCCAACTATTTTCCAGGACTCTGTCCTCGAGCCAGTCGGCTCTTATCTGCTCATCACGCAGATCTCTGGCTAAGGTGTTACGAGCTATCTTACTCGTATGTTGCTCTTCCTCGAGCGAGTCGGTTTTACCTGTCAGTTGTCGGATCATCCATCCTTGTGCTAGGATGGTTTCCTACATTCTTTCCAGTTGTTCTTGTTGTTTCTGTATCATGTTTCTAAGTAGGTCATTTCCTACTTCTACAGGGTTAACCGGTTCAACCGGCACAGCGATGGTTGGGCGTGATGACGACTCCTCCCCCAGAGCGAGCCTTTTCCTCGCAGCTGAGTGCGTTTCCACGCCATAAGATGGTAAGGGTTCCACCATAGGTGCCTTTCCTGGCGCTCTTGGTGGCGTAAGTTTGTCGGATGATGATGACGATGATGACATTGCCTGTTAGGTCGTGTAGTTAGTTACGAGTTGTTTTCATTTTTTTATTATGAAGTCATAATCTACATAACACAGTTGTGGTACATTGCATAACAAGATATAACAGGTGCCAGACTACGTCTAGTGTCGTGTATTTAGCTATAGTTTAGGTCTACTTCTAATGCAAACCTGGTTCTCTATAGCTAGTGGCTCTAATACCAATCTGTCACACCCTCAATTTCCACTTGCGGAGTTTTCCCGCGAGGCGTGTGAACAAACCAGAATCTGAAACACTAGTACGTCGAACGACTCTATATGATTTGATAATACGTTTTCCAAAAATCATTTGATTAACCAATCATCGTAGATTTTAGATTATCTTAGTTAGTTACCAAAGTTTAGCGGAAGCATTAATTTAAGTGATTGAGCGGAAGCATAAAATAAATAGAGAAACGGGCGCCAACACAAACGCCAAAACAAATGAAAAACCCAAAACAACGTTTGTAAATGAGACTCGATAAAAGATGTCTTGTTCAATGCATGTGAGTGCACCTAGAGCTCCTAGCGTCCTGAGAAACATGTAAAGAAACAAGTGTCAACATTTAAGATGAGTGAGTTCACAGGTTTTCATAAATTCGTTTGTTCGGTTATGAGTTTGATTCCCCCGTTATCCCTAACCCGGGATAACGATTTAGTTCCATTATTCCCAACCCGGAATAACAATGATGTTGGTTCCATTATTCCAAACCCGGAATAATAAAGTTGTTGTTTCCGTTATTCCAAACCCGGAATAATAATGTTGTTGTTTCCATTATCCCCAACCCGGGATAATATAGTTGTTTGGTAATTAAGTTCAATTTTAACATATATAGGTAGCTAGCCTAAAGTTATGTCACGTAAGAGTTCGCGATCGAAGCTGACTGTTGTGCCTCCGTGTTGCCAGGCCTATCACTGACCATGGCGAAGTTAGGCCAAATTATTCACCTGTTGACCATACCCGGTCGGCTAGCGCGACTAGCTCGGATGGGGCTTGTCGGGCCCAGTAGTACTACTTATAATTCCCCCGCTATTAAAACCCAATACTAACGATCCGAGAGATTGACGAGGACTTAAGTGATATAGCTGCTTAGTGACCATAACATTACATTAACAAACTTAGTTACCGAATAGTTATGTGACGTTAATTTCGTATAACGTAAAGAGATTGAGTTTGAAGAGTGTATACATGTTTCTCCCCCTGTTGTTTAAAAACCTGATAAAGTTAGGGGCCGTGAACTCACCTTTAGTTGCTCGGTTAGTGTAGCAAAGAAGTTGTAAGGGATGGGACTGCTAATTGCGTCCTAACAAACCAATTGATTTCAAGTCAGTGTGTGAACACACCAATACAAATTCTACACTTAATTTACGCACAAAGTGATACACACAAACAACATACCTAACATTCAAACATGCATGCAAGTATCCTCATGTGATCATAGTAATCAAAACAATTTATCATGAACATAATCCAATCCATGCAACACTTTGGTGCACACAATCACAAGTTATCAAATTTCAGCTTAATACTCATAATTCAGCTGTTTTCTAGGATTTTTATAAAATAGTTCCAACGTTCCAAAAATTCCAATTATTTTACAGCAGGTGACATTTATACTGTAGAAATTTATATAAATTTTCCAAGTCCTAAATCTTTACCAATTAACCATATATATTAATATACTAGGCTGCAGTCAGATTCGTCGCTTTCTGACTGCAGTCCACGGAAGAATTTATTTAAAAATCACTGATCGTCCAATTAACAAAATTTCAGTTGGAGTTGCCCTGAAATTACCATACCTAGTTGCTGTACAAAATTCTTGACTCGACTCCCTACTGATTATAAAATCCAACTCGATAAACAACTAACAAAATTTCAGGATTTTCACAGCTTTAGTTACTGAACTTATTTGGCCATTTAAAAATATCAAACGACTTCAGAAAAATATGAATCCAGTGCCATTAGATTCGATATTCAAATCTCTACGTTCTAGATATCAGAAAATCCGTTTTTCGACAACTAATGACCAAGTTACAGCCAGTTGAAGTCGGCTGTAACTATCAATCAGCAAACTGTTTCAGCATTCTATCACCACTATTTCGCATAACCCGTCGATATAATGAACCTAGGCGATCAAGAACTGATTTCTATAATCATAGATCACTACATATAACATATCCATGCAAACCCTAATCAACATCTCTAGTTTTTATAAACAAACACAGCCTATAATTTTCAGATTTCGAACAACATCACTTGCAAACATTATTAACAAATCGGCTAACATAACCTTTCATTCAAACATACAATCCGAAAACAACAAAATCAAAACACATGTATCCGAATATGATCTTGTAACATATGATAAATTCTAATCTTTTAATGATAAGGTAAACGAACCGTGAGTGAGATGAGGAACTGGTGATCAAAGATAGTTGCGACCGAGAGATGATGATGAAGTAGGCTGTTTGTGATCGAGGAAGTGAACAAATGGGCTGATCTCGCGACCGAATGGAGGTGAACAAGGGGCTGATCAGATCAAGGTGATGAAGGAAGAGGTTGCTCACGATCAATGGGACAAGAGTAAGGCAGCCGACGGCTGTTTTGCTATTAGGGTTTGTGTTTGTGAAGGAACATGCATGAGTGTTAGTATATATAGGCGCAAAGAGATGAGGGAATGGGTTGCGGTTTGGGTTTGATCCTTGTTCTCGGCCGAGAGTGGTTTGGGTTGGTTCGGTTTGGGTTGCACGCGGCCGAAGGGACTTGGGTTGGTTTGGTTTGGGTTGCACGCGGCCGAATAGTTTGAGTTTAAGGTTTAAAACTTGGTTAACTCCTAGAGTCACAAGGAATCGAGGTTGGTTCGTGTCGCGGTTCGGTTCGGTTCGTCTACATATTTACTATAAATATTTTATAACTAAAACAATCACATAATCGCACATTACGTACTCACTTACTCGTACACGTTTAATACGTAGCATACAATTTATTCGACAAGTATTGCGTTTAAGTTATCCGAAAAACCGGGATGTCACACTAAGATTGACCAAACGGGTCAGATTCGAAAGTCAAAGCAGTAGTAAAACCGCTCGACTTACGACTAAGAAATAAGCACTAAACTTTAAATGACAAGTTAGCATGTTTTAACATGTCTAATAATGTTATAAAACTGATTTGGTGTCAAAACAATAAGTTTTAATACCAAAAAACGTTTTGGTCGTAAAATGCATTTCTTTCATTCTTTTTTTACTTTTAACTCGTAAAACTTTGACTCGTCATCTTGCCTACTAAACGTGTTAATCCGAAAGTGCAATCGCAAGGGACTAATACCTTCATGCTTATGATCACGTTGCAAAGTTCAATTTGAGCTTTGACTTGACCAAAATGGTTAGAACTGAAAGTCAAACAGCAAGCCAAACTGTTTGACTTTTAGCTCAAAATAGCTAAAATAATGAAAGAATTAGTAAGAGTACTTACTTGTGCTAAAGAACACTTTAAAAACTCAAGATAGGAGGATTCCAAAGGCTGGAAACAAGCTCCGAGAAGGATAGAAAGAAGAACTTCAACTTTGCTTTTAAGTGTTTTGAAGTGGTGTGAAAAAAATGGAAGAATCATGGGGTATTTATAGTGTTGTAGGATCAAGGAGGTGAGGACAAGTGTTACCAAGTGTGGATTAGTGTCCTAACATGTGTTAACACAAAATTAAGTGTGGCAAAATGAGTGCAAGGTGTCGAAAATTGGAGATAGGTGGCCAAACTTAGTGATGAAGTGAACTTTTTTTTTTACAATTTTGGCCCGTAGACTTGTATTATTGCGTTTTGTTATTTTTAACCCCTCTTAACATAATATTTAGGTTATCTAAAGGCGTTAAGGCCTGTGTAACTTGGATTTTGTCCGAAAATATTGTGGATGTTGGTTCGTTCGATTGTACGGTTACACTTTTCATAAATAAAGCATAAAACTTTATTGAACACGAAAATGACCGAATTTGTGCAATGATTGACATTTTTTCATTCTTACCAATAAAATGCAAGATTTTGTTGAATAAAAATATCCGGGATTGTATAATGATTGATAAATATATATCGTGGCAAATAAAACACAAGATTTTATTAAATACAAAAGTGTTCCGGAATTGTTCAATGACTAAAAATGTACAAACGTCATAGTCTCCCCTACTTTAGGAAATTTTCATCCCAAAATTTAATTAGAGGAAACTTGTGAGAAAAGATGTGAGTATTTCGCCTTCATTTGATCCTCTCATTCCCAGGTAAACTCTGGGTCACGTTTGGACTCCCAGCGAACTTTAACAATCGGTATGCGTTTGTGTTTAAGTTTCTTGACTTCACGGTCCAATATTTCCACAGGTTTCTCGAAAAAGTGCATTGTGTTATCAATACGAATTTCATCAAGAGGGATTTGGAGGTTTTCATTAGCCAAACACTTTTTCAAATTGGATAGGTGGAAAGTTGTGTGAGCATTCCGAAGCTCAGGAGGTAGCTCAAGTTTGTAGGCCACCTTTTTGATCCTCTAAACAATCTTAAATGATCCCACATATCGAGGTGCAAGTTTTACTTTCTTTCCAAATCTAATCACACCTTCCAAGGGGATACCTTAAGAAGGATGTGAACACCAACTTGGAATTCCAAGGGCTTGCTTCGCTGATCCGCATAACTCTTTTGACTACTTCTAGTTATCAAAAGGTTATCGCGTATTTTCTTGACTTTGTCTGTGGTCTCTAGAATAAGTTCTGGTCCGGTGAGCTGAGCTTCACCAACCCTATTCCAACAGACAGGTGAATGGCATTTTCGACTGTACCGAGCATCAAAAGGAACCATGTTAATGTTGGAGTGATAAATATTGTTGTAGGAGAATTCGATCAAAGGTAGATGCGAATCCCAGCTACCACCAAAGTCGATCACACAAGCTCTAAGCATATCCTTCAATGTTTGGATCGTCCTTTCGGATTGTCCATCCGTCTGGGATGATAATCAGTGTTCAAGTTAAGTTTGGTTTCTATGGCAGATTGCATGGTCTTCCAAAAGTGAGATGAGAATAGAGCATCCTGGTCTGATATGATGTTCAAAGTAACACCATGTCGAGATACTATCTCATCAATGTAGATCTTCGCAAGTTTATCAGCAGATAGATCCTCACGAATTGACAGAAAGTGTGCAAACTTTGTTAAACAATCAGTGACTACCCAAATTGCATCATGACCTCAGAAGTACGTGGTAATTTGGTGATAAGATCCATAGCAATGTTTTCCCATTTCCAAACTGGAATTTCTGGTTGCTTAAACAAACCAGATGGATGTTGATGTTCTGCCTTAACTTTAAGACAAGTTAGGCATTTAAATACGTATAAAGCAATATCCTTCTTCATACTTTGCCACCAATATTGGGTACGAAGATCCTCGTACATTTTGTCAGTACCAGGATGAATTGAATAACGAGATTTGTGAGCCTCATTCATTAATAGGATGTGGATATTGTCTTGGCTTGGAACCCATGAATGTTTCATGTAGTAGAGTAACCCATTGTCTTTAGTTTTAAGCTGAAGCTCGAGATGATTGTCACACCCTGACCCACAGCGGATATGGTAGTTTGGGCATGATTGGGTTTTCATCAAAGCTCATGACATTTACTATAATAATGTTTCATATTTATTAATTCAAATTAAAGGAGAAATTCCAACAAACACATAAATCATACAAGCACAAAATGTTCTAAACATGACATTCAAGTAACTCTTTATTTTCCTTCTAAGGCCCAATCCTATGTGTTCCTCGCTTCAACCTGTCCACGTGTATCATGTATAAAAATAGAGATTTGGGTCAACAAGAGTTGGCGAGTGAATCCCTTTGAAACATTTGAAAGAAATGATATATTGAGTACTTTAATAAAAGAAATGTGCATAAACCAAATATACCCATGAATAACAATAAACAACAAATATCACATAACATGTTAGATCATAAGATGGTAATAGCACAAGTTTTTGAATAAACGATATAAATAAACGACACATGATACACCCCAAAACATGAATAAAAATGGGAAGTTTGTAAGAATTCACTCACAGTGGGTGCGTTCTTGATTTGATAACGAGTGCGCACGATTTAAAGATTCCAACCGACGAGAAAACTAACCTAAATATTCACGATAATAAATTAGTAAATATATTTCTTTTATTTGACATTAGCATTTTTATAATGACTTTTATTAGGCTTTTTAGACAAATTTATGGTATTTATTACTAATTTTTGTGATTAAAAAGGCTTATCTTTATTATATATTTTTATGATTTTTGGAGAAAAATAAAGAAAAAGTTATTAAAAAATATACCCCTTTTATGGGTCGAACCGGTCGGATTCGGATTATACGCAGCGTGTGGGGATCGAACTCGTGACCTCTGGTATGCATGCACGCAACTCTACCAACTGAGCTACGTGTCTAACCCGAAATATTCTGGAATTTAATTACATATATATACTTACTAAGTCAAACCATATTTTGATTATATATTAAAAAGGTTTGATAATTTCTGGAACTTGTAACGGACCGGACTCGAACTCGCGAGCATAGCTTCGTGTTGCACACAACCCGACCAATTAGGCCTGTGTGACTAACCTAGAATATATTGGATTTATATTAAATTTATACACTTACTAATAGTTAATATATATAAGTATTAAAAAGGATGGTTTTATTCAGGATATCGGCAGCGTAGATGTGACTCGAACCCGGGTCTGTATGTTTATATTGCACACAGTCCACCACTGGACTATGTGTCTAACCCGGTATAATCTCCGATTTTAATTATATTAATACTCGTTTTCAACTTCATCTTCTCCATTTTATATACCTAGAACCATAACCCGCCTGCTTAATCCCATAACTCTTATTGAGTTCTTTGATTTCACTAGATAATAATAAAACATAAAACGAAAAAGGATTCAAGGATGAATACACCAAACAGGGGTGATCTCCGATGAAGTTCCAGCGACGACACAAGTTTTTCGGCGAGGATAAGATTCGAGAGCAGAGAGTATTTGCGAGTGTTTAGGTGAGTGTGAGCGAGTTCAACAGAGGTGCAGAGATCCGTATTTATAGATGATAGTACCGGATTGAGTTAAGTTTTGGTTTACGACGGTTTCTGTCACAGAGAATGATTGCCTAACTGTTTCGGTGAATTGATACACGAACTAGATGTAATCTTATGATTAAAACGATTTTAAATCGTTAATTGAAACAGAAACGAGTCTTTGATTGCTGGAGTAAATCTCCGGCTGTTACAGCTCTGAGATTTGAATTTCAAGTTCAACCGTTTTTTTAGTATATAGTTTAATTGTTTTAGGATTAGAACCAATATGTGTGTGTAGTGTAATGGTGTGTTGTATGTGTTGGTTGTGTGGAGACCCCGGTTTGATACCCGCGGTCTTCATTTTTTTGTTATTTATTTTTATCATTTATATTTTATTTCTTAACATTTAATATTTTATTTTATTAGTTTATCTATTATTAAATTCGTAATGAACATCGTACATATATTTGAATTGCAAAACAGAGCAGGTTTTTGACCCGTTTTACGACAAATGTTACAGTACCCCTACTTTTAGAGGTGAGGGTATTTTTCACGCCTTGAGCCTTCGCACTCCCAAGTAAACTCAGGTCCTCGTTTCGACTCCCAACGCACCCTGACTATCAGAATTCGACTTCGTCTTAAGCGTTTCTCACCAAAGTCCATGATTTCTACAGGTTGCTATATGAAATGCATCGATTCATTAATCTGAATATCTTCCAACGGTATATGGAAGTTTTCGTCGGCTAGGCAGTTTTTCAAGTTGGATACATGGAACGTGGGATGAGTCCTGTTAAGTTCTTCTAGTAAATCAAGCTTGTAGGCTACAGGACCAACTCTCTCGAGTATTTTGAAAGGTCCCGCATAGCGAGGTGCTAGCTTGCCTTTTTTGTCCAAAACGAATAACTTCCTTCCATGATGTTACTTTCAAAAGTACTTGATCGCCAACACAAAACTCGAGTGGCTTTTGTCGTTTATCTGCGTAACTCTTTTGATGACTTGGAGCTGCTAGAAGATTATTGCGGATTTGAAGAATCTTGTCAACATACCGGTGATCGGCATTTACGACCGTATAATGCGTCATAACGAGCCATACCGATGCTTGAATGATTGCTATTATTGTATGAAAATTCATCTAATGATAGATGAGTATCCCAATTGCCCTTGAAGTCGATGACACATGCTCGTAACATGTCTTCAAGAGTTTGTATGGTGCGCTCAGATTGACCATCAGTTTTAGGGTGAAAGGCAGTGCTGAGATCTAAGCGTGTACCTAACCCTGATTGCACGGCTTGCCATGTTCGTGAAGTAAAGCGTCCATCTCGATCGGAAATAATACTTAAAGGCACACTGTGTCGACTTAAAATTTCATCAATATAGATACGAGCTAAATTCTCGTTTTTATAGTCTTCGCGGATTGGAATGAAATGAGTTGATTTAGTAAGATGATCGACAATAACCAAAATCAGGTCATGCCCACTGGAGGTGCAAGGTAACCCGGTAATAAAATCCATGGTTATGTTTTCCCACTTCCAAAAAATATTTTTCGGGTTGAACGAGTAATCCTGAGGGTCTTTGATGTTTGGCTTTAACCTTAGAACATGTGAGGCACTTGGAGACAAAAATGGCGATATCCTTCTTCATTCCTAGCCACCAGTAAAAGTATCATAGATCTTGATACATCTTATCAGCACCCGGGTGTATAGAGTATCGTGCTTTGTGGGCCTCATTCATGAGAAAAGTACGAAGATTGTCACGATCAGGTACCCAAATACGATTTAGATAGTAAAGGATATAACCGGACTTGGATTCTAACTTGGTTTCAGCTCCACAATTTAGTTCTTCTCGTACATCATTTTCCGTGACAGAAGTATGTTGAGCTGCGCGAATGCGGTTTTGAAGATCAGTTTGATTTAAGAACACAAAAGATGAATGGAGTTAGCATAGTCCTTTCGACTAAGAGCATTAGCCACAACATTAGCTTTACCAGGGTAATAACGGATTTCACAATCATAATCATTCAAGAATTCGACCCATCGTCGTTGCCTCATGTTGACTCTTTTTTATTGAAGATACGTTGAAGGCTCTTGTGGTCAGTGTAAATTTCACACTTTGTACCATAGAGATAATTTCTCCATATCTTTAGAGCAAACATGACTACTCTGAGTTCTAGGTCGTGAGTAGTGTACTTCTTCTCATGAACTTTAAGTTGCCTTGAGGCGTAGGCTATCACCTTTCCCTTTACATTAAGACACATCCTAGTCCTTACCCTGAGGCGTCATAATAGACCACGAAGTCTTCACAACCGTCAGAGAGAGTGAGGATAGGTGCATCACAAAGCTTTTGTTTCAAGGTTTGAAAATCCTCTTTCTTCTTGGCCCCCAAATGAAGGGCTTGCCCTTATGAGTCAAGTCTGTGAGTGGTAAGGTAATACGAGAGAAGTTAGCGATGAAACGTCGATAATAACTTGCTAAACCGAGGAATGATCTAACTTCGCTAGGAGTGCGTGAAGCTTCCCATTCTTGCACTACTTTAATCTTTGCAGGGTCGACATGAATTCCTTTGTCGTTGACGACGTGACCAAGAAATTGAACTTCTTTTAACGAGAATTCACATTTCGAAAACTTATCGTAGCGGTTTTCAAAAGTGTTAGGATGAGTCAAGGATCTCGTTCATGATTTGATTTGGTCTTGGAACAGATAAGAATATCATCAATAAAAACAATAACTAAATGGTCGAGGTAGGTTTTGCATACCCTATTCATTATATCCATGAAAATGGGAGCATTGGTCAATCCAAAAGGCATGACCATGAATTCGTAGTGACCGTAGCGATTAGTCTTCGGAATGTCCTCTTCACGTACTCTAAGCTGATGATAACCAGAACGAAGATCGATTTTTGAGAAACAGGGGGTACCCTAAAGTTGATCTAGAAGGTCATCGATGCGAGGTAACAGATAGTTGTTCTTGATGGTCAGCTTGTTGAGCTCTGGATAATCAATACATATTCGAAAAGTTCCATCCTTCTTCTTGACGAAAAGAACCGGCGCACCCCAAGGTGATGAGCTAGGACGTATAAATCCCTTGTCAGTCAGCTCTTGCAGCTGGCTAGCTAATTCTTGCATTTCAGATGGGGCTAACCGAAGGAGATTTTGCAACTGGTATAGCACCAGGTACAAGATCGATTTGAAATTCGACTTCTCGCACAGGAGGAAGTCCTAAAATATCGTCGGGAAAAACATGAGGAAATTCTTTAACAATCGGAATGTCTTCGAGTTTTTTCTCCTTGCCCTCTTTCTTGACAATGTGCGCTAAGAATGCTATGTAGTCTTTGCGAAGGTATCTTCGAGCTTGAAGACATGACATCAACTTGAGTCCTTTGGATGAGGTTTCACCAAAAATACGAAGAGTTTGACCGTCGGCGAGAGGAATTCGGATAAATTTTTCATAACAAATGACTTCAGCGTGATGCTGACTAAGCCAGTCCATACCAATGATGACGTCGAAACTACCCAATTTCATAGGAATAAGATCTATTGGAAAATCATGATCGTTGAGAGTAAGAGTGCAATCGCGAATGATAGAATCTAACATAATAGGTTCACCGTCTGCTACTTCCATTGTAAACGATTCGGCTAGACTAACGCAAGGTACACCTATAATAAATTCAAACTCTAAGGACACAAAACTCTTATCCGCGCCAGTGTCAAAAAGAATAGATGCATAACTACCGTTAATGAGGAACTTACCGTTAACCAAGTTGTGGGGTTAGTTCACACGACATTTGGTGTGGCATGCTTTGGCCTAATAGGTCCTTCGTACTCTCATCGTTAATCCCCATGTAGGCAAATGGGTCCATTATATTGGATTTATATGAATGTCAATCCAAGAAAGGACGTTCGACTACCGATACTTGTACCCTTCCAGTTACTACATGCTCGTCGTAGAACTCACTTTGATGAGATTGAAAAATGAAAACATCATAAAATTCTTGAGAATGAAAGCATGGAAAATGTTCAAATATGTGAAAATTGAGTCGTGCGTGATGCGTATGTATGTAAGCATGTTATGTTAACAATATGTATATCACATTAAATATCACACAAAATCATATAGTAGTGAGAGTGCTTGCATGAATTTGTGTGTGAGATAAATGTAAGACAAGTAAACATCATGAGTTTGCATGTAACCAATTAACACATAAGCAATTAAAATCAACTATAGTATAGGCTCTAAGGGTCTAATAACCTATCCTATATCCCTATAGTCAAAAGCTCTGATACCAATATATCATACCCTGACCTGCAGCGGATTTGGTAGTCGGGGCATGATTCGGTTTTCATCAAAGCTCATGACATTTACTATAACAAAGTTTCATATTTATTAATTCAAATTAAAAGGAGAAATTCCAACAAACACATAAATCATACAAGCACAAAATGTTCTAAACATGAGATTCAGGTAACTCTTTATTTTTCTTCTATGGTCCAATCCTATGTGTTCCCTACTTCAACCTGCCCCCTGTATCATGTGTAAAAATAGAGATTTGGGTCAACAAAAGTTGGCGAGTGAATCTCGTTTAAACATTTGAAAGAAATGATATATTGATTACTTTAATAAAAAGAAATGTGCATAAACCAAATATGAGCAAACGTATATGTAAACTATCCACAAACCACACAAACATCTAGCAATGTACACATGAGCATGATAAATGATGAGCTGAGAGATCAAGGCTCAATCAAACCGAGCTGGTCTAATTAGGCAACACGATGCTCTACCCATATAAAACAGGGAACTGATGGACCTAATGTGAATGCTTGACTAAAATGAGAAAGTATAGCCATGAATAACAATAAATAACAAATATCACATAACACGTTAGATCATAAGATGGTAATAGCACAAGTTTTTGAATAAATGATATAAATAAACGACACATGATACACCCCAAAACATTAATAAAAATGGGAAGTTTGTAAGAATTCACTCACAATAGGTGTGTTCTTGATTTGATAACGAGTGCGCACGATTTAAAGATTCCAACCGACGAGAAAACCAACCTAAATATTCACGATAATAATTTGGTAAATATATTTCTTTTATTTGAAATTAGCATTTTTATTTAATGACTTTTATTAGGCTTTTTAGACAAATTTATGGTATTTATTACTAACTTTTGTGATTAAAAAGGCTTATCTTTATTATATATTTTTATGACTTTTGGAGAAAAATAAAGAAAAAGTTATTAAAAAATATACCCCTTTTAGGGGTCGAACCGGTGGGATTCGGATTATACGCAGCGTGTGGGGATCGAACTCGTGACCTCTCGTATGCATGCACGCAACTCTACCACTGAGCTACGTGTCTAACCCGAAATATTCTGGAATTTAATTACATATATATACTTACTAAGTCAAACCATATTTTGATTATATTTTAAAAAGGTTTGATAATTTCTGGAACTTGTAACGGACCGGACTCGAACTCGCGACCATAGCTTCGTGTTGCACACAGCCCGACCAATTAGGCTGTGTGACTAACCCGGAATATATTGGATTTATATTAAATTTATACACTTACTAATAGTTAATATATATAAGTATTAAAAAGGTTGGTTTTATTCAGGATATCGGCAGCGTAGGTGTGACTCGAACCCGGGTCTGTATGTTTATATTGCACACAGTCCACCACTGGACTGTGTGTCTAACCCAGTATAATCTCTGATTTTAATTATATTAATACTCGTTTTCAACTTTATCTTCTCCATTTTATATACCTAGAACCATAACCCGCCAGCTTAATCCGATAACTCTTATTGAGTTCTTTGATTTCACTAGATAATAATAAAATATAAAACGAAAAAGGATTCAAGGATGAATAGACCAAACAGGGGTGATCTCTGATGAAGTTCCGGTGACGACACAAGTTTTTCGGCGAAAATAAGATTCGAGAGCAAAGAGTATTTGCGAATGTTTAGGTGAGTATGAGCGAGTTCAACAGAGGTGCAGAGATCCGTATTTATAGATGAAAGTACCGGATTGAGTTAAATTTTGGTCTACGATGGTTTCTGTCAAAGAGAATGATTACATAACTGTTCCGATGAATTGATACACGAACAAGATGTAATCTTATGATTAAAACGGTTTTAAATCGTTAATTGTAACCGAAACGAGTCTTTGATTGCTGGAGTAAATCTCCAGCTGTTATAGTCTGAGATTTGAATTTCAAGTTCAACCAGTGTTTTAGTATATAGTTTAATTGTTTTAGGATTATAACCAATATGTGTGTGCAGTGTAGGGGTGTGTTGTATGTGTTGGTTGTGTGGAGACCTGGGTTCGATACCCGCGATCTTCATTTTTTTGTTATTTATTTTATCATTTATATTTTATTTATTAACATTTATTATTTCATTTTATTATTTTATCTATTATTAAATGCTAATAGCAACTTAACATATTTTGGACTTTTAACATAAATGCGTAATGAACATCGTACATATATTTGAATTACAAAACGGAGCGGGGTTTAGACCCTTTTTATGACAAATGTTACAATGATAGGGTAGTTTGTTTTTCAACAAACCGTGGGCTACACAAGTGTGCTAGGCTTCAAAGATACATATTTGGATATCAGATCGAACTTGAACATAATGTAGCTTTACATGTTCTTTACGACTAAGAGCATGAGCTACGACATTCGCCTTAACAGGATGGTAGCGAATCTCGCAGTCATAGTCGTTTAGGAGTTCAATCCAACATCGTTGTCTCATTTCAATTCTTTCTGATTAAGAATGTGTTGGAGACTTTGTGGTCAGTGAAAACCACACATTTTGTACCATAGAGGTAATGTCTCCATATTTTTAGAGCGAAAACAACGACACCTAACTCAAGAGCATGAGTTGTGTAGTTCTTTTCGTGGATTTTCAATTGTCTTGATGCATAGGCTATGACTTTGTCTTTGCATGAGAACATAGCCAAGGCCTAGATTCGATGCATCACAATATACGACAAAGTCGTCGTTTCCATTGGGTAAGGATAAAATAGGAGCATCACAAAGTTTTTGTTTCAAGGTCTGAAAAGCTTCTTCTTGTTTGGGTCCCCACTTAAAAGGTTTATTCTTTTGAGTCAAAATAGTGAGGGGAACCGCAATCTTGGAGAAGTTTGTGATAAAGCAAGGGTAATAGCCAGCTAGACCGAGAAATGAACAAACTTCAGTAGGTGTACTCTAATCCCTAATCACACTGATTTTGGCGGGATCTGCATGTATACCTTGTTCGTTGACAATGTGTCCTGAAAATTGAACTTCCTTTGGCCAAAATTCACACTTGGAGAATTTGGCATAAAGTTGTTCTTTCTTTAGGAGTTCCATCGTTAAACGAAGATGACATTTATGATCTGCTCAGGATTTCGAATAAATCAAAATGTCGTCGATGAAAACAATGATGAACTTGTCTAAATAAGGTCATTAAGTCCATGAAGATGGTAGGAGCATTTGTCAAACCAAAGGGCATAATAGTGAACTCGTAATGGCCGTATCGAGTGCGAAAAGCAGTTTTGGGAATATCTTCATCGAGTAACGAAACTGATGATTCCCAAAACGCAGATCAACCTTGGAAAAACATGTAGCACCTTGTAGTTGACCAAAAAGATCAACAATACGAGGTAGGAGATATTGATTTTTAATCATGAGTTTGTTGAGCTCACGATAATCGATGCACATGCAAAAGGATAGGAGCACCCCAAGGTGAAAGGGTCGAATGAATAAATCCTTTGTCGGAAAGTTCTTGGAGTTGTTTTGACAACTCTTGCATTTCAGACGGCGCAAGACGGTAAGGGGATTTGGCAATTGTGTTGGCACTAGGTACAAGGTCTATACAAAACTCGACTTGACGTGTTGGGGGTAAACTAGGTAGTTCTTCCGGAAACACCTCATGAAAATCTTGAACAACGGGGATGTCTTGAATACTCTTACTCTTGCTTTTCTCCTCTATGATATGTGCAAAAAAGTCTACATAATTCTTTCGTAGGTATTTTTGGGCTAAGGTACATGTCATGAGTTTAAGGCTATGAGAGGGTTTCTCTCCACGAACTTCTAGGATTTCACCAGACAAAAGAGGGATGCGAACAATCTTATCAAAACAAATCACTTCAACATGGTGTTTGGTTATCCAGTCCACGCCTACTATGACGTCAAAACTCCCAAGTTACATTGGTGTGAGGTCAATGGAAAAAAGATGGTTATTGATGTTTTGACAGTTACAAATAACATAATCAAGTACAAGAGGTTCGCAACTAGCTATCTCCACTATTAAGGGTTTTCCTAGTTTGATTCGTGGTGTTGAAAGATAAGGCTCAAAATCTAAGGATACAGAACTCCTATCGGCACCCGAATCAAAAAGAATAGAAGCAGGCTTATTATTAACAATGAACGTACCGTAACCACGTCATTGTCAGCACGAGCTTCATTAGCATTTATGTTAAATGCTCGTCCCTGCGCTGGATTTGCAATAACTAGCTTCGGGCAGTTGTTTCGATAGTGAGTAAGATCACCACAATTGTAACAGGATCCAAGTGAGTTGTGGGGTCGTGCTGGATTGGCTTGTGGTTGAACAAGATTTCGAACCACTTGATTCGGGGTTAGGAACAAAACAACAACTGTTGGCCAGATGGCCAGATCGTCCACAATTGGTACAATGACGGCACGGTAAATGTGGTTTCTGATGATTATCACACTTGTTGTACAAAGGTGAAGTACTGAGATATTGTCTCTTTGTGGGAGGTTGTGCTAGTTGATTGGGAGTAGCTTGGTTGGGTTGTGTAACAACAACGAAATTCTTGGAAGCTTTACGCTTTCTAGACTTCTTGGAGGTTTCGGCCTTGTTCCTTTGTGTAGTCTTGGTAGATTGCTTCTTATCGCCTTTGAGAAAAAGTTTACCCTTCTAGACTTATGAGTGAGTAACGGTTGCAGCCAACTCGATAGCCTGTCTGATTGTAGCAGGGTTGCTACTAGTGACTATGTCCTGAACTGGGTCAGAAAGGCCATCAATATACTTTTCAATAGCCTTATCCAATGGCATGACCATAGCAGGACATAACAAACTTAGCTCCGCATAACGGTCAGTGTAGGCGCGATATTCTCCACTATCCTGTTTAAGGTCGTGGAATTCGTTCTCAAGTGCTCTTTGCTCCTGGCGTGGGTAGAATTCCTTCATCAAAAGAGTTCGAAGCTCTTCCCACGTCTGAGCCATTGCAACATCAGCACCCCTATCTCTCAGCACTCCATTCCACCACGTGAGAGCCCTCTTTTGGAACACACTCGAAGCAAATTCTACTTTACGCTCATTCGGACATTGAACATGACGGAATGTGCTCTCAAGACTCTCAAACCACTGTAGGAGCCTATTAGCTCCCTTAGAACCACTAAACTTGAGCGGTTTAGCCGAATTGAATGGTTTAAAGTTGCACGAAACAAGTGCATTGTTGTTGCTATTATTAGCCTGGTTTAACTGAGTCACAAGATTTGGTAGTACATCAGCTATCTGCTGAGCTATCATTGCCGCCATATCAACGTCCTGAGCAGCATTTCGACGAGGAGGCATTCTAAAAGAGAAGGAAATATGAGAGAAAATGGGTGAGATTGATATTGAATAGTCAAAAGTAAACGTTAAAAATATCGATGAAACATAAGGATTGTGATCATCTGTTCGTTACCTAAAACAAACAAACGACACATAGTGACTAATCAAAGTAAATGGGTCTGTATAATGTATCACAAAGACATGCTTTAGCCTATAAAAGGACACCACCCCAAGAGTTCCCAGGTAAGAGTGACTGGTCTGATAATGCGGATTTGTACGAACACTCCAGCCTTAGACAAAAAACTCAGGGTACAGGCATCCACCCTTCCAGATTGCACGTGTTCACATTATTAAAAGCCAAACTTTTACGAGATTTTGAAAACATTAAAGGCATGAAGCCTAAAAACAAATCATGTAAGGATGATTGATTTTCAAAACGAATTTGTAACTTGTGAATTTGTTTTGGTAATCACCTAAGGATAGGTGATGGTATTGTTTTAATATCTAAACACAAGATAACTTGTGTTAAGGACCTAGGAAGGTTATAGTCTAGGTCAACGTATTACTAATAACCTACTTCCCTATAACCATGAGCTCTGATACCATCTTTCTGTAACACTCTGACCGCGTAAAACAAAAACCGAGGTGGAAATGTCGGGGAGTCATGTAACAGAACTATGGTTTAACAACACATGGTACATAAAGTTTTGTATTATTGAATTTAATTGTTTACATTGTCTTGGGAGAATGAAATAAAAAACATAACAATTGTCTTGCAAATTTTAAAGTCACTAAGGCGCAAGTCCGCCCTGTGTGAAGCACGCTCAAAGTCAAAATTAGCTCGTGAAACATATGTGAAAATAAAACGTTAGCATAAAAATGCATGTGAGTAACATAGGTATTGTGATGAAGATTCATGGCTTTGAAAGTTAAAAGAAATGTTCAACTATTACAAAAGTAGCAATGATCATTTTCAAAAATGTTTCTTTTATGAAATCATATGAAAATCAAACGATTTAAAAGAAATGATGCATGGTTAACTTAATAACAAAACTAACTCGTGCCTTGTATAAAATATGTCAGGCCTTGTATTTTGTTTGAAGTGGTTTAGATAACGCTACATTATGTAATATAATGAAAGCACTTATGTATAGAAAGTACCAGCTGCGTATCCATCATGCTTTTATCATATTAAACACGTCTCGTCATTTAAATCACTTACCATGAGATAAAAATTGAGATGTCTTGTCTAAACCAATGTCATGTATAAACCAAATGTCTTTTATAAACTAATGTCTATGTTGTCACACCCCCATAAAACCATCAGAGCTGGGTGTGAACTAAACTGTTATCTTCATTTCACAGCGGAAGTGTTTGAAAAGCTAAGACTTCTAGAAATGTGAACGCCTACTAAGTACTCGAATCCCCATGGGTTCTCCTATTCCAACCGTGCCATAGTTTTAAAATATAACATGAGAAAGAACATGCGAAAAATCAACATAAAGTTGGCGAGTTCATAGTTTGTCTGTTTTTGTTTCAAATGAATCATAAAACATTTGAAAGTCTTGCATTCGAAAAACCGGTTTGTGGGATCATTGTATCCCAAAGCATTTGAAATGTCAAGTCTGTATAATAGTATTGAAATGTTTTCCTTTGCAAATCCATGCATATAACTGTTATGTTTATAAACCGGTGATAAAATGTTTTCAATCGTATCTGTAAATAAACCGATATTGAAATGTTTTCTGTTATCCTTGTAAACCGGTATTGAAGTGTTGTTAAGAAAGCGTAATAAATCCATTTTTCTCGGCATGTCAATTGAAAACCTTGTTTTTGTAATATTTGAATAACCGTCGATGTCCGCGTACGACAAAGACAACATGCCCGCATGAGCCTATAACCCACCCCAAGCTAGTAAGTGCCTCGCCGAACCGTTTACTCAAGACGATAGACTTGCAGGCGGTTATAGTTCCGATATTTAGTGAGGTCTACATTATACAGTTTTAAGCGACCCTACGTCCCTTAGTGTTGAGTAGTGGACAATCTAGTCCATGTTATGTTAACTTGTCATTGGGCCTAGCCCATGTTATCACTGTCATTGGGCCTAGCCCATGTTATCTTGTCATTGGGGCCTCGCCCCCTAGTTGTGACTATGACAATCCCGTCACTAGTCATAAAACTCATGCATGTTTCGAAAATACGCGTGTGTTTTGTAAAAACCGGTATGTTGAGCATAAACCTTTCGTAAACCATTTGAGTTCTTTGAAATCTGTTTGTAATATAGTTTAGAAATATATATGATTTTCGTTCATCGAAACATTCTATGCTTTCGCAAAACTTGCATGTCTTTCCACCCCGAAAACATTTATAAAAATGTAAAACAGTAAAAAGTGGGGGTTATGAACTCACTTGATTTCCTTGTGCAAAACTAGCTTATGTGATTTCCATAGTGTTGTCTCCACAACTTGACTTACTAGCATGCAATCTAGTGTATTCCTAAAATGGAATAACTTGTAAGTTTCTAAGGATGACGTAGCTATAGTACGTGATACCGAGCTCTACCGAATTGTTACTCATACGAATCTATGAATGTGTTATTGACTTAACTCCATTAACCAACCTATGGTTTTCTTAGAATTTTCTTAGTTTTCAAATGAATTGAAATATATTTATATATAAACAATACTAGATTTCATGAAATAGTATTAATCGTTATGTACGTCGTCGGATAATAGTACGACTCTGGTAGTTTTCGAAAGATGTAATTGTACGCTTGTCATAATCTTGCGGTATCGTGTCGTACTTCGTTAGACGTTTGAATTGAACATAAACAATATACTATTGTTATAATATCATTCCAAAGTATTCGCAAGTGTTCGCGTCATCGACAATTGAAATAAATATAACTATATTTATTTTACGAAAGTGTTCAAAATCTCGACGTTTTATCTTTGAATTGTAATGCGTTTCGTTTTACGGATTTTAAAAAAATCGGACAGAGTTTCCTATGTTTTTGGACGATCCCGACAATACTAGTTGTCAATTTATTTATCAAAACACAACCTGCAATTTCGCAACCAAACAATATATATATAATTTTTCGTCCTGTTTCGAATATAGTTTTTCGCCAAATATTATTTCCGAATTATATTTTTAACTAATTGTCGGTTCCACTTTAACTAGTGATTATCCGAAGATACCGTACGTCGACTTAATTGTTATTTTTAACTCTTTGGCGATGTCGACTTGTTAACGGGTCGGTTGTGAGCTCAGTTTCGCGATAATGAATATTAATAATAATTATAACTAATATAATTAAATTTTGCGTCGTAATTAATTTTTACCGAGTCTCGGGTTGACCCGTTGAATAAGCTGACCGTGTTGACTGAGTTGACTGCGTTGACCAGCAGTTGACCCGTTGACCACGGTTGACTAGCAGTTGACCGGGTTTGACCGAACCCAAAACTGAACCGAGGCACCAAAAATGACCCAAAACAATTCCTTGACCAGTTTTGACCTGTGTTGACTGTTGACCATGTTGAACCGAGCCCGAGAGTGTCCCGAACTTTAATTTTCACCCGAGACGAAAGTGTTTCGTATGGACTCTACAGGTTACAAGGATCCCAAAAATATATTTTTCGTTGAAAACGGATGCCCGGAACCTCGCCAGAACCATGCCAGATTTCGGAATTTCGCCGGAGAATAAAATTTCAGAATTTCGGAATTTCGCCGGAAAACTTGCAGAAAGGTCTCTAATCATCCGATCTAAACATGCATGAAGTGAAAAGTCCAAAACAGGTTCGCCGGAGTTTGGCCGGAATGTCGCCGGAGTTGCTCTCGAGCCCAAACGGCTTTGAATCTGCTAAAACGAACATCACCACGTGATCCAGAACGTCGAAGATAGTCGAAAAAGTTTACTCTTGGCCGGAAAACAGTCGCCGGAAACCTCCATCATCGTCGACGACGGCGGCGCGCCGCCGTGGCCGGCCGCCGCTAGTCGCCGGACTAGTGCCGGAAATATTTTCTAGAGAGAGAGAGTAGAGATAGTTTTAGAGTTAGAGAGAGAGAGTGTGTAGGTGAAGAATGAGGGTGTGTGTGTGTATTTTGGTTTATATAGGTGTGTTTTGTGGGCTTGGGCTTTTATGTGGACTGGGCCAACACCCATTTCTTGTGTTTTGAGCAGCCCGATAGCATTTCTAAAGCCCGTTTTCTCACCCGAACTCCATGGAACGTCATATAATATTGTTTTAAGATAAAAAAATAAATGTGTAAAAATAGGGTCGGTGTTGGATATTAATAGCGTGCGTTCGTCGGTTTCGTTAAAATGCGTCAAATGCTCCGGTTGTCGTTTCTTGTCCGTTTTTCGATCCATTTTCGACTACGAATAATAAAATTCGACTACGAAGCTAAATATATCATAATATATTAATATCAAGGTGTAACTCGAGTCCGTTGCTTCCGTTTTGTTGTCGGTGCGTTCTGGTTTTTCCGCGTAACTTTCGCGTTGTGCTTTGCGACGTTCAACGATCCAATTTTATCGCATAATCATAACTGTATGATAAATACGAGTTTAAAATTCATATTTTTAGGCATTTTCAGTATTTGTTCGGCATCCGTTCGCTTATCGTTCAAATTTGCGTTAAAGTTCTCGATTGTCGTCATATCGCGTAACGTGAAGCAAGTAGACGTTCCTAGGCTTTCCAAAGGCCTAATCGAGTAAATTTACTTCTAATTACGCTAATTATGATAATATTATTGTTCATTACGTGCTTAATTATGACCAGAAATTGAGGATTGTCACATTTTCCCCTTGTTATAAAAATTTCGTCCTCGAAATTTAAGTTATGTTATCTCCTTAGATTTTTGTCATGCGTAGATAAGTATTAAAAATACCCAGGTAAATAACCATGTAATCGCATCGAGACTTGTCTGGATTATATGAATAAAATGATATACTACAACAACATGAACCCACTAGTTCAACTGAATCTGTTTTCAGAATCGATGCCAAGTGAACGAAACGTAATGACATAATCACCAATGTGATTGAGTTTACATGGGTCATACAAATGAGAATCTCAACAATTAGATTTCCAAGATGTTCACAATCTGTAATTGAGTTTCATAAACAATAGAAATTTATACCAACAGAAACTAGCATTGGTTGTTGGATTGGTGAGACTTTGAATCAACAAGCTCAACTGAATTAGAAGCATGAAGATGATCTGTTAACTTTTCAAACCATAAGTTTAACACTATTGAATTGCAAGGATACACCAAATTACAACCGAAGTTAGTGTATCATTGTCTTAATACATAGCTGCATTAAGACTACTTTCAATGATTAGCCCAAGCTACAAGTTTATACCGACGCCACAATGCGTCATAGCCATTGAAATAATTCAATAATAGCGGTGACCGAACAAATTCACCACGTTTACAATTGAATGAAAGATTCAATCAAGTAAGTCTTAATATTTGTTCCGAATAAGTCTCGTAAGATTTTCAGCTTGAAAATGAAAGAACAAATAGCTAAATTTTCGGTCGATAGTGGACGAACAATAAATACCCCAAAATTTTCGACCGATGATTGAAGAACCGTTTTGAGGTACACTGAAATAGATCATAAATTTGCGTACCCTTTTCTTAATACACGATTGTATTAAGAATGTTTTAAGAAAATGATCCAACAAGGGGATTTAAAAAAATGAATAAATAATCAAGTAATTAAATCCGTAATGAATTGTGAAAGCGAGATGAGCACAAGCTTCAACTAGTGTAAACGCCACCACAAGGTGTCATACCCAATAAATGACTTAATGAGGGCGCAGACTGAACCAGTCTGCTATGGTTCGAAACAAATGAATTGCTTGTCGATATTACTTTGAATATGACGGCCTCAATCCGTCATATGAAATCCTTGAATTAAATTTGTATACCGTGAGCAAGTTCAAGCAATTGAACTTGGTTTGACACAATCCAACAATAAATGTGATTCGACAAAGAAGCTTTGATATGTTTACTACAAAAATCCCATGTATGCAACTTGGAAAGAAAATGAAATTTCAAGAATTCGTTGACTCGGTATCAAGGAGTCAATACTCACAATAATGCAGGTCATTTAGATCACAAAGCGAAAATTTTAATATAGCGAACCAACCTTTGAATTTTTGATGAAATGACTATTCGAAGTGAAGACCCTGATGGTCTCCATGTATCAAGTTTACCACATGCGTAACAAACAAAGCATGCGTATTATGTAAATCTATCAAGAAATGATGCAATATGCGTTCGCTAATCAAGAAAGAATTTACGTGACACAATGACCATTATGAGGAGTAGAGGTATGCAAACCTACTCAATATATGCAAAGTTGAAATTCCAATAGAAGGAATTCGAGGACTTTACCTGGTATTTACTGTGATGCCTTATTGTTTGGTGACATTACCACCGAATGTCGTATATGGCATAATCGCCATTAATTAAGTAAGGGGAATGCAATGACATGTGACTTCTTTTGAAGCGCCAATTGTTGTGATTTACCATTGTAATAGGTACCGACTGTTATGAATTCTCGTTTGAATGTACTTTAACATTGTTCGTGTCGCTTTCAAGACCACGTGATATTCTGGTCGGTAGTTCTCCCGCTAACGGGATTAGCTTCATAGTCGTAATGTCGTGTTTCTTCAAGGCCGCGCCTTGAAAGTCGAATGTGATGTACTCAACATCCATTGTCGTATCGTTTAAGTTTCACGTATATTTTCACACTAGCGTTTCGTTTTGCGTAGGATACCTGCTCGGGTAAGCAAAATAGTAGCGACAATATATGTAATGTGTTTGTCCGAGCTAATAATCGTGGTTCCTACGTGCTGACCTTTAATGGATATTGACATAAGCTTTCCAAAGGTCTTAAATGCATGTTGTTAAAACTCTCAAAGTTTTGCTTATGGTATGTAATGTTTTCCAGTACCGTGTATCAGACATAACACTAGTGTATGTTTAAAATCAAAATGTTGACTTAGTGTTTTCGGCCACGGTTGGAACCCATATTCGAGCACTATGTACATCCGTAAAAAACCGGGTTAACCAAACCCGCTTCGTTTATTAACCGAACAACCAGTTAAAAATTTCGTTGCATATTTAATGCTCAAATTAATTTTAAACGATACATAATTAATAAGTATATTAGAATATAAAATTTATATTTGAAAATTTATTAAAAATAGTGATAAAAAAATTAAATGCTGAAGCCGGGTTTCGAACCCGGGTCAGCCGAGAGAATCATCCAAGCTTTAACTCACACTCGCCCAACCACTCCGCCACTTGTGTTTCTTGTTGATTTATTGATTCAATTAATACATATAATAAAAACTGAAGTCGAATTCGTTCACTCAGCGCACTCAAGTCACTCTCGCCGGAAATCCCGACAAATTCGTCAAACATTGCCGTTTTCTTTTGGACATAACGGTTACATTTACAGCAACATCGGTTATAACCGAAAAACTCAATAAATTTCATTCATGAACCATAATTCCCGTCGAAACCGAAAATATAATTCAAATCCAGGTTATACTATGTTCATCAGTTGAGCTCACGAATTTATCCAACTTACACTCTCCATTTTGCTCAGAAAACTTCGCCGCAAGTCGCCGGATTTCTCTGTAAATTAACCGGAAATTATCGCCGGAAAACCGAACTCATTCCATCCCGTCTGCTTACCCAAAAATAAGATCTTAGAGCGCATACTGACATCACCCACACTCACCTTAACCCTCTGAAGAATCTCTGTCGAAAGAAATTTCACTCGCCGGAATTCTCTGCAAGTCGCCGGAAAACCGAGACTTTCATCTACACGGTAAATACCTCGACTTTTTCTGTTCATTCCATTATTAGACAAATTCTCATATCACTCCATCACCCAGAATCAACCCCAGACGACGTTGCCGGATTTTCTGTTTTCGCCGGAAAACTTCTGAAAGTTCCAGAATCTCGTTGTTAACCAGTATGATCATTTAAACCTACTGATAATCGTTACTCAGTAGTTCAATTTCACATCTAAATCATCCAAACTGATTATTGAATCCGAACAGAAGGAGTTCACAAAACAGAGCCGACGATCTTTGCCGGATTTCTGAAGAAGACAATCAGTTCGGTACATTTTTTCCCCAAACCCTTCTGTTCAATATCTTTCAATTGCTCATAATATTCGTTAACTGAATTAATCAAGAAACAGTTGGTTTTATCATTGTCTTGTTTTGAACGAAGAAGACGAAGTCGTGTATGATATAAGATTAATAAAATCGGTATTATAAACGGGTTAGACACACAGTCCAGCGGTGGACTGTGTGCAAACAATACGCATACGTCCCGAGTTCGATCCTTGACACACGCACATTCGCTGTAATAAAATGTCTTTTTTTTAAACCGAACCGGATCCACACGCAGAATCATGTTAAGTATAATAAAAACCAGAATATTTACCAAGTTAGACACACAGTCCAGCGGTGGACTGTGTGCCAAACTAAACCACAGGTCCCGGGTTCGAGACCTGTGGAGAGCACCGAGTTGATACCATTAAATCCTTTTTAAAATAAATGATTTTCGGATTAACTGAATTAGTGTATAAATATAATTAAAAACAGAAATATTTTGGGTTAGACACGTAGCTCAGTTGGTAGAGCTGCGTGCACGCGTACGGGAGGTCACGGGTTCGAGTCTCACCCAGCGCACACATACAAACGACCGAACCGGTCAACGGTCAACAGTAATGGTCAACGGTCAACGGTCAAGTCAAAAAGTCAACATTTTTTTATTATTTTATTTATTTATTTAAATTAAAAATCAATTAAAAATACTTAAAAATAACATTTTTTAAAGTTAGAAAATAGCCTTAAACTCACAAAAATATATCCAAAAATCCTACTAAAATTGATTAATAAAATCCGCTTATTAACCGAACCGTTATGTTATTATCTAGGTTAGTTTCTCTGGTGGTTAATTCCATTTTCGTGCGCATTCATCATCAATCCAAGAAACGCAACCACGGTGAGTGAATTCTTACAAATTCCCCTTTTTATTCACGTTTTGGGGTGTATCATGTGTCGCCTAAACTAATTCGTTTATTCAAACTCGTGATATACCATATTATGATCTAAACTTAGAATGTAATTATTGTTTGTTGTTATGTATTACATATTGTCAAGTTGTATGCAAACTATTTGTTAGGCCCATCAGTTCCTCGTGGGAGACGAGTTGAACAACGCGTGCCTTAAAACTCATTCATTAGGCCCGTCAGTTCGTAGAACAACGCGTACCTCAAAACTCATTCATTAGGCCCATCAGTTCCTCGTGGGAGACGAGTTGAACAACGCGTGCCTCAAAACAATCTATTATTGTATGTGTGTGCATTATTTAATATTAAGTGTTTTGTGAATAAGTTTACATTTATATTTACTCATATGTGGTTATGCACTTTATTTTATAATCAATTCAATAAACTTGTTTAAATGTTTTTCATAGGATTCACTCGCCAACTTTTTGTTGATCTAAAAACCATTTTTACACATGATACAGGTGAACAGGATGAAGCAAGGAAAAAAATAGGAAATGCCTTAGAAGAAAATAATGAAGTCTAGAAAGATGTGTAGAACATGTTGTAATTATGATTGTATGATCTCCTTTAAATTGTAATAATAAATATGAAACATTATAATAAATGTCATGAGCTTTGATGAAAACCCAATCATGCCCCGATCACCTTTTCCGCTGCGGGTCGGGGTGTGACAGATTTTTATCAGAGCTTTTGACTATAGGGATATAGGATAGGTTATTAGACCCTTAGAGCCTATACTATAGTTGATTAGATTTTTGTTGTTTATGTGGTTATATGCAAACTCATGATGTTTATTTCTTTCATATTTATTACATACACAAATGCATGCAAACACTTCCGATACTACATTTTTGTGATACATAGTGGATTATACTTACAGTCAAACATACATAATTACATACACATTTATCATACATATTTCAATGGTCACATATTCAAATCATCTTCATACTTCCGTTATTCAAGATTTTGTCGCATTTTCATTTTTCAAATCTCATCAAAGTGAGTTCTGCGACGGGCATGTAGTAACTGTAAGGGTACAAATACCGGTAGTCGGAACGTCCTGTCTAGGTTGGCATTCGTATAAATCCAATATAAAGGACCAGTTTGCCTACCTGAGGACTAACGATGAGAGTACGAAGGACCTATTAGGCCAAAGCATGCCACACCAAACTTCGTTCGAACTAACCCCACTTTGAGGTGTCACCGTGTCCACACCTGGATACATTCCGAATATCATACGTTACATACATATTTCTCGATTTTCTTCGGGTTTTAGTGTACGTAACCAGGCTAACACATGCGAACCATATGAAAAACCCGGTAGTCATGGGGGCCCACATGATTACGAAGGTGAAGTATGGCGGCATGCAAGGCCCAATTACGAGCAAAGCCCAAGACATCCTATGGATGTAGTAGATTTATTATTCTGTATTTATTTTATGAATGTTCATTCCTAAATACGACACATGATCCCTAAAACATCCAACTCATACTCTTGGTACGTATTACTTGTAGATTCTAGTCTCGCTCGTAGGAAAATGAAATCAGGAAATCCCGCGAGCGCATGGCTGCCTAAATCGCTCAACAAATGGCGGCCGTAATACCCAACATTGTAGTTCAAGTTCAACAAACCCAAACCGAATCCCCTTCACGATCCATTTCTAAGAGAAAACGAGATGGGCAACTTTTCGCTGTCACCCAACGTAACCAACCAATTTCACAAGCCATACCCCTCCAAGCTATCCCAATCACTCAAGTAGCACCCAACTCAACATACCCAAATAAGAAACCTTACCTAGGACCTCACCCTCAATGTAACACCTGTTTTTATCACCATCCATTTACCTTACCTTGTCGACTATGTGCGAATTGTGGACGCTATGGTCATTCGAGCAAGGTTTGCCGCGCCTCTCAAAACCAAAGCTTACCCCCTACTCAAAACATGATCCAAACATATCAACAACCCCAATACCCCATGCTCCCTTATGTTCGAGCTTGTTTTAATTGTGGCGACCCTACCCACTTTAGAAACACGTGCCCTCGACTGGTTAACATCATAAACGCCCAAGCTCAAGCAAACCCAGTTAACCAAGCAAATCAAGAAAACCTAACCACTAGGCCACCAGCAAGAGGAAGAGTTTTCAACATCAACGCCAATCCTGTTGAAGATAGTGACGGCCCAAAACGAACCACCCAACTAGTCTCCTTCACCAAAAATCAAGATCCAACTCCAACCGCTTCGTTTTTATGTTTTTCTTTATGTTATCTCAACTTTCACGTATCTCAATTATAAATTGGAAATTTATCCAAGAATCTTAATGCGAATTACTATTTCAGTTTTGTTTATACTCATTGATTTAACATTCATATCATCATACATCTCAACGTATTTCAATCTCATTATTTAAAGAAGTTGGGCTGTGTCTCACTTCTACATAGACTAACCTCTCCATCATAACAAACGAGAGAGGAACTGTCATCATTCAAACATGTATACTATCAGAATTAAGACTCAAGCTTTGGTTGTTGTGTTTGTTTATGTTTTAGAGTCACATAGGACTAATCATAACTTACTTATAAAGCCAATGAAAATTTGACAAGAATATGGTGGATACGCCGCTGGTACTTCCTATATATAAGTATTCTTGTCAAAGGATCAGAGGCATTGTCAGGCGGTTATGAGAAGTTCCATGTAGGATTTAGTAATGTCTTGGTTGAAATTTGTTTTACACTCATTGATTTAGCATTCATATCATCTCATCATTTAAAGAAATTGGATTGTGTTCCATTTCTACATAGACTAACCTTTCCATCATAACAAACGAGAGAGGAACTGTCATCATTCAAACATGTATACTATCAGAATTAAGAATCAAGCTTTGGTTGTTGTGTTTGTTTATGTTTTAGAGTCCCATAGGACTAATCATAACTTACTGATAAAGCCAATGAAAATTTGACAAGAATATGGTGGATACGCCGCTGGTACTTCCTATATATAAGTATTCTTGTCAAAGGATCAGAGGCATTGTCAGGCGGTTATGAGAAGTTCCATGTAGGATTTAGTAATGTCTTGGTTGAAGTTTGTTTTATACTCACTGATTTAGCATTCATATCATCTCATCATTTAAAGAAATAGGATTGTGTTCCATTTCTACATAGACTAACCTCTCCATCATAACAAACGAGAGAGGAACTGTCACTATTCAAACATGTATACTATCAGAATTAGGACTCAGACATTGGTTGTTGTGTTTATTTATGTTCTAGAGTCACATCATAGAACCAATCATAACTTACTGATAAAACCAATGAAAATTTGACAAGAATATGGTGGATACGCCGCTGGTACTTCCTATATAAGTATTCTTGCCAAAGGATCAGAGGCATTGTCAGGCGGTTATGAGAAGTTCCATGTAGGTTTTAGTATTAGAAGTTTTGTTTTAGGATATAACCTTATCTTTCCAAAAATATCAAAACTCTTGCGCATGAAATCATATTTAGTCAATCAACTCTGTTTATCAATATTCATTAAGGTTAGGCATCAAAAAGCGATTCCTGTAGCAGGGTACTCAACCCTTACAAGGAACGTTACCGCCTCAAACAAAAATTTAAACTCTTACTCCTTTCTAAGTATGTAACTGTCAAATTAAACACCATCCTTTTTAGACAAACATGGCACTACTTAAATTTCGGGACGAAATTTCTAAAAGTAGGGGATACTGTAACATCCGTTAAAAAGCGGGTTAACCAAACCCGCTTCGTTTATTAACCGAACAACCAGTTAAAAATTTCGTTGCATATTTAATGCTCAAATTAATTTTAAACGATACATAATTAATAAGTATATTAGAATATAAAATTTATATTTGAAAATTTATTAAAAATAGTGAGAAAAAAATTAAATGCTGAAGCCGGGTTTCGAACCCGGGTCAGCCGAGAGAATCATCCAAGCTTTAACTCACACTCGCCCAACCATTCCGCCACTTGTGTTTCTTGTTGATTTATTGATTCAATTAATACATATAATAAAAACTGAAGTCGAATTCGGTCACTCAGCGCACTCAAGTCACTCTCGTCGGAAATCCCGACAAATTCGTCAAACATTGCCTTTTCTTTTGGACATAACGGTTACATTTACAGCAACATCGGTTATAACCAAAAAACTCAATAAATTTCATTCATGAACCATAATTCCCGTCGAAACCGAAAATATAATTCAAATCCAGGTTTACTATGTTCATCAGTTGAGCTCACGAATTTATCCAACTTACACTCTCCATTTTGCTTAGAAAACTTCGACGCAAGTCGCCGGATTTCTCTGTAAATTAACCGGAAATTATCGCCGGAAAACCGAATTTATTCCATCCCGTCTGCTTACCCAAAAATAAGATCTTAGAGCTCATACTGACATCACCCACACTCACCTTAACCCTCTGAAGAATCTCTGTCAAAAGAAATTTCACTCGCCGGAATTCTCTGCAAGTCGCCGGAAAACCGAGACTTTCATCTACACGGTAAGTACCTCGACTTTTTTTTGTTCATTCCATTATTAGACAAATTCTAATATCACTCCATCACCCAGAATCAACCCCAGACGACGTTGCCGGATTTTCTGTTTTCGCCGGAAAACTTCTGAAAGTTCCAGAATCTCGCTGTTAACCGGTATGATTATTTAAACCTACTGATAATCGTTACTCAGTAGTTCAATTTCACATCTAAATCATCCAAACTGATTATTGAATCCGAACAGAAGGAGTTCACAAAACAGAGCCGACGATCTTTGCCGGATTTCTGAAGAAGACAATCAGTTCGGTACATTCTTTCCCCAAACCCTTCTGTTCAATATCTTTCAATTGCTCATAATATTCGGTAACCGAATTAATCAAGAAACAGTTGGTTTTATCATTGTCTATGTTTTGAACGAAGAAGACGAAGTCGTGTATGATATAAGATTAATTAAAATCGGTATTATAAACGGGTTAGACACACAGTCCAGCGGTGGACTGTGTGCAAACAATACGCATACGTCCCGAGTTTGATCCTTGACACATGCACATTCGCTGTAGTAAAATGTCTTTTTTTAAAACCGAACCGGATCCACTCGCAGAATCATGTTAAGTATAATAAAAACCAGAATATTTACCAAGTTAGACAAACAGTCCAGCGATGGACTGTGTGCCAAACTAAACCACAAGTCCCGGGTTCGAGACATGTGAAGAGCACCGAGTTGATACCATTAAATCCTTTTAAAATAAATGATTTTTGGATTAACATAATTAGTGTATAAATATAATTAAAAACAGAAATATTTCGGGTTAGACACGTAGCTCAGTTGGTAGAGCTGCGTGCACGCGTACGGGAGGTCACGGGTTCGAGTCTCACCCAGCGCACACATACAAACGACCGAACCGGTCAACGGTCAACGGTCAAGTCAAAAAGTCAACATTTTTTATTATTTTATTTATTTATTTAAATTAAAAATCAATTAAAAATACTTAAAATAACATTTTTTAAAGTTAGAAAATAGCCTTAAACTCACAAAAATATATCCAAAAATCCTACTAAAATTGATTAATAAAATCCGCTTATTTACCAAACCGTTATGTTATTATCTAGGTTAGTTTTCTCGTGGTTAAATCCATTTTCGTGCGCATTCATCATCAATCCAAGAAACGCAACCACGGTGAGTGAATTCTTACAAATTCCCCTTTTTATTCACGTTTTGGGGTGTATCATGTGTCGCCTAAACTAATTCGTTTATTCAAACTCGTGCTATACCATATTATGATCTAAACTTAGAATGTAATTATTGTTTGTTGTTATGTATTACATATTGTCAAGTTGTATGCAAACTATTTGTTAGGTCCATCAGTTCCTCGTGGGAGACGAGTTGAACAACGCGTGCCTTAAAACTCATTCATTAGGCCCATCAGTTCGTAGAACAACGCGTGCCTCAAAACTCATTCATTAGGCCCCTTAGTTCCTCGTGGGAGACGAGTTGAACAACGCGTGCCTCAAAACAATCTATTATTGTATGTGTGTGCATTATTTAATATTAAGTGTTTTGTGAATAAGTTTTTATCTATATTTACTCATATGTGGTTTTGCACTTTATTTTATAATCAATTCAATAAACTTGTTTAAATGTTTTTCATAGGATTCACTCGCCAACTTTTTGTTGATCCAAAAACCATTTTTACACATGATACAGGTGAACAGGATGAAGCAAGGAAAAAAATAGGAAATGCCTTAGAAGAAAATAATGAAGTCTAGAAAGATGTGAAGAACATGTTTTAATTATGATTGTATGATCTCCTTTAAATTGTAATAATAAATATGAAACATTATAATAAATGCATGAGCTTTGATGAAAACCCAATCATGCCCCGATCACCTTTTCTGCTGCGGGTCGGGGTGTGACACACTAGGCGTTCTGTATGTATTCAAGTCTTAATAATCTAATGTCCCCAAAGGAAAGTGAGGTTAAAGCCTAGGTATCTCTACAAAAACCTAATTCGCTGAAACCTATAGCTTTGATACCAATCTGTCACAACCCCATAAAACCATCAGAGCTGGGTGTGAACTAAACCGGTATCTTCATTGCACAGTGGAAGTGTTTGAAAAGCTAAGACTTCTAGAAATGTGAACGCCCACTAAGTACTCGAATCCCCATGGGTTCTCCTATTCCAACCGTGCCAAAGTTTGAAAATATAACCTGAGAAAGACATGAGAAAAATCAACATAAAGTTGGCGAGTTCATAGTTTGTCTGTTTTTGTTTTAAATGAATAAAAAACATTTGAAAGTCTTGCATTCGGAAAACCGGTTTGTGTGATCATTGTATCCCAAAGCATTTGAAATGTCATGTCTGTATAACAGTATTGAAATGTTTTCCATTTGTTTGCAAATCCATGCATATAACTGTTATGTTTATAAACCGGTGATAAAATGTTTTCAATCGTATCTGTAAATAAACCGATATTGAAATGTTTTCCGTTATCCTTGTAAACCGGTATTGAAGTGTTGTTAAGAAAGCATAATAAATCCATTTTTCTCAGCATGTTAATTGAAAACCTTGTTTTTGTAATATTTGAATAACCGTCGATGTCCGTGTACGACAAAGACAACATGCCCGCATGAGCCTATAACCCACCCAAGCTAGTAAGTGCCTCGCCGAACCGTTTACTGAAGACGATAGACCTGCAGGCGGTTATAGTTCGGATATGTAGCGAGGACTACATTGTACAGTTTTAAGCGACCCTACCGCCCTTAGTGTTGAGTAGTGGACAATCCAGTCCATGTTATCTTGTTATTGGGCCTAGCCCATGTTATCTTGTCATTGGGCCTAGCCCATGTTATCACTGTCATTGGGCCTAGCCCATGTTATCTAGTCCTTGGGCCTAGCCCATGTTATCTTGTCATTGGGGCCTCGCTCCCTAGTTCTGACTATGAGAATCCCGTCACCAGTCATAAAACTGATGCATGTTTCGAAAATACGCGTGTGTTTTGTAAAAACCAATATGTTGAGCATAAACCTTTCGTAGACCATTTGAATTCTTTGAAATCTGTTTGTAATATGGTTTAGAAAAATATATGATTTTCGTTCATCGAAACATTGTATGCTTTAGCAAAACTTACATGTCTTTCAACCCCCAAAAAAATTTATAAAAATGTAAAAGAGTAAAAAGTGGGGGTTATGAACTCCACTTGATTTCCTTGTGCAAAGCTAGCTTAATGTGATTTCCATAGTGTTGTCTCCACAACTTGACTTGCTAGCATGCAATCTAGTCTATTCCTAAAATGGAATAACTTCTAAGTTTATAAGGATGACGTAGCTATATTACGTGATACCAAGCTCTACCGAATCGTTACTCATATTATTCTATGAATGTGTTATTGACTTAACTCGGTTAACCAACCTATGGTTTTCTTAGAATTGTCTTAGTTTCGAACGACTTGAATATATTTATATATAAACAATACTATATTTCATGAATAGTATTAGTCGTTATGTACGTCGTCGGATAATAGTACGACTCTGGTAGTTTTCGAAAGATGTAATCGTACGCTTTTCATAATCTTGTGGTATCGTGTCGTACTTCGTTAGACGTTTGAATCGAATATAAACAATATACTACTGTTATAATATCATTCAAAGTATTCGCAAGTGTTCGCGTCGTCGACAATTGAAATAAATATAACTATATTTATTTATTCAAAATCTCGATGTTTTATCTTTGAATTGTAACGCGTTTTGTTTTACGGATTTTACGAAAATCGACAGAGTTTCCCCTGTTTTTGGAAGATCCCGACAATACTAGTTGTCGATTTATTTATCAAAACACAAACTGCAATTTCGCAACCAAACAATATATATATAATTTTTCATCATGTTTCGAATATAGTTTTTCGCCAAATATTATTTCCGAATTATATTTTTAACTAATTGTCGATTCCACTTTAACTAGTGATTATCCGAAGATAGCGTACGTCGACTTAATAATTATAACTAATATAATTAAATTTCGCATCGTAATTAATTTTTACCGAGTCTCGGGTTGACCCGTTAACTGAGCTGACCGTTTTGACTGAGTTGACTGCGTTGACCAGCAGTTGACCGGGTTTGACCGAACCCAAAACTGAATCGAGGCACCAAAAATGACCCAAAACTATCCCTTGACCAGTTTTGACCCATGTTGACCTGTTGACCACGTTGAACCGAGCCCGAGAGTGTCCCGAACTTTAATTTTCACCCGAGACGAAAGTGTTTCGTATGGACTCTACGGGTTACAAGGATCCCAAAAATATATTTTTTGTTGAAAATGGATGCCCGGAACCTCGCCAGAACCATGCCAGATGTCGGAATTTCTCCGGAGAATAAAATTTCACGAAAACTTGCAGAAAGGTCTCTAACCACCCGATCTAAACATGCATGAAGTGAAAAGTCCAAAATGGGTTAGCCGGAGTTTGGTCGGAATGTCGTCGGAGTTGCTATCGAGCCCAAACGGCTTCGAATCTGCTAAAACCAACATCACCACGCGATCCGGAACGTCGAAGATAGTCGAAAAAGTGTATTCTTGGCCAGAAAACGGTCGCCGGAAAGTTCGCCGGAAAACCTCCATGGTCGCTGTCGGCGGTGGGGCCGCCACTGCGCCATCGTGGCCGGCCGCCGCTAGTCGCCGGAGTAGTGCCGGAAATATTTTCTAGAGAAAGAGAGTAGAGTGAGTTTTAGAGTTAGAGAGAGAGCGTGTAAGTCAAGAATGAGGGTGTGAGTGTGTATTTTGGTTTATATAGTTGTGTTTTGTGGGCTTGGGCTTTTATGTGGACTTGGCCCAAGACCCATTTCTTGTGTCTTGAGCAGCCCGGTAGCATTTCTAAAGCCCGTTTATCACCCGAACTCCATGGAACGTCATATAATCTTTTTTAAGATAAAAAAATAAATGTTTAAAAATAGGGTCGGCGTTCGATATTAATAGCGTGCGTTCGTCAGTTTCGTTAAAATGCGTCAAATGCTATGGTTGTCGTTTCTTGTCCGTTTTTTAATCCATTTTCGAATACGAATAATAAAATTCAACTACGAAGCTAAATATATCATAATATATTAATATCGACGCGTAACTCGAGTCCGTTGCTTCTGTTTTGTTGTCGGTGCGTTCAGGTTTTTCCGCGTAACTTCCACGTTGTGCTTTGCGACGTTCAACGATCCAAATTTATCGCATAATCATAACTGTATGATAAATATGAGTATAAAATTCGTATTTTTAGGTGTTGTAAGTATTTGTTCGGCATCCGTTCGCTTATCGTTCAAATTCGCGTTAAAGTTCTCGATTGTCGTCATATCGCGTAACGTGAAGCAAGTAGACGTTCCTAGTCTTTCCAAAGGCCTAATCGAGTTAAGTTACGTCTAATTACGCTAATTATGATAATATTATTGTTCATTGCGCGCTTAATTATGACCGGAAATTGCCGGTTGTCACATATGTATAAACCAATGTCTTGTCTAAACTAAATGTTATTTATAAACAAATGTCTATGTATAAACCAATGTCTTGTATGACAAACAAAAGTCTTGTTTAAATCATAAAATAAATGTGTTGTATAAAATAACCAAAATGTCTTTTCATGTATAAAACATGTGTTTTGAATAAACAAAGGTCTTGTTTAAACAAAAACTCTTGTCTTATAAATCAATTACTTTAATTGTGTAGACACATATATATGGATGTTGGCGAATACATTCAAGTCTTTTTAATTGTCGGATAAATCCTAATAATGACAAAAGTTATCAAATGTTCATCGGATTCTGTCATTCCCTAAAGTCACTTCCAAACAAACCTAGGAAGCGGGAACGAGATTGTCAGTCCTTTTGTACCATTACATACTACTGGTCGGCGTGATCAATGTTAATGAATGTATCATTGTATATTCAACGCACCAATATGTCTTGAACAATATAAGCGTGTTAGAAAATGGTTTGAAATCATGTACTTTGCATACTAAGTCAATATACCAAGCAAAAATGTCTTTGAAATCATGTACTAGGTATGCTAAGTCAACATACGAAGTAAATATGTATTTGAAGTCGTGTACTAGGTATGCTAAGTCAACATACGAAGCAAAATGTCTTTGAAATCGTGTACTAGGTATGCTAAGTGAACATACAAAGCAAAAGTGTCTTTGAAATCATGTACTAAATCATATACTATATGTACTAGATAAGCAGAACATGTATAATGTCATGAAAACAAGAAAGTAGTGATAGGTACATATGAATCACCCCAAAACATTTGAAAACGTAAAAGAGGGGGCTATGTACTCACTTGGGATTGCGTAATTGTGTTGTTCAAATGATCAAACAAATCTAAAGATTGAAGAGTTCAAGGGTGTCCTAATGTATTAGAATATTATGTTAGTGTGTCGAGACTTTAATCGGAGGATTGGATAGAATGAGGTCTTATAAACCAAACGATTGTTAGGAATCGTATGATATGGTTTATAATACCTTACATTCTGATTTGGAAGAGTTTCTAAGTGGTTTGACCCATTTCGACTTGCTAAAATGGTTTATGCCACTTTAACGGGTCGCAAGCATAACTATCGATTTGGATGGTTAAATAAGTCCTATGATGATTCTTATATGTCAAAACAAGTTTGATTATGTTACAATATCAGTTTAGATGTCAAAACTATGGTCTTACATGTTTAAAACCATTTTATGCGCCAAAAGGGTGTTTTCGGCATTTTAAAAGAACATAAAATCGAATCATCATAACTAACCAAACTATATGACTATAAGGTATAACCTCAGAGGGTTATTCTCAAAATTACTATGGTCATAAATATGCGTTTGGTCGAATCCTAAAATTGACCAAACGGACCATATTCAAAAGTCAAAGCGGTAGTAAAACCGCTCGACTTACAACCAATAAACTAGAAATGATGAGTTAGACATGTTTGAACATTTCTAATAATGTTATAAAACCGAGTTGGTGTCAAACCTTAAGTTTTAATACCCAAAAATGTTTTCGTCGTAAAATGCATTTTTATACATTTTTTTACTTTTAACTCGTAAAACTTTGACTCGTCATCTCGCCAAGTGAATGTGGTAATCAGACGGTCCAATCACAAGGGATTAATACCTTCGGATTATGATCACGTTGCAAGGTTCCATTTGAACTTTGACTTGACCAAAATGGTCAGAACCGAAAGTAAAACAGGAAGCCAAACTGTTTGACTTTTAGCTCCGAATAGCTAAATAAATGAAAGAACTAGGAAGAGTACATACTCGTGTTAAAGAACACTTTCAGAACTCAAGATAGAAGGCTTCCAAAGGCTGGAAACAAGCTCCAAGAAGTATAGAAAGAAGAACTTCACACTTTGCTTCGAAGTGTTTTGAAGTGGTGTGAAAAAATGGATGAATCAAAGGGTATTTGTAGTGTTTTAAGATCAAGGAGGTGATGACAAGTGTTACCAAGGGTGGATTAGTGTCCTAACATGTGTTAACACTAAATTAAGTGAGGCAAAATGAGTGAAAGGTGTCAAAAATTGGAGATAGGTGGCCAAACTTGCTGATGAAGCAAACTTTTTTTTTGACAATTTGGCCCCTAGACTTGTATTGTCTCGTTTTGTCATTTTTAACCCCTCTTAACCTAATATTTAAGATATATAAAAGTGTTAAGGCATGTGTAACTTGGATTTTGTCTGGAAATGTCATGGATGTCGGTTCATTCGATTGTACGGTTATACGTTCGTAAATAAAGTATAAAACTTTATCGAACACGAAAATGACCGAATTTGTGCAATGATTGACATTTTTGCATTCTTACCAATAAAATGCAAGATTTTATTGAATAAAAATGTCCAGGATTGTATAATGATTGATAAATATACATTCTCCCAAATAAAACACTAGATTTTATTTAATACGAAAATGTTCCAGTATTGTTAAATGACTAAAAATATACAAATGTCACACATACCCCAACCCTTTCCTTTTGTTTTCTGGATAATTTTTACCATTGTTAGTATAAGAACTTTTGGGTTTAGAGTAGTAAACTGCATTCAAATTTTCAAGCTCTGAAAGACTCACTTCAATAATTTTAAACACTTGTTCGGCCTTTTCAAGATTCACATTCTGAATCAGAAATTCTTGATCAGAATATAGTTTGTCCATTTTTTAAGCAAGCAAATTAGGATCATCATCTGAACTAGATTCTGATTTTCCAAGATAGTACTTACAAAAACTTTCTTCATTTTTAGAAGGTGAACTTGAACTGGTTTTCTCTAAGTTTATCTCAACACTTTCAAATTTTGTGTTATCACTCTCACTTCCTAAAACCTTTTCTACCACATTTTTCACCACATCAGATTCACAGTCATTTTCAGATTTAGTGTATGTTACATCTATGTTTTTAGGCAGCTCGTTATTCTTTTCAGTTTTCAGTTTTAAATTGAGTGCCTTTTCCACCAAGATGGTTTTTTTCCTGTAATAGCTTTCCCACATGGGTGGTGGAGCTCGACTATAACATGCACTTTTGTTCTTACCATTCTTATCATCTTCTTCCTTTTCAATTTTCAGAATAATATGATCAATGACATATGAACGGGTGGAATAACTAATTAACAATTTTTTAACCCTTTAAGTTTCAAAGTGATTAGACATCACCGTCGTGTTGCAAATGAGATAAGATATCTTCTTTAACAGTTTGTTGAAGAATATTTAACTTTTTCTTTTTATTTATAAACTTCTCCTTCTCTGTTGCTGTAAACTGCCTCAGTGTCTTCTCTAATCCATTCTCTCCCGTTGGTGCAACATATTTTTCCTCAACGCGTACCAACAATTCAGATAATTTGCTTGTACCCAGTTTACAAATCTTTCGCTCCATCCGTGGTAATCTTCTAAGCACATTACTTTCGGGGTTTCGTCATTGTCATCATTTCATTTTTAAGATTCATGTTTTGTGTTGCAGCAGTTGTAACGAAGGATGTTGCGAATGCGTTGAAGAATTCATTTTCCATTTTGTTGAGAAACCTGGTCAAAAGTTGCTTTTTGCAAAGTGAATCTTGTGCGAAATGACGCTTCGTGCGATCTAAAAGTTCAAAGAACAAAAACAATGTTTAAAGCTCACTACGTGCGAATTGGTATGTCACCTCATGCGAAGTGAAACTTTCAATAGTAAAAAGACTTCACTTCGTGCGAAGTGGATGTTCACTTCGTGCGAAGTGAGGGTATGAGATCGTGCGAAGTGAGTTTAAAATTTCACGTTTTTTGCAATTTTTTGTCATGATTTACGTTTTTTTAAGCTCTGATCTTTTCAAGGGCTTTACTATAATGGATTTTACGTATTATACTAAAAAACCAGTCCATTTTGTCCATGAAATTGTTGAAAAATGAAAAAATGAAAAACGTGAAGTATGAGTAGAATAGAAGTTTAAATGATCAAGTCTTCAAATCAGGCCATCTGTAGCTCTGATACCACTTGTAGGATCTTCTTAGATAGGCACCGGACCTAATCTGATCAAAAGTCATAAAATATGCGAAATTCATTTTATGACAAGCGATGATATAATGAATACTATTTAAAGTTTATTGCTTCATTAATGAGGTAAACGTGTACAATCCTGAAACAAACTGGTCAGGGCTTCACCGTACCACTCAGCAAAACTGTTACAGACACAAGACCACAACTCAACTATACATAGACATTCCAGATCGGACGAGTTGGCCTTGCCACTTCGTACGAGGTGGACTCACTTTGTACGAAGTGAACATCACTCCGTGCAAAGTGACACACAAAACATCATAAATGCATATGTAACATGTTAAACCCTATTACAAAGACTCGACATGACCCTAAGAAGTAGGCATAGACATTATGCACCAATAATAATTACGCAGCCTTCAAGATTATCTATATTGCCTTCAAGTTTAAATATGCATAGAAGGGTTTTCGTACAAACAAAAACCCTCTAATCACACCAAAATAGCCCAAATATCATGGTATTTTGTATAAAAATGACCCAAATTCTAATCGAAATATAATTAGCAACAACACAATCATTAAACTTGCTAAATCAAGCCATTTGCACCCAAAACTTTTGGAGAACTTTGAAAACTTTGAAAAACCTTTAAAAACCTTGAAAACCTTAACAAATATTAGTCAATCAACAGCACAAAGGTTGTGATACCAATTTGTGAGTCCCAAATCAGCTATGGATCAAAGTGATAATGATTGACACATACACAAACACATATTGATCAGGTGTATGAGTGATGAAAGTAAGAAAACCAAGAATAAGATGAAGAATCCTGACCAAGGATGAATCAACCAATGCTGATTAGTAATCCCATAATGATAAACACAATCAAAGAGCCTGGATATCGGATTTAAGCACAAGAATCAGAAGATTACACAAATGAATAACACAAAACCACCTCCGTCCAAGAAACTTGGAAACCTAAGAGTGGAAGCTTGATATATACAAAGTCTGATCAATCAGCGTAATTATAATTACGCTCAGAAGTTAATTACGCCCTCCCTGATGGGACAACTTACAAAAAGTGCATAACTGGCCCCTCTAACTTATCCAACTATTACAAACAAGCTCAAAACTATTAATCTCAAGTACCAACAGTCTCAATACGTTCTAACAAAAAGAGGAAAGCATACCCAAGATGGCCTTTCGAACTCGTCATGGTCACTAAGAGTTTCTAGTTATGCCTTTCGGCTTAACAAACGCACCGGCGATGTTCATGGATCTTATGAACCGCGTGTGTAAGTCGTACCTGGACAAATTAGTGTTAGTATTTGTTTAGGATATACTAATATATTCACGATCGAAGGACGAAGACGAGTAACATGTATGAACTATTCTGGAGCTTCTTAAGAAAGAACAATGTAACACCCCGACCGCGTAAAACAATGAACCGCGGCGAAAACATCGGGGAGTCATGTCACAGAACTAATGTTTCACAACTCATGGAATTTAAAATTTTGTTTTATTAAGTTTAATGTTTACATTGTCTTAGGATAAACAGAAACAACACATAAACAAATTGTCTTTCATGTTTTAAGTCACTAAGGTCTGCGTCCATTCCTACGTGAAGCATGCATCATATTATCAAGCATTGACTCCTGAAACATATGTGAAAAGAGAGTCAGCATAAAAATGCCGGTGAGTACATATGTTTTGTGAGTGTGTCAAATTCATGGCTTTGTATACATACTGCAACACCTCGTCCGACTACAAGAGTCGTTAAGTGAAAACCTTGTATCAAAAGTGTTTGATATTGAAATACAATTAACCAACTAAAACAAGTTGATTAGAGTTGTGAAAACCTTATAGCCATGAGTCTTACCTTTTAATAGATTGATTCAAAAGAAAAGTTCGTATGGTTTATATCTTTAAGTGAAAATCATTGCGTGACATTGTTCAAAACCATTTGTCGTGTTATAAACCATTTGTCCATGTTATAAATGATTTTCCATGTTATAAACCATTCGTCCATGTTATAAACCAATCGTCCGTGTCATAAACCAATTGTCCATGTCATAAACCGATCGTCTGTGTTTTTAATTGTGAAAACTTTTGATCGTTTTTTAATGAACACATTCAAACATGTGTTGACAATACCACCAAAGGGTATCTTTAATAGACTACCAAAGGGTCTCTTTAATAGACTAACAAATCAACATATGATTTGTTAATCAGAAACAGTTTCTGTCATTACCCAAACTTCCACCAAATCCAGTGAACAGTCCGATAATGAAATTGTCAGTCCTATGGTACCATAACATACTACTGGTCGGCTCGGCAAAAGCTAATGAATGTCATTCATGTTATGGATAATGCATCAACAAGTTGTTCACATTATTGAAATCGTATTGTTTTATATATAAACCATAGACATTGTTTTTGAAAACTTGAACATGATTTAGCACATATGAGTCACCCCAAAACATTTGCAAAACGTAAAAGAGGGGAACTATGTACTCACTTTAACAATCATTTTGTTTATATAAACCATGTATATCGTTTTAAAATCTTGAAAATAATTATAGGCACATATGAATCACCCCAAAACATTTACAAAATGTAAAAGAGGGGAAATATGTACTCACTTGGGATTGCGAAAGTGTTCTTGATCGACGGAATAAACAAAGCTCAAACGTGTCCTAATGTGTTAGATAAATATGTTAGTGTGTCGAGACTACAGATGGGAGATCGGATAGAAAAAAGTCTTATAAACCAAATGAGTGTTGGAACTCATGTGATACGGTTTAACGAACTTAACATTCTGATTTGGAAAGGATCCTAAGTGCTTTTGACCCATTATGACTCGTTAAGGTAGTTTACGCTACTTTAACGGGTCATTAACGTAAATGCGTGATCGGATGGTTAAACACGTCCTATGATAAGTCTTAAATGCCCAAACTTGTTTGAAAATGTTATAACATCAGTTTATATTTCAAAAATTTGGTTACATACGTTTAAAATGGATTTATGCGCAAAAGGGCATTTTGGTCATTTTTTTAAGAACATAGAAGTAACTTATCATAACACTAACTAAAGGACGTGACCATAAGGTATAACCTCAGTTGGTTATTCCCTATACAACTATGGTCAAAATATGTGTTTGGTGGAATCCTAAGATCGACCAAATGGGTCGGATTCGAAAGTCAAAGCGGTGGTCAAGACCGCTCGACTAAGCACTAAACTAGAAGTGACGAGTTAGACATGTCAAAATATGTCTAACTAAGTTTATAAAACTGATTTAGTATCTAAACTTGGTGTTTTGATACCCGAAAATAGTTTCGTCGTAAAATGCACATCATGCGCATTTTTGACCGAAACTTTGACTCGTCATTTCGACTACGATCAGAAGGTGGTAATCAGAAGGTGCAATCGCAAGGGATTAATACCTTCGGATTACGATCATGTTGCAAGGTTCAGTTTGAACTTTGACTTGACCAAAATGGTTAGAACCGAAATTAAAACAGGAAGCCAAACTGTTTGACTTTTAGCTCAAAATAGCTAAAATAATGAAAGAACTAGGAAGAGTACATACTCGTGTTGAAGAACCCTTTAAGAACTCAAGATAGGAGGCTTCCAAAGGCTGGAAACAAGCTCCAAGAAGGATAGAAAGAAGAACTTCACACTTTGCTTTGAAGTGGTGTAAAAATATGGAAGAATCATGGGGTATTTATAGTATTTTAGGATTAATGAGGTGATGACAAGTGTCCTCAAGTGTGGATTAGTGTCCTAACATGTGTCAACACCAAATTAAGTGTGCCAAAATGAGTGTTAGGTGTCAAAAATTGGAGATAGGTGGCAAACTTGGTGAAGAAGCAAAAATCTTAATTATTTTTTTGACATTTTTGGCCTTGGACTTGTCTTTTCACATGTTTGCTATTTTTAACACCTTTAACCTAATATTTAGGTTATATAAAGGTTTTAAGACATGTGTAACTTGGATTATGCCAAATGTCGTGGATGTTGGTTCGTTCGGTTGTACGGTTACGCGTTTCGCAAAAATGCGTAAAACGCTTTAACGAACACGAAAATGATTGAAATTGTGCAACGATTGATATTTTTGCGTTCTCATCAATAAAATAAAAATTTTATTGAGTGCACAAATATTTGGATTGATACACATGGTTGGTATCTTGAATACGGACCCATAGACTTCCGAAGTTTGACGAAAATAATCCTTGGACTTGTATAAGCGTGTTTATATCATATCTAAGCCTTCAAAACTTATATCTAAGTTTGTAAAGGGTATTCAGGGTATGTGTAGCTTATGTCCTTGTTTCGCAATGTATGTCACGTTAAACTGAATGTGTTTGAGTGTCAGTTAACGAATTACTTCCACAAAAATTTTTGAGGGTTCGAAATCGTGCAAGAAATTGAAATTGTGCAAATGTCTTAAATTATTATACAAATTTTGGAAATAAAACACAGGGTTCCATTGAATACGAAATTGTTTTAATTGTACAATGATTGAAAAGGCACAAATATCACAAACAACTTTATGCAAAGTTTTACTAATTCGAATTTTGGATTCATGTTCAAGATCGAGGCGATCAAGAATTGGGAAGCACCAAAGACCCTTACGGAAGTGCGACAATTTTTGGAACAGCGGCTATTACCAAGGTTTATTGTGAACTTTTCAAAAGTTGATCAAACGCTAACATCCCTGACACATAAAAACCAGAAGCTTGTCTGGGGCGAGAAACAACAAATGGCGTCCAACTACTTAAAGATAAACCTTGTGACGCGTCGATCTTATCTTTACCTAATGGTATCGCTGACTTCGTGGTTTATTGTGATGCGTCACATCAAGGTCTCGGTTGCGTGTTGATGCAACGAGACAAAGTCATCACGTACGCATCACGACAATTGAAGGTACACGAAAAAAATATACCATCGACGACCTCGAGTTGGGTGCGGTGGTATTTGCCTTGAAAATTTGGCATCACTACTTATATGGTACTCAATGTGCAATCTTTACGGATGACAAAAGTCTTCAACATATATATAATTAGAAAGAATTAAATATGCGACGACGACAATGGGTTGAATTGTTGAACGTTGTGGCGGACGCCTTGAGCCGCAAGAAAAGTGTGAAAGCCTTAAGGGTACGAGCCTTAGAAATGTCGCAACGAGCCTTAGAAATGGTGCCAAAAGAGGATGGAACATTATACTTTATGGGATGAATCTAGGTTCCATTCTTTGGCGACCTGCGGGTTATTATTTTTGATGAAGCTCACAAGTCGAAGTACTCTATTCATCCGGGATCGGAGAAGATGTACCAAGACTTGAAAGAATTGAATTGGTGGCCTAACCTTAAAGGAGACATTGCGACTTATGTCGGAAAATGATGATCCTGATTTTAGAATTAAAATATAACTTTCACAAGAAACTAACATGATTTTAGAATGAAGATCTTAAAACATAACATAATCAAGCTTATTTGATGTTAATAAAGTAGTTGAAGATCATGAAAAGTATTATTATTTTTAGTGGTCTTGTTAAAATATATAAAAGAGTTCATGAAATATGAAGAAAGTTGCTGATGATACTTGATTTGGGCTAAGTGTGAGATTTGGTTTGGAAAGGGTTAAATATAAGTTTTTTAAAAACGTGGAAAATTCCCATGGTATAGGGGAAACTACGGCGAAATTTTCAAAAATCCTAATCATGATTAAAGTATGATTTAACAAGTGATTATCTTAATTAAACAAGATTAACAACTTATTCATGATTAGGCAAAATTGATGAGAAGTTAAACTAACCACTTATGGTTATCTTTCTAAGTTAATGAACAAATATATATATATATATATACACACACATAGAAACCCCACCTTATGTGTATGTATACATGTGTCAACTTATATGTATGTATTAGAAGTTAGGGACTTGATTTACTAAATACATATATACAACATTGAAATCCCCCAAATACTTGAAATTAAAGAAGTATAAAATTGTATGTGGACACTTATGTATATACACACACATATAGCCCCAAAGATTGGATACTTGGAAGGATATCACACCAAATGACACATATTTATACACTTATAGTATATCCTTAATCGTATCCGTACATCGGAGAAACTAACTTATATATATATATATGTATATATATTGAAGAAATAATATATATATATATACATATATCTGAAACCGACACTAATGATATAATAGAAGTTCAGTAATAAACTACATATATGGTCACCAACAACGATCACCATATCGTCACGACGAGGAGCTTATACATCTTAGCGACGACACTTGGGCATTTTAGGCACGAAAATATATATTAACGATGATGACTATGACGACAAACTCTAAAAAATATTTTTAGACACTTTGAAATATATATTTTCTACACTTCTAAATTCCGGAAAGTATAACACAAATAATCCCTAAGTGAAATACATAAGTATATAAGTATACTCATATGTATAAAATACGTACACTAAAACATTTAGTGAAATTTCAAGATTTCAAGAATGTACATGTACAAATATACGTATAAATACGACATTAGTACCTACAATAAAATATACAAGTAAAGTATATACATGGTATACGTATACCTATAATACGCAAGTACATACTAATGTACACAAATGCACTTGTTGAAGTGTACACATACAAGAAATACTATACATGTACACCGACATAAGTACCATGTTAAAATGAATACTCTTAATTAATATATCTATTAAAGATATACATATATATTTGAGAAACAAATATATACAAACGAAACGAACGTACAATATACGAGTGAACGAGTTCCACCACCTGTAAATATATATATTGGAAGATATATTTATATATATACAACACATAACCATAAACCACCCGTGCGAGACATGAAGACGCATATGGGCTAGGCCCATTACTACTCGTGCGAGGCATGAGGACACTTATGGGCTAGGCCCATTTACACACGTGCTATATATATATTATAAAGTAAAATGCACGGATAGTCTCTGCGGTTTTGTAAAATAACATGTATAGTCCCCAATTTTTGAAACTTAAACTCTTGTTCCCTGTGGTTTGTTAAGTTGTTACTTAGATAGTCCCTGTAGTGGATGACCGTTAGTTTTCTTTGTTAAACCTATGTGAAATGACTAAACTATCCATGCTAAAAATATTAATTAAATAGTTAAAAGAAATAAATTTTATCACTTAACAATTATGATGGGTCCCACATATTCTTTTTAAATATACAAACTCTCAATCAACAACCACCGTATTCGGTGGGTTCTTGGACCTGCAACTACTATCATTCTTACTTATTCACAATGGAAACAAAACAACAATCATCGTCCTCTGCAACAACTCAGATATGAAAAAACAAAAGTATTCTACGGAGGTGGTCGTGTTTGCCGGCTAAAGTGGGTGGGTAGAGTGGTGGTATCGGGTGGCTGGTTGCAGGCGGTGTTGGTGGGTATGGCGGTGTCGGGTGGCTGGTTGCGGTAGAGATGGTTGTGTTTTCTGGTTGAAGTGGGTGGGTATAGTGGTGGTGTCGTTGATCGGTCATCAACATCACAATTCTCTTGCTGTTTTGAGGTGTTATTAAAGCCCTCATCTTTATCCCCAAATCAATCGATTCAATCACATAAGTTTTAAGATAAAAGCTACTTCATGTTTGTGGGTTTTATGACTATCATTTAGCTATTACATTGGGTTGATTGTAGCTTTTTGATGTTAGTTTTAAGGGTGGAGGTTGTTGATGGTTGTAGGTGATCTTGAATAACCTGAAGTTAGAATTAGGGTTTGGTGTAATAAAGAAGATGAAATGAGTGGTGGGTTCCACTTTGTATTTAGTTTTATTTGTTTTTTTTACATATTAAGGACATGTTTGTCATTTAAATGGATTTAACAGAGAAACTAACAGTTATCCACTCCAGGGACTATTCGGGTAACAACTGAGCAAACCATAGGGAGCAAGAGTGTAATTTTCAAAAAGTTGGGGATTATACATGTTATTTTACAAAACCACAGGGGCTATCCATGCACATATATATATATATATATATATATATTAATAACAAACATACAAAACAAATGCCAACGTATTAACAATAAACAAGGGTTCCAACCAAATGACAAATACAAACTTAACGATGTTCAAGATGAACGTGTACATGGTCTAGTAGAGACCTAAGTGTCTAATGACTTAGAACACTTGTAGGTTGCATGCGTGTTTGGATACCCGTTGCTAGCACACTTATTTGGACGCAAAGTTGTGAGCTCACGTCCCCCTTTTCTTTTAAATGCTTTTCGGTTTTACAACTCTCAGAGCAAATACAAGTTACGACAGTATGGTTAATCTAAGGAATGAAACACCTAGATCATGTGCGAATAGGGTTGTACTTAAGCACCATTAATCATTTAGACCGAGGAACGAAAGGGGCAGATCTATTGGGTACTAGCGAGCCCCACTCATGGGTCCATGTGGTCGCATGTAGTGATTTTGTGTCCCACGCAAGGTTAATCGACATTAAATCATCAAGGGTTGAGTGCTTCCTATGTCAGCACCCATATTAATGTCCTTGCAAAACATTAATGATCAACGATTTCATAGACGCTTTACATACCACACTTGTATATACCACACTTTTACATAGGGTTTTCTATACAAACATTCAAATGGTTTTAAGATTCATTTGATACGAACACAAAACACATGAATTTACCAACCTTTATTGATTTTAAACTTAAATCTATTTCAGGCAAATAAGTAGATCATTGCTCGAATGGTTATCAAGAAGAACAAGGTTGTCAAGTTAGCGATGCCATTCTCTTTTTAAGGATCTGGTCCATATTTTCTTGTCTTCGCGTGAGATATAGGATGCAAAGCCTTTGTGTTTAAAAACTTTAATTTGTACAAGTCTCTTTCGTAAAACAATATACTTTGTTTGTCTTTTATTACGAACAACTCATTACTTGTATCTTCTACTTATGGTTGAATGGATGAACATCGGGCACTATATTCATATAGTTTGTTTACTTACATTGCATGCAATGAAAACTAATCAAGTTCACACCTTGCGCTTCCGCCTACGAGTGGGTGTGACAACATGTATATATTAGTTAATAATCTTGCTTATATATATAGGTTAGGTTCATTTGTGAACAACCCCCTTGATAGTGAACTGTGTGAACTAATCCTAGCCCTTGATTATCAATACACACTTGTAACTCAATGGCTAGGATTTGATGATGAAAATACACTAGGTTCACTCTAGAACACCACCCATTATATATATATATATATATAATGTGAAATCACATCAGTTCGTTGTAAGTTATCCTACTTGTTTTGTGTAGATCAACTTAGTGTCTCATTTCTATCCCTTATAGAATAAGTCAGTAATGTCCTTGTATTATTTTTTTGAAATGAGTTTGTGTAGTAGACCTTGTGTAGTTTAATGCAATAAAAACCTTTGTTCTTGTAAAAATTAATTTCATTAGAGGATCCTAGTGATTGAAGACTAGACCCGAGAAGGAATCATGGTTCACTAAAATTGAAGCTCTGATACCAATCTGTCACACCCGCTCGTAGGCGGAAGCGCAGGGTGTGATGGTGATCAGTTCCCATTGCATACTATCTAAGTAAACATACTAAATGAATAAATAAGTACCATGTCCATCCATGTCATTGATTTGAAATAAAGTTTACAGGCCACAATATGTTCACAAAGGACAACACAAAGTTATATTGTTTAACAAAAGACTTGTTTGCAAAAAAAAATATAGTTTAACAATTCAAGGCTTTGTATTCCATATTTTGCTCGAGGGCAAAAGATGTGAAACATACTATTTCCAAAAAGGATGATATCGCTTTCTTGACTTCTTGATCTTAATTTATGCCATGCAAGGTCCCACTAATTGCCTGAAATACATGTAAGTTTGAAAACTCAACAAAATGTTGGTAATTCATATGTTTTTTGTCTTCTATCAAATGAATCTTTAAAAGCATTTGAACGTATTTGGTTAAAAATCGGTATATAAAGGGTTTATGAAATCATTAATCATTAATGTTTTGCAAAGACATTAATATGTGTGCCAACATAGGAAGGAATCCAACCCTTTAAAATTTTTGTGTCCGTTACCCTCGACTGGGACACAAAAGCACTCTAACAGGTCTCGCGGACCAATAGTGGGGCTCGCCAAAACCTGATAGATTTACCCCTTTCATTACTCGGTCTGTATGTTTCATTCCCTAGCTTATCCTACCATTTAACATGTATCTCCCCCGATAGTTTATAAACTGAAAAGTGTTTAAAAGAAATGGGGACATGCAATCACAACGTGCACCTGAAACTAATATGCTAGAAACTTCGGGTCCCGTAGATGAAGCACAACCTACAAGTGTTCTAATATCATTAGACACTTAGGTCTATACTCGACCTTCTACAAGTCTCTCATCTTGAACATACGTTAGGACTTGTATTTGTTTGTTTTCTTAGGAACCCTTGTTTATTTAAATATGTTGGAAATTTGTTTATTCCTTTATTGTTAATATATATATTTTTTGTATATATATATTTGTGTGATTTTGTGGTGTATGAACGGGCATAGCCCTTCATATGTTTTCGTGCCTCGCATGAGTGTAAACGGGCTTAGCCCTTATGCGTCTTCATGCCTTGCACGAGCATAAACGTGCTTAGCCCTTATGCGTCTTCTCACCTCGCATGAGTGTGAATGGCCTTGCCCATATGCGTCTTCGTGCCTCGCACGAGTGTCTACGGGCCTAGCCCTTATGATTCTTCGTGCACACACGAGTGTTTGGTTGTTATGAATTATATATATTCTTCTAATATATATATATATATATATATATATATAATATATATATATATATATATATATATATATGCGTGGGTTGTGAACCTTTGTTCACTTGTATATGTATTGTTTATTTGTATATATATTTTTCACATAATATATATATATATATATATAGGGGAAGGATAGAAAGAAATCTCACTTGAGTTAAGAAACCCCAAGAAAACTTTATGTAACAATTTTTTTTTGTAAAAAAATTAGAGAATGTAAATAATATGTTATCGAACGTTTTGAAAGTAAAAAAGAAAACAAAAAGCGTCGAAGGAACTTTTTTATAAAAAAAATTTAAAAATTCAGTTTTTTAGCATATATATAAAAAATTAAGTTTTTAAAAAAATTTATAAAAAAATCCATTCGACGCTTTTTGATTATTTTTTTACATAACTTTCAATAATATGTAACTTAAATTCCCTAATTTTTTTACGAAAAAAAATTATTACATAAGGTTTTCTTGAGTTTTTTTTTAACTTAAATAGGTTTTGTCTCTATAATTCCCATATATGTATATACTTGTTAAAAAATAAATATTTTTAGAGTAAATTGCCATTTTAGTCCAAATAATGTTTTTCTTCTCTGGGTCCCTGACTTTTCTCTTTTGTTGCCATTTGATCCAAGCACCTAACTCGATCCAAAAGTCATATTTAACTTAAGGGAAGTTTTGTCACTTTATATATTTATTTACTTTTTTATATTTTTTTAATTAAAAAACCTTTTAACTAATAAAAAACATAAAACGATATATATATATATATATATATATATATATATTCAACATCTACCACCATCACAACATTCCACCACCCACTCCACCACCATCACAGCCTTCCACCGCCACCACCCACCCCACAATCATCACAACCATCCACCATCACACACCATCTATGCCTTTTCCGGCAAGATCCACCCCCACCCCACAACCACCAACGTCTCCCTCTCCTTCTGGTCTTCATCTTAAACCCAAGATACACTGATTCATAAAAGTAAAACCACCACCATAGCACCGGTTGATACCATTATATCAAATCCAAAAAACAAAACAGAATATATTTAGAAACAATTGATAAAACTTATCACACAAATTACAACATTATATTTGGTTTTCAAGCTTAGAAACCAGAACACTTCAATATGCAACCTCTAATTCATTTTCTCATTGGGTTCATCACACAGAGACACCATAAATTCACCTTCTGAAACCCTAACCAACCCACTACCATCACCAAATGCCACCAACCAACCGCCATCATTGCAACACGCCACCACCCAATCCACCCCACCCCTACACCGCCACTACGAGCACCACCGCCACTACCTACAACCATTACTAACCACCACCTTAACCACCCCAGATCTGAATTAAAATTCTAAGTCTGAAAAACCATCACCGAAACCCTAGATTGGGTCACCGCCGCCGTCAAACCATTGCGATACCACTGTAACCCCTAATTTCACGAGAGCCACCATTGCTCATCTGTAGTAATCCACACAAGATTTGTCTTTTCATCATCTCGCATCTACTACTTTCTATTTCTGAATATGGGTGATGTTAGTGGAGGTGGGTGGCAATGTTGGGTCGTAACAGGTGGTGGTTGTGGCGGGGTTAGAAAGAGAGAAAGTAGAGAGAAAATGAGGATTCAGAGAGAGTGGGGTGTGGGTGGATGCCTTTTAATATTTATGTTTAAAGTAAATAATAAAAAGAAAGTAAATAAAGTAAAAAAAAACAGAAAACAAAAATTAATAGTAAAATGACCAAAAAGTCCTTGACTTAATGTTAAAAATAGATGGAGTTAGGCAATGCGATCAAAATGGCAAAAAATAGAAAACTCAGGGACCCATAGAATAGAAAAAAATTATTTGGACTAAAATGTCAATTTGGGACAAACCTCAAAGACTAAAATGGCAATTTTCTCATAACTTTAACATTGAACTTGTTTAGGTGTACATGTATAATGTTCCCTTGTACATGTACATCTCATCTAGTGTACTTGTGTATTTATACATATACCATGTATGTATGCTTCACTTGTATACTTTTGTTGTAGTTATTTGTGTCGTATTTATACGTACATGTTTATACACGTATATATCTTGTAATTATTGTATTATACTAAGTGTTTGTGATGTACATATTTGTACGTATAAGTATGCTTATATATTTGTATGATTACACTTTATTGTTTTTCTATAACTTTCCGGATTTATGATGGGTGAAACATATATATTATATAAGTGTCTAAAAATAATATATTTTGAGAACTTGTCGGTAAGCTTGTCATATATATTTCGCATTGATAATTATACATAAGTTTCATGTCGGTAAAGTATATATTCTTTGTCATGACAATATATATATGTTTCTTGTCGGTGAACTATATATTTCTTGTTGAATTTTATATATATATATAGGATGAGATTATTGCATAACACTAATTATTGAGAGAACAAAAAGAACAATATAAATTACTAAATTTGGGGATTTAATGTTCATATTTTTAAATTTTATGCTTCTTACATTTATATGATACATACAAAAACCATATATTTTCACGTACACATAGCCTACATGCGTGTAGGTAATTAACCTACAGATAATCTACATGTGTATAAGTTATATAAACTGAAATTTTTTCTTATTTTGTTTAGATTTCTACCATGAAAAACTATAAATCTTACATTTGTAACATTTTCATTTACATTTTAGGTTTTTAGGATAGAAAAAATGGATGATTCATTGTATTCTGCGTGTTCTCGCAATATCTAATGTCTTGCATAGATTCTTCCCATATATCTTTCCTTGTGTATTAGTATTAGTATTGAAAAAAATGGATGATTCATTTTGTTGTGCGTATTCTCACAATATTTAGTGTTCTGCATAGATTCTTCCGGTACATCTTTCCTTGTGTATTAGTCCATGTATCCAAGTGTGGATATACGAATATATATGTAAACATATATTTATATACTTTGTCATACTTCCAAGTATATTATTGGTACTTTGTATTTTTGTGTTATTATTTAGATGAGCATGTATCCAACTTATTCAAAATACATACACTTGGCACATAAATATATATACACACATGTAAGTGATCTAAATATATATATATATATATATATATATATATAAACATCAATCACAATATATCTTTTAGTTTTGGAAAATACTAATAAGTTTTTCCTTAAACTTCCCGCCAAAAGTTTAATCATGATGAAGGTTGCTAATCATATTTTAGCCATGTAAATCCAGTGTTAATTATATCTTAATCATGATTAGATTATTAGAAAATTTCGTCATAGTTTCCCCAATGCCATGGATGTTTCCACGTTTTCAAAACTTATTTTAAATCAATTTTCCCACTTAACATAATCATCCAAAACTCATCAAGTTATCAAAGATCATAAATCTTGAAATTTCATCTTTTTTAGACACCAAGTATCATGAACTTTATATATATATATATATATAACCATAATAAAGTTCATGATACTTCATGTTTGTAGATCTTGCTAGTTCTAAACATATACATGTTTAGATCCTACTTTTAACTATAAATTTGCCAAATCACTTGTCTAAACATAATCTACTACTTATATAATTATCAAGAATTAGTAAAATAACACATAAATATGTTAGTTTATCTTGTTTTAGTTAGGTTTTTCATGTATTTTAAACATGAGCGTCAAGACAATCAACTTGTACATCTGGTAACTACATACATCAAGAAGCTTAAAAACTAGTTTAGAAGCTTACTATTACCTCTAAGGCTAAGAATGAACTCAGATTATGAAGATGATAATGAGATGAGAAAGGCTCCACACTTGTGCAAATGCTACTAGAAAGCTTCTAAGACTTGAAACCTCCTTAGATCGTCTTCTAGTCCATGAAAGATTCTCCTATTTTGTGATCTAGGATTGAAAATGGAAGAGATGAGGGAGCGAGGGTGGAGCCTTGGTGTGTAAGGGAGAGAAGAGGGGTTTTGTTGTTGGTTTTTCAAGTTGAGAATGAGGGAAATGTGATGTGTTATGGTGTTATAATCTTCTCAAGTTCCTCCAAGTTAAAGGATGAATACCGTTAACCGGAATTTTCACGAGAGTGTTTTACCTATTAGGCCAGAGCATGCTTCCCAAACTTAAAAGGATTTGTTGGTCCCCTAATCTACGGATCTTGCACCGAATCATCTATCCAACCTAGAGTGCGGAATCCTCTATATCAGATTAATGGTAGAAAACGAGTAGAAAAAGAAATCACCAACAAACCCGATCTTATTGATTATCTATCAAGTGATTACAATTAATCAAGATCTCCAATTCATCAAAGCCTCTTGCTATTACGAATTATCTATCTAATCTCTCTCTTTAGTGATTCTAGTGATTAACCTTCAACCATAATGCAAAGCATTATTTATATAACACAGGGTTGCAACTTGGGCTAAGGTTACATCACAGGAATAGGCCCATTTCGCCTACCATTCCCCCCATGTGGGTTTAGTTTGGCCCAATCACTTCTAATTCACTAATACAAAGCTAAACTCGCTAACTGTTTATCGTTCTAACCAATTACAAAATATACAAAGACCAAATCTAAAAGTTGTTGTCACAAATATGCACCAACAAACTCCCCCTTGACAGTAGCTTCATAAAACAACTTTGTCTTCAGTCATCTTGCAATCTTTATGTACTCTTTCAACGCCTTCGGTCTTTGGAAAGCTTCAGCTTCAATAGCTTCTACCAGCAACAAACTCCCCCTAAGCTGATGCATCCAATCACCAAATCATCAAAATCATCAGCGTTTGACTAAACTCCAGTTTAGCTTTTGCATTGCAATCTTCAAACTCTTTAACTTTGTTTGCAATGTAGAAAGGAGGTTCTGCCATGCATCCAAACTCCTCATCTCTTCACATCAACTTCTCAGCAACACAATGCTTCAATCTGTATACTATAAAACAAATATCTCGAGAAACCATAAGAATTTTTCAACATGTTAACAAATTATTATCATTCTAGAGATGGTAAAATTGTATCAAAGATTAAGCAATTTTCAACTCAAATCCACACTCAAAAACTTTCTCTAACACACTCGAACCTGCAGAGTTAAAGATTTTGAACTCATCTTCTAACACCAGCTCCCCCTATCGGTAATAATTCCTCCAAGAACAACTATTTCCTGTACATCTAGAATTTCAAAGAAAAAGAAAATGTTTTTGAATTTTTACATTTTCTGAAAACGAATAAATAACAAGAAAATAAACACACTGTTTTTGTGAGAATCACTGGTTAAGAAGATCATATCAGCCAATTCAAACTATTTCACTTATTTAGTTCAGTCTTTCTTTTAATGCTCGTGAAAAGCAGTTTAAGACGATTACCAGTAATGTTTATCCACTTAAACAAAACACATAAACATTTCAAGTACCTTTACCTGGTAATATGATTTAGGTAATATTATACTGATGTACTAGTGTGTCCCACTTTAGGACATATCCCCGCAATCAAGGTATGCACAAAGATTTCTCGTAGTAGGTGAGTATAACGAATTCATCTGTTTTGATTTACAACATTAGATAATTAGTGATTAGGTCAGTACTTTCCTACAGCAAAAAGACCAATATCCAACAAGGGTTAAGAAAAATATCACAAATTTTGGTATGAGTTATGCATTTTGCACATTGAATGACTCTCTAGGAGAGCTTGTTCAATTTCTGGGATTTGGCATTTCTAGCTCTTTTAAGATATCTTGGTTGTGTGTAGGCTAGCATATATCTGGATGCAGCTGAAGGACAACCCTGATATCCCCGGATGAAATAAAAATGTAAAGACCTAAAACCTCAGATTTTTGCAATCCATCAACGCAAGATTTAGGGTTATAAAGCTATACGCCACTGAAGTGTTACCCACTGATACACAGTTCATTAAGTTTATATCACCTTTTTAATTTGATTATTTCATGTTTCTTGCCTACTAGTAAATCATATGATGAAGCTGCTATCACACTTAAGCAAATTAATTTCAATTTTGGTGTGACAGTGTAACTTGCTGACGTATTATCATTTCTTCTTTTCTACAAAGTGATAACTCATTTTTATTTTTCACAATTTTTTATTTTTATGGTTTTCTATATTTTTTTATGTTTTTTATTTTTATGAAAACTTTAAACTATTTACAAAATTCTTATGAAAAACTGATTATTTAGGATTCCTCATCCCGTTGAGTTCGATTAGATTTTCAAATAGAGCCTTGTCAAACGCTTTTGTGTAAAGATCTGCCAGGTTATCTAATGTGTCGACTCTATGAAGTTCAGTCAATTTCTTTTTCAGCAAAACCCTGTATGAAATGATGACGACTGTCAATAATTTTTGTGTGACTATGTTTTACAGGATTGTTTGTGATTGATATAGGGTATCATTGTCTATCATAATAGGAGTACGAGTGAAATTGAAATTGTAGTCACACATCTGTTGTTGTATCCAGAGAACTTGAGAGCAACAGCTACCCGCAGCAATATATTCAGCTTCACACGTAGAGGTAGACACGCGAGACTGCTTCTTGCATTGCCAAGAGACTATCCTCCCTCCTAAGAACTGACAACCACCTGTTGTTAACTTTTCGGTAGACTTACATCCTCCAAAGTCTGAATTAGTAAATGCAACAAACTTCAAATCACTAGCAGCTGGATACCACAACCAAAGTTTAGGTTTCCCCTTCAAGTAACAAAGAATACGCTTCACCGCTTTCATATATGACTCTTTTGGATTTGCTTGATATTAGCACAGGATCTCCAAAGATGTTCTCAACTGGATGATCTTTGTTTGCTCGTGTTGTTGCAGGCGCCAACTACTAAATTGTCACCCAGCCCCATGAATATCCTAATCTACAAACGGATTTGTGAAGTCCTCCCCCTGAATGGATTCAAACTCACTATCGCTTGAGTCCTGTTCAGCTGCATTGGTGAAAGTTCCCGGAGCATCTATCATCGGAAACACTTAATCTTGGCATGAAGTCACCATTTTCATCCTCACTAATAACAGTTTGAATCAACTGAGACTCATCTGCATTGGAAAACTTACGAATATTAAATGATATAAAAACATTGTCATAATCACATAATATAGCAGGACCACTCGTTGATTGTTGAGGTGAATAAGTAGTGATTTCAACATTAAACACATGACCAATTGTATCAGTTTTTAGATTAAAAACCCTTTTATTCGGTGTTCCAGATACGTAACCTAGAAAGTAACCTTCGTCAGCAACCTCATCGAATTTTTGTTTATCTTTATTTTGCACAATTGTGCAGGGTAATCCAAATGGTTCAAAGCCTTTTATGTTTTGTTTCTTGTTAAACATAAGTCCGCGACATGTTTTGTTAAACAGTTTAACAGTTAAAACTTTGTTTTGGACATAACAAGCTATGTTCACAGCTTCCCCCTAGAAAAGAACTAGAAGCTTTGAATCAGAAAGCATAGTCCATGTGGCTTTAATCAACGTCCTGTTTTGCCTCTTAGCGACTCCATTCTGTCGAGCTATATAACGAGCAGAATATTGATATTCTATTCCCTTGCGAAGAAAATAAAGATCAAGAATCTGATTCTTGAACTCCGTGACATTATCACTCCTTATCCTCTTGATGCGTGAATCATGGACATTTTCCAATTTTGTAAAAAGATCTATCAGCAACTCAGCTGTCTCATCTTTTGTACCTAAAAAGAAAACCATGAATGACATGAGTAATTATCTGGGACAACTAAAAAATATTACTTTCCACCTATGCTCCTTACGTTCACTAGACCGTATAAATCCATGTGAAGTAATTCATAACGGGCATCTATGGAATTTACTGTTTTTGATTTGTGAGGTTTCTTATGTTATTTTCCCTTTTGACACCGATGAAATTTGTCTTCCACATGAAACCTTTGCACCGCACCCCTTCCACTAAACCATTTTTAGTAATATAATTCATTTTTCGATAGTGAATGTGGGCTATGCGCCTGAGCCACAACATTGACTCGGCCTCAGATGCTTTTGATAATAAACACGCCACCACTTGAGAAGCATTCGTAGCACCCATGTCCATGACATAAGTGTCATTCCTCCTTGGAGTTCTCATCACAATCCAATCATCTGGTATCACCAAACCCGGTTTCAACACCAAAGCTTCAGACTTATTAAAATGGACCGAATGACCCTTGTTGCAGACTTGTGACACAAGCATCAGATTGTGTTTAAGCTACTCGACATAGTTGACTTTGTCTAATGTGATCTTTCCTTTGGTCACTTTTCCTCGATTTGTAATGTGACCTCCTTTAGCACCTGCAAAATTCACATAACCTCCATCTATATTTTCAAACTCGGTCAATAATCTCGCATCCCTCGTCATGTGCCTGGAGCAACCACTATTAACATACCACAAGTTGATACCCTCCTTGGCAGCTCCTTCACAAACCAAGATAAATTAGTTAGATTGGGGGACCCCAATCTTAGTGGTCTTAGGTCTTCAAAATTCATCAACTACTTGAACATCTATCCAATATCCATCCTCCTAACTAGAGTCTTGGATCTAGGACCTGTTGATGGAAATGGGACTTGATTTTCACAAGGTCTCTGTCTTGAGGTTTCCTATACAAGTTTAGACTTTGTGACATTTGGAAAATTTGGTTTTGAGACCTTGATTGATTCCAAGAATTTCTATTGTTATAATTTCTAAAGCCATTGCTAAAGAATTTCGACCACCAACATTATAGTATAGATTTTGATATTGACCTTGACTTCTGAAATTAGGTGAATGACCATTAAAATTATTCATTCTTGGTGAACTACTTCTAGGTCTCTCATGTCTGCCTGATGTAGATCCATGCTGAAATCTTTTTTGATTTCTTTGAAAACAAGGAACTTGTTGAGTATTGGTTTTAGTCGTACCTACACCAAAACTACACCCTGTTGTTTCTTAGGAGCAGACATCTTTGGTGAGTTAGACACACTCTGCTCACCATCACCCTTCTTTTCTGGTGATTTTCTCTCTTCGTCTCACTCACTTATGCTTCACTATTTTTGTCAGGACAGTAACTTGCTACATGTCTCTTGGTGTGACATTTGAAGCACAATCTTTTTGCCAAAGACTTCTTAACTGAAGTCTCTGGTTTAGATCCATCAGGTGATGATGATGATACCTTAGAAGGATCTAGTTTAGTTTGCTCAAATTCAGATGTTTCTTTGATTTTATTTTTAGCAAACTCCACATTCAATTCATTTTCAATAACAGTAGTATCGTTTTTCACGTTACTTCCCCAAACAAAGTTAACCTTTTTAACAAAAGTTTGCTTTTATTTTTTGGAGGTGCATTCTTTGTTTCCAAAACTGGTTCACTATTATTTTCCTTCTTGACATTAACATCATCATATTGAGACACATCACCCTTTTCTGAAGTGGAACTACTAGGTGTAGTTGATGCAAAGTCTGTTAGATCATCTTCATCTGGCAAGAACGAATAGTCATGACTAAGAGGTTGTGGAACTTCATTGAACCCCACACACGTCTTGTCACTACTTTTCTTCAAGCCACCCATCATGTGTTTCATGACAAAAGTAGAATCTGTGAATTGATTTAGTTTCTTTTCAAGTTCAACAATTTTTAGTTATGCGTCTGACAAGTCTTTGCATTTTTCTGAAATCTCTTTTGTTTTCTCACTCATCGTATCATTTTCATAACCTTTAATTTTCTTCAAGTATAAAGACTCGTTTCTGTTTATGAAAAAGTTTGATTCTTTTAAGCTCAAGAGATCATTTACCAGACTTTGATTTTGTTTGGTTAACCTGTCAACCTCACATCGCAGTTAATGACATTTTAAACAAACAAAACTAATAGGGTTAGAATTTACCTCTTCTGTTGATTTGCTCAAGTTGGCCATGAAAGCAGCAAAGTTAGCGGCCATCTTCTTATCTTTAGTGTCTTTTTCATCATTAGACTTAACCTTTTCCTCTTGAACTTTTCTTTGATCAGCATCAACTTTTTTTTGCTTCTGCGTCCTACTCTATCTCTGCATCCGCCTATACTTTTGCATCATTTGCAATCTCTGCCAAGAAAGAATGTGTGATATTTCCATCACCTTCAAGATGAATGCTCCAATCATAAGAACCATCAGTAGCAGTAGTGGAAACAAGTGCTCGTGATACACTGTTGGATGAATTTTGACCAGATGAATTATGAAATGTGGAAGATTGTTGTGATTCTCCTGTTTGTCTTTGACATTCTCTAGCGAAACGTCCAAGATTTTGACACTTAAAGCATCGAACTTTTTATTTATCGAATCCAACCTTCTTCCCAATGAACTTTCTTCCCATTATGTTCATGAACCTTTTAGCCCTGAGGGTTATCATGGCCATCTCCTACTGAATATCCTCTCATCCAAATCGTATGGATCAATCTGCTCATAATCTTCGTCCAGCATTGCTGGATCTATTATCTTGCCCCATATATAATTCTGATATGAAGCCACAAACGAGGCAAGTAGAGCCAGTTGATTCTCAGCTGATTTCATACTCATGGGCATGGAATTGGGAATTTCGCTATTCGATCCAGTCTGCTGTACTTGTTGTTTCTTTACTCCTGATGATCCTCCCGAAGTAGCAACAAAGCACACATCACCCTCAGCATTAGACATAACCTGCTCATTTTCACATGAGAGAAAGGCAGTTGCTGAATCACTATAAGCGTTGTGAGATGATGAAGATGGAATGCCTTTGTAAATTCCCGAATCTTGAACCTGATCATATCTAGTTTCCTTCTTCTTCATATTAAGCTCATAAGCTCTCAGTTTCCCAACAACCTCTTCTAAGTCTTTCTCATCATAATCAGCTCCCCCTTAATCATCACATTATAAATATCCCACTTAGCAGGCAAAGCATCAAGCAACTTGTCATTTATCTCAGTGTAAGTGTATCCCTCTATGATAGTTATCTATCTCAGACATGAGATAATAGAATCTCGTGATGATATTCTCTAGGGACTCATTTCTCATGTACTTGAAAACAACAAACTATTTCTTCAGCAGATCTACTTTATTCTTTTTCACATCAGCATTGCCTTCATACCTCTTCTCTAACGTATCCAACATCTCATTCGAGGTAGTGTACCTCTTAAAAGTATGTTTAATGACATTAGGTAAAGACATCTTTATTGTAGCAAGAGCTCTCTTCTCAGATTTATACATTTCTTTTGAGCATCAGTCATGTTCACATAGGTAGTGACCCATTGTTTGCCTTCAAAATCATGAGTTAGGTTTATGTGCCCATCTTGAATACAGATCCACATCCGTTTGTCATGATATTCAATAAAGGATTGGAACCTGTCTTTTATGTAAGATAATTCTCTACCTTTATCATATTTGGCGGTTTGTTTGTAGTACTAACTTCGTGTTCCAACCTCAACAACTCATTTAAATTTGACATATTTGATAGTTTTACCGAACTTGTTCACTAAAAACGTTTAAAAACTATCCGAAACTGTGTATACCAAAATGTGCCGTTAGACTCGTCTCGACAATAAGAATCCATTGATAAATGTCTGAAAACTGTGTATACCAAAGTACCCAATTCGAAACAGTAATCTGAAATGGTAATCTGAAATACTATCTAAAATGGTGATTCGAAACAGTGTTCGAAATGGTTCGAAATAAGTTATCCGAAATGTAATTTGGAACAGTGATCCGAAATGGTCCAAAATGGTCCCAAATGATGTCTATTCTAAATGCTAATTCGGAACAATAATTCGAAATGATCCAAAATCAACACTTATGATCAGAAATGCACTCTGATGATCCGAAATGCAGTACTTTTTATCCGAAATGCAGTACTTTATATCCGAAATCCTTCACTGTTTATCCGAAATCCTACTCTTTTTATCCGAAATGCACACCTAAGATCCGAAATTCAAACTAGAAATCCGAAATGGAGTGCTGTTTTATCCGAAATGCAGAAGCGAAACCCTAAACAGCCTCCAAAACTTCAAACAAGCCGTAAAAAATGTCCAAAAACCCAAGTATTCTACATCAACCGATTCTGAACTGAGCTAATCAAGAGCCTAACGCTCTGATACCAATTGTAGGTCCCCTAATCCATAAATCTTGCACAGCATCACCTATCCAACATAGAGTGCGGAATCCCTTAGATCATATTAATCATAGAAGACGAGTAGAAACAGAAATCACCAACAAACCCGATGTTTATTGATTATCTATCAAATGATTACAATCAATCAAGATCTCCAATTCGTCCAAGCCTTTTGCTATTACGAATTCCCTCTCTAATCTCTCTCTTTAGTGATTCTGCTGATTAACCTTCAACCTAATGAAAAGCCTTGTTTCTATAACGCAAGGTTGCAACTTGGTCTAGGCTTCCATCACATGGGCTAGGCCCATTCGCTTACCATTCCCCCTTATGTGCGCTTGGTTTGGCCCAATCACTCCTAGTTCACTAATACAACCCGCTAACCGTTTATCGTTCTACCAATTACAAAATATCCAAAGACCAAATCTAAAAGTTTTTGTCACAAATATGCACCAACAAGATTTTCGACCACTTTGGAATAGTCTTAGTTTTGTTCCGAGACACTCCATGTTCTACATTGAATCTCTTTTATGTCATATCAATTTTAATGAGTTTTACATTTGATACCACTTTCATTTCAAAGTCGAAAACACGAATCGCACATTACTCACAATCTCAAACACTAATAATCGCCGTGAACAAACTAAATTTACAATCTCTTCATCATTATTTGTTATTACTCCAGGTGAATTATTGTTCTGTATATATATTTTTTCTCAAATATATATATATATCAAAAAATAAATATTTTTAACATTAAACTTGTTTATGTATACATGTATAATGTTCCAATATATATGTACATCTCATCTAGTCTACTTATGTGTTTATTTTATACGTATACCATGTATATATCACTTGTATACTTTTGTTGTGGGTATTTGTGTCGTATTTATATGTATATGTTTATACATGTATGTATCTTTTAATTATTGTATTTTACTAAGTGTTTGTGATGTACATATTTGTATGTAAAAGTATGCTTATATACTTGTATTATTACACTTAGTTGTTTTTATATAACTTTCTTGATTTATGATGGGTGAAATATATTATTAGTTAAGTGTCTAAAAATAATATAATTTGAGGACTTGTGGATAAGCTTGTTCATATATATTTCGCGTAGATAAAAATACATAAGTTTTGTGTCGGTAAAATACATATTCTTCGTTGTGACTATATATATACACACTTCTGGTCGATGAATTATATATTTTCTTGTCGAATTTTATATATATTTACATAGTCGGTTTACTATATATATAGAATGAGAATCATTTCCGAACACTAATTATTGCAAGAACAAAAAAAAAACGCTAAATTACTAAATTTTCGGATTTAATGTTCATATTTTTTAAATTGAATGCTTCTTACATTCATTTGTGTATTATATATACATACAAAAACCATATATTTTCTTCTACACATAGCCTACATGCATGTAGGTAATTTAGCCTACACATAAGCTACATATGTGTAGGTTATATAAAAACTAAAAATTTTCTTATTTTGTTTTGAATTCTAGTATGAGAAACTATAAATCATACATTTGTAACACTTTCATTTACATTTTAGGTTTTTAGGATTGAAAAAAATGGATGATTCATTATGTTCTACGTGTTCTAACAATATTTAGTGTTCTACAAAGATCCTTCCCATATATCTTTCCTTGTGTATTAGTTTTAGGATTAAAAAATGGATGATTCTTTGTGTTCTGTGTGTGATTGCAATATTTAGTGTTCTACATACATTCTTCCCATATATCTTTCCTTGTGTATGAGTGCATGTATCCAAGTGTGGATATGTGTGTATATATATATATATATATATATATATATATATATATATATATATATATAGTAAACATATATTTATATACTTTGTCATGCTTCCAAGTATATTATTGGTGCTTTCTATTATTGTGTTAGTATTTAGATGAGCATGTATGCTACTTATTCAAAATACATACACTTGGCACATAAATATATATACACACATGTAAGTAATCTAAATATCTATATATTTTGTCCATATATATATATATATATATATATATATATATATATATAAACTTCAATGAGAAACAATATGTCTTTTAGTTTTTCAAAATACTAATAAGTTTTTACTTAAACTTCCCAACAAAAGTTTGCCTGATCTTGATTAAGGTTGCTAATCATATTTTAGCCATGTAAATCTCTTGTTAATTATATCTTATTCATGATTAGATTTTTACAAATTTCGCCATATTTCCCCTACTATGAATGTTTCCACGTTTTCAAAACGTATTTTAAATAACACATAACATAATCATCCAAAACTCGTCAAGTTATCAAAGATCATAAATCATGAAATTTCATCTTTCTCAACACCAAGTATCATGAACTTTATATATATATATATATATATATATATATATAATAACCATTTTCTTTTAAGATCATCTTTTATTTTACCAACTTTATACAAATTTCTTTATATATTTTTTCCAAGATAAAACCATGCACATGTAGTTTTAGTATCTACATAAACTTTAAGTTTTCAAAAATCATTTTAAGACCATAAATAAAGTTCATGACACTTCATGTTTGTAGATCTTGCTAGATCTAAAGATATGCATGTTTAGATCCTACTTTTAACTATAAACTTGCAAGGTCACTTGTCTAAACATAATCTACTACTTATATAATTATCAAGAATTAGTAAAATAAAACATAAATATGTTAGTTTATCTTGTTTTAGTTAGGTTTTTCATGTATTTTAAACATAAGCTTCAAGATGATCAACTTGTACATCTAGTAACTACATACATCAAGAAGCTTAAAATCTAGTTTAAAAGCTTACTATTACCTCTAAGGCTAGGGATGAACTCAGATTATGAAGATGATAATAAGATGAGAAAGGCTCCACACTTGTGCAAATGCTACTAGAAAGCTTCTATGACTTGAAACCTCCTTAGATCGTCTTCTAGTGCATGAAAGATTCTCATATTACGTGATCTAGGATTGAAAATGGAAGAGATGAGGGAGAGAGAGTGGAGCCTTGGGGTGTAAGGGAAAGAAGAGGGGTTTTGTTGTTGGTTTTTCAATTTAAGAATGAGGGAAATGAGATGTGTTATGGTGTTATAATCTTCTTAAATTCAACCAAGTCAAAGGATGAATACCGTTACCAAAATTTCGGCTCCTATTAGGCTAGAGCATGCTTCCCAAACTTAAAAGGATTCTCAACCACTTTGGAATAGTCTTAGTTTCGTTCCGAGACACTTCATGTTTTATATTGAATCTCTTATATTTCATATCAATTTTAATGTGTTTTATGTTTCATTCCTCTTTCATTTTAAAGTCGAAAACACGAATCGCACATTACTCACAATCTCAAACACTAATAATCGCCGTGAACAAACTAAATTTACAATGTCTTTGTCATTAGTTGTTATTGTGATAACTGGTATTTTTCGGTTGTAATTACGCGCATAACGAACATTAAAACCATCATAAGTAGCGTAATTAGACGTAAATTAACTTGATCTGGCCTTTGGAATGCCTAGGAACGTCTATCTGACTTTTTGGTACACGAATGTTGATTTGAGGGAAGACTGCTGAACGATAGCGGTAACGAACTGACACCGGAAAAAATACTGACAGCGTCGAAAAATACAAGTTTTATACGTATATTTTATACACCTGAATTTGTATTGCTAAATATCCTGCTTCCAAACGTCACAAAACGCATACTTGAATGCAAAACGCGACTATAGGAACACACCGACAACAAAATCGAAGCATCATACTTGTGGATTACCTTAAAAACTGAAATATTAGGAAACAATTAGCTTCGTAGTCAAATTTTAATATCCGCATCCAAACTGGATAAAAAATGGACAAGAAACGACAACCGAAGTATTTTACACAATTTTAACACAACCAACGAACGTGCGCGTCAAACGCAAACTTCCGACATCATTTTACATGTTTTTAAACCTAAAACATTATTATATGACATTTTATGAAGTTCGGGTCCGAAAACGAGCCTCGTAGACGTGATTGGGCCGCTCAAAACACTAGATCGCGCTTTTGGGCCTTGTGCCCAAACCCACAAAACCCTACCTATATAAACCCTTTTACCCCCTTTTTCTCTCATTTTTACTTATCACTTTCTCTCTCTAATCTCTCTCTAGAAAACATTTCCGGCACCGAAGTCCGGCGACTAGCGGCGGCGATGGAGGTTTTCTGGCGAACTTTCCTGCGACCGTTTTCCGGCCGAGAGTACACTTTTTCAACTATCTTCGATGTTCTGGATCGCGTGGTGATGTTGGTTTTAGTATATTCAAAGCCCTTTGGGCTCGGGAGCAACTCTGGTGACATTCCGGCCAAACTCCGTTGAACCCGTTTTGGACTTTTCACTTCGTACATGTTTAGATCGGGTGGTTAGAGACCTTTCTGCAAGTTTTTGTGAAATTTTATTCTCCGGCGAAATTCCGACTTCTAGCATGGTTCTTGCGAGGTTCCGGGCATCCATTTTCAATGAAAATTATATTTTTAGGCTCCGAGTAACCCGTAGAGTCCATACGAAACACTTTCGTCTCAGGTGAAAACTAAATTTTGGGACACTCTTGGGCTTGGGCCAACTCGGTCAACATGTCAAACACGGGTCAAGGGACAGTTTTAGGTCATTTTGGTGCCTCGGTTCATTTTTGGGTTCGGTCAAACCCGGTCAACTACCGATCAACCGTGGTCAACTGGTCAACTATTGGTCAACTGGTTAACTACTGGTCAATGCAGTCAACTTAGTCAACATGGTCAACTATGGTCAAACTCAGTCCGCGGGTCGACACGAGTTTCGGTAAAACATTTACGACGTGAATTTTCATTAGATTATTTATATAAATATTATTTTGCGGGAAACCAAGCTCTAAACCGACCCGACTAATGAAAACGACAAAAATTACACGTGAAATTTTCTAGCTACTTAGACTTGTACATACGTAACATAGAGGTTTATATAAACATACATGCGTACTAGTTAAAAACCAAACCAACACGCGATATTTTCATATATTATATGTTTGTTAATACACATTTGTGGTTGTCGCTTGTTCTTAGTTACAGTTGTAATTGTACGGTCTTTGTTCAAGTGTCTGTATAGGTTTGGTCGTGTCGAATAGATCGAGATATCCTTCTATCTTGATCTAGTACGACATCTTAGCTGGTCTGTGTTAATCAGTTGCATGTGTGCATACTGATAAGTCTTGTGTACGTCATGTCTGCACACGTTCTCCAAGAATGAGAATTCCGTGCGGATGACATATTTCTTACGAATCACATGATTCGTACGAATCAATGAGTGGTTTCGTAGGAGTGAAGTGTTTCGTACGAAACAGCAGTTCCGTACCAAATTTCTAGAGCTGTGTCTCGTGTGAAATAGTGTGTTCCGTATGTCTAGAATCGTGTTTCGTACGAATGTCTAGACAAACACTATATAAGCAGACATGCACCTCTCAGTCAGGGTTGGTTGGTCCAGAGAGCTAGTTATGCCTTCAGTTAGACTTGCAACTGGTTCTGTTGGTTATATCTGAAGACGAAGACACAAGAAGACAGCAAGTTTGTTTGAGTCATACGAGCATTGTGTGTATATGTTTGTACTTGTTCTCAATCATTAATCAAGATAGTGAATCTTTGGTTACTCCGTGTTCTTTACTTTTCTTTGGTTGCATGCACACTTGGATTCCGCACTTGTGTGTATGTTATATGAACAAGGAATAGGTTTGACATCCTCAGGTGGACCTACAAGTGGTATCAGAGCTTTGGCTCTTTCCTTGTTCAAAATCAGGCTAAGTGTGTCTGAGCTAGTTTGAAGATTTCTGAAGTGTTCTTGAGCCTCCAGCAGAAAACTTAAGTTTTGGATAGTAAACTAACTTAAAACTGGGTTAAAATCTGTTGCATGCAGAAAGTTTTTATGGTAAAATTTTTCTGAAGAACACCCTTAAAGAAGAAATCTGCAAAAATTTGAATCTGATTAGTTTGGTAAGGTTAACATTTTCTGACTTGGATCTGGACTTGGACTGTTGACTGTTAAAAATCTGTGTTTTAACTAAAAGTTGGTAAGACAACAGGTATTTTCGAAAAAGCAGGTCTACACAAGAAAGGAAATTTTTCACAAAACCATTTCTGAAAAGATTCCTTTGAAAAACGCTGAACAAAACAGTTTGTGCGACTGAAAAGATACGTACGATTCATCTGACCCGCACGAAACACCTGACTCGCACGAAACATCTTTGTTTCGCACGAAAGACTCACCCGCACGAAAACTGTGTTACTCGTACAAAAGAGTTGTTTATCCGCATGAACTTGGTTCGTACGAATAACTTTCGTTACTGTTTGTTTCTCATGTTTTTCAAAGCTTTGTGATTTTCAGAATTTGTCATATTTTCATATCTGAATTTTAAAAGGTAATTATAATTTTGAAACTTTAAAACCTTTAAATTTTCATAAAACAAGAAAATATGATGAGTTCTAACCCGTGGGATTGGAGTTGTTCAAGCTCAAATCAGGAGTCTTCGCAAAGCTCCACAACATCATGGGTAAAATCTTTGATGCCTCAACATAAAACAATGATCTCTGCAAATCAATGGGCGTGTGTTGCGAATTAGAATTAAAGCATCCAAACTCTGTTAATGAGCAAAAGTGAAACAAGGAGTAACAACCGTCCGCCCAAGCTAAATCATATGAACGATTATCCTTCTTGGAAAAGTCGTTTTCATACATACGTTCTTAGACAGAACACAGAATTGTGGACGTGTTTCACTACCCCCTACAAGGAATCACTTGAAGAAGCTGGATCAAATCCAACCTCATTGGCCAATCTAGACGAAAGTGACAACAAAGCTTATGATCTAGAGAAGAAGGTGTTTGCTATCCTCACACAAGCTCTTCATAAAGACATTTATCATCAGTTTGTGTATTGTAATACAACAAAAAAATTTGTGGGACACTTTGGAAGCAAGAGGTGAAGGTAACGCTGCTACCAGGAAGATTCGCATGATCTACTCAAGAAAGAGTTTGAAGGTTTCATGTTCATGGAGAACGAAACCTTGAATAATATGACCACTCGGTTTTATCATCTTCTCAGTGAAATGTACTCGTGTAAAGTGTTAGCAGCACCACAAGAAGTGGTGATGCGATTTGCTGATGCTTTACCACTAAAACTCAATTTATTGATCTATTAAAACATACAGGTGTTTCGGACTCAATTAGTATTTATGAATTCGTGTAGAAACTGGAGAACAAGAATGAAGAAGAACTCCAGAAGGCACAACAAGTCACCGTTCCACAAAACCCTGAAATGTATTTTGGAGGTATAAATGCAGGTACAAGCTCAAGTCAGCAACCAAAGCTGTTGACCACGTTTGTGTCAAACGTGAACCCTTTCCTACCCCAACCTGTCTAATCAAGTCAGTCTACAGGTTCGAGTAATCAGGCCTATGGACAAGCTTTTGATCCGAAAGCCTTCCTTCCACAGCCAAGGGATTTAGCGCATAAAGCTCCATAGCAAGCTCCTCAACAAGCTTTCTATGGAAGCAACTGTCAATCTGCAAATCCCAATACTGTCAAACTTGACACGTCAAATCTCTCCAAAATCAACGTAGAAGTTGCACAGGAACATGCGGAACTTCTAAATACCATGGTCAGTGCGTATTGTGGTTTAGTTGCAGGTCAAATAGGGAACATCAATTTGACAAACGAAGACTATGAACAAATTGACCGAGATGAAATGGATCTAATTGACATCAAGTGGGCATTTGCAAGCCCTATGAGAAGAGCGAAAGATTATATGAGAAGAACGGGTAGAACCAGTTTGTAAAGCAAGAAGGATACAAAATACGGCTTTGACAAAACCGCCGTTACTTGCTTTAACTGCGGAGAAAGAGGTCACTTCAAGCGGGAACGCACAAGACCCAGCAAGGAAGGAAATCACAACCCCTTTCGAAATCAGTCTCAACCATCCAACACAGCGTAGTACAACAATGAAAGAAGAATAGCAGCTGTTGGCAACTCTAACAACACCAATCAATCAGGACCTTCAAACACACACAGAGCTTTGGTAGTTCAGTCTAATGAAAGATGAGATTGGTTAGTACAGTTGGAAACTGAGAACAACGGAAGAACTGCATGCTATACGAAGATCGTGGATCAAATCAAGCATGAACACAGCATCAACACTCCAAATAATGATGATACATCTGTGGATGCTGGTAGTTGTTCAAGTCTAGATGGTTATGGATATGATTCTGATGGGAAGAAAGGTAGTGATGCTGAGGTTGAAAAGTTGATGAGTGAAGCTGAGTTGTTAAAGAGTGAAAGGGTAGGTATGACGAGAAATAAAGAAGCTGCGGAAAAAGAGACGGAGGCACTCTCTACAGATGGTGCAGCTTTCCTCATCACACTGCCTTTATGGCAAATGATGAAGGTTCTTCAAAACAGGTAAATTCTGACCCTCCTACTGTTTGCAATGACTGTGTTGTGTTGAAAATAAAATATGAAACCGTGAACAGTCAGAATCAGAATTTAGTTGTTGAATTATCAAAATGCAAAGAGGCTAATTTGGCACTAACTAGAAATGAAAAAGAATTCAAATCTGTTATAGAAACCCTTAAGAAAAGTGTTTATGAATTGACAAAAACAGTTTTGAATAAACAGACAAGAATTAATAACTACATTAATCTCCTAGAAGAAACAAAGAAAGAGTTAGCCATCGCCAAATGCGAATATGATTCGATCAAACGCAAATTGGAAAGTTATTCTAACTCCCAATATGTGCTTGATCATATCATTGAAGTTCAAAAACTAAAGGGAGATGTTTAATGCATAGGGTATAAGTCGTGTCCACCCCCAATGAAACACAACTATACCAAAATGCCTGATGAAGAGGAGATGCCTCGTTTTGAACCCTCTGTACCTTTGAATCCTGAGGAATTCGCAGCAGGGTTAGGGTTCAAACTAGGCAATTCCTCTCAAGAACCAAGCAAGCTAGAAAGTACATCAGATGATGAATCAAGAAATGATGAGCAGGATCATCCTCTTGATGAAAGGAAAAGAGTAGAATCTTCTGCTACTCCTAGTACTCAATCTGTTGAGAATCAAGAAACCTTTCTATGAAATCTGTCAAGACACAAGTGTCGACATATGAAGCAGATAATGTGTTGTACACATTGGTTGGAGATGTGAAAATCTATTCAAGCAAAGATTTTACAATTAAAAACGTAAATCCAATCTCTATAGATCAATTTTTTGAAAAGTCAACAACCAAACCTTTAGAGAAGAAAAAGTCCACCAAATCACAACCATTATCCGCTTCGAAAGAAAAACAATGGAAGCGAGTTGAAAAGCCAACAGTTATGAAAAGAGACTTATCGATGTTGTTAAAATCCACACTGATCACCAATGTGCCGACCTTTTTTACCAAAGCTTTTGATAAATCACGTTTTGATTATCTGCTCTTGGTCAATGGCATCAAGGTGAAGTCCGAGTAACTCAATCATGGCTAACTATTTTTGTATATCCTTTTCTAAATCTAAAACTACAAAAAGATTTTCAGTTTTATATTTTAGGGGGAGTAAATTTCAAGAAAATACAAAAATATGTCTTTTATTTACCTTCTTTGTTTAAGAGGGAGAAAATTCAGAAAAATACAAAAACATTAGAAAAATCAAAAATGAGTTTCTTGGATAAGTTGAAGATGATGAAATTCACTGGTAAATCTGTCAGAAATGGTCAAAAGCATAAAAAGAAGATTGATAAGTAGCTTTACTTATAATGTATCGGTAGGCTCACAATCAGACTAAAATGAGCAGGTTGATATAAACTTAACAGACAGAACGCCAGGTGGGAACCATTCATTGGCATATGGTCTTGGTACCGAAATTTCGTTTGATAGAGTGCCAAGGTTCTGAGATATACGGTCTTTATGCTGGCTTATCATCTGGGTATCATGGTTGAATCTTTTGCCGAAAAAATAACGGCGGCGCAAGTCTAGAACTTCCATGATACTATACAAACGTGTACAAACTGCATACGACCATCAAATAAGTGATAAAAATATCACATCCCAAAAATATGTAATAAAAAATCACAACTTTATGCGGGAGCTAAGTTCGTCTCTTTGTCGGTACGATGGTACTAACCTGTTCACGGACTTACTCATGTGCCCTCATGCATATGAAAATCAAGTTCCTCATCAATAAGTGATTAAATCACAAAGGGCTTGTTTTCAATAAAAAATAAGTGAGTATCTCACATCATTCATATATGTCAAAACAGATGATAAAGGAGTATACTCACCGGTAAGATTTTCTCTCGTGCATATCTTGATACGGGAATGTGTTGTGATGTGGTTGAACACCGGCTAGTAAGTATAATTCATACCCTAATCATATCTCCTAGTCATGGTTACATCTGATAAGTCTGAGCTTACGTGGACAACAATACCGATAATCATAGTTGAATACTTATCTGTTTAATTTTGAAGTTTAAACCAAATATCGTTTTTGACAAAGGTTAAAATGCTGGTATGATTCCTTTACATTGAAACTTGAGATAGATTGTTTAATAGATATATAGTTTATCTGTATATATTGATTTTAAGTCTAGTTTACGTAGTTGCTTATAAAATTAGTTTTTGAAATTTAGCCAAAGTTAATACTCGAAAGTTTTCTACCAAGATACGCTAGAAAACCATTTGTTTGATATCGCAACTTCATAAAATGATATCTTGCAAGAAGTAACTCATCAACGAAAACCAAAATCAGAAATTCGTTTGAGTGTGTGTATCTCATACGAATAAACCTAGTCATTTAATTGACCTGGTCACTTGTTTTTCTCAAATCTGCTGCTGGAATTCATACGAGTGTGTGTATCTCGTTTAGGGAATACAATCATACGAAGAAATTATGATAAGTCTTTTGTGTGTATTCCCTGAGAAAGTTGTGTTCTAATTATATTTGTCAATTGAGTACAGATTGATACAAAAGAACATAAACAAAGACCAGCAACGTAGAACTCTGACAAGTCAAAAGAAGAAACAAGAAAGATTTGAAGTTTCTTAGAAGTTCAAAGAACTGATGCTCTAATCATTGGATAGCAGATCTATCAATGGATAGCAGATCATCAGGGGGAGTTTGTTGATACTCCAATCCATTCAATGTGAAGACCAACATATGAAGACCAAAGACCGAAGACCAAGCAACATCCAAGGGGGAGTTTTTTTATACACATTTGTGTCTGTCACTTGTTCTTAGTTACAGTTGTAATTGTACGGTCTTTGCTCAAGTGTCTGTATAGGTTCGGTCGTGTCGAATAGATCGAGATATCCTTCTATCCTGATCTAGTACGACATCTTAGCTGGTCTGTGTTAATCAGTTGCATGTGTGCATACTGATAAGTCTTGTGTACGTCATGTTTGCACACGTTCTCCAAGAATGAGAATTCTATGTGGATGACATGTTTCATACGAATCACATGATTCGTATGAATCAATGAGTGGTTTCGTACGAGTAAAGTGTTTCGTACGAAACAGCTGTTCCGTACAAAATTTCTGGAGCTGTGTCTCGTGTGAAATAGTGTGTTTCGTATGTCTAGAATCATGTTTCGTACGAATGTCTAGACAGACACTATATAAGCAGACATGCACCTCTTAGTCAGGGTTGGTTGGTCCAGAGAGCTAGTTATCCCTTCAGTTAGACTTGTAGCTGGTTCTGTTGGTTATCTCTGAAGACGAAGACACAAGAACACAGCAAGTTTGTTTGAGTCATACGAGCATTGTGTGTATATGTTTGTACTTGTTCTCAATCATTAATCAAGATAGTGAATCTTTGGTTACTCCGTGTTCTTTACTTTGCTTTGGTTGCATGCACACTTGGATTCTGCACTTTTGTGTATGTTATATGTACAAGGAATAGGTTTGACATCCTCAGGTGGACCTACAATGTTGAAATTATATAAGACAAAAGCCTATGATTTTAGCATATGACAAAAACGTTATATATTGTTATACAACATTTGTTGAGTTTTGACAAATATATCGATAACTTGTATCATCTAAAAATAGAGGAAACTCTGCCCGGTTTTCGTTAAGAATAAATATATACTTGATTCAAAATTAACGAAAACGTATCATAATTCAAACTACTTTATAAAATAAGGATATGTGTGTATTTATTTTCAACCACTCTTTAGAAGTCGCAAAACAAGTTTACAACATTTCTTCGAATACGATTTGCAAGATAACAAAACTCGGGAACTATATAAAAATAAATATAATTATTTATAATTATTCTGACGTTTACAACTCGAAGGTTTTCTAAAATAATTATAAGTATTTATTTCTACACCTAGATGGCATAGGGTGTATTACCAAATGATTTCAACGCATTATCATTTGCGTCGTTTTCATAAACAAGCAAATAGAGCCGATCCTAACAAGCTACAACTATATAATTATTTTCAATGATTATCCACCAGACACAACGTTTATATACAAATACATTTACACTTAGATACATACATACATATATACATATATATACATATATGCCTATAAAACACTACGACGAGTCGTATTGTTATCCGTTAACGTATATGACGACTATTCGGGAGACGCGCAAATACATTAGACGAGTTACGACAACTTATTTCTTATACATATTCGTTACATACACGCACGACCATTCGGAACTACTAACACGACTTTATAAATATATTTATATTTATATATAAATATATTCTAAACCTCTTGGAAACTAAGTGTTCCCAAGACTTAGTATTTATCACCGATAATGAATAGGATTAGACGAGTATAATAATATCATTTCTTTCAAGTTAACATCTTCCCCTCGAATCATTAGTTAGCGATTCAGTAGATCTTGATGACACGTAGTTTAGCTACATTTCAATAGAAACTTATAAGTTATTCCTTGATAGGAATGTTATAGATTGCATGCTAGCGAGTCACGTTTTGGAAACGACACTATGGAATCATATTAAGCTAGCTTTGCACTGGATCTCGAGGTGAGTTCATAACCCCCACTTTTTACAGTTTTACATTTTTATAAATGTTTTCGGGGGTGGAAAGACATGCAAGTTTTGCAAAAGTACACAAAATTTCGATGACGAAAAGTCGTATATCTAAACCATGTCGTGAATGAATTTCAGTAAACTCGAATGGTTTATGAAAGGTTTGTGCTCAACATACCGGTTTTACAAAACACACACGTATTTTCAAAACGTGCATGAGTTTCATGACTAGGGACGAGATTGTCCTAGTTACAACCGAATTGGGTTATCCTGCATACAAATAAGAGGACTGGTTGGTCCTGCTTTTAGACTCAAACGGGCTAGGCCCATTCGCATTTGTTCGAGGCACAAAAACTCCGTGAGTTCATGTCCCCCTTTTTCTTAAATGTTTTCGGTTTATAACTCTCGGGGGAAATACATGTTTTCGATGGTATGGTTTAGTTATGGAATGAAATATTAGATCACGTGCGAATAGGGTATCTCTTAAGTGCCATTAATCTTTTATAAGACTGAGGAACAAGAGTGGTAGATCTATCGGGTGTAGCGAGCCCCACTAATGGGTCCTTGTGTGGCCTCATGTAGTGCTTTTGTTGTCCCAGCCAGGTGGACCAGAAGAAATCGTCTAGGGTTGAGTACTTCCTATGTCATCACACATATTAATGTCCTTGCAAAACGTTAATGATCATCAAGCTCATTGACGCTTTACATACCACCTAATTTTATATATGAACTCTCAATTGTTAACGCAACGCGAACGTTGACAGTTATACAAGTTTTACATATACAAAGTTTTCAGTTAATCATGCCAATGAAAATGGTTTTATTACATATTCTCAAACATATTTAAACAGGTTATCAAAAAGATTTATTTTAAATCTTTTCGAACAAACTATGAACTCACCAATTTATGTTGATTTTTTACATGTTTCTTTCTCAGGTTATATTTTAAAATTATGGCACGGTTGGAGTAGGAGAACCCATGTGGATTCGAGTACTTAGCGGGCATTCACTTAAGAAGTCTTAGCATTTTCAAACACTTCTGTGGGTTCCAACCGTGGCAGAAACAATGAGTCAACAATTTGATTTTAAACAAACACTAGTTTTGTGTCTGATACACGGTACACAAAACAAGTTACATATAGTAAGCAAAACCTTGAGGGTTTTGGCAACATGCATTTAGGACCTTTGGAAAACTTATGTCGAAATTCATCAAAGGTCATTACGTAGGAACTGCGACTGTTAACTCGGGCAAACACAATTACATATATTGTCGATGCTATTTTATTTACCCGAGCAGGTAGCCTACGCAAAACGAAACACTGTGCGCAAATATACATGAAACTAAACCTACACAACAATGGATATTGAAGTACATCACACACGACTTTCAAGGCACGACCTTGAAAAAGCACGACATTACAACAACGATGCTAATCACGTCAGGGGGAGAACCACCGAACAGAATACGGGAATTTGTCACGTGGTCCTGTAAGCGACAGGCACCATGCTGAAGTACGTCCAAACGAGGTTTCATAATAGTCGGTACTTATTACAATGGTAATCACAATAATTGGCGTTGCAAAAGAAGTTACCTGTCATCACATTCCCCTACTTCATTAATGGAGATTACGCCATATTCGACATTTTGTGGTAATGTCACGAAACAACCCGTCATCACGGGAAATTCAAGGTAAAGTCCTCAAATTTCTTTTTTTGAAATTTCAACTTTGCATATAATGAGAATATTTGCACACCTCTACTCCTCATAATGGTCATTGTATCACGCGAATTTCTTTCTTGTTAGCGAACACCTACTTGCATCATTTCTTGTCAAATTTATATGATACTCATGCTTTGTTGGCTACGCATGTGCTTAACCTGATGCGCGGAGGCCAACAGGGTCTTCACTTCGAATGGTGTAGGTCCACCTGAGGATCAAGTTAAACCTATTCCTTGTTCATGTAACACACATACGAGTGCGGAATCCAAGTAAGCATGCAAACCAAAGCAAAGTAGGAACATGAGGTAACCAAAGATTCACTATCTTGATTAAGAGATGAGAACAAGTACAAACATATACAAACAATGCTCATACGACTCAACAAACTGCCTGTGTTGTGTCTTCGTCTGCTCCAGAGATGCTAGCTGCTCCGCTCACCAACAAGTTTGAACAACCGATAGATCCCTGACTCAGAGGTGCATGTCTGCTTATATAGTGTCCATGCTGGTCATTCTTACGAAGCATGTTACCAGACATACGAAACATTCTATTACCCACGAAGCACTGCTCCAAAGAGGCTTGTACGAAGCAATTGGTTCGTACGGAGCATGTGGCTTGTACGGAGCATGTGGCTCGTACGAGCAACACTTTGCTCGTACGGAGCATTCTAACTCGCATAAGATGCTTACTTTGGAGAACGTGTCACAGACATGACGTACACAAGACTCAACGGTATGCACACATGCACCCGTTTAACACAGACTAACTAAGATGTCATACGAAAACAAGATTGAAGGATATCTTGATTTGGTCGACATGACCAAACTTATACAGACACTTGAGCAAAGACCGTACAATTACAAATGTAACTAATAACAAGCGACAAACACGAAACTGTATCAACAAACTCCCCCTTGGATGTTGCTTGGTCTTCGGTCTTCGTCTTTGGTCTTCATACTTTGGTCTTCACACTTGAATGGTTTGGAGTATCAACAAACTCCCCCTAAAGATCTGCTATCCACTGATAGAGCATAAGGTCTTCGAGCTTCTAAGAAACTTCAAATCTTTCTTGTTTCCTCTTCTGACTTGTCAGATTTCTTCGTTGCTGGTTTTCGTTTATGTTCTCTTTGTTTCAATCTGTACTCATTAGACAAATATAATTAGAACACAAATTTATCAGGGAATACACACGAAAAACTTATTACAATTTTTTGTATGAATGTATTCCTTGAACGAGATACACACACTCGTATAAATTCAAGCAGCTGATTTGAGAAAAACAAGAGACCAAGTCAATGACTTGACTAGGTTTATTCGTACGAGATACACACACTCGTATGAATTTCTGATTTTGGTTTTCTTTGATGGTTACTTGTTGCAAGATATTACTTTATGAAGTTGTGATATCAGACAAATGGTTTTCTAGCGTATCTTGGTAGAAAACTTTCGAGTTTCAATTTTGGCTAACTTTCAAAAGTAATATTTATAAGCAACTAAAAAATCTAAACTTAAAATCAAATATTTACAGATAAACTATTTATCTATTGAATAGCCTTTTTCGAGTTTCAAGTTAAGAGAATCATACCAGCTTTTTAATCTTTGTCAAAAACGCTATATGGTTTAAACTTCAAAATTAAATAGATAAGTCTTCAACTATGATTATCGGTAATGTTGTCCACATAAGCTCAAACTTATCAGATGTAATCATGATTAGGAGATATGATTAATGTATGAATTATACTTACTAGCCTGGTGTTCAACCACATCACGAAACATTCCCGTATCAAGATATGCACTAGAGAAAATCTTACCTGTGAGTATACTGCTTTATCATCTGTTTTGACATATATATGATGTGAGATACTCACTTATTTGATTGAAAACAAGCCCTATACGATTAAATCACTTATGGATGTGGAACTTGATTTTCATTTGCATGCAGGGCATAGGAGTAAGTCCATGAACAGGTTAGTAGCATCGTACCGACAGAGAGACGAACTTAGCTCCCATCATAAAGCTTGTGATACTTTATCACTTATTTTGGGGATGTGATATTTTTATTACTTATTGATGGTCGTATGCAGTATGTACACGTATGTATGATATCATGGAAGTTCTAGACTTGCGTCACCGTCATTTTTCGGCAAAAGATTCAACCATGATGCCCAGATGATAAGTCAGCATAAAGACCGTATATCTCAAAACCTCGACACTCTATCAAACGAAATTTCGGTACCAAGACCATATGCCAATGAATGGTTCCCACCTGGCGTTCTATCTGTTATGTTTATATCAACCTGCACATTTTAGTCTGATTGTGAGCCTACCGATACATCATAAGACAAGCTACTTATCAATCTTCTTTCTATGCTTTTGACCATTTCTGACAGATTTACCAGTGTATTCATCATCTTCAACTTATCCAAGAAACTCATTTTCTATTTTTCTATTGTTTTTATATTTTTCTAAATGTTCTCTCCCTTAAATATAGAAGGTAAATAAATAAAAGACATATTTTTGTATTTTCTTGAAAATTTCTCCCCCTAAAATATAAAACGGAAAATCTTTTTGTAGTTTTAGATTTTTAGAAAAATATGTAGAAAAATGATTAGCCATTGTTGAGTTACTCGGGTTTCACCTTGATGCCATTGACCAAAAGTAGATAATCAAAACATGATTTATCAAAGACTTTAGTAAAAAGGTCAGCACGTTGGTGATCAGTGGGGATTTTAACAACATTGATAAGTTTCTTTTCATAACAATCTCTTATGAAATGATACTTAATCTCAATGTGTTTTGTTTTGGAGTGTTGTACATGATTTCGAGTGATGTGTAAAGCAGCTACGTTATCAACAAAAATAGGAGTAGTTAGAAATTCAAAACCGTAGTCGCGCATCTGCTGTTGAATCGATAGAACCTGAGAGCAGCAACTAGAAGCTGAAATATACTCAGCCTCACATGTTGATGTAGCTACACAAGTCTGCTTCTTGCATTGCCATGTGACTAGGCGATTTCCCAAGAATTGACATCCTGCTGTGTTGACTTTGCATCAAATTTGCAGCCGCCATGATCAGAATCACTGAATGCTGTCAGATCAAAGTTATCATCCTTAGGGTATCATAGACCAGTCTCAGTGCGACCCTTCACATAACGAAAGATCCTTTTCACAGCCATCAAATGAGAAACCTTCGGACTAGACTGATAGCGTGCCAAAAGACATGTTGGGTACATTATGTTGGGTCTTGAAGCAGTAAGATACACGAGAAATCCGATCATAGCACAGTAGAGAGATGGTTCCACATGTTCATCCATTCTGTCTGGAGTAATCCCATGATTTTGAGCTAATGGAGTTCCCAAAGGCTTTAAGTGTAACACCCTGTAAAATCGTATCCAATAGTATAGTGACACGTTTTGTATTTTAAATAAAGTTTATTAAAGACCAATAAGGACTAAAGGCGTCAACATGCTCAAACTGAGCCTCTGAGTGACGGTCCGATGTCAACATGCATAAATAACAGCCTCTGAGTGACTGAAATGTCAACATGCCCAGCCTCTGAGTGACATCGAAGTCAACATGCTTATAATAAGCCTCTGAGTGATCCTTTGTGAAGTCCTAACTGACATCGAAGTCAACATGCTTATAATAAGCCTATGAGTGATCCTTTGTGAAGTCCTAACTCTCATACGTGCCATTTGTTGGACAAGAGGGTTCAATTTTGTAATTATGTGAAAGTTGGATAATGGAGGGATTAAATGTGTCAACATTATAATTCATACCTCTGAGTGACCTTTTAACGAACCGAGAGCTTGAAAATGTCCAGGCATAATCCCGAGTATGCCAAGTATTGGCTACGGAGGGCTAAAAGTGCCAAAAAGGTGTTTAAAAAGGTTTTTAGAAGCTTTAATAAGTTAAGGGGTTAAAAGTGTCAAAGTTTGAAAGTGGCCGTGGGGCGGTCGCGGGCCGCGAGAGACATGGCCTGTGTCTCTCGCGGGGCGTGAGAAAGGCTCTACTGCAGAAATTTTGTTTGGCAGCCAAGCAAAACCCTACAAAACCATTAATTCGAAACCCTGGCCGTGGGGCGGTCGCGGGCCGCGAGAGACATGGCCTGTGTCTCTCGCGGGCGTGAGAAAGGCTCTACTGCAGAAAGTTTGTTTGGCAGCCAAGCAAAATTCTACAAAACCATTAATTCGAAACCCTGGACTTGTAATCAGCTATGCCACGTTTTGGGACACTTGTAGGCTTCCTCTTACACCCCTAAACACCTGGCTTCACCTCCTTTGAGCTCTCCAACTATGAATAGGTGCGTAAGTTCACCATTCCAACTTGCACCTTTCTCATTAAATCACTCTTCTCCCTCATCTGGAAGTTCTTAGCTAAAAGGAGCATCCAAAATAGTTCTTTTGCACCTTAGGAATCACTGGTAAGTGTTCCTTCTTTGCGCATTTTCGTTTATAGGCTTTTATAGCCAATAGTCAAGCGTTTTATGGAAAACGCTTTGACTTTCGGTTAAGACCATTATGGTCCAGCCATTGTTCGAAATGAACATGACTAAGTGATCGTAATTAGGAAGGTATTAATCCCTTAAAAGAGCAGCTCCTGAAGATCACGTTTGCTAGACCAATTGACGGGTCAAAGTTAAATTATTAAAAAGTCAAACAGGCCATTTTTTGGAAAAATCATAAATTTATCTTATATATGTTATGAAACCTGTTTTGACACTTAACCAAGTTGGTAATAATTATTAGAACATGTATGAACATGTTCGGCTCGTCAATTTCAGTTCTAGAGTCGGTTCGCAACCGAAAGTCGCGAAGTTTGACTTCTGCTTTGACTTTCGATTCTGACCCGATTTAGATTAGTTACCTACTGATCTAAAGTTGCATTATGATCATAATATAATGTAGCATAACCCTCTGAGGTTATATTACTTGAACATAATCAGAATCCAAGTTTATGCGCAAGTTCCATAATTAGGCCATCTTTGACCAAAATGTCCTTTTTGCATAAAACAAGATTTTAAATGCTAATGAACTTGAAAATGAGTTTTCTATGATAGGATTATTTGGGATGTTAAACCAAGTTATAAACTGAGTTTTCAAACAGGTCCTTAAACTATGTCGATAAACGACGATCTTAGCCCTTGTGGCTCATAAAATGGTTTTAATCAAATCTTTTTAAGGTAAACCATTTACATACTGATATGTTATATTAAATAACATATTTTAAACATTTTAATCTAACCCTAATGTCAGTTTTTATTAAACATCACATAAAACGTCATTTTACGACATGAGCGTCGTTTCGGCGCATAGTACGGTTTTAAACCATATTATTGACCAAGACTTGATACCTACTGATTTTAAAACTTTTTTAAACATATTTACAGTAGGTACATGTTATAAACTCAGAATCCCAAATAATTTATAAACTATGTGTAAAATGACCAAAATGCCCCTTTGGTGCATAGTTTGGTCATAAAAGATAAATTACACATATAATTGGTATCCTACTGATATTATATCATAAATAAAATATTTTTCCAAAATACGCATGATTATAAACTTAAAATATGTTTACGTTCCTTTTATATGGTATATAATTACCGGAATGCCCTTATGAGGCATAGTTTCATTTTAAAATTATAACGTGCATATAAGTTGATATCCTACTGATATCTTAACTTATTTAAAATATAATGGCATATAGAACTTGTCCATGACTTATCCAGTTACCCGATATCGCTATTATGCGCACGGTTAAGTATATGTAACTATTTTACGAAAATTAACCGAAACGGGTTTAACCTTGTCATTTAAGTCTCAAAATCCAGAATGTTTATAGTTTATCCGTATTATACAAGTCAAGGCACTTGTCGGGTTTAAACTACATTCTATCCAATCATCGTTTAATCTAGCGTCATACGTTTTGATCAAGCATGCTAGTCGGTCTAACTCTATGAATTAAAATAAGACCGTTAGTATTTAATTGGTTAGTTTATGCCATAATCCAGACTAGAGACTTGCCGGTAATGCTATCTGCACTAAGTCCTTTTGTGTACGACTGAGTTATTAAAATTTAATAGAAGACTAGCTCAGGTAAATACTCTCGACCTATTTCCCCGATACGGCCTTAGGTTACGGTAAATTATTACCGCTTGGTCGGAAATGGGATTTAATCAAACGCCGGTTCGGGGATGGTAAATCCGCATATTCTGTTTTAATCAGTTTTGTTTGATAATTTAAACATCGGGGTTAACTATCGTGTCCTGGATATCCTCGGCTCATTACAATAGAAATGGCCACGACCTTAGCGCGGGTGTAGGCATACACCCGATAGACGCTCAATTATGCATTCGCACAAGGTTGGGAGGAATTGACTCCTTCGTGAGTCCAAAGTGGTGTGTATGTTAATTGTGTCTTGGTTTCCGTACCGAGCCCCGTATGTATGGACAAACATGTAAATCTGTTAACAAGGTTGGACGGTCAAGTAACCCAAGTTATAAAAAGATTTGTGCTGATACGCACTTAAACATTTTTGAAATATTTTCAAAACGTGTTAGTTGGGTGTATTTACCAGCGAAAGCTGACGTATTTTCAAAAGACTAATCTGCAGGTACAATACGAAAATAGGCTGGAAGTGCTCGGTAGTGATATAGGATCTTGCAAATCCTAAATCTGCCCAAAGTTTGTTTTATATTCTTTCCATGTACAATTTATGATCAGCCTGTGGATCTTCTATTACGAGCCTGTATATTATTTTGTATTTTTGAACATTCGGTTTGTAATAGTAATTTACTCCAAGACTTCCGCTGTGCCATGTTTAATTAACTATGATGATTATCAACTGACGTCACGATACTCCCCACTCGGGCCCACCGGTGTATGGATTTCGGGTTGGAAATCCGGGTGTGACACTGAGTCGTCCATCTGAAATCGCTTGAGAATATCTCCGACGTACTTGGTTTGATGGATAAAGACCCCTTCCTTTGATTGCTGAACTTACAAACCTAAAAAGAAAGTCATTTCTCCCAGAGTCCTCATCTCGAACTTCTCCTGTATAACCTATTCGAAATCTTTGCTCATTCGATCGTTGGTAGACCCAAAAATAATGTCGTCAACATAAACTTGCACTAGCAGCAAATCCTCGTTTCTTTCCTTGATGAACAGAGTACAATCAATCTACGTCAAAAACCGTTCTTCAACAGATAGGTAGACAACGTTTCATACCAAGCCCTCGGAGCTTGATGAAGACCATATAACGCTTATTGAGAAGCCAAACCTTGTCAGGATGGATTGGATCTTCAAAACCTGGCGGTTGCTCAACATATACTTCCTCTTCCACCACACCATGAAGAAATGCACTCTTCACATCCATCTAATAAACGGTGAACTTCTTGTAGGACACATAAGCCAAGAAAATTCTTATGGCCTCAAGTCGTGCAACCGGTGCATAAACTTCATTGTAATCAATACCTTCAACCTGATTAAAGCCCTGGACAATCAATCGCACTTTGTTTCTCACAACAACACCTCGGGCATCCTTCTTGCACTTGTACATCCATCGTGTACCAATCTTCTTATAGTTGTCAGGCCGGTCAACCAATTTCCAGACGCCTAACTTCTGAAACTACTGAAGTTCTTCCTACATAGCTTCAACCCAAGAGTCTTCTTTCATTGCCTCCTTCCATGATTTTGGTTCTACTTAGCACACATAACAGGCAAAAGACCAATCATTCTACTCCCCTGATTCTCTGATTTCCGAATACAATCCAGCATTCTAGTTGTTTCGAAGCTGATTACGAGTCTGCACACCACTCTGGACATCTCCAATAATATTCTGCTGAGGATGGGTATTATGAATTTGAGTCTCTGGAACATCGGGAACTCGAGAGTTTATACCCAGATTGTTGATATTCAGATTAACAGTCAAATCGAGTGCTGGATTTGATGAGGATGTAGATGCATGACCTTCAGTCGTCCCTTGAGGTTGAATATTTGACATAACATCCGAAATTCCAGGAACCACACCAGAGGTAGCTTCATTTGCATAAAGAAACTCATCATCTTCCGATGAAACCTTATAATCCGCAACATCTTTAAATTCCTCATTTTGAACAAGATTGTAAACTGAAGTCGACACTTGAGGGTTAACAATAATTGGTCGAACTAATGACGAGTCAACTGCTGTATCACTTTCTAGTAGCATTTGAGCAGCAGCTGATGCATCATCAAAAGTTGGCAGATTAAAGGAGTCGAAAAGCCCATCGTAATCGAATATCCAAGGAGCACCCAGAGTTCTTACTGATTTCATGTACTCTGATCCTTGACTTCACCCCATTCTTCTATCTTCTTCGAAGACAAATTCCACACCGTGAAATTTGGAGTAGCATACCAAGAAAGAAACCTTCGATAGCCTTCGGACCAAACTTTCCATGTGGTCGATCATAATGCATGGAGCTCCAAAAGGTTCTAAGAAAGAAACATTAGGTTTCCTTTTATGTAGCAACTCAAAACATGTCTTCCCATGTCTCTTCATCGTTAGAACTCTATTCATCGTGTAACATGCAGTAGCAACAGCTTCTCTCCAAAATTGAACAGGAAGTTATGATTCTACCAACATGGTTCTTGCTTTTTCAATTAGAGTTCTATTCTTCTTCTTAGTGATACCATTTTGTTGTGGAGTGTAGCAAGAACTGGACTCATGCAAAATGCCTTTGAAGAACAATACTCATCCATAACTTGATTCTTGAATTCGGTGCCATTGTCGCTTCTGATTCTCCTTACCTTCAGATTATACAAATTTTCTAGCAGCGTTAGGAGATTCTTGAGGATGTTAGGAACTTCACTCTTGTGTGCCAGCATATTTGCCCATGAAAATCTGGAATAGTCATCAGTAACTACCAGACAATAAGAATCACCAAAGGTTGTCCAAAGAGGTCCATATGAAGGCGTTCCAGTGGCATATTCACAGTGTTGATCTTCTTCACGGGATGAGATTTTCTCGCTTGCTTTCCCTTCCGGCATGATACACAGACATCTTGAAGATGAAAATTCTTAACTGGTACACCATTCACTAGATTATTCTTCACCAAATAGTTCATTTTCCTCAGGTGAATGTGTCCCATTCGTATGTGCCAAGAGATTGATTCCTTCTCGGTGGCTTTAGAGACAAAACATGTAACTTGCGCAGACGTTGTAATAGCATGACTCATATCAAGAATATACAAGTTGTTAATTCTTGGAGCCGATAGGAGAATCCATTCCTTGGGGATCTTGAATCCAGGCTTCAGCACATAACATCCGGTATCATCAAAATGTACCGTGAACTTCATGTTGTAGATTTGGAAACGCTAAGAAGACCGTGATCAATTTGCCGCACATAATTGATCTTGTCGAAGCTCACAACACGATTGGAGACCATTCCTTCTCCAGTGATGTATCCACCTTTATCTCCAGCAAAGGCAACATAACCACCCCTAATACTTTTTACATCATACAGGAGCCGCAAGTCGCCTGTCATGTGCCTTGATGCTCCAATGTCAACAATCCAATGACTGCTTACAGTTCCTCCTGGAATACCCTGCACATTTCACAAACAAGATTAGTTTGAGATGGGGACCCAAGCCTTAGTGGTCTTGGGTAGTCCCTCATCATCAAGAAATGTTATTTCTATTTCTTGATGATTGTCAAACTGAGTTCCTCCTCTTGAATCACTACCGGTTTTCTGTTTCCAAGATCGTTGATTTATTACCATATTGACTATTGTTTATAGTTTTACCAGTTTCTAGTTTTATTAACTTTGAAGATCTTGAGTTCTTTTCTGATGAATCCGGTTTTAAAGCTTTTTCAATTGCTTTTACTTGTTTACGTTTTTGTTTCTCCTTTTGGTCTTTAATAATTTGTTTATCTTGTGTTGGAGAAACAGATCTACGCTGGCAAGTTGGTTCATGAGGGGTTCTTTCCATAAATCTTAGTTTGGCTGGATTTTTACAATCTTTTATAATGTGGCCAAACTCTCCACATTTGAAACATGTTCTCCTTTCAACAAAAATAGGAGATCGTGTTTCTTGGCTTGATGTTGAACTTGTGGGTCTTGAGGTACTGGGTTCATTTTCATTACATCCATCCGTGCGTTGGGTGTAATTATTTTGACTATTTCTTTTCAAAATCTTAACTTTCTTTACAAAATCTACATTAGATTTTCCTTGAAAAGTTTCGATTTTATCGGTACCTTTTGAACTTAAAAATTTACATTCTTAACCTTTTTCTTGTAGCGAGAGCTTTTTGCTTCAACCTTTGGTTGAGAAACTGCAGGCTTTTCAACTCGCTTCCACTTTTTTTCTGTTGAAGCGGATAATGGTTGTGATTTGGTTGGATTTTTCTTCTCTAAAACTTTGGTTGTTGATTTTTCAAACACCTGATCTATAGAGATTGGATTTACGTTTTTTATTGGAAAATCTTGGTTCGAATAGATTTTTTATCTCCAACCAACGTATACAACACATTATCTGCTTCATCTGTCGACACTTCTGTCTTGACAGATTTCTTGGGAACAGTCTCTTGGATCTCAACAGATTGAGTACTAGGAGTAGCAGAAAGTTCTACTCTTTTCCTTTCATCAAGAGGCTGATCCTGATCATCTTTTCTTGATTCATCATCTAATGTATCATTTTCCTCTTCACCAGATGGTTTTTGAACAACATCAGACGATGAATTTTCTGGCTTGCTTGGTTCTTGAGAGGAATTGTCTAGTTTGAACCCTAATCCTGCTGCAAATTCTTCAGGATTCAGAGGTACTGAAGGTTTAAAACGAGGTATCTCCTCTTCATCAGGCATTTGGTATAGTTGTGCGTCATCGGTGGTGGACACGACTTGTACCCTATGCATTGAACATCTCCCTTTAGTTTTTGAACATCAATGATATGATCAAGCACATAGCGGGAGTTAGAATAACTCTCCAATTTGAGCTTGATCGAATCATATTCGCATTTGGCGATGGCTAACTCTTTCTTAGTTTCTTCCGGGAGATTAATATAATTGTTAATTCCTATTACAGAAATACTTTTCTTAAGGGTTTCTATTACAGATTTGAATTCCTTTTCAATTCGGGTTAGAGCCAAATTCGCCTCTTTGCACTTTGATAGTTCAAGAACTAAATTTTGATTATGACTGTTGACAGTTTCTTACTTTATTATTAATTCAACACAGTCATTGCAAACTGTAGGATGGTCAGAATTTACCTGACTTGTAGAACCTGCAACATTTGCCATTAAGGCAGTGTGATGAGGGAAGGCTGCATCATCTGTAAAGAGTGTCTCTGTCTCCTTCACTGCAGCTTCTGCATTCTTCATCATACCCACTTTTTCACACTTCATCATCTCAGCTTTACTCAGCAACTTGCTAACCACAGCATCACTCTCGTTTCTGATCTCAGAATCAGATCCACAACCACCTGAACTTGAACACTCTTCATCAGAACTACCAGCATACCCAGAAGTATCATCATTATCGGGAGTATTGATGTTGTGAACATGTTTGATTTGATCGACGATCTTTGCATAACATGCAGTTGTTCTGTTGTTCTCAGTTCCCAACTGTACTGACTAATCGCATCCTTCAGCAGATTGAACTACCAAAGCTCTATGTGTGTTTGAAGGTCCTGATTGATTGGTATTGTTAGAGTTGCCAAGAGCTACCATTCTTCTCTCATTGTTGAACTGAGCTGCGTTGGGTGGTTGAGACTGATTTCGAAAGGGGTTGTGATTTCCTTCCTTGCTGGGTCTTGTACATTCCCGTTTGAAGTGACCTGTTTCTCCGCAGTTGAAGCAAGTAACGGCAGTTTTATCAAAGCCGTATTTTGTATCCTTTTTGCTCTCTAAACTGGTTCTTACTGTTCTCCGCATGTAATCTTTCGCTCTTCTCACAGCACTTGCAAATGCCCACTTAATATCCATCAGCTCCATCTCATCTTGGTCAATTTGTTGGTACTCTTTGTTTGTCAAATTGATATTTCCTATTTGACCTGCAACTAAACCATAATAACCACTGACCATTGTGTTTAGAAATTCCATATGTTCCTGTGCAACTTCTACGCTGACTTTAGAGAGATGAGACGTGTCAAGTTTGACAATGTTTGGATTTGCAGATTGACAATTGTTTCCATAGAAAGCTTGTTGAGGAGCTTGTTGTGGAGCTTGATTAGCTAAATCTCTTGGCTGTGGAAGGACGGCTTTCGGATCAAATGCTTGTCCATAAGCTTGAGTACTTGAGCCCGCATACTGACTTGATTGAACAGGTTGTGGTAGGAAGGGGTTCACGTTTGACACAAACGCGGTTTGCAGCTTCGGTTACTGGCTATAGTTTGTACCTGCATTAATACCTCCGAAGTACATTTCAGGGTTTTGTGGAACGGTGACTCGTTGTGCCTTCCGGAGTTCTTCTTCATTCTTGTTCTCCAGTTTCTCCACAAATTCATAAATACTAATTGAGTCCAAAACACATGTATGTTTTAATAAGTCAATAAATTAACCCCATTTCGGTGGTAAAGCATCAGCAAATCGCATCACAATTTCTTGTGGTGCTGCTAACACTTTGTAAGAGTACATCTCGCTGAGCAGATGATAAAACCGTGTGGTCATATCATTCAACATTTCATTTTCCGTAAATATGAAACCTTCAAACTCCTTCTTGAGTAAATCATGCTGAATTTTCCTGGTAGCAGCATTACCCTCTCCTCTCGCTTCCAAAGTATTCACAAATTTTTCGTGGTTGTACAGTACACAAACTAATAAATGTCTTTATGAAGAGCTTGTGTTACCTTCACCTCTTGCTTCCAAAGTGTCCCACAAATTTTTCGTTGTAGTACAATACACAAACTGATGATAAATGTCTTTATGAAGAGCTTGTGTGAGGATAGCAAACGCCTTCTCCTCTAGATCATATGCCTTCTTGTCACTCTCATCTAGATTGGCTAAGGAGGTTGGATTTGATCCAACTTCTTCAAGTGATTCTTTATACGGTGTACTAAAACACGTCCACAATTCTGTGTTCTGTCCAAGAACATACGTATGAAAACGACTTTTCCACGAAGGATAATCGTTCATGTGGTTTAGCTTCGGCGGACGGTTATTACTCCCTGTTTCACTTTCACTCATTAACATAGTTTGGATACTTTGATTCTGATTCGTAATACATGCCCACTGATTTGGAGAGATCATAGTTGTATGTTGAGGCATCAAAGACTTAACCCATGATGTTGCGGAGCTTTGCGAAGACTCCTGATTTGAGCTTGAACTACTCCAATCCCACGGATTAGAACTCATTATATTTTCTTGATTATGAAAAATTGAAAGGTTTATAGTTTGAAAATAACAGTTCCCTCTTAAAAATTCACAATTTTAAAAATATTTGAAAAGCACACAGCTTTGAAAATCTGAAATATGAAAAACAAACAATAACGAAGATTACTCGTACGAACCAATGTTTCGTACGGATAAGTGTTCTTCGTACCGGCAACTTGCTTCGTACGGATAAGTGTTCTTCGTACGAGCAACTTGCTTCGTACGGATGAGCTCCTTCGTGCGAACCAACTTGTTCGTGCGGATGAGTTTCTTTCGCACGAGCAGCTTGGTTCTTCGTACGAATGGGTTATTCGCACAGTCTGTTTTTCTCAGTGTTTTTCAGATGAACAGATTTTAACCAAGTTTTAAGTTAGTTATCTATTCAAAACTTAAGTTTCTGCTAGGAGTTCAAGAACACTTCAAGAAACCTTCAAACTAGCTCAAACACAACACTAAGCTTGGTTTTGAACAAGGAAGAGAGCCAAAGCTCTAATACCACTTGTAGGTCCACCGGAGGATCAAGTTAAACCTATTCCTTGTTCATGCAACACACATACGAGTGTATGCAAACCAAAGCAAAGTAAGAACACGAGGTAACCAAATATTCACTATCTTGATTAAGAGATGAGAACAAGTACAAACATATACAAACAATGCTCATACGACTCAACAAACCGCCTGTGTTGTGTCTTTGTCTGCTCCAGAGATGCTAACTGCTCAGCTCACCAACAAGTTGAACAACCGATAGATCCCTGACTGAGAGGTGCAGGTCTGCTTATATAGTGTCCATGCTAGTCATTCGTACAAAGCACGTTACCAGACATACGAAACACTCTATTACCCACGAAGCACTACTCCAAAGAGGCTTGTATGAAGCAATTGGTTCGTACGAAGCATGTGGCTCATCTGAGCAACACCTTTCTTGTACGGAGCATTCTAACTCGCATTCTAACTCGCATAGAATGCTTACTTTAGAGAATGTGTCACAAACATGACGTACACAAGACTCAACGGTATGCACCCATGCACCCGTTTAACACAGACTAACTAAGATGTCGTACGAACCAAGATTGAAGGATATCTTGATTTGGTCGACATGACCAAACTTATACACACACTTGAGCAAAGACCGTACAATTACAAATGTAACTAAGAACAAGCGACAGACACAAAACTGTATCAACAAATGGTCATTTCATCAATAATTCAAAAGTTGGTTCGCTATTCTAAATTTTTTTTGCTTTGTGATCTAGATGACCTGCCTTATTGCAAGTATTGACTCCTTGATATTGAGTCAATGAATTCCTTTAAATTCTATTTTCTTTCCAAGTTGCATACATGGGTTTTCGTAGTAACCATATCAAAACCTCTTGGTCGAATCATGTATTTATTGTTGGATTGTGTTAAACCAATTATTTGAACTTGCTCATTGTATACAAAATTCAATTCAAGGATTTCATATGATGGAATGAGGTCGTCATATTCAAAGTAATGTCAACAAGCATTTCATTTGTTTCGAACCATAGTAGACTGGTTCAGTTTGCCCCCTTATTAAGTCAGTTGTTGGTTACGACACCTTGTGGCGGCGTTTCACTAGTTGAAGCTTGTGCCAACATTGCTTTCACAACTCATGTACGAATTTAATTACTTAATTATTTATTTATTATTAAATCCACCTTTTTAGATCATTTTCTTCAAAAATATTCTTAATACAATCGTGTATTAAGAAAAGGGTACACAAATTTATGGTCTATTTAGTGTACCTCTTAACGGTTCTTTCACCATCGGTCTAGAATTTTGGGATATTTATTGTTCTTCCACTATCGACCAAAAATTATATTTAATTGTTCTTTCATCTTTAGTTAAAATCCTATAGATCTATTTGGGATAGACATTTAGATTTACTTTGTTAAACTTTCCATCTGATTGCAAACACGGTGAATTTTTTGGTCACCGCTATCATTGAATTATTTCGATCACTACGACACCTTGTGGTGTCGGTATAAACTTGTAGCTTGGGCTAATCATGACCAATTATTTGAAGCCAAACTATGTAAGCCTTTTGTTTGACTCATAATTTGAATAGCCTTAATGCAACTATGTGTTGAGATAATGATACACTAAGTTCTATTGTATATCGGTGTACCCTTGCAATTCAATACACACAAATTTTTGTTCATGTTATGGTTGAAAGTTGACAAATCATTTTCATGTTTCTATTACATTGAACTTGTTGATTATAAGTTTTCACCTTTCCAAGAACCGATGCTAGTTTCCATTGGTAGTAAATTCCTATCATTTCTAAAATCCATTTGTAGAGTGTGAACATTCATTTGGACATCTATTGGTTTAATTCCTCTTTTGTTCGACCCATGTAAACTTAGTAACATTTGTGATTGTATCACTACACTTAGTTCACTTGGTATTGATTCTGAAAATAGATTCAGTTGAACCAGTGGGTTCATATTGTTGTAGTAAGTCATTGTATTCATATAATTCAGACAAGTCTGGATGCAATTACATGGTCGTTTACCTTGGCATTATTATACCTACCTAAGCATGACAAAAATCTATGGAGATAAAATAGTTTAAATTTCGAGGATGAAATTTTTATAACAAGGGGAGAATGTGACAACCGGTATTTTTTGGTTGTAATTACGCGCATAACAAGAATTAACACCATCATAAGTAGCGTAATTAGACGTAAATTAACTTGATCTGGCCTTTGGAAACGTCTATCTGACTTTTCGGTACGCGAATGTTGATTTGCGGGAAGACTGCTGAACGATAAGCGGTAACGAACTAACACCGGAAGAAATACTGACAGCACCGAAAAATACAAGTTTTATACGTATATTTTATACACATGAATATGTATTGCTAAATTATCCTGCTTCTAAACGTCACAAAACGCATACTTGAACGAAAAACGCGACTATAGGAACACACCGACAATGAAATGGAAGCATCAGACCCATGGATTACCTTAAAAACTGATATATTAGGAATCAATTAGCTTCGTAATCAAATTTAAATATCCACAGTCAAAATCGGATAAACAAATTGACAAGAAACGACAACCGAAGTATTTTACGCAATTTTAACGCAACCGACGAACGTGCGCGTCAAACGCAAACTTCCGACATCATTTTACATGTTTTTGAATCTAAACAATATTATACGACATTTTATGAAGTTCGGGTCCGAAAACAAGCCTCGAAGACGTGATTGGGCCGCTCAAAACACTAGAAACGGGCTTTTGGGCCTTGGGCCCAAACCCACAAAACCGTACCTATATAAACCCTTTTACCCCCTTTTTCTCTCAGTTTTACCTATCACTTTCTCTCTCTAACTCTAAAACTCTCTCTACTCTCTAGAAAACATTTCCGGAACCGAAGTCTGCGACTAGCGGCGGCCGACAACGGCGGCGCAGCGGCGGCGCCACCTCCGATGGCGGCGATGGAGGTTTTCTTGCAAACTTTCTGGCGACCGTTTTCGGCCGAGAGTACACTTTTTCAACTATCTTCGGCGTTCCGGATCGCGTGGTGATGTTGGTTTTAGCAGATTCGAAGTCGTTTGGGCTCGGGAGCAACTCCTGCGACATTCTTGCCAAACTCCGGCGAACCCGTTTTGGACTTTTCACTTCGTGCATGTTTAGATCGGGTGGTTAGAGACCTTTCTGCAAGTGTTCGTGATATTTTAGTCTCCAGCGAAATTCCGACTTCTGCCATGGTTCAAGCGAGGTTCAGGGCATCCGTTTTCAACGAAAAATATATTTTTTGGGCTCCTAGTAACCTGTAGAGTCCATACGAAACACTTCCATCTCAGGTGAAAAATAAATTTCGGGACACTCTCGGGCTCGGGTCAACTCAGTCAACAGGTCAAACACGGGTCAAGGGACAGTTTTGGGTCATTTTTGGTGCCTCGGTTCAGTTTTGGGTTCGGTCAAACCCGGTCAACTGTCCATCAACCATGGTCAACTGGTCAACTATCAGTCAACTATTCAACTACTGGTCAAACGCAGTCAACTTAGTTAACATGGTCAACTGTGGTCAAACACAGTCCGCGGGTCGACACGAGTTTCGGTAAAACATTTACCACGCAAATTTTCATTAGATTATTTATATAAATATTATATTACGGGAAACCGAGCTCTAAACCGACCCAACTAATGAAAACGACAAAAAATACACGTAAATTTTCTAGCTACCTGGACTTGTACATACGTAACAACGAGGTTTAGATAAATATACATGCGTACTAGTTAAAAACCAAACCGACACGCGATATTTTCATATAATTATATGTTGAAAATATATAAGGCAAAAGCCTAAGTTTTTAGCATGTGACGAAAACATTATATATTGTAATTACATCATTTGTTGAGTTTTGACAAATATATCGACAACTTGTATTGTCGGGATCGTCTAAAATTAGAGGAAACTCTGCCCGGTTTTCGTTAAAAATAAATATATACTTGATTCAAAATTAACGAAAACGTATCATAATTCAAACTACTTTCTAAAATAAAGATATGTGTGTATTTATTTTCAACGACTCTTTAGAAGTCGCAAAACAAGTTTACAACATTTCTTCGAATACGATTTGCAAGATAACAAAACTCGGGAACTATATAAAAATAAATACAATTATTTATAATTTTTTTGACGTTTACAACTCCAAGATTTTATAAAATAATTATAAGTATTTATTTCTAACGCCTAGATGGCCTACGGTATATTACCAAACGATTTCAACACATTATCATTTGCGTCGTTTTGATAAACAAGCAAATGGAGCCGATCCTAACAAGCTACAACTATTTAATTATTTTCAATTACTATCCACGAGACACAACATTTGTATACATATACATTTATGCTTACATACATATATATATATATACATATATGCCTACATCTTATAAAACACTACGACGAGTCGTATTACTGTCTGTCAAAATATATGATGACTATTCGGGAAACGCGTGAATACATTATACGAGTTACGACAACTTATGTCTTATGCATATTCGTTACATACACGCACGACCATTCGGAACTACTAACACAACTTTATAAATATATTTATATTTATATATAAATATATTCTAAACCTCTTGGAAACTAAGTGTTCCCAAGACTTAGTATTTATCACCGATAATGAATGGGATTAGACGAGTATAATAATATCGTTTCTATCAAGTTAATATCTTCCCCTCGAATCATTGGTTAGCGATTCGGTAGAGCTTGACGACACGTAGTTTAGCTACATTTCAATAGAAACTCATAAGTTATTCCTTGATAGGAATGTTATAGATTGCATGCTAGCGAGTCACGTTTTGGAAACGACACTATGGAATCATATTAAGCTAGCTTTGCACTGGATCTCGTGGTGAGTTCATAACCCCCACTTTTTACAATTTTACAATTTTATAATGTTTTCGGGGGTGGAAAGACATGCAAGTTTTGCAAAAGTACACAAAATTTCGATGACTAAAAGTCGTATTTCTAAACCATGTCGCGAATGGATTTCAATAAACTCAAATGGTTTACGAAAGGTTTGTGCTCAACATACCGGTTTTAAAAAACACACGTATTTTCAAAACGTGCATGAGTTGCATGACTAGGGACGGGATTGTCCTAGTTTCAAAGAGACTGGGTTGTCCTGCATACAAATAAGAGGACTGCTTGGTCCAGCTTTTAGACTCAAACGGGCTAGGCCATTCTCATTTGTGCGAGGAACAAAAACTCCGTGTGTTCATAACCCACACTTTTTAAGATTTTTACATTTTTGCAAATGTTTTCGGGGGTGGAAAGACATGCAAGTTTTGCAAAAGTTCACTACATTTCGATGAACGAAAGTTCATATTTCTAAGCCATGTTGCGAATGGATTTCAATAAACTCAAATGGGGTACGAAAATTTATACTCAACATACCGGTTTTACAAAACACGCGTATTTTCGAAACGTGCATGAGCTTCATGACTAGCGACGGGATTGTCCTAGTTACAACGGGACTGGGTTGTCCTGCATACAAATAAGAGGACTGGTTGGTCCAGCTTTTAGACTCAAACGGGCTAGGCCCATTCTCATTTGTGCAGGCATAAAAACTCCGTGAGTTCATATCCCCCTTTTTCTTAAATGTTTTTGGTTTATAACTCTCGGGGGGAAATACATGTTTTCGATAGTATGGTTTAGCAATGGAATGAAATATTAGATCATGTGTGAATAGGGTATCTCTTAAGTGCCATTAATCTTTTATAAGACCGAGGAACAAGAGTGGTAGATCTATCGGGTGTAGCGAGCCCCACTCATGGGTCCTTGTGTGGCCTCATGTAGTGCTTTTGTTGTCCCAGCCGGGTGGACTGGAAGAAATCGTCTAGGGTTGAGTACTTCCTATGTCGTCACACATATTAATGTCCTTGCAAAACGTTAATGATCATCAAGCTCATTGACGCTTTACATACCACCTAATTTTATATACGAACTCTTAATTGTTAACGCAACGCGAACGTTGACAGTTATACAAGTTTTACATATACAAAGTTTTCAGTTAATCATACCAATGAAAATGGTTTTATTATGTATTCTCAAACATATTTAAACCAGTTATCAAAAAGATTTATTTTAAATTTTTTCAAACAAACTATGAACTCACCAATTTTATGTTGATTTTTCGCATGTTTCTTTCTCATGTTATATTTTAAAATTATGGCACGGTTGGAGTAGGAGAACCCATGTGGATTCGAGTACTTAGCGGGCGATCACTTAAGAAGTCTTAGCATTTTCAAACACTTCTACTGTGCAATGAAGATACCAGTTTAGTTCACGCCCAACTCTGATGTGATGGATTTATCGGGGTGTGACAGATTAGTATCAGAGCTATAGGTTTCAGCAGTTTCTGTGGGTGATACCTAGGCTTGAATACATACATAACGCCTAGCACTCGAATATGGGTTCCAACCGTGGCTGAAACAATGAGTCAACAATTTGATTTTAAACATACACTAGTGTTGTGTCTGATACACGGTACACAAAACAAGTTACATACGGTAAGCAAAACCTTGAGGGTTTTGGCAACATGCATTTAGGACCTTTGGAAAACTTATGTCGAAATTCATCAAAGGTCATTACGTAGGAACTGCGATTGTTAACTCGGGCAAATGCAATTACATATATTGTTGATGCTATTTTCTTTACCCGAGCAGGTAGCCTACGCAAAACGAAACACTAGTGCGCAAATGTACATGAAACTAAACCTATACGGCAACGGGTGTTGAAGTACATCACACATGTATTTCGAGGCACGGCCTTGAAAAAGCACGACAACGATGCTAATCCCGTCAGCGGGAGAACTACTGAACAAAATATGGCAATTTTTCACGTGGTCCTGTAAGCGACACGCACCATGCTGAAGTACGTCCAAACGAGGTTTCATTAAAGTCGGTACTTATTACAATGGTAATCATAATAATTGGCGCTGCAAAAGAAGTCACCTGTCATCACATTCCCCTACTTCGTTAATAGCGATTATGCCATATTCGACATTTTGTGGTAATGTCACGAAACAACCAGTCATCAGGGGAAATTCAAGGTAAAGTCCTCAAATTTCTTTTGTTGAAATTTCAACTTTGCATATAATGAGTAGATTTGCACACCTCTACTCCTCATAATGGTCATTGTATCACGGGAATTTCTTTCTTGTTAGCGAACACCTACTTGCATCATTTCTTGACAAATTTATATGATACTAATGCTTTGTTGGCTACGCATGTGCTTAACCTGATACGCGGAGACCAACAGGGTCTTCACTTCGAATGGTCATTTCATCAATAATTCAAAAGTTGGTTCGCTATACTCAAAATTTTTTGCTTTGTGATCTAGATGACCTGTTATTGCAAGTATTAACTCCTTGATATCGAGTCAACGAATTCCTTAAAATTCCATTTTCTTTCCAAGTTGCATACATGGGTTTTTGTAGTAACCATATCAAAACTTCTTGGTCAAATCATGTATTTATTGTTGGATTGTGTCAAACTAATTGTTTGAACTTGCTCACTGTATACAAAATTCAATTCAAGGATTTCATATGATGGATTGAGGCCATCATATTCAAAGTAATGTCAACAAGCATTTCATTTGTTTCGAACCATAGTAGATTGGTTCAGTTTGCACCCTTATTAAGTCAGTTGTTGGTTACGACACCTTGTGATGGCATTTCACTAGTTGAAGCTTTTGCCAACATCGCTTTCACAACTCATGTACGGATTTAATTACTTAATTATTTATTTATTATTAAATCCACCTTGTTGGATCATTTTCTTAAAATATTCTTAATATAATCGTGTAATAAGAAAAGGGTACACAAATTTATGGTCTATTTTAGTGTACCTCGTAACGGTTCTTTCACCATCGGTCTAGAATTTTAGGATATTTATTGTTCTTCCACTACCGGCCGAAAATTATATTTAATTTTTCTTTCATCTTTAGTTGAAAATCCTATAAGATCTATTTGGGATAGACATTCAGATTTACGTCGTTAAACTTTCCATCTGATTGCAAACACGATGAATTTTTTGGTCACCACTATCATTGAATTATTTCGATCACTACGACACCTTGTGGTGTCGGTATAAACTTGTAGCTTGGGCTAATCATGATCAATCATTTGAAGCCAAACTATGTAAGCCTTTTGTTTGACTCATCATTTGAATAGTCTTAATGAAACTATGTGTTGAGACAATGATACACTACGTTCTGTTATAAATCAGTTTATCCTTGTAATTTAATAATGTCAACACACAAATTTTTATTCATGTTATGGTTGAAAGTTGACAAATCATTTTCATGTTTCTATTACATTGAACTTGTTGATTCTAAGTTTTCACCTATCCAACAACCAACGCTAGTTTCTGTTGGAAGTAAATTCCATCATTTCTAAAATCCATTTGCAGATTGTGAACATTCAATTGGTCATCTATTGGTTTAATTCCTCTTTTGTTCGACCCATGTAAACTTAGTTACATTTGTGATTGTATCACTACACGTCGTTTACTTGGTATTGATTCTGAAAACAGATTTAGTTGAACCAGTGGGTTCATATTGTTGTAGTAAATCATTGTATTCATATAATACAGACAAGTCTTGATGTAATTACATGGTCATTTACCTTGGTATTATTTATACCTACCTACGCATGACAAAAATCTAAGGAGATAATATAGTTTAAATTTTGAGGACAAAATTTTTGTAACAAGGGGAGAATATGACAACCGGTATTTTTACGGTTGTAATTACGCGCATAACAAACATTAACACCATCATAAGTAGCGTAATTAGACGTAAATTAACTTGATATGGCCTTTGGAATGCCTAGGAACATCTATCTGACTTTTCGGTATGCGAATGTTGCTTTGCGGGAAGACTGCTGAACGATAAGCGGTAACGAACGGACACCGTAAGAAATACTGACAGCGCCAAAAAATACAAGTTTTATACGTATATTTTATATACATGAATTTGTATTGCTAAATTATACTGCTTCCAAACGTCACAAAACGCATACTTGAACGAAAAACGCGACTACAGGAACACACCGACAACAAAATGGAAGCATCAGACCCATGGATTACCTTAAAAACTGATATATTAGGAATCAATTAGCTTCGTAATCAAATTTTAATATCCACAGTCGAAATTGGAAAAAAATGGACAAGAAACGACAACCGAAGTATTTTACGCAATTTTAACGCAACCGACGAACGTGCGCGTCAAACGCAAACTTCCAACATCATTTTACATGTTTTTGAACCTAAACAATATTATACGACATTTTATGAATTTCGGGTCCAAAAACAAGGCTCGAAGACGTGATTGGGCCGCTCAAAACACTAGAAACGAGCTTTTGGGCCTTGGGCCTAAACCCACAAAACCCTACCTATATAAACCATTTTACCCCCTTTTCTCTCAGTTTTACCTATCACTTTATCTCTCTAACTCTAAAACTCTCTCTACTCTCTCTCTAGAAAACATTTCCGGCACCGAAGTCGGGCGACTAGCGGCGGCCGAGCACGGCGGCGATGGAGGTTTTCTGGCTAACTTTCCGGCGACCGTTTTCCGCACAAGAGTACACTTTTTCGACTATCCTCAACGTTCTGGATAGTGTGGTGATGTTGGTTTTAGCAGATTCGAAGTCATTTGGGCTCGGGAGCAACTCCGGCGACATTCTTGCCAAACTCCAGCGAACCCGTTTTGGACTTTTCACTTCGTGCATGTTTAGATCGGGTGGTTAGACACCTTTCTACAAATCTTCGTGAAATTTTATTCTCCAGCGAAATTCCGACTTCTGCCATGGTTCTGGCGAGGTTCCGGGCATCCGTTTTCAACGAAAAATATATTTTTGGGCTCCTAGTAACCTGTAGAGTCCATACGAAACACTTTCGTCTCAGGTGAAAAATAAATTCGGGACACTCTCGGGCTCAGGTCTACTCAGTCAACAGGTCAAACACGGGTCAAGGGATAGTTTTGGGTCTTTTTTGGTGCCTCGGTTCAGTTTTGGGTTCGGTCAAACCCGGTCAACTGCCCATCAACCGTGGTCAACTGGTCAACTATCAGTCACCAGGTCAACTACTGGTCAAACGCAGTCAACTTAGTCAACATGGTCAACTATGGTCAAACTCAGTCTGCGGGTCGACACGAGTTTTGTTAAAACATTTACGACGTGAATTTTCATTAGATTATTTATATAAATATTATTTTGCGGGAAACCGAGCTCTAAACCAACCCGACTAATGAAAACGACAAAAATTACACGAGAAATTTTCTAGCTACTTGGACTTGTACACACTTAACAACGAGGTTTATATAAATATACATGCGTACTAGTTAAAAACCAAACCGACACGTGATATTTTCATATAATTATATGTTGAAATTATATAAGACAAAAGCCTACGTTTTTAGCATATGACGAAAACATTATATAATGTAATTACATCATTTGTTGAGTTTTGACAAATATATCGACAACTTGTATTGTCGGGATCGTCTAAACATAGAGGAAACTCTGCCCGGTTTTCGTTAAAAATAAATATATACTTGATTCAAAATTAACGAAAAAGTATCATAATTCAAACTACTTTATAAAATAAAGATATGTGTGTATTTATTTTCAACGACTCTTTAGAAGTCGCAAAACAAGTTTAAAACATTTCTTCGAATACGATTTGCAAGATAACAAAACTCGAGAACTATATAAAAATAAATATAACTATTTGTAATTATTCTGACGTTTACAACTCGAAGATTTTTTAAAATAAGTATAAGTATTTATTTCTAACGCCTAGATGGCATAGGTATATTACCAAACAATTTCAACACATTATCATTTGTGTGGTTTGGATAAACAAGCAAATGGAGCCGATCGTAACAAGCTACAACTATATAATTGTTTTCAATGATTATCCACGAGACACAACGTTTTATATACATAATACATATACGTACATACATACATACATACATACATACATACATACATACATATATACATACATACATACATACATACTATATACATACAGAAATACATACATACATACATATCTACATACATACATACATACATACATACACACACATAAATATATATATACATATATGCCTACATCTTATAAAACACTACGACGAGTCCTATTATTATCCGTCAACGTATATGACGACTATTCGGGAAACGCGCGAATACATTATACGAGTTACAACAACTTATTTCTTATACATATTCGTTACATACACGCAAGACCATTCGGAACTACTAACATGACTTTATGAATCTATTTATATTTATATATAAATATTTTCTAAACCTCTTGGAAACTAAGTGTTCCCAAGACTTAGTATTTATCACCGATAATAAATGGGATTAGACGAGTATAATAATATCGTTTTTATCAAGTTAACATCTTCCCCTCGAATCATTGGTTATCGATTCGGTAGAGCTTGGTGACACGTGGTTTAGCTACATTTCAATAGAAACTTATAAGTTATTCCTTGATAGGGATGTGATAGATTGCATGCTAGCGAGTCACGTTTTGGAAACGACACTATGGAATCATATTAAGATAGCTTTGCACTGGATCTCCAGGTGAGTTCATAACCCCCACTTTTTACAGTTTTACATTTTTATAAATGTTTTCTGGGGTTGAAAGACATGCAAGTTTTGCAAAAGTACACAAAATTTCGATGACAAAAGTGGTATTTCTAAACCATGTCGCAAATGGATTTCTATAAACTCAAATGGTTTACGATAGGTTTGTGCTCAACATACTGATTTTACAAAACACACGCGTATTTTCAAAACGTGCATGAGTTTCATGACTAGGGACGAGATTGTCCTAGTTACAACGGGACTGGGTTGTCTTGCATACAAATAAGAGAACTGCTTGGTCCTGCTTTTAGACTCAAAAGGGCTAGGCCCATTCTCATTTGTGTGAGGCACAAAAACTCCGTAAGTTCATAACCCCCACCTTTTACGATTTTTACATTTTTGCAAATGCTTTCGGGGGTGGAAAGACATGCAAGTTTTGCAAAAGTTAACAACATTTCGATGAACGAAAGTTCATATTTCTAAACCATGTTGCGATTGGATTTCAATAACTCAAATGGTGTACAAAAAGTTTATACTCAACATACCGGTTTTACAAAACACGCGAATTTTCGAAAGATGCATGAGTTTCATGACTAGGGACGGGATTGTCCTAGTTACAATGGGACTGGGTTGTCCTGCATACAAATAAGAGGACTAGTTGGTCCTACTTTTAGACTCAAACGGGCTAGGCCCATTCTCATTTGTGCGAGGCACAAAAACTCCATGAGTTCATGTCCCCCTTTTTCTTAAATGTTTTCGGTTTATAACTCTCGGGGGGAAATATATGTTTTCGATGGTATGGTTTAGCTATGTAATGAAATATTAGATCATGTGCGAATAGGGTATCTCTTAAGTTCCATTAATCTTTTATAAGACTGAGGAACAAGAGTAGTAGATCTATCGGGTGTAGCGAGCCCCACTCATGGGTCCTTGTGTGGTCGCATGTAGTGCTTTTGTTGTCCCAGCTGGGTGGACCGGAAGAAATCGTCTAGGGTTAAGTACTTCCTATGTCGTCACACATATTAATGTCCTTGCAAAACATTAATGATCATCAAGTTCATTGACGCTTTACATACCACCTAATTTTATATACGAACTCCAAATCATCAACGTAACGTGAACGTTGACAGTTATACAAGTTTTACATATACAATGTTTTTAGTTAATCATGCCAATGAAAAAATTTTTATTACGTATTCTCAAACATATTTAAACCGGTTATCAAAAACATTTATTTTAAATCTTTTCGAACAAACTATGAGCTCGCCAACTTTATGTTGATTTTTCGCATGTTTCTTTCTCAAGTTATATTTTAAAATTATGGCACGGTCGGAGTAGGAGAACCTATGTGGATTCGAGTACTTAGCGGGCGTTCACTTAAGAAGACTTAGCATTTTCAAACACTTCCGCTGTGCAATGAAGATACCAGTTTAGTTCACGCCCAGCTCTGATGTGATGGATTTATCGGGGTGTGACAGTTATTACTCTAGGTGAATTATTGTTTTGCTTATGTGAACTACTTGAACTTATGTGTTATGTGCTAAATATACAAGTTATTTGTCAAACACATTATGATTAGTCTCATCCTTTCCTTTTACTCATTCTTATAGATGTGTTTAAACCGTCTCTCAAACTCCAAGAAGGGTTCCAAGTCGAGCTCTAGGAAAAAAGATGCTTTCGTTCTTGGCCAAGCAAATGGCCCAAGTGATACCCGACATTGTGAGAAAAATCAACGCCTCTAATACCCCCAACTCTTTGGTTGATTCAAAGATTTGCCAACCTAAGCCAACCTCATTTAAATATAAGAATTCCGCTGCTTGCAACCCACGAAAATTGACGGGCAATGAAGGTGCCACCAAATACTTGAGTGGCTTGATAGCATTGAGGTGATATTCATCAATAGTGAGTGCCCCAAACACTTGAAAACCCGAAGCGCAACAGGCGTCTTCGAATCGAGGGCTCTCGATTGGTGGAAAAACGAGCGCAATATCCGTAGCAATGATGAAGCCTACGCCCTACCTTGGGCCGAGGTTAAACAAATGATGCTAGCGGAGTTTTGTCCTCCACACAAGCAACAAAAGCTCGAGGAAGAATTCTGGCACCTCAAACAAGTGGGTGACGATAATCTCGGTTACACCACCCACTTCAAGCAGTTACACATCATTGTTCCTCACCTTGTTAGCACGCCCGAACATGCGATTAGGAAGTACCTTCAAGGTCTTCCTCCCTCCATCTGCGACGTCATCCAAGCTACTAGACACGACATCATAGAACTCGTTTACCAATAAATAAGTATATTGACTAGATGGTGACATGGATGATTGAGAAAAATGAGTTGTTGCTTGAGTAAATGAATGAGGGGTATGTTGGGGAAAAATTGAAATGAATTTTGTGAATTTGATTGTCTTAGTGAGTTTGGATGGGTAAAATAAAGCATAGAGTTTTGAATGAGATTTCTGCATTCTCTAACAAAATGACCAAGTTTATGACAATTGTAACATTCAATATTGGATTTATCTTTCTCAAATTCTCTTTTTCCTTCTAAACCAGGAAATATTTTTGTCAGTTTTGTTATAGAGTTTATCTTTCTCAAATTTTCTTTTTTCCTTCTAAACTAGGAAATTTTCTGTCGGTTTTGTTATAGAACTGATTTGTTTCTAAAACTCAGCTAGGTGAATTCGTCATGAATACCAAACTCTTCTTCATTTATTTGATCCATAGGTTTTTTATCATACATCACGAGAGCAAGGCTTTGATTCCCAAAAGATGGTGAGTTATTAAATCCAATAGTTATGTATATAAAGTGATCATAACTATGTGTACTCCCATGGTTGGTTTGCGATGATCCATCATGACTCATAAGTGTTGTGTTACCAAATGAGTAATCATCAGCAACCTTTCCTAATGAAACTAACTTCTATTTATGGTCAGGTTCTCTCTCAAAAGTGAGGAGTCTGCCATGAAGTTGTGTTAGAGTCAATTCCCTGAATCCCTTAGAGTTTCTTAAAACAATTTCAATTGTTTTCCATTTGTCAGGGAGTGATCTCAAAAATCTTTGACTTAGAGCAACATTTGTAAATGTTTCATCAGCAAGCCTTAGCTCATTAATTAAGCAATTGAATCGCTCAAACTATTAAGTCAGATATATTCCTTAACGTTGGTGAATGTTTCAACTTTTGTTTCAAAATTTCTTTGTTATTATCTTGCACTTCATCTGTGCCTCCGAACTGTTCGTTCAAAGGATCCAATAGTTCCTCGGCATTCTCACTATAGATACATCCAACATAGATTTCATTGGGTAAGGTCATGGCCAGTATCCCGAATGCCTTTGTATTGAGCTCAAATTTCTGGAAATCATGCTCAAAATAATTGGTGGGATTCTTAGGAACAGTGGCAATCAGTTGTTCAACACTTGGTGTAGAGGGAACATAATGACCAAAAAACCACAGATCTCTAGCAACCTATGTTCTATTAGGATCAGGGGTAACACATCCTTCGTTGCCAGATTTTGAATTCATGGAAAATGAGCATCGAAGGTTTGTTTGCCGATCCACTATTGTAAGGTTCATGAGTGATTAATATCTCTCTGAATTCTATTGAGAAGTACTTAAAAAACATAGTATTAGAACAATTTAATGTTCTGATTCGTCTAATTCTTCTCAAGTCCATTTGATCACTCAATTAGTTATAAATATGAGCTTGTTTATCTTCTTAATCAATGTTTAAGTCAATTCAGTGTAACCTTGCTTTGATACCAGTTGTTGGATCTAAGAGTTAGTGAATTGTGTGTGTTTTCTATAAATTAGTGTAAATTAGCAGGTAATCAAACAAACAAAGGTAATAAACACAAAATCATAAACACTACTGGATTTGGAAATGATTGTCAGTGATTCATATATTATTCATATGTTCAATTACAATCAGATTGAACAAGAGTACTCCCCCTCACCAGAAGAACTCTCTCTCTCACTCTCTCTCTTAGATTCTTCTGCTCTGTGAGCTCTTAGAGTTAAGTTCACTGAAATATAGAGCGAACTATTTATAGAGGAGAGAACTATTGGTGACATTACCATGAAAGCGACCCAAAACAACCCATTTAATGTGTAACTTCTAGCAGTTGAGCAGAATTTTTGGACAGTTAGAAATAAACAACTAAAACTAAAACAACTGGAATAAGTAAACAATTGGGATTCCAAAACTGCTGGTGCAAACTAGTACTTTTGGAATCCAGTACTTCTAGTCTTTCCAGAACTTGTACTTGTTGTCTTGACTTTTTAAGACAACAGTTGTTTGTTCTAGTAGTTTGGGTTGCTATTTGGATAACTTTCAAGGGAGGAAACTTCTGTACATTGACTTGTAATCCAACTTATTTCATCAGGCAGGGAGATAGTTTCCCTTGGGTTTTGGCTTTTATCATCAGTAGATCTTATATAACCCAACACATATAAAGCGGTGCATGTGTGATGCAGCGAAGAACACAACACTTACAGGTTTTTAACGAGCCAAGCCAAGGTTAGCTCGAGTTCGACTTAAACTTCATACCTAGCTGGCTAGGGTCGACAAGAAATTAAAATCGACCTGGAATCTTAGACTCGAGCTCTACTTGAATAAAAATCGAGTTAGCTGGCTCGCTCGATTCAATTTGGCTCGACTTTACAACTTAGTTTATCATAAGGGTCAAACATATAAATTATTCTTTCAAAGTGCTATAAATAAAACACTACTTAGGTAAAAGACTGAGTATGTAAGTTACACAACTTATTTAAACTTACCATGACTTACCTTGCCTTTATATAGTACATACTTCACTTTTATTTCTTCATCGATGTGAGACTAAAGAATAATCAAATGGATGAATTCTTTGAAAAAGAAAGGGGTCCATTTATAGTCATTTCTTTAATACAAAGTTGTTTTTTTTATCTAATGTGGATGAATAAAAAAAATCAAAACTTCTTAGAGATTTTGGAATTTGAAGTGTTTTGAAAGTTTTAAAGTATTCTAACTTTTAAATTTATGTAAAATTACTTTTTGGCCTCATCATATGCATTATAATACACACACAAACTCACCCCTTTAGAGCAAGATATACAATTTTCAACTATGAAAATTTCCTTGATTGGTATACCTTCTACATGATATATCTCTAACGAGGCGATTCATGTTTTAAAAGTTAAGATGCCCTATATGACGATGCTAAAGTGATGATTCATTCTTAGAGGCCTAGAATAATAGAAAAGACACTGTCCCGAAAGATGATGCATTGTTTAGGTCTAACAAATAATTATCATTGTGCCTTTGAGTTCTCCTTAAACTCAAGATTTTAGGAATAACAAAACATGGTTTGATAGTTAAGCACTCATTGTTGGTATAGTTGGTTCAAAACTTTTTATCCTAATTCTGTGACATGCTCAAAAGTTTGTGTTTTCACTATTCAACAAAATTCACTTTAGAGAGTACCATTGGTAATCGTACCTTACATCTTCATCTTACTTCATTTGTACTCACGCAAAAGCAACATATCCACCATTGAAAGGTTTAACATCATATCACAAAGATATGTTACATGTCTTGTGCCTGAAACAACCAGCCAAAGGTTGTTGATAGTCCTCCTTGGTTGTTTCTACATACACTGAGCAAATTAATTAGAATGAAGACCTAAGCAATAGTGGTCTTGCGTCGTCCTAATTCATCAACATATGATATTTTGGGGAGCAACGTATTTATTTCTTCATCAAAAATGGTTTCCCGTTTTACTTTTGAAGAAGATTCTCTACTTTTAGTTTTTTAGACTTTTATTTGTTTCTCAACTTTTTGTTTCACAGTTTTGAAATTGTTAACTTTTTTTCCTTTTAAAACAATAAGTTGATATTGATATCAAAGGGTTCAACCTTTGAACTTTTATGATACGCAACTTTTGCTTTAACAAATTTCTTTTGTGATTTTTGACTCACTTTTGTTCTTGGTATAACCTTCTGAGGTTTCTTGAAATTTTCATTTCCAAATCAATACTGCAAATTTTAGCAATGTGATTTAGTTTACCACATGCAAAACAACATTTGTTCTTACAACTCTTTCCAGAATTAGAATGATCAAACCAAACGAAACCATGATGATCATGAAATTTTGATGATCCATTTGAAAATCATGATTCTCAAATTGTTTATGTTAACAAATTACATTATCTATTATTCCACCCATTTAACATTTGCGTTTATTCAGTCTGTGCAATACAAGGAATTTTAAAGTCATAAGTTTTTTTTTATTACTAACTATATAACATTACATTTATAAATTAAGTGTAATTCCAAAATTCTGATCTGATAAAAATATATAGAAAATTAAAAACACGCTTTGAAAAAATCTTAACTATTTTTACATGACTAAAGTTGTAACTATTTTTACATGACTATTGTTTGTAAAACAAAAATTCAAAGTTAGCTACACATTAAATGTGTATTTGATGGCGTTTTACCATTCTCTTTCAAGTTTAAAATTTTATTTTATTATAATAACTAATTCTAAGCATATTTTATTTTTCTCATTAAGATGTAATGTTTTATAAAAGTACAAGTATGTTGTTACAACATATCTATCTTAATCTACCTCTTGATATTTTTTTTAAACCGAGGTCTAAGTGGTAATTCATAGGTGATCAAAACATAAATATACATGTTATTAAAGCGAACTCACATTTTGTTTTTCTTTTTTATCTATCATGACACCTTTTTCCCTTTTCGTTTTTGTCATTGCAACGTGCCAATATTTATTACGTTTTGAATATATATATATATATATATATATATATATATATATATATATTAAAAAAACAAGTTACGAGTAGTAATGTACAAATATTCGAATCACAACATACATGTTACTATCATTGCGACATGCTTATTATTATTTACGTTTTGTTAAAGATTTTTTTTTCAAAATCAAAGTGATCAAATATAATTGACTTTTCTGTTGTTTTTTAAAGTATCAATCGAACTACCGTTTGAACAATTTCAGTACCGGTAGCAATACTCGTGTTACGATGTTTTGTATAAATTTCGTTGAATACCGAGTTGTATTCGCGATAGAGTATCCTTAGTATCGTAAGCTATAACGAGTGTGGGGATCATACCAGTAACGTGACGACCGGACTTATATTATCCATCGGTGCAAGATCCTATATTCGTTTTTATCTCTTTTGATTGCTATAACGAGTGTCGTATCGTACTGATATATACTGTAATAAACTGAATCGAAATCGACCGAAATCTCATCGCAATCCACAAACAAATTTCACTAGTTATCTATAATTTTTGTTAAGATATAGTCACAGGATTGCTTCTTGCATTTACAAGTGGATTCTCAAAACTGCAAATGCCTCTAGAGACAAAACCAGTCCCGTCAGATACCCCTTATTGCTAGAAATTACAAAAATAAAATAAATGTTATGCCCTAATACCATATGAACCCTAGCCGTTACGGTGCCTACCCCCTCCACCCACCCCACACTCACTAAAGCTTAGTATCCACCCCCCTTATAGTCACATGGGCGGTACGCTTATAATATATTAATGTACATAAATGCACATATAATAAGATATTCACGTAACATTGTTGGATTTCAATAGTTTTGTTAAAATCTTAGATAAATACACAAATGAATGAATCATTTTGATTGATTCCCGAGATAATAATTGTATTTGTTCAGTTGGGGTTGCAGCCATTTGCTCAGCGTTTATAAAAGAAGCATTAAGAAAGATAGAGGCTTGAGTGTCATTGAGTTTTTGGGCATATGGAACTCTTGTAGATGTATTAGCTCCTCCACCCATGCACATGTACTCTCCATAGAATATACTCCTGCATGCCATCAAAATGCATGCACATAATAATTATGTATCTCTTAGCACACAATAAAAAAACAATTTAAAAACAAGAAGCTTACTGGTCTCTAGAGGGGTCGTTGAAGTCATTCCAGCCTTCAGGGGCAACTATGTCGGACATAAATGTAAAAGCGAAGACAACCTTGGAGAAGGGCCTCCATGCTCTACCTAACCATATCCTTCCGGTACCGCCAATGGCGCATCTCACGAATGCAAAACCGCTATCTTCGTCTGCGGATGCTCTTCCGTGTGCTGTCACTACTCCGTTTATGCTCTTTTGGCCCACAGGCGACGGTGGGGCCATCGAGATCAATTGACAATCCTACATGTGCACTTTTTTTTTATCAGGGCGTGCCTTATATGCCCTATTGATACAAATACTTTGCCATGTGTGTATATATATATATATGATTTACATAGATTAGTTTAAAAAAAAGTTTCCAACAACCCTTTGGTGTAGGAAATTGGCCAGTTCTCTAATAGTGTATACCTCGTATAATGATTTTCCATTGCCGAAAATGAAGTCGATTGAACCTTGAATATAACAATCCTTGAAGTAATGTCGACCTCTATCATCATGAAGTGTATCCTGAGCTCCAAAAAAGCCACACCCCCAAAATGAAGCTTGATCTCCTGCTACTCTAATCGCTACAGCTTGTGCTCCCACTTCTCCTGGCTTAGCTATCGGAGCCACATTCTGGCATCAAAAAACCAATTAGTTAAACCGATCTTACTTCAGTATGCTTATAAACACGGAAGTCATGCGTTATACTTATAGTCACGCCTACCATGAAGCTAATGTTCTTAGCTACCAAGTTCGTAGAAAACACTTGAACGGACCCGCTAAAGAATGTGCCATGTGCGGTATTAGCCGTGTCGTTCCATACTATTGCCGTTGATGTATATCCTTGCCCTTGAAACGTTATATTGGGTTTTGTCTTCGGGATTATTACCTTTTCACTTAAATTTCACATAATAAGTAAGTTCATATGTTACTCCGGTGGCGTTATAAGAATGTTATAAATAATTCAAAAAAAGGTTAGTGATTCAAAGTTTTATGTATTCCATATCATCATTATATTGAAATAGACAGAATGGATGGTTGTTAATTAAAATAGGGGTATAAAAGATAATACTTACAAGTATATACCAGTATTGATCCATATGAGAGTTCTCTTAGGGTTCAGTGTAATTACTGCATCAACCGCTGATTGAACAGTAGTAAAGTTACAACACCCGTTACGATCAACACAAAACGTCGTCGTGGTATTTGTATCGGGAGGTATAGAATCATGTGGGAAAGTATCACACATGTCAACTTTACTAGCCTTTTTCTCATGATGACGGTGGTGATGACCATCTAACCTTATAACCACCGGTTGCGGGGATAATGAGATAGCCTTAAACTCCTCGAAGAGGTGTTTGACGTATTGTAGATTTGTAGATAGAAAATGTGAACTCGCTAAAACCGGAAGAGAAGAGATAACACGTTTGCATATTGAAAATTTGTATATCGAATAGTCATGCTTTTGTAGGGTTCTTTTCATCAACAAGAGGATTGGTTTGGATGAAAGTGAAGAAATGGAAGAAGGGATTTTAAAGACGTTGTTGAAGTACAAGGCTTACAGAAAGGAAGTTATAATTGACATACACACAAAGTCCACTATGAAGTTCACAAAACAAACAAGCTCATTTCCTCCATTGTTATTACTTAATACTATCCTGCTTTTTTAACAGAACTTTAATTATAAGATATTCTTAAGATAAATGTATAAACAATTTTCATACAATTAAATCACTATTTATTATTATAACAAAAAAAAAACAATAAGAAAACTTAGAGAATTTAATAGTTATCATAGAACTAGCATATGCATGCATGTGATATTCATTTAAGTATCATTTCTTTATTTCTTTTTTAAAATTTTCATCTTGTTATTATATCTACATTTAACTATCATTTGTTTATTTCATACTTTTTTCATCTTTTTATAATATTTCTTAATTAACATAAATTCTATTTATTTTTTTTTAATTTTCATCTTGAATTAATTACCCGACTGGTCCCTGTGATTTGCTATTTTTATATCTTTAGTCCACAACTTTTTAAAATAGCATGCATATTCCCTTTGGTTTACTTACTTGTTACTAGGATAGTCCCTTGAGTAGATGACAGTTAGTTTACTCAGTTAAATTAGTATTAAATTACTAAGTTACCCTAACTTCTATTAATAATAATAAAAAATAAGATATATAAAAACTAATTAATAATTCAAATTTCATGTTGGCCTCACAACCTATCCCACCCTTACCCTTCCAAATATCCTCCTGACATCCATCACCCACCTTCAAATTAGATAAACCAACCCCCACCCCATCGTGCACCTACAAATCAAATCTAGCTCTTCACATAAATAATAGAGTTAAATGTCATTATAGTTCTTGTTGTTTGACCATTTTGATAGTTTAGTCCAAATTGTTTGAAATGTTACAATTTAGTCCAAATAGTTTCAAACGTTACCATTTTAGTCCATTAGGTTAACTCCATCCATTCTTGTTAGCTAGAATTGCATTTCGATAATTCGGCCATAGAAAATGACTGATATGCCCTTCTGTTCACAGTCTAATGGACGGAGTTAACCCGGTGCACTAAAATCGCAATATTTGAAACTATTTGGACTAAAATGGCAATATTTCAAACCATTGGACTAAACTACAAAATAGCCCAAACCATAGGGACTAAAATGACAATTAACTCTAAAAAATATCTCATCAAACTAAACAAATATCCCACCACATCGTCTCGACGACAAATGTAACACTCCGACCGCGTAAAACAACAAATCGTGGCTGAAACGTCGCGGAGTCACGTTACAGGAATTATTTCAAACACATGGTATTAAAGGTTTAGTTTTATTGAATTAATAATTTAAATTGTATTTGGATAACACAAATAAAATACAAACAATTGTCTTTAAGTTTTAAAGTAAACTAAGGCTTGAGTCCATCCTACGTGTAGCATACTTTAGCAATCATACATTAGCACCTGAAACATATGCGAAAATAACGTCAATGTTGAATGTTGGTAAGTAGCATAGGTTTTGTGGTCAGATCTCATGGCTTTGAGTGTTGAAAGAAAATGTTTAAGCAATTTCAAGAGTCTTTTGTAAAACCGTATGAGAAACATATGCGAAAATAATGTCAACATTTGACAACAAGTGTTTCTTTTGAAAAACCGTATGAGAAAACATTCGATTTTAAAGGAAATAGTGAATGGTTAACTTAATAACCAATTATGTCTTTGTAATAACCAATCCAAAATGTCTTGTCTTGTATGGACCAACAAAAGGACTTGTTTTGTATAACCAAACATATGACTTGTCTTATATAAACCAAACAGATGACTTGTCTTGTATAAACCAAATGTCTTTGGTAAATAAAATGTCTTGTTAAACCAAAGAGTTTTGTCTTGTATAAATAAATTGCCTTATTGTATAAAACATGTATGGATTGTTGGCGAATAGCCTTGTTGATGGTCGGATAAACCTTAAAAAAATAAAGGTTTATCAATTATGTCACTCAGTTTCTGTCATTCCAGAGGTAACTTCCAAACAGACCTAGGAAGCAGGAATGAGGTTGTCACTCCTATGGTTACCATACCATAACATACTACTGGTCGGCGTGATCAATGTTAATAAATGTATCATTTTCATATTAAACGCACCATCAAGTTTATTACAATGTAAGCATGTTGTGTATATAAACCATGTACTATGTATACTAGGTATTTAAACCATGTATAGTGTTTTGAAATCATGAAAATAGTGATATGCACATACGAATCACCCCAAAACTTTTGAAAAACGTAAAACAGAGGAACTATGTACTTACATGGATTGCGTATATGTCTTATTCAAATGATTAAGCAAAGCTCAATGTTTCAAGTGTTTCCTAATATGTCGGATGATTTAGTTTAGTGTATAATGTGACTTAATCGAAGGAACATATAAGATAAGGTTCATAAACCAAACGAGTGGAGGATCTCATGTAATATGATTCATAATAACTTACATTCTGATTTGGAAGTATCTAGGAGTGTTTTGACGTGTTACGACTTGTTAAAGTGGTTTACGTCACTTTAAAGGATCATAAGCGTAACTACGGTTTTGAATGGTTAAATAAATCCTATAACGAGTCTAACATGTCAAAACTAGTTTTATTATGTTCTATGAATAGTTTATAAGTTAAAATAATGACCATGCATGTTTAAAACTATTTTTGTGCCTAAAAGGACATTTCTGACATTTTAAAAGTATATATAGTTGATCGTCATTTGACTAACCAAACGATATGATCATAAGGTATAACCTAAGATGGTTATTCCCATTATTATGGTCATACAAATGGGCTTGGTCGGATCCTAAAGTTGACCAAATGGGTCTGATTTGAAAGTCAAAGCGGAAGTCAAATCGCTCGACTTTCGACTAAGGAAAGAGCGCTAAACTAGAAATGATGAGTTAGACATGTTAGAACATGTCTAATAATGTTATAAAATTGATTTGGTATTACAAATTTAAGTTTTAATACTCGAAAACACGTTCGTCGTAAAATACACTTTTATGCATTTTTTACTTTTATTTCGTAAAAGTTTGACTTGTCATTTGGCCTATTAAACGTGATGATCAGAGGGTGTAATCGCGAGGATTAACACCTTCATTATTATAATCACATTGCAAAGTTCAATTTGAACTTTGACTTGACCATAATGGTTAGAACCGAAAGTCAAAAAAAAGTCAATTTGTTTGACTTTTGGATCATAACTAGCCAAAATAATGAAAAAGACTAAGGAAGAACACTTACTTGTGTTCTAGGAATGATTAGAACTCAGTAGGATACCTCTAAAGAGAAGCAGACACCAGAAATGAGTGATTAAAGAGAAGATAGTGAATTGAGCAAGTTGAAAGGATGAACATATGAAGTTATTTATAGTTGAACAAGTTCAACTAGATCATGCCAAGTATTATAAGACTTCTATTAATGTTAACAAGTGTCTCATGAGGTGTTAGAACTAGGAAGAGGGTGGCAATTACGTGCTAGGTGTCAACTAACTAGCATAGGTCTTACGGTCCGTAAGACCTTCTGATAAATAAGTTTCTATTTTCGGCAGTTTTGGCCCCCGAACTTGTATTTTCACTTGTTTGCCATTTTTAACCCTTCTAACTTGTTATTTAAGCTATATGAAGGGTATATAGGCATATGTAACTTGGATTTTGTTCCGAATATGTTGTGAATATCATTTCGCTCGATCATAAGATTACATATTTCATAAATAAAATATAAAGTTTTATTGAATACGAAAATGATCAAAATTGTATAATTTTCAAAATTGTAAACGTCACAGCGAAAACGTATCTCACATACCGGACGACGAAATCGTATCTCATCAAACAAAATCATATCTCATCGTACCGGGGTTATGGGTTTGGATGATGATGGGTGGCGGTGATTATTGGTGGGTAGGAGTTCTCCGAAAAAATGAAAGTGTTCGGAAGGTGTAGGGGTGTGGTGGTGTGTGGTCGGAAAGGGTGGAGCTTGGGTGGGAGTCGCCGGCTGACGTGGTTGGAGCGTAAGTGGTTTTTAGATATACTTTAAGTACTTTTTCACTCGTTTGTTCAAGCTTTATATTTATAAAATATGATATAACACTATCACTCTCTACAGCACGCTATAGCAAGTGCACCCATCGTTGGCGTAGTATAGTGGTGGTAAGATACCGAGGTCGTCCAAGGACATAAGAGATTTTAATACGGGATTATCATCAACGTCTAATCAACCCAAACTTTGAGAAAAGGTTTTTATAAGTAAACTAAATAAGTAAAATAAAGTAATAAAAGAGACAATAAGCAAGATAGAATCACTTGGTTCCGACTCATCTTCCATGTATCCTTTGATGATTTCCACACTTTGGGTTTTTTAAGAGATTATCTTGATTATATTGGCATGTCCCTCTTTTGGAGGCTATGCTACCCTCAGCCATATTGGTCTGAGTCCGTAGGGGATATAGTCCCACAAGGCTGGAATATTTAAAGGTAACTAACTGAGTTATTAATGCAAAATGTGACATGTCCCTCTTGTGGAGGTAACGCTATCCTCGACCATATTGGTCTGAGTCATCCGAGATACAATCCCACAAGGCCGGTTTAAAGTTTTAATAGTAATTTATTTATAAGGGATTCAATTCATTATTACTTCCCCCCAATTTGATGTTATCTACCACAAAGGAAGTCCTAATAAGCTTAAATCAAGTCCTCGCAGGATCTATAGACTGAACGAGGCAAGAACTTTGCCTAAACCACCCTTATAATCCCCTTCTAGACAGTTAGTGTGCTTTATATAGACCGTAAAGACATGAATGAGTGAATCAACAAAATATGAAGGAATTATAGGATAAAACTCACTTTCAATATAAAAAACTAGTTATTAAAGTCATTAGTACAAACTCAATTAAAAAGTTAACCAAAGATTGGAAATCAAAAGTGTAACACCTCGACTGCGTAAAACAACAAACCACAATGGAAACGTCGGGGAGTCATGTTACAGAACTATTAGTTCACAACACATGGTACATAAGATTTTGTATTATTGAATTTAATTGTTTAAATTGTCTTGGGAGAATGAAATTAAAAAGATAACAATTGTCTTGCAAATTTAAAATCACTAAGGCCCAAGTCCGCCCTATGTGAAACATGTTCAAAGTCAAACATTAGCTCCTGAAACATATGTGAAAATAAAACGTCAACATAAAAATGCCTGTGAGTGACATAGGTTTTGTGATGAAAATTCATGGCTTTAAATGTTAAAAAAATGTTCAACTATTACAAAAGTAGTCATGAACCTTTAGAAAAACGTTTCTTTTATGAAATCAAATGATTTAAAAGAAATGATGCATGGTTAACTTAATAACCAAAATAACTCGTGCCTTGTATAAAATATGTCATGTCATGTATTTTGTTTCAAGTGGTTTAGATAACGCTACGTTATGTAATATAATGAAAGCACTTATATATAGGAAGTACCAGCGGCGTATCCACCATTCTTTTATCATATTACACACATCTCGTCATTTAAATCACTTACCATGAGTCAACAATTGAGATGTATAAACCAATGCCATGTATAAACCAAATGTCTTTTATAAACAAATGTCTATGTATAACCAGTTTCTTGTATGGCAAATAAAAGTCTTGTTTAAACCATAAATAAATGTCTTGTATAAAATAACCAAAATGTCTTGTCTTGTCAAAATATCTTGTATAAAACAGGTGTTATGAATAAACAAAGGTCTTGTTTAAACAAAAACTCTTGTCTTATAAATCAATTGCTTTTATTATGTAGACACATATATATAGATTGTTGGCGAATACATTCAAGCCTCTTTGACTGTCGGATAAATTATAAAGACAAAGGTTTATCAAATGTTCATCGGATTCTGTCATTCCCTAAAGTCACTTCCAAACAAACCTAGGACGCGGGAATGAGATTGTCAATCCTATGATACCATTACATACTACCGGTCGGCATAATCAATGTTAATGAATGTATCATTGTATATTCAAGGCACCAATATGTTTTGTACAATGTAAGCATGTCATGAAAATGTTTTGAAATCATGTACTTGGCATACTAAGTCAATATACCAAGCAAGAATGTCTTTGAAATCATGTATTATGCTAAGTCAAAATACGAAGGAAAAATGTCTTTGAAATCGTGTACTAGGTACGCTAAGTCAACATACAAAGCAAAATGTCTTCAAAATCATGTACTAGGTATGCTAAGTCCACATAGAAAGCAAAAAATGTCTTTGAAATCATGTACTAATGTATGCTAAGTCAACATGTGAAGCAAAATGTCTTTGAAATCGTGTACTATATGTACTAGATAAGCAGAACATGTATAATATCATGAAAACAAGAAAGTAGTGATAGGCACATATGAATCACCCCAAAATATTTGAAAACGTAAAAGAGGGGGCTATGTACTCAGTTGGGATTGCGTAAATGTCTTGTTCAAATAATCAAACAAAGCTCAAGAATTGAAGAGTTCAAGTGTGTCCGTATCAGAATACTATGTTAGTGTGTCGAGACTTTAATCGGAGGATTGGATAGAATGAGGTCTTATAAACCAAACGAGTGTTGGGAGTCATATGATATGGTTTATAATACCTTACAATCTGATTTGGAAGAGTTTCTTAGTGCTTTGACCCGTTACAACTTGGTAAAATGGTTTACGCCACTTTAACGGGTCGCAAGCGTAACTATGGGTTTGGATGGTTAAATAAGTCCTATGATGAGTCTTATTTGTAAAAACAAGTTTAATTATGTTATAATATCAGTTTAGATGTCAAAATTATGGTCTTTAATGTTTAAAACCATTTTATGCGCCAAAAGGTGTTTTCGGCATTTTAAAAGTACATAAAATCGACTAATCATATAACTAACCAAACTATATGACTATAATGTATAACCTTACAGGATTATTCCATAAATTAATATGGTCATAAAAATGCACTTGGTCGAATCCTAAGATTGACCAAACGGGTCAGATTCAAAAGTCAATGCAGTGGTAAAACCGCTTGACCTACGACTAAGAAATAAGCACTAAACTAGAAATGACGAGTTAGACATGTTTGAACTTGTCTAATAATGTTATAAAACTGATTTGGTGTCAAAACCTTAAAAACATTTTGGTCGTAAAATGCATTTTTATACATTTATTTTTATTTTTAACTCGTAAAACTTTGAGTCATCATCTCGCCTACTAAACGTCGTAATCAGAAGGTGCAATCGCAAGGGATTAATACCTCCGTGATTATGATCACTTTTAAAGTTCAATTTGAACTTGACTTGACCAAAATGGTCAAAACCAAAAGTCAAATAGGAAGCCAAACTGTTTGACTTTTAGCTCAAAATAGCTAAAATAATGAAACAATTAGTAAGAGTACTTACTTTTGCTGAAGAACACATTCAGAACTCAAGATAGGAGGCATCCAAAGGCTGGAAACAAGCTCCAAGAAGGATAGAAAGAAGAACTTCACACTTTGCTTTGAAGTGTTTTGAAGTGGTCTGAAAAAATAGATGAATCAAAGGGTATTTGTAGTGTTTTAAGATCAAGGATGTGATGACAAGTGTTACCAAGTGTGGATTAGTGTCCTAACATGTGTTAACACCAAATTAAGTGTGGCAAAATGAGTGCAAGGTGTAAAAAATTTTGAGATAGGTGGTCAAACTTGCTGATGAAGCAAAATTATTTTTGACAATTTTGCCCCTGGATTTGTGTTATTGCGTTTTGTTATTTTTAACCCCTCTTGGAGGGGTATGGTCCCAAAACCCCTGTGCCTGCGCAAGGAACCATACCCTCAATAACATACTACAAGGATAACCTTGCGCCCAATGTGCAATGGTGTGCCTTCCTTAGAACCAATAGGTCATACAATGAACCTTGCACACTCAGCGCAACGGTAAATTAGGCCAACACCAATAGGTCATATAACGAACCTTGCACACTCAGCGCAATGGCAAGTTAGATCAACTATTATAGGACATACGATGTGCCTTGTGCACTCAGCACAAAGGCAAGTTAGACCAAACAACTTAAGTCACACAACGAACCTTGTGTACTTGGCGTAACGGTGAGTTGGACTTAGACGCGCAGGATACTTGACCCTGCGGAGATCAAACAACCCTTTAGCCGCGAAGTCCTAAACCTTGCAAGGCCAAGAAAAACATTAGAGCACCTCATAGTCTTGTGGACAAATGGATTTATCCCTGCCACTCTGCGTTGGCCAGAAAGCACTGACAACCTCGTAGAAGGGAAGTGCAAAGAGGTGTTGACTATATACAAGGGTATGGAGTGGCAGAGCTGTGAACAATGGTTGCTCGGCAGGTTGCGTAAGACGGCGTCGCATGAACAGTATGCAGATGCCAGACTGTGCACCAACCATACTTACGCCAGTGACTGTCACACATTCTCCACTTTCGGCTGATAGCAGGTCTGACACCAGAGACAACGGCCTTTACACGTGGCACCATTCAGCATCCGACAAAGCAAACCTCCTGACAGAAAACATTAATTCTCCTAATGGGAACATTTAATGTTCGATGCAGAGGGACAGAAAAGATATCTCTGGTCGTCTGGGCCGGGCCCAAGGCCCATCAACCTATCTCCTAAGCCCGCATACTTTTGGCTATAAAATAAGTATCGAACCACAAGGTAGTCCATCCACAATCACATTCAGAAATATACGAACTAACTTATTGCACACTACTTTGAGCTTACTTGCTTATTACTTGCAATCACCAAATACTTATTCTCACGCCGGAGTGTGGTCACGGAGAAAACCCCCCTTTTCCCCTGACGAGACTAACGACGCTGCTAGTTTTGCAGATCAGTCCGAGTGAGATCACCCTGAAGAGCGAGTGAAGGGGCAACCTTTTATACAGAAATCTCTCAGTTGTAACTACTATATCCCTGGATTTCCCTAGGTTCAACTGGTGTTTCTTCATTAGCACCATCCACTTTTTTCTCTTTCTCACATCCGTTTCTTCGTTTGGTTTTTTCACAAACCTCACGTCCAAATGATTGATTTTCCATCCAACACTCAACGAGGTCCTCTAGCTGACGGCAAGAACCCAGTTCACGCCTCTCGACTTGACGGACTAGTGGAAGAAGCTTCTTCCGGGAATGTTGGAACTCATCACGACTCTGGTCGTGTGAACATTCCGATTACTCCTGGAGCTCAAGTGGAGACTCCTTTCGTACCAATCATATCGGTATTACCCCCGGGTGAGGCCTCGATGTCTTGGTACATCAAGTCTCAGATGGCTTTGAACGCCATTTATGCGCAACTCTGCGCACAAACAAACACTTCTGCTGTGCAAGTGCAGCCAACTGTTCAGGTGCATGCTTCGCCTGCACCAAGAATACTGAGCTACGACTCGTCGGATGGAGCAAGCGTCCCATCTGAGCTTTGTACCCGAGAGACAGAGTACTCTCAATCGCTGCCTAAACCTAAATCTCATACTCATAGGCGTGCGTCAATCCACTTGTGGTTGGGCCCGCATCCCCTTGGGGAGTGGTACACCCAACGTGAGGAGGATAAGACTTATGGCGAGGGTGATAGCGCTAGTGTGTTCCACCGGCTACCAAAGGATCATGCTGCTTACAGATCTGTGCCACGGGCTGGTTACAACCCGGAGGCGGAGTACAACTATAATTTGATCTACAGGCCGGCTGAAGTATCCGAACACTCAAAATTCATCAAGGAGATCGCGCTCGCACCACTGGAGCGCGCAAAACTTCCCTCCACTGTTGGAAGTACAATGGGTTGACAGACCTAGATGACCACCTGCGCCTTTTCACTGGCGCAGGACTGATCGGAGGCTGAACGCTACCTATGTGGTGTCACTTGTTTGTCCTAACTCTCACAGACGCTGCACGCCTATGGTTTGACAATTGCCCACAGGCAAGCTTGCGTTATGGAACGACTTGAAAGACAAATTCCTGACGCACTTCCGCCAACAGCGGCATTACGTTAGAGACTTTTCTGATGTAATGAACATCTAGCGGCGTGATGACGAAAATCTTGAAGACTTCATCACCCGCTATAATAAAGAGGTGCTGGAGATAGGGGATGTGCACGAAGACGTGATTTGTGCACAGTTCAAGTATGTTGTACGCTACGACGAGATGATCAAGGTCTTGTCAGGAACTACAGGTCTCCCAAAAAGATGGAAGAAGCTTATGGCAGCAGCAAAGGTCTATGCGTAGACGAAGCGCAACCTCAATAACAGTAGACCTCCCCTACCTCACCACCGTCCCTAAGATATGAGCAAAAGTTCTGGGAATAAGAAATAAGAGTTGGGGGAGCATAGCCAAAACCGTCCCTACTCACTAATCGATGCACGTGCGACCATCAATAAAGTCGCTACCCAGCGAGCAATAAAGCAGGATAATCGTGATCGTCAGTGGACCCCAATGATGAAACATCGAAGGAGGTACTCAGCACCAAAGACCATCAGTTCAAGCAACTAACTTCGATGCATAATAAGAAAGGTCAAGACCCCAACCTTTTCTGCGATTATCACACGGATACAGGGCATACAACTGATAACTGCATCTCCTTGCGCATGGAGATAGAGAAATTGCTCAAAAGTGAGAAGCTCACCCACTTACTATAAAATGTGCGCAAGAAGGTGCGCCAAATCACTCGAGTCGGCGAGGGCCCGAGTAATAAAAAGATGAAGTATGTTCATATGATCCAGGGTGGCCCGTCGCGCAAGCACAGCCACCAGGAAAGTTGGACTCCTCACTGGCGCGAGCAGCAGGTCATCTTCCCCGTAGTTCCCGGGGGTCTACAAGAAGACCGACCGGTTGTGATAACTGGCATCTTCGGCCATTATCGCACCGATTATATGTTCATAGACCCTGGGAGCTCTATGGACATCATCTATGAATAGTGCTTCCAGCAGCTCGACCAAGAGGGCAAGCCGTGCCTGGAGCCGGTGGACTTCCCACTCACTGGTTTCTGCAACGAGGCCGTCTTCCCTCTGGGCCAAATTTCTTTTCCGGTGAATCTTTCCGATGGGCGACACTCTCGCACGGTCATGGTCAATTTCATGGTCATGCCCGCAACCTCGCGCCATGACGTATTGCTAGGCCGGTGCACTCAATGAGAGTTAAGCATGATCACTTCCACTCCCCATTCTGCCTGCGGGTTTCCACCAGAAACCGGGGTAGCCATTATGGATGCAAGGAAGGAAATCATGTCCGTTGAAGAGGAACTGCCGACGAAACAACCAAAGTCAACATCCAACGGTGAACCAGAGAAATGGGTACTAAACAACAAGTACCCAGAGCAGACAGTGCTGTTAGGATCCGCCATGACTCCCGCAATCAAGGCGCGGTTAAAACAACTGTTGTTCCGTAATGTAGATATCTTTGCATGGTCACCGGCGGATATGACTGGAGTACCGAGGGAAATCACTGAGCACGCATTGCACACATTCCCTTTAGTTCAGCACATCATTCAAAAGAAGCGTAGCTTCAGTCCTGAAAAGACCCGTGCACTGAACGAGCATGTTTCAGAGCTTCTCCAAGCAGGAATCATCCGAGAGGTACGTTATCAGACATGGGTAGCCAACCCAGTCATGGTCCAAAAGTCCAACGGCACTTGGCACATGTGTGTGATTTCAAGGATCTTAACAAGGCCAGTCCCAAGGACAGCTACGCCTTACCTGAAATCGACAAAAAGGTGGACTCCCTCGCTTCATTTAGGTGAAAATGTTTCCATGATTGCTACAAAAGCTACCACCAAATCCAAATGAAGAAAGAGGACGAAGACAAGACCGCTTTCAGAAGTGACAAGGGGATTTTTTGTTACACAAAGATACCCTTCAGATTGCGCAACGCAGGAGCCACCTATCAACGTTTAATGGACAATGTCTTCAGGGACGACATTGGTGAAACCGTAGAGGTGTACATTGATGACCTCATCATCATGAGCTCGGATGAGGAGAAGATGCTGAAAAATGTCCAAAAGACGTTTACATCCTTGCGCAAGGCAAACCTGAAGCTGAACCCAAGCAAGTGCTCGTTTGGAATAGAAGAAGGCAACTTTTTGGCATTCATCGTCACGCGCGACGGTTTTGAAGTTAATCCCGAGAAAGTGGAAGCGATTCAGCGTATGCCTACCCCTCAAATATCAAAGAAATGCAACAGTTGGCGGGGCGATTGGCTACGCTGAACAGATTCCTGGCCAACCACGCAATGAAGTCCTTCCCATTCATCAACACTTTCAGCGGAACTATGTAAAACAAAACAAGTTTCAGTGGACTCCGGATGAAGAGAAAGCCTTCACTCAAATGAAGGAGTTCTTAATTCATCTTCCAATGTTCACAGTACCGCAAAAGAACGAGCCACTGATACTTTACCTTTCCGCATCAGATATCGCTCTTGGAGCAGTCCTACTAGTAGAGCGCGCAGGAGTTCAAACTCTGATCTACTATGTCAGCAAGATGCTAAATGGCCCAGAGACACGATATTGTATGATGGAAAAGCTTGCTCTAGCTTTGGTCCACGCATCGCGCCAGTCACGTCGGTATTTTTTGGCTATGTGATAACAGTTCTCTCGAACTATCACTTAGGCCAAATTTTTTTGAAACCGGACATATCTGGCCGTCTAGCAAAATGGGCGATTGAGCTTGGTGGACACAACATCGTGTATAAACCACGCACGGCAATAAAAGGCCAGATATTAGCTTATTTCATTGCGGAAGTACCACATAATAAAGCGCAAGAGTGTGAAACTGTACAGAACCCAACGTCGGTTACAGATGACTGCGCGTGGATACTTCACACAGATGGCGCATCCAACGATGACGGCACAGGGGCAAGTCTTCGCCTAATAAGACTCGACAATCAGGAGTTCACCTACGCCATCAGGTTGGATTTCAAAAGTACCAATAATGAACCTGAGTACGAAGCGTTCCTGGCAGGCCTTCGGGGAGCAATCAAAATGGGCGCACAAAATGTGGAAGCAAACGTCGACTCCCGTTTAGTCGCAAGACAGGTCAACGGCCTATGCGACGCAAAAGGCGAAACAATGGTATCGTATCTTGAATAGGTGCAAGCCTTAATAACCAAATTCCAACACTTCAAAATAACCCATGTCAACTGAAGCGAGAATAAACATGCTGACACACTCAGCAAATTAGCCGCTACAAGCTTCAAGCACCTCACACGTGAAGTGCGCATTGAGGTACTCAAGAACCTGTTACTTTGCGTCAATTCAACGTCATTGAAGTGGGTCCTTCTTGGATATCTCCCATAATCATGTTCTTGCAACATGGGATCCTCCCCGAAAGCAAAGCGGAAGCAAGGAAGGTCCAGAACAAGGCACTCAACTACGAAATGCCAGACGGTATCCTATACCGGAAGTCATACCTTGGACCGCTCCTCCGCTGCGTTAATCTCAAGATGCACAATACTTGATCCGCAAAATACATGAGGGTTATGCGGAATTCAAGCCGGACCGCGCATGGTCGTGACAAAGATCATGAATGCCGGTTACTATTGGCCTAGCATGCAACTAGATGCGGTCGAAACACTACGGAAGTGCGCATCATGATGCTCCAAAGACATTATGCCCCAAGAATCCTTTGATGCCTGTGACAACAGCATGACCCTTCCAGCAATGGGCAATCGATATGGTGGGACCTTTCCCAGACGCCCCAAGCGCAGTGAAGTTCATAATCGTTCCAGTCGATTACTTCACCAAGTGGGTAGAAGCCAAACCCCTTACATCCACCACAACAACTGTAGATCGGAAATTCATTTGGGAGCACATCATATGCCGTTTCGGGTTACCCCTGTGTATAGTCAGTGACAATGGCCCCCATTTTGCAGCTGAAGCGCAACAACAATCGATGAAGGAAATGCATATCGAGCATGTCTTCATTTCGGTGGGGCACCCTCTAGGGAACGGCCAAGTGGAGAGCATAAACAAGAGTATAAACAAGAGCATCGTCGAAAGGATCAAGACTAGATTGGGTATTGTAACATCCGTCAAAAACCGGGTTAACCAAACCCGCTTCGTTTATTAACCAATCATCCAGTTAAAAATTCCGATTCGTATTTATGATTTATTTTAATTTTAAACAATACATAATTAATAAATATATTAGAACTTAAAATCTATAATTGAAAATTTATAATAAATAATGAAATAAAAATAGTTTGCTGATGCCGGGTTTCGAACCCGGGTCAGCCGAGTGAACCTCAAAGTCTTAACACACAAACATTCAACCACTCCGCCACTTGACTCACTTGTGCTATCCAGTGAAACAAATATCATTTATAATAAACCTCGAAGTTGAATTCAGTCACTCAGCGCGCCCAAATCACTCTCGCCGGAAATCCCGACGACTTCACCAATCATTGACGGTTTCTATTGATTTAACGGATGAATTAACAAAACCGTCGGTTATAACTGAAAATCCTTAAAGTCACTCATTCAAATCGGCAAAACCATAACCGAATAATTTTGAATTCGAAACCGAAAATGTAATTAAATCCGAGTTATACTTTATTCATCAGTTGAGCTCACGAGTTTATCAAACTTACACTCTCCAATTCGCTCCGAAAACCTCGCCGCAAGTCGCCGGAATCCTCTGCAAGTTAACCGGAAATTATCGCCGGAAAACCGAATTCATTCCATCCCTTCTGCTTACTCTAAAATAAGATTTTAGAGCTCATACCGACATCACCCAAACTCACCTTAAACTCCCTGAAGAATCTCTGTCGCAAGAAATACATCGCCGGAATTCTCTGCAAGTCGCCGGAAAACCGAGACTTTCATCAAAACGGTAAATACCTCGACTCTTTCGGTTTCAATCCATTGTTAGACTATTACTAACATCAATCCATCACCCAGAATCAATCCCAGACGACGTTGCCGAATATTCTGCTTTCGCCGGAAAACTTCTGGAATTTCCAGAATTACGCTGTGAATCGGTATAATCACCTAACCTTCTGTTAATCATTGTTTAGTAACTCAATTTCACATCTAATCAATCAAAACTGTTAATCGACCTGAACAGACGGAGTTCACAAAACAGAGCCGACGATCCTTGTCGGAGTTCTGAGAAAGACATCTGTTCGGTACATTCATTTCCAAAACTCTCTCTATTTCATCGCATTACAATGCTTATAAAGTTCGTTAATTGAATTTAACAAGAAACAGTTGAATAATCGTTGTCTTGTTTTGAACGAAGAAGATGAATTCGAACTAATGTATAAGTGAAATTAAAACAAGATAATAAACCGGGTTAGACACACAGTCCAGCGGTGGACTGTGTGCAAACACACAGCAAACGTCTCGAGTTCGATCCCTATCACGGCCCTATCCTCGGAAATAAAAATGTTTTTTTAAAAAACCGAACCGGGTTAACTCACTGTAAGATGTTAAGTATAATAAAAATCAGTATATTAACCAGCTTAGACACACAGTCCAGCGGTGGACTGTGTGCAACACTAAACCAGTTGGTCTAGCTTTGGTCCACGCATCGCGCCATTTGCGTCGGTATTTTTTGGCTATGTGATAACAGTTCTCTCGAACTATCACTTAGGCCAAATTTTTTCGAAACCGGACATATCTGGCCGTCTAGCAAAATGGGCGATTGAACTTGGTGGACACAACATCGTGTATAAACCACGCACGGCAATAAAAGGCCAGATATTGGCTTATTTCATTGCGGAAGTACCACATAATAAAGCGCAAGAGTGTGAAACTGTACAGAACCCAACGTCGGTTACAGATGACTGCGCGTGGATACTTCACACAGATGGCGCATCCAACGATGATGGCACAGGGGCAAGTCTTCGCCTAATAAGACTCGACAATCAGGAGTTCACCTACGCCATCAGGTTGGATTTCAAAAGTACCAATAATTAAGCTGAGTACGAAGCGTTCCTGGCAGGCCTTCGGGGAGCAATCAAAATGGGCGCACAAAATGTGGAAGCAAACGTCGACTCCCGTTTAGTCGCAAGACAGGTCAACGGCCTATGCGACGCAAAAGGCGAAACAATGGTATCGTATCTTGAATAGGTGCAAGCCTTAATAACCAAATTCCAACACTTCAAAATAACCCATGTCAACTGAAGCGAGAATAAACATGCTGACACACTCAGCAAATTAGCCGCTACAAGCTTCAAGCACCTCACACGTGAAGTGCGCATTGAGGTACCCAAGAGCCCTTCTGTTACTTTTGCGTCAATTCAACGTCATTGAAGTGGGGAATCCTTCTTGGATATCTCCCATAATCATGTTCTTGCAACATGGGATCCTCCCCGAAAGCAAAGCGGAAGCAAGGAAGGTCCAGAACAAGGCACTCAACTACGAAATGGCAGACGGTATCCTATACCGGAAGTCATACCTTGGACCGCTCCTCCGCTGCGTTGATCTCAAGATGCACAATACTTGATCCGCAAAATACATGAAGGGTTATGCGGAATTCAAGCCGGACCGCGCATGGTCGTGACAAAGATCATGAATGCCGGTTACTATTGGCCTAGCATGCAACTAGATGCGGTCGAAACACTACGGAAGTGCGCATCATGATGCTCCGAAGACATTGTGCCCCAAGAATCCTTTGATCCCTGTGACAACAGCATAACCCTTCCAGCAATGGGCAATCGATATGGTGGAACCTTTCCCAGACGCCCCAAGCGCAGTGAAGTTCATAATCGTTCCAGTCGATTACTTCACCAAGTGGGTAGAAGCCAAACCCCTTACATCCACCACAACAACTGTAGATCGGAAATTCATTTGGGAGCACATCATATGCCGTTTCGGGTTACCCTGCGTATAGTCAGTGACAATGGCCCCAATTTTGCAGCTGAAGAGCAACAACAATCGATGAAGGAAATGCATATCGAGCATGTCTTCATTTCGGTGCCGCACCCTCTAGGGAACGGCCAAGGGGAGAGCATAAACAAGAGTATAAACAAGAGCATCGTCGAAAGGATCAAGACGACATTGGGTATTGTGACATCCGTCAAAAACCGGGTTAACCAAACCCGCTTCGTTTATTAACCACTCATCCAGTTAAAAATTTCGATGCGTATTTATGATTTATTTTAATTTTAAACAATACATAATTAATAAATATATTAGAATTTAAAATCTATAATTGAAAATTTATAATAAATAATGAAATAAAAATAGTTTGCTGATGCCGGGTTTCGAACCCGTGTCAGCCGAGTGAACCGCAAAGTCTTAACACACAAACATTCAACCACTCCGCCACTTGACTCACTTGTGCTATCCAGTGAAACAAATAACATTTATAATAAACCTCGAAGTTGAATTCAGTCACTCAGCGCGCCCAAATCACTCTCGCCAGAAATCCCGACGACTTCACCAATCATTGACGGTTTCTATTGATTTAACGGATGAATTAACATAACCGTTGGTTATAACTGAAAAACCTTAAAGTCACTCATTCAAATCGGCAAAACCATAACCGAATAATTTTGAATTCGAAACCAGAAATGTAATTAAATCCGAGTTATACTTTATTCACCAGTTGAGCTCTCGAGTTTATCAAACTTACACTCTCCAATTCGCTCAGAAAACCTCGCCGCAAGTCGCCGGAATCCTCTGCAAGTTAACCAGAAATTATTGTCGGAAAACCGAATTCATTCCATCCCTTCTGCTTACTCTAAAATAAGATTTTTAGAGCTCATACCGACATCACCCACACTCACCTTAAACTCCCTGAAGAATCTCTGTCGCAAGAAATACATTGCCGGAATTCTCTGCAAGTCGCCGAAAAACCGAGACTTTCATCGAAACGGTAAATACCTCGACTCTTTCGGTTTCAATCCATTGTTAGACTATTACTAACATCAATCCATCACCCATAATCAATCCTAGACGACGTTGCCGAATATTCTGCTTTCCCCGTAAAACTTCTGGAATTTCCAGAATTACGCTGTGAATCGGTATAATCACCTAAACCTTCTGTTAATCATTGTTTAGTAATTCAATTTCACATCTAATCAATCAAAACTGTTAATCGACCCGAACAGACGGAGTTCACAAAATAGAGCCGACGATCCTTGCCGGAGTTCTGAGAAAGACATCTTTTCGGTACATTCATTTCCAAAACTCTCTCAATTTCATCGCATTACAATCGCTTATAAAGTTCGTTAATTGAATTTAACAAGAAACAGTTGAATAATCGTTGTCTGTGTTTTGAACGAAGAAGATGAATTCGAACTAATGTATAAGTGAAATTAAAACAAGATAATAAACCGGGTTAGACACACAGTCCAGTGGTGGACTGTGTGCAAACACACAGCAAACGTCTTGAGTTCGATCCCTATCACGACCCTATCCTCGGAAATAAAAATGTTTTTTTAAAAACCGAACCGGGTTAACTCACTGTAAGATGTTAAGTATAATAAAAATCAGTATATTAACCAGGTTAGACACACAGTCCAGCGGTGGACTGTGTGCAACACTAAACCACAGGTCCCGGGTTCGAGACCTGTTGACGGCACCGGTTCGATATAATTAAAATCTTTTAAAATAAATGAATTCTGATTCAATTAAATAGTGTATAAATATAATTAAAAACAGAAATATTTCGGGTTAGACACGTAGCTCAGTTGGTAGAGCTGCGTGCACGCGTACGAAAGGTCACGGGTTCGAGTCTCACCCAGCGCATACTTACACAAGACCGAACCAGTCAACAGTCAAAGTCAAAGTCAACGGTCAACGGTCAACCCAAAAAGTCAACATTTTTTTATATTTTTATTTATTTATTAATTTAAAATCAATTAAAAATACTTAAAAATAATGTTTTTAAAGTTAGAAAATAACCTTAAACTCACAAAAATAAATCTAAAAACCCTATTAAAATTTGTTAATAAAATCAACTTATTTACCATACCTTTCCGTATTATTTAGGTTAGTTATTCCTCGTCGATCAACACTCCAAACTCGTGCACATTCAACATCATCAAACGAACGCACCCAATGTGAGTGAATTCTTACAAATTCCCCTTTTTATTCATGTTTTGGGGTGTATCATGTGTCGCTTAAACTAATTCGTTTATTCAAACTCGTGCTATACCATATTATGATCTAAACTTAGAATGTAAATATTGTTTGTTGTTATGTATTACATATTGTCAAGTTGTGTTGTTAGGCCCATCAGTTCCTCGTGGGAGACGAGTTGAACAACGCGTGCCTTAAAACTCATTCATTAGGCCCATCAGTTCGTAGAACAACGCGTGCCTCAAAACTCATTCATTAGGCCCATCAGTTCCTCGTGGGAGACGAGTTGAACAACGCGTGCCTCAAAACAAGCTATTGTTGTATGTGTGTGCAATATTTAATATTAAGTGTTTTGTGAATAAATTTACATTTACATTTACTCATATGTGGTTATGCACTTTATTTTATAATCAATTCAATAAAAACGTTTAAATGTTTTAATAGGATTCACTCGCCAACTTTTTGTTGATCCAAAAACCATTTTTACACATGATACAGGTGGACAGGATGAAGCAAGGAACACATAGGAAAGTGCCTTAGAAGAAAAATAATGAAGCCTAGAATGATGTATAGAACATGTTGAACTTGTGTGATATGATTGTATGACCTCCTTTAAATTGTAATAATAAATATGAAACATTATAATAAATGTCATGAGCTTTGATGAAAACCCAATCATGCCCCGATCACCTAGAGATCTTTTTGTGCGCCCTATATATCTTTGTTTGCACTCTCCAAAGCGGCGCAAGCAACAACCTGGTCATATACATAAGGTTAGTATGATATTCCTGTAGTTCATACAAATAAAGGGAAATAGTGAGGCAACTTTTTACCTCTCACTGCGCTCGCGATCCACCCTGGCCTCCGCGGCTGCAGCAACCGCTGCCTCCTTCTCCTTCTTCTTGCGCCCTACCTCTGCGCGCAACTGGCCAATTCATCACTTAATGATTTTTTCTCGTTATTGTCCTTTTCATAAGCCTCCTTCCACAACTTACGCTCCTTCGCAAGTGTGGCATCGGCATTTTCATCCCTGGTCTTCCACCCTAGCGCGACCCATTCTTCAACCCGCTGGCGTTCGGTGTATGCAGCTTACTTAGGCTCCACCTCAGCTTTTCACGCAGCCACTTGGGCTCGCTCTTTATCCAGGTCCGCTTGGGCAGCTTTGAATTCGTTCTGTCTTTTCAGCAGACCCCGCCATTCACGAACAATCTTGTGTGTAACCGAGGCAGAGCTTCCAACTACCTGGAAGTACGTGCAGTATGTGGTTTCTTGTTCATGTTCAGCGTCAGCACGTTCCTCCGCAAGTGGGAATGCACCTTTAAACCACTCACGGCACGCCAGCCAGTGAGAGAAGTCATCTCCTTTCTTTAATTTCCACACAAGGGTGTGGATCTCTTCATCACGAGCCGCGGTGTATGACTTGTAACAATAATCACCCGGGGTTTCGTCCGGGCGAATTGGAGATCCTTAGGCAGAAGGGCTTCTACCAGATCCCCCGGCCTCACACCCGAGTGCCTGCTCTTCCACATGCACCCCCTATGGAGCATTAGTTTGCTCATTCTCACCGGCAACCGTTATCACGGCTTCATCTCCTCAACAACACCCGCACCACCAACCACCCGAGGTTCTTCCACCACCACCACGGGATCCACGTTAGTCTCCACCTGAGAACCTTCCTCCACCACCACCTGAGGATCTTCCACCACCACCTTAGGATCATCCTACACCACCTCATGTTCCGCCGCCCCAGCAGCGGACTCCCCACCCTGTGCGTTGGACGCATGCGCGCCTTCACTCACAGGCGGGGGCATTGGAGTACCCTTGGGCGCGGATGGAGTGCTGGAATCCACAAAAACCGGCACATCCGCCACTGTGGGATGACAAACACTCAGACAAACATTATACAAAAATGTGGTGCTATTAACACAAGTTATAAGGTTACTTAGGGAAATCTTGGTTGTGAGTGTCTCCAGATTCCCACTCTTCCCTATCACCTTTCGCGCAACCTTTTTGGAGGGTTGCACGGATATGTCATCCTTTAACCGTCTCCTCTACTTGAGAGGCTCCGGGCTAGATTCAACCTCCGCCGGGTCGTCAGATTGGCGGTCGGGATAACCACCAGCTTCGTGCGGGCTTCTTCACACCTACAGGATCAAGACCCTCCCATGAGTCAGATACTACTACATAAGCTTTCCAATGGTTAGACGTAATGCGCTTACCTTTGGGACAGTCCACCCAGGGTTGAGTCAACTCCTTCTCACCCGCCGCACCCGACCACGCGCGTCTTCTCTTCTTATGGTCTGGCCTACCCAAGTTCTTCAAAGCGCCTACACATTGGTGCAACAATAAATGAGCAATCTGCAAAGATATCAACACTCAACAATATGAAGACTTACCAATCGGAGGCACGGGGGCCAGCAGATCCGCATTCTTGGGGAGTTCAAAATTCCCCAGGGTTTGCGTTTACCAGGTGGGCTCCTCTGGGCCCAGGGAAATTTTCTCAATACGCCCTTCCTTCCTCTGGAAGGCGGCCAAGAACAGTGGCACCCCTGCAAAAGCGAAACACATGGTCAGCCTATACTCCTATCCCCCTCCATGTAAACCAACATCTCCCGGCGGTCGGGCTTCCACACCAAACTCATCCCGGCCACCATCAATATCCTCTCCGGCAATTGGATTGCTGGGATCTCTTTCAAATCCTTATACCAGGGATCCACCACTGGCATAGGAAGGGTCTCCGTCAGAATCTCCTCCGCCCCTTGGAAGTGCATCCGGAGGGGAATGACACCAGACTTCACATAAAAAAATTTCCTTCCAATCATGGAAGGACTTGGGAGGGGTGAGCAAAATTTTTCTTGCCTGTATATAGTGTTGGAAAGAATAAAACCCCGTTGAACAATGGAGTTGGTAAAAAATGTAAAATCGGTCAACGGTTAGGACAGACCCCGTCGACCGATACAAAAACTCAAAATGTTTAAACCTCACCATCCCCATCGGATTCAACTAGGAGATGTGGAAGCCGTAAAAATTCAAAATTTCAAGAAAAAAATTTGTAACCGGTAACCAGAAGTTACCATCGGAAAAAAAATCCTGAAATAGGGTGATGTAGCCGGCTGGAGCATCGGCAGCTGTCTCACCGTCCGCTGGGAAACCGGGCATCCAAGCTCTTGGCGAACCGGTAGCTGGAAACCATGCGGTCAAAAGTGGAGCGGCTCCACTTGACTCCTGGCTAGGAGGTGGAAGCCTCTGTAGAAGAAGCAGTCTCCAGACCTCTGGCCGCCATAAAAATAAAAGAAAAGAAAAGAAGTTTTGAAGATGAAAAGTTTGTAAGAACAAGAAAACTCAAGAACTCAAGAAGAAACGCAAAGAATTTCAAGAGACAACTTGAAGGAATGAAGAAAACCCTAGACGGTTACCCCTATTTATACTAATCTCATTTAATGCATTTGGGAACTGTGACGCACGCGAGGAAATAACAACCAATCAGTCAAGATGCGTGGCAGGCAAGTTACCACTAACGGTTACCATGCACGCGTGGCCACCACCTTCTCTGACAATTCATTAATGAATGTGAGGTGGTATTGTTGACAGCATGGAACAGCTATCAAATGTCCTCTCCACGACACTCTTTTTTCACCAACCCACCTGAACGTCAGCGTGGCAGAGATTCAAATTTCAAAATCATCATTACGAAGAGTTTCCTTCACAAAAATGTTTCCTCCAACCCTTCTTCAATTTTTGCCGCTGAAATAAGAGCACATCCAAGAATTCTTTTAGTCCAGCACTCTCCTACTTGCCAGCATGCGCATAGGAGCAGCACTGGACTGGGGGGATCTGGAGGGGTATGGTCCCAAAAACCATGCGCCTACGCAAGGAACCATATCCTCAACAACATATCCATAAGGATAACCTTGCGCGCAATGTACAATGGTGCGCCTTCCTTAGAACCAATAGGTCATACAATGAACCTTGTACACTTAGTGCAACGGTAAATTAGACCAACACCAATAGGTCATACAACGCAACGGCAAGTTAGACCAACTCCTATAGGTCATACAAGGAGCCTTGTGCAATCGGCACAACGACAAGTTAGACCAAACAACATAAGTTACACAATGAACCTTGTGTACTTGGCACAACAGTGAGTTAAACTTAGACGCACAGGATACTTGACCCTGCTCAGATTAAAAAACCCTTTAGCCGTGAAGTCCTAAACCGTGCAAAGCTAAGACAAACATGAGAGCACCTCATTGTCTTGTGGACAAAAGGATTTATCCCTGCCACTATGCATGGCCAGAAAGTAATGACAACCTCGTAGAAGGGAAGTGCAAAGAGGTGTTGACTATATACAGGGTACGAAGTGGCAGAGCTGTGACCAATGGTTGCTCGGCAGGTTGCGTCTAATGGCGTCGCATAAACAGTAATGCAGATGCCAGACTGTGCACCAACCATACTTACGCCAATACTATTACACATTCTCCACTTTCGGCTGATAGCAGGTCTGACACTAGAGACAGCTCCCTTTACACGTGGCACCATTCAGCATCCGAAAAAGCACATCTCCTGACAAAGAACATTTATACTTCTATAGGGAACATTAACGTTCGACACAGAGGGACAGAACGAATATCTCTGGTTGTCTGGGCCGGGCCCAAGGCCCATCAGCCCATCTCCGAAGCCCGCTTACTTTCGGCTATAAAATAAGTATCGGACCACCAGGTAATCCATCCACAATCACATTCAGAAATATACGAACTAACTTATTACATACTACTTTGAGCTTCGCTTATTACTTGTAATCACCAAATACTTATTCTCACGCCGGAGTGTGGTAACAGAGAAAACACCCCCTTTTCCCTGTGACAAGACTAACGGCACTGCTAGGTTTGCAGATCAGTCCGAGTGAGATCACCCTGAAGAATGAGTGAAGAGGCAACCTTTTATGCAGAAATCTCTTGGTTGTATCTAATATATCCCTGGATATCCCTAGGTTCAACTGGTGTTTCTTCACCTCATAACCTAATATTTAGGTTATATAAAGGCATTAAGGCCTGCGTAACTTGGATTTGTCCAGAAATGTCATGGATGTTGGTTCATTTGATTGTATGGTTACACATTTCGTAAATAAAGTATAAAAATTTATCGAACACGAAAATGACCGAATTTGTGCAATGTTTGACATTTTTGCATCCTTACCAATAAAATGCATGATTTTATTGAATAAAAATGTCCGGGATTGTATAATGATTGATAAATATACATTCTCGCAAATAAAACACAAGATTTTATTAAATACGAAAATGTTCCGGAATTTTCAATGACTAAAAATGTACAAATGTCATAGTCTCCCCTACTTTAGGAAATTTCATCCCAAAATTTAATTAGAGGAAACTTGTGAGAAACTCTGGGTCACGTTTGGACTCCTAGCGAACTTTAACTATTGGTATGCGTTTGTGTTTGAGTTTCTTGACTTCACGGTCCAATGTTTCCATAGGTTTCTCGAAAAAATGCATTGTGTTATCTGTGAGAACTTTATCAAGAGGGATGTGGAGGTTTTCATCAGCCAAACACTTTTTCAAATTGGATAGGTGGAAATTTGGATACACATTCCCAAGCTCAGGAGGTAGCTCAAGTTTGTAGGCCACCTTTTTGATCCTCTCAACGATCTTAAATGATCCCACATGTCGAGGTGTAAGTTTTCCTTTCATTCCAAATCTAATCCCACATTTCCAAGGGGATACCTTGAGATGGATGTGATCACCAACTTGGAATTCCAAGGTCTTGTGTCACTGATCCGCATAACTCTTTTGACGGCTTCTAGCTGTCAAAAGGTTATCGCGTATTTTCTTGACTTTGTCTGTAGTCTCTAGAATGAGTTCTGGTCTGGTGAGCTGAGCTTCGCCAACCTCATTCAATCAGACATGTGAACAATATTTTTGACTGTATAGAGCTTCGAAAGGAGCCATGTTAATGCTTGAGTGATAACTATTGTTGTAGGAGAATTCGATCAAAGGTAGATGCGAATCCTAACACCACCAAAGTCAATCACACAAGCTCTAAGAATGTCCTCTAATGTTTGGATCATCCTTTCGGATTGTCCATCCGTCTGAGGATGATAAGCAGTGTTCAAGTTAAGTTTGGTTCCCTTGGAAGATTGCATGGTCTTCCAAAAGTGACATGAGAATCGAGCATCCCGGTCTGATATGATGTTCAAAGGAACACCATGTTGAGATACTATCTCATCAACGCAGATCTTCGCAAGTTTGTCAGCAGATAGATCCTCACGAATTGGCAAAAAGTGTGCTGACTTTGTTAAAACGATCAATAACTACCCAAATGGCATCATGACCTCTAGAAGTACGTGGTAGTTTGGTGATAAGATCCATAGCAATGTTTTCCCATTTCTAAACCAGAATTCTGGATGCTCAAGCAAACCAGATGGATGTTGATGTTATGCCTTAAGTTTAAGACAAGTTAGGCATTTAGATACGTATAAGGCAATATCCTTCTTCATACTCTGCCACCAATATTGGGTACGAAGATCCTTGTACATGTTGTCTGCACCAGGATGAATTGAATAACGAGATCTGTTAGCCTCGTTCATCAATAGGGTGCGGAGATTGTCTTGGCTTGGAACCCATAAGCGGTTCATGTAGTAAAGTAACCCATTGTCTTTTGTTTTACGCTGAAGCTCGAGATGATGGGGTAGTTTGTTTTTCAATAAACCTTGGATTACACAAGTGTGTTGGGCTTCAAAAATACGTGTTTGCATATCAGATTGAACTTGAACACAATGTAGCTTGACACGTTCTTTACGACTAAGAGCATCAGCTACAACATTCGCCTTAACAGGATGGTAGTGAATCTCACAGTCATAGTCGTTTAGAAGTGCAACCCAACGTCGTTGTCTTATTTCATTTCTTTCTGATTAAGAATGTGTTGGAGACTTTTGTGGTCAGTGAAAACCACACATTTTGTACCATAGAGGTAATGTCTCCAAATTTTGAGAGCAAAAACAACGACACCTAACTCAAGATCATGAGTTGTGTAATTCTTTTCGTGGATTTTCAATTGTCTTGATGCATAGGCTATGACTTTGTGTTTGCATGAGAACACAACGAATGCCAAGATTCAATGCATCACAATATACGACAAAGTCGTTGTTGCCATTGGGTAAGGATAAAATAGGAGCATCACAAAGCTTTTGTTTCAAAGTCTGAAAAGCTTCTTCTTGTTTGGGTCCCCACTCAAAAGGTTTATTCTTTTAAGTCAAAGTAGTGAGGGGAACTACAATCTTGGAGAAATTTACGATAAAGCGGTGATAATAGCTAGCTAGACCGAGAAATGAACAAACTTCGGTAGTAGTAGGTGTACACCAATCCTTAATCACACTTCTTTTGGCGGGATCTACATGTATACCTTGTTCGTTGACAATGTGTCCCATAAATTGAACTTCCTTCAGCCAAAATTCACACTTGGAGAATTTGGCATAAAGTTGTTCATTCTTTAGGAGGTCCATCGTTAGACGAAGATGACGTTTGTGATCGGCTCGGGATTTCGAATAAATCAAAATGTTGTCGATGAAAACAATGTTGAATTGTCTAAATAATGTTTACAAATCAAATTGATTAAGTCCATGAAGACGGCAGGAGCATTTGTCAAACCAAAGGGCATGACAGTGAACTCGTAATGGTCGTATCGAGTGCGAAAAGTAGTTTTTGGAATATCTTCATTGAGTACACGAAGCTGATGATATCCAGAACGCAGATCAACCTTGGAGAAACATGTAGGACCTTGTAGTTGATCAAAAAGATCATCAATACAAGGTAGGGGATATCGATTTTAATCGTGAGTTTGTTGAGCTCACGATAATCGATGCACATGCTAAAGAATCCATCCTTCTTTTTCATGAATAGGACAGGAGCACCCCAAGGTGAAAAGCTTGGGCGAATAAATCCTTTGTCTGAAAGTTCTTGGAGTTGTTTTGACAACTCTTGCATTTCATATGGTGCAAGACGGTTAGGGGATTTGGCAATTGGGTTGGCACCAAGTACAAGGTCTATACGAAACTCGACTTGACGTGCTGGGGGTAAAGAAGGTAGTTCTTCAGGAAACACCTCAGGAAAATCTCGAACAACAGGGATGTCTTGAATACTCTTACCCTTCCTTTCTCCTCTACGATATGTGCCAAAAAGGCTACAACATTCTTTCGTAGGTATATTTGGGCTTGGGTACATGTCATGAGTTTAAGGCTGTGAGAGGGTATCTCTCCACGAACTTCTAGGATTTCGCCAGACAAATGAGGGATACGAACAATCTTATCAAAACAGATCACTTCAGTATGGTGTTTGGTTAACTAGTCCATGCCTACTATGACGTCAAAACTCCCAAGTTGCATTTGCATTAGGTCAATGGAAAAAAGATGGTTATTGAGGTTCAACTGGCAGTTACGAATAACATAAGCAAGTACAAGTGGTTCGCCACTAGCTATCTCCACTATTATGGGTTTTTCTAGTTTGGTTCATGGTGTCGAAAGATAAGGCTCAAAATCTAAGGATACAAAACTCCTATCGGCACCCGAATCAAAAAGAATAGAAGCTAGCTGATTATTGACAAGGAGCGTACCGTTAACCACGTCATTGTCAGCACGAGCCTCATTAGCATTTATGTTAAATGCTCACCCTTGGGTTGGATTTGTATTAACTAGCTTTAGGCAGTTTGGTAGTTAGTAAGATCACCACAATTGTAGCAGGATCTAGGTGGGTAGTGGGGTCATGTAGGATTGGCTTGTGGTTGAACAGGATTTTGAACCACTTGATTCGGGGCAGGAGCAAAATGACAAGTGTTGGCCAAATGGCTAGATCGTCCACACTTGGTACAATGACGACATGGTAGATGTGGTTGGTGATGACTATCACACTTGTTGCACAGAGGTGTAGTACCGGCATATTGTCTCATGGTGGGAGGTTGTGCTGGTTCATTAGGAGCAGCTTGTTGGGTTGTGTAACAACTACGAAATTCTTGAAAGCTTTACAATTCCTAGACTTCTTGGAGGTTTCGGCCTTGTTTTCCTTTTGTTCTCTTTGTAGTCTTGGTAGATTGCTTCTTGTCGCCTTTGCGAAAATGTTTACACTTCTTGACTTGCGAGTCAGTCAGGAATGCAGCTAACTCGATAGCCTGTCTGACTGTAGTAGGGTTTCTACCAGTGACTATGTCCTGAACTGGGTCAGGAAGGCCATCAATGTAATTTTCAATAGCCTTATCCAAGGGCGTGACCATAGCAGGACATAACAAACTTGCTCCTCATAACGGTTAGTGTAGGCACGATGTTCTCCACTATCCTATTTCAGGTCGTGGAATTCGTTCTCAAGTGCTCTTTGCTCGTGGTGTGGGCATAATTCCTTCATCATAAGAGCTCGAAGCTCTTCCCACGTCTGAGCCATTGCAACATCAGCACCCCTATCTCTCACCACTCTGTTCCACCACGTGAGCGCCCTCTTTTAGAATGCACTCTAAACAAATTCTACTTTGCGCTCATTCGGACATTGAACATGACCAAATGTACTCTCAAGACTCTCAAACCACTGCAGGAGCCCAGTAACTCCCTTAGAACCACTAAACTTGAGCGATTTAGCCGAATTGAATTGTTTAAAGTTGCATGAAATAGGTGTATTGTTGTTGTTGTTATTGTTGGCTTGGTTTAATTGAGTCACAAGATTTTGTAGCACAGCAGCTATCTGCTGAGCTATCATTGCCGCCATATCGGCCTCCTAAGCAACATTTCTACAAGGAGGCATTCTAAAAGAGAAGGAAATATGAGAGAAAACGGGTTAGCTTGATATTGGATAGTCAAAAGGAAACGTTAAAAATATCAATAGAACATAAGGATTGTGATCATCTGTTCGTTACCTAAAACAAACAAACGACACATAGTGACTAATCAAAGTAAATGGGTCTTTATAATGTATCGTGAAGACATGCTTTAGCCTATACGTGGACACTCACCCCAAGAGTTCCCAGGTAAGAGTGATTGGTCTGATAATATGGATTTGTACGAACACTCTAGCCTTAGACAGAAAACTCAAGGTACAGGCATCCACACTTCCATATTGCACGTGTTCACATTATTAAAACCGAAACTTGTACGAGATTTTGAAAACTTTTAAGGCATGAAGCCTAAAAATAAATCATCTAAGGATAGATGATTGATTTTCAAAACGAATTTGTAACTTGTGAATTTTTTTGGTAATCACTTAAGGATAGGTGATGGTATTGTTTTAAGATCTAAACATAAGATAACTTGTGTTAGGGACCTAGGAAGGTTATCTTCTAGGTCAAAGTATGACTAATAACCTAATTCCCTATAACCATGAGCTCTGATACCAATCTTTCGGTAACACCCCGACCGCGTAGAACAACAAACTGCGGCGGAAACGTCAGGGAGTCATGTCACAGAACTATTGTTTCACAACACATGGTACATAAGATTTTGTATTATTGAATTTAATTGTTTATATTATCTTGGGAGAATGAAATTAAAAACATAACAATTGTCTTGCAATTTTGAAGTAATAAGGCCCAAGTCCGCCCTATGTGAAGCATGCTCAAAGTCAAACATTAGCTCCTGAAACATATGGTGAAAATAAAACGTCAGCATAAAAATGCCTGTGAGTAACATAGGTTTTGTGATGAAGATTCATGGCTTTAAAAGTTTAAAGAAATGTTCAACTATTACAAAAGTAGCCATGATCCTTTACAAAAACGTTTCTTTTATGAAATCATATAAAAATCAGATGATATAAAATAAATGATGCATGGTTAACTTAATAATCAAAATAACTCGTGCCTGGTATAAAATATGTCATGTCTTGTATTTTGTTAGAAGTGGTTTAGATGACACTACGTTATGTAATATAATGAAAGCACTTATATATAGGAAGTACCAGTAGCGTATCCACTATGCTTTTATCATATTACACACGGCTAGTCATTTAAAACACTTACCATGAGTCAACAATTGAAATGTATAAACCAATGCCATGTATAAACCAAATGTCTTTTATAAACAAATGTCTATGTATAAACCAATGTCTTGTATAAACCAAATGTTATTTATAAATGTCTATATATAAACCAATGTCTTGTATGGCAAACAAAAGTCTTGTTTAAACCATAAAATAAATGTCTTGAATAAAATAACCAGAATGTCTTATATAAAACAGGTGTTTTGAATAAACAAAGGTCTTGTTAAATAAAAACTCTTGTCTTATAAATCAATTGCTTTTATGTGTAGACACATATATATGGATTCTTGGTGAATACATTCAAGCCTTGTTGACTATCGGATAAACCCTTATAAAGACAAAGGTTTATCAAATGTTCATTGGATTCTGTCATTCCCTAAAGTTACTTCCAAACAAACCTAGGACGCGGGAATGAGATTGTCAATCCTATGGTACCATTACATACTACCGGTTGGCAAGATCAATGTTAATGAATGTATCATTGTATATTCAATGCACCAGTATGTTTTGTACAATGTAAGCATGTCATGAAAATGTTTTGAAATCATGTACTTGGCGTACTAAGTCAATATACCAAGCAAAAATGTCTTTGAAATCATGTACTAGGTATTCCAAGTCAACATACGAAGTAAAATTGTCTTTAAAATCATGTACTAGGTATACTAAGTCAACATACGAAGCAAAATGTCTTTGAAATCATGTACTAGGTATGCTAAGTCAACATACGAAGCAAAAATGTCTTTGAAATCATGTACTAGGTATTCTAAGTCAACATACGAAGCAAAAATGTCTTTGAAATCATGTACTAGGTATGCTAAGTCAACATATGAAGCAAAATGTCTTTGAAATCGTGTACTATATGTACTAGATAAGCAGAACATGTATAATGTCATGAAAACAAGAAAGTAGTCATACACACATATGAATCACCCTAAAACATTTGAAAACGTAAAAGAGGGGGCTCAGTACTCACTTGGGATTGCGTAAATGTCTTGTTCAAATAATCTAACAAAGCTCAAGGATTGAAGAGTTCAAGTGTGTCCTAATGTATCGGAATGCTATGTTAGTGTGTCGAGACTTTAATCGGAGGATTGGATAGAATGAGGTCTGATAAACCAAGCGAGTGTTGGGACTCGTATGATATGGTTATTAATACCTTACATTCTGATTTAGAAGAGTTTCTATGTGCTTTGACCTGTTACGACTTGTTAAAATGGTTTACGCCACTTTAACGGGTCGCAAGTGTAACTATGGGTTTGAATGGTTAAATAAGTCGTATGATGAGTCTTATATGTAGAAACAAGTTTGATTATGTTATAATATCAGTTTAGATGTCAAAACTATGGTCTTACATGTTTAAAACCATTTTATGTGCCAAAAGAGTGTTTTCGGCATTTTAAAAGTACATAAAATCGACTGATCATATAACTAACCAAACTATATGACTATAATGTATAACCTCAGAAAGTTATTCCCTAAATTACTATAGTCATAAAAATGCACTTGGTCAAATCCTAAGATTGACCAAACGGGTCAGATTCGAAAGTCAAAACAGTGGTAAAACCGCTCGACTTACTACTAAGAAATAAGCACTAAACTAGAAATGACGAGTTAGACATGTTTGAACATGTCTAATAATGTTATAAAACGGATTTGGTGTCAAAACCTTAAGTTTTATACCCAAAAACATTTTGGTCGTAAAATGCTTTTTTATGCATTTATTTTTACTTTTAACTCGTAAAACTTTGACTCGTCACCTCGCCTACTAAACGTGGTAATCAGAAGATTTCAATCACAGGGGAGTAATACCTTCGTGATTACGATCACGTTGCAAAGTTCAATTTGAACTTTGACTTGACCTAAATGGTCAGAACCGAAAGTCAAATAGGAAGCCAAACTGTTTGACTTTTAGCTCAAAATAGCTAAAATAATGAAAAAAATTAGGAAGAGTACTTACTTGTGTTGAAGAAAACTTTCAGATTTCAAGATAGGAGGCTTCTAAAGGCTGGAACAAGCTTCATGAAGGATAGAAAGAAGAACTTCACTTTTGAAGTGGTGTGAAAAAAATGGATGAATCAAATGGTATTTATAATGTTTTAGGATCAAGGAGGTGATGATAAGTGTTACCAAGTGTGGATTAGTGTCCTATCATGTGTTAACACCAAATTAAGTGTGAAAAAAGGAGTGCAAGGTGTCAAAAATTGAAGATAGGTGGCCAAAATCGGTGATGAAGCAAACTTTTTTTTTGACAATTTTGGCCTCTCTTAAACTCGGTGATAGACTTGGATTGTCGCGTTTTGTCATTTCTAACCCCTCTTAACCTAATATTTAGGTTATATAAAGGCGTTAAGGCATGTGTAACTTGGATTTTGTCTAGAAATGTCGTGGATGTCGATTCGTTCGATTGTACAGTTACACGTTTCCAAAATAAAGTATAAAACTGTATCGAACACGAAAATGACTGAATTTGTGCAATGATTGACATTTTTGCATTCTTACCAATAAAATGCAAAATTTTATTGAATAAAAATGTCTGGGATTGTATAATGATTGATGAATATACATTCTGGCAAATAAAACAGAAGATTTTATTAAATACGAAATGTTCCGGAATTGTTCAATGACTAAAAATGCACAAATTGTCACAAAAAGTAACACATAAAAGATTTCGTCTTAACCAAGTGATGTAAGAGATTAGCCAAGGATGACCATAGTTTGACAAAGACCCTTACGATCGATCTTGGATCTGGGACTACTACACAGTCTAAACTCTAATGATTATGGTGAATGATGATAATGGAATGGTGGCGGGTGTGAGAGAAATGGTTTGTCAAAGGATGAGTTGGAATGAAACCAAGCACCGCTATTTATAGCTGGAATCAGACCTTTCTCATCCTTCTTCTCTGTCTTCATTTAAAGAGAGTGTCAGATCAGATGCTTGCACGGCCCCGTGGCCATTATACTTGCTGTATTATCCAAAGATACGCAAATAAGGAAGTTGACCATGGCTCGTGTCCATAGGGCACGACCTCTTGTCTCTTGTCTGCTTCTGTTTATCTTTTCTAATTAGGAATCTTGAAGGGGCACGACCCCATGCCGAGAAAGCATGGCCCCGTGCTTGACTTATGATTCATTGTTTTTGATTGTAAGTCCCAATAATCCGGATCTATCAACGATATCACACAATCACCAAGGATGGGCTGAATCCAAACTTGGTAATCTTTAAGAAAAACCGAAATGATGAAGAACAATACGAAATCACTTTAACACCTTGCACACGATTCTATTACTTGAACAAGCAAAACCGTCTAATACAAGATGAAGGTTCTCTAGAGAAAACCTAATAGTCTACCCCAAAAACTTAACCCTAGAAATAACATAAGCTTAGCTTATATACCTAGGGTAAGGCATAACCCTAATGGACTTGCCTTTGGGCTTGCCTTGCCCACATGACCTATGACATGCCCAAATGACCTATAAAGGTCTAAACCTAACACAAACTAACCCAGTTAAGCCCAGTTAGCTACCATAGACTGTTGAGTATATTTGATGCGTCAGTCTCACACTTCTAGGACCTAACAATCTCCCCCTAGACTGATGCATCAAATTGTTTTCATAGTTCAAATTCAGCAACGTTTTGATTCTAATCTATGGTTGTCGCCGTGCCGTAAGTGTTGTGGAAGTCGTCTCATACTTTTAGGACCTCACTCTCAACGAAATCTCAACACCGGGTCTCTTTCTTCTACTCTTGTGGTTAGCTTCATATTAGGATCTCGATCAGCTTTGCTTGAAACATCTTTGTCAAAAAGAATGTGAGAGGAGGAATCTCAGCAGCTCTTTTCTTCTTCAATTCTTCTCTTTCAAGCAAGCAGGTTCACAGGTACTTCTTCAAATCTACTATCACTGTCAGACGATGACTGAAATCTGGTTCTTCTGACTCAGGTACACTTTGCTTTTGTGATGCTTCATGCTTTGTCGATAACTAACAGCATCTCAATGTTCAGTAATCCCTGTTTCTTTATCTAAATCAAGATCTGCAAAATTCTGATAAAGTTATAAGCAAACATTCTTATGCAACAGGGAGAGTACCGCATGAACACTTGGTACACTTGGTTCAAATTCCTTTCATCCTTTGATGATTTGTCAAATCTTCAAGAACGGTTAATAATTTTTTAATAAAACAAATAAAGCACTCTATTTTTGAATTTTTGACTTTTCTAATTTTTTTAATTTTTAAATATAAGAATATAAACAGAAGCACAAGTAAACAAAGACACTAACTCAATAGTTACAACTATACAGTTGCAATGGGATCAAAATCGTTTTCAGGCGGACCAAGGAACACTTTTCAGTATGAACTTATTCAGACTGGTCTATGCGATTGCCAATATGTTTGTCCACTTAAACTTTAATGCTCAACTTTCATTTTTCAACTTCGTGATATGCTTAAGGTAGTATTATACTATAATACCCATGTGTACCATACCATGACATACCCCCGCGATCAAGGTAAGCACAACGATTCATCGTAGCAGGTGAGTATACTGAGATCATCATTTATCTTTTACAACATCAGACTATAGGTGAACAGGTCAGTACTTTCGTACAGCAAAGTGACCAATAGTATCTGACAAGGGTTAGGCGAATACCTTATCTGGTATGTTTGGATTCATGGAATTTTCTCATGTTGAGATTTCCTTTCTTTTAAGGTTTTGGCTCTTTTGATTTGGCTCTTTCAAAGATATTCTGACTGTGCCTAGGTCTGTATATAATCTGGATTCAATAGAAGGGCAGCCAAGATATCCCAGATGACTCAACAGCATAAAGACCCGAAACTTTAGATGTTGGCTATCTATCAACGCAGGATTTAAGACCATATATACGCCGATGGTATGTTACCCACAAGATACATAGTTCTATATTTATATCACTTAGTATCTTGCAATCACTTTGAGCGTTAAGCCTACCGACATATCACATTAGATCCTAGTCTTTTCAGCTATAACACGTTACATGTATCAGTCACGCCCTTTATCACGAATATTCATTTCATTTCCCATATGATGCAAAAAGACCTTTTGTATTTTATGTTTTCAAATGTTTATCTATTTTTCTGATTTTCTCCTCCTCAAAAAATACATATATACATATATCACCCTCTTCCCCCTAAATACTTTATAACGAAAACGTATGCACAACCTTTTAAACGAAAGGAAAGGAAAAATATTTTGTTGTTTTTGCGTAACCGTTCCATCATTAGATTAAAAACTAATCAATTTCAAAATTAAAGCACGAAATTTAAATTGTACCTTTTCGCTGATCTTTTCTTACCTCGTCTCCTCCAAAGAAAACATCACAATCTTAAAAATTTGAACCTTTTTGCAATAGTGAGATGTTATCCTTCATGTCCTTGGAACAACCGCTATCAACATTCCAGAGATTGTCAACAGCTCCTCCTTGGTTGTTCCTGAAAAATAAGGAGATTAGTAAGATAGTGGGACCCAGGCCATCGTGGTCCTGGGTTTCCCTAAAGCATCAAAATAAGACACTTCTTTTAAACACAAGTCCCCTTTTGCTTCGAGGATGATGTTGCTGCCGCTTTGGATTTGGGTTTCCAAATCTATTTCATTTTAACAAACGCGGTTGTTGCCTTTGATTAAGCAACAAATTTGGCTATGTCAGATTTAGTCATTTTAGAAACAGATTTTGTTTCCGAACAGCCTTGCGTTTGTTTTTGGCAACATTCCAACCCCCATCAGATGGTTTAACCTTGGGATTCACATTCTTCATTGCCTTGGTGATGATACCTTCATCAGCTTCGAATGATTGTTAACCTTAGGTGTAACCTTCTGATTTTGACCATGATACAGAACATGGGGACTATGTGTGCAGTTTCGAGCGATGTGACCAGGAATACCGCAATTGAAGCACGTTTGTCTCTTCACATGTAAAGCATTCTGATCATCGTGATTTGCTCGTGCAGGCCTTGAAGGATGAACTGATCCCTACTGTGCTTGATATCCTTGCACATTTCTTGCAGACGAAGATGAATTTGGATGTCTGTACTTGTCGTTTGCAAGGGCCTTATTGTCACACCCCGACCCGCAGCGGAAAAAGGTCACCGGGGCATGATTGGGTTATCATCAAAGCTCATGACATTTATTATACGTTTCATATTCATTAATACAATTTAATGGAAATCTACAATAAATGATACAACATGTTCTAACTATCAGTCTAAGCTTCTTGGTTCTCTTCTAAGGCATATTCTATGTTTTCCTTGCTTCAACCTGTTCACCTGTATCATGTGTAAAAAGGTTTTTGGATCAACATAATGTTGGCGAGTGAATCCTATGGAAAAACATTTGAACAAGTTTATCCAATTGATTATAAATAATGTGCATACCACATATGAGTAAATGTAGATGTAAATTTATTCACACAACACATAATATTGAATATTGAACACACATACACCAAATGATTGTTTTGAGGCACGCGTTGTTCGACTCGTCTCCCACGAGGAACTGATGGGCCTAATGAATGAGTTTTGAGGCACGCGTTGTTCCACGAACTGATGGGCCTAATGAATGAGTTTTGAGGCACGCGTTGTTTTCTTACGAACTGATGGGCCTAATGCATGAGTTTTGAGGCACGCGTTGTTCTTACGAACTGATGGGCCTAATGAATGAGTTTTAAGGCACGCGTTGTTCAACTCGTCTCACACGAGGAACTGATGGGCCTAAATAATTTGCATACAACTTTGACAATATGTAATACATCACAAACAACAATAGTTACATTCTAGATTAAATCATATAATGGTATAGCACGAGTTTGCATAAGAGAATTAGTTTAAGCGACACATGATACACCCCAAAACATGAATAAAAAGGGGAGTTTGTAAGAATTCACTCACATTGGGTGCGTTCGGTTGATGATGTTGAGTGCACGCGAAGTGGTTTTAACCACGAGTGAAATTAACCTAGATAAATAGCATTTTAGTTCGGTAAGTAACGGATTTTATTAATCTATTTTAGTAGGATTGTTGGGTGTATTTTTGTGAGTTTGAGGCTATTTTCTAACCTTAAAAATGTTATTTTTAAGTATTTTTAATTGATTTTTAATTAAAATAATTAAATAAAAATAATAAAAAAATATTTGATTTTTGCTACAGTTGACTTTGACCGTTGACTTTGACTGACTGTTTGACCGGTTCGAAGGCATATTGTTGTGCGCTGGGTGAGGCTCGAACCCGAGACCTCCCGTACGCGTGCACGCAGCTCTACCAACTGAGCTACGTGTCTAACCCGTCATATATCCGATTTTAATTATATATATATTAATTAGATTTTAAACAGAAATCCTTTATCTTAAAAACGAATTAAATCCAGCGAACCGGTGCGCTCCACAGGTCTCGAACCCGGGACCTGTGGGTTAGCGTACACACAGTCCACCGCTGGACTGTGTGTCTCACTTGGTTATAAACTCGGTTATCAATATACTTAACATATACCTAATTCAATCCGGTTCAGTTTTGCGGAAAAAGGAATTTTTATTAAGGCAGCGTGTGAGGGACAATACTCGAACTCGAGACCTTAGCTTCAAAGTGCACACAGTCCACCGCTGGACTGTGTGTCTAACCCGGTAAATAACTGGATTTTAATTATACTTAACTATTACCGAAACTTCGTCTTCTTCACTGGTTTTCACCGGAAGTGACGACTGACTGATTCGAAGTGTTGATTCAGTTTTCTTAAGCGTTTAATGATCAATTACAGACGAGATAAAAGTAAAAAGGAAAGGAATTAGGCGTGAAAAAGTACCGACTGGTTCTCCTCTGTTTTTCCGGCAGAACTCCGGCGACAGCAAGCTCTTCCGGCGACGAGTGTCTTGAAGCAGAGAATCTTCAGAAAGCTTACAAAGGGTGTGGGTGACTTCGGTATAAGTTTAGGGGGTTCAGTGAAGCTCAGAGATTAAAAACTCGGTTTTCCGGTGACGTAATAAATATTTCGGGCGAGTGAGTTTTCGCCGAGAAAGGGTGCGATTTGAGTGTGAAAGGTTTCTGGCGAGTTGTGGGTGAATTTATAGGGTAGTATCGAGATGTATGGGGTCTGAATTTGGTCTCAATTCGAAGTCAGCCGTTCTCCGGCGGTTATGGCTGATGTCGCGGGGTTCAGACGTCGGTTATAACCGTTGTGAGAGTTAAGTCTTCAGTTAAATTGAGCGGAAACGTATAATAACGGCGAAGTCATCGGGATTTCCGACGACTGCTAATTGGCGCAAATCGACGAATTTGACTTCCGAACTTGAATATTTGAATTAATTGCTTCTTGTTATTAACATAAAATCAAAGCGGCGGAGCGGTTGATTGGCTGAGTGATAAGTTGTTGTTGAGCCGGTTACAGACCCGAGTTCGAAACCCGGCATGAGTAAAACATTTTTATTTTGCGATTTTTATCAGTTTTTCAAAAACTAAATATATATCCCCGCATAATAATTGATTACGTATCGTTTAAAATTATTTTGGGCATTTAATTCGCAATGAAAATTTTAACTGACTGTTCGGTTGATAAACGGAGCGGGTTTGGTAAATCCGTTTTTGACGGATGTTACAGTATCCCCTGCTTTTTAGAAATTTAATCCTGAAATTTAAATAGTGATATATTTGACTAAAAGAATGATGGTGTTTAGTTTGACAGTTACATACTTAGAAGAAATAAGGGTTTAGGTTTTTGTTTGAGGCGGTAACGTTCCTTGTAAAGGTTAAGTATCCTAATACAGGAATCGCTTTTTGTTGCCTACTGTATAAGTATTGTTAAGCAGGAATGATTCGCTAAAATGATATCATGCATAAGAGTTTAGATATGTTTGGAAAAGTATGGTTATATCCTAAGGCAAAACTTCCAATACTACAATCTACACAAATAACCACAACAACTAATAATTGAATCCACATTCTGATAGTATATATGTTTGAATGGTGACAGTTCCTCTCTCGTTTGTTATGATGGAGAGGTTAGTCTATGTAGAAATGGATCACAATCCAATTTCTTTAAATAGTGAGATGATATAAATGTAACACAAATTTCAACCAAAGCAACACTAAATCCTACATGGAACTTCTCATAACCGCCTGATAACGCCTCTGATCCTTTGGCAAGAATACTTATATATAGGAAGTACCAGCGGCGTATCCACCATATTCTTGTCAAATTTTCATTGGTTTTATCAGTGAATTATGATTAGTCCTATAACTCTACAACCAATACATCAAACATAAAATACTGAAATGAAATATATCTGTGCGATCAAGGCTCAATCAAACGGAGCCGATCGTATTGTATGTACTGAAATTGAAATGTCTGTGCGCTCAAGGCTCAATCAAACGGAGCCGAACGTATTGAATGTATTGAAAATGAAATTGTCTGTGTGCTCAAGGCTCAATCAAACGGAGCCGAGCTTATTGCATGTATTGAGAATGAATAACTTAATCACACAAACAACCTATGCATGGAACCTCTCATAACCGCCTGATAATGCCTCCGATCATTTGACAAGAATACTTATATATAGGAAGTACCAGCGGCGTATCCACCATATTCTTGTCAAATTCTTATTGACTTTATCCGCAAGTTATGATTAGTTCTATGCGACTCTACAACATAAACAAACACAACAACCAGCGCTTGAGTCTTAATTCTAATAGTATCCGTGTTTGACAATACCTCTCTCGTTTAATATGATGGAGAGGTTAGTCTATGTAGAAGTGAGACACAACTCAACTTCTTTAAATGATGAAACTGAGATATGTCGTGAAGTATGATGACATGAATATTAAATCAATGAGTATAAAACAAACTGAACTAGTAATTTGCATTAAAATTCTTGGATAAAATTTCCAATTGAGATACGTGAAAATTGAGATAACATAAAGAAAAACATAAAAACTAAGTGGTTGGAGTTGAATCTTGATTCTTGGTGAGAGAAGGCTAGTTAAGTGGTTGGTTTGGACCGTTAATATCTTCAACAGGATTGGTGTTGATGTTATAAACTCTTCCTCTTGCTGGCGGTGGAGCTGGGTTTGCTTGGTTTGCTTGGTTAACTGGGTTTGCTTGAGCTTGGGCGTTTATGATGTTAACCAAACGAGGGCACGTGTTTCTAAAATGGGTAGGGTCGCCACAATTGAAACAGGCTCGAACATATGGGTACATGGGGTTTTGAGGTTGTTGATATGTTTGGATCATGGGTTGAGTAGGGGTTGAGGTTTGGTTTTGAGCGGTGCGGCAAGCTTTGCTCAAATTAGCTTAGCGTCCACAATTCGCACATAGTCGACAGGGTAAAGTAGATGGATGGTGATAGAAACAGGTGTTGCATTGAGGGTGAGGTCCAATGTAAGGTTTCTTATTTGGGTAAGTTGAGTTGGGTGCTACTTGAGCGTTTGGGATAGTTTGAGGAGGTACAACTTGTGAAGCTGGTTGGTTGCGTTGGGTGACGGCGAAAATTTGCCCATCTCGTTTTCTCTTAAAAATAGGTGGTGTAGAGGATTCGGTTCGGGTGGAGTTTGAGGTTTCGGTTGATGCTTTATCCTTCTTCTTCTCCTCTTTGAAATCTTGGTTCCGGATTCGGTTCTCGGTGAGCGCGGTTGCTAGCTCCATTGCTGCTTCCAAAGTTGCAGGCGAGGTACTTATTACAGAGTCTTGAATCTTTGATGGAAGACCACGAATGTAGTGCTCGATCAAACGGTAGAGGGGAGTGAACAAGTTGGGAACCATTTGATTTAGCTCAAGGAATCTCTTGTTGTATGTGGTGTGGTCGCCTTCCTTTTGTTTCAAAGCATGGAACTCATCCTCCAATTTCTTGATTTCGCTTCTTGGGCAAAACCGTCTTGTCATGATTCCCTTCAATTCTTCCCAAGTCAAGGTCATAGTTTCTTCAACACCTCGTTTGGTCTTCTCTGTATTCCACCATGTGAGTGCCGTTCCAAGTAAACGACCGGTAGCATAACGCACTTTGCGATCATCGGGGCAATCGCAATTTAGAAAAGTGTTCTCCATTTCTTCGAACCAATGGAGGAGAGCGGTGACACCTTCAGTACCTTCGTATTTTGGAGGATCGCAGGATTTGAAATGTTTGTAGGTGCATTTAGTGACTGAAAGGTTGACAGTGTTTTGATCCTCTTGTTGGGTTGGGTTAACGGAATTAGCGGTAAGGGCTTGTTGAACTTGAACTACGATGTTGGGTATTACGGTCGCCATTTGCTGAGCGATTTGGGCAGCCATGCGTTCACGGGCTTTTCCTGCTCTCATCTTCCTACGGGCGAGGTTAGAAGACATCTACAAGGAATACATGTCAAGAGTATGAGTTGGATGCCTTTGGAATCGTGGGTCGTGTTTGGAAATGAACGTTCATAAAATAAATATAGAAAAATAACTCTACTACATCCATAGGATGTCTTGGGTTTTGCTCGTAATTGGGCCTTGCATGCCGCCATACTTCACCTTCGTAATCACGTGGGCCCCCATGATTACCGGGTTTTTCATATGGTTCGCATGTGTTAGCCTGGTTATGTACACTAAAACCCGGAGAAAATCGAGAAATATGTAACGTATGATATTCGGAATGTGCCCAGGAATGGACACGGTGACATCTCAAAGTGAGGTTAGTTCGAACAACGTTTGGTGTGGCATGCTTTGGCCTAATAGGTCCGTCGTACTCTCATCGTTAGTCCCCAGGTAGGCAAACTGGTCCGTTATTTTGGATTTATACGAATGCCAACCTAGACAGGACGTCCCGACTACCGGTACTTGTACCCTTCCGGTTACTACATGCCCGTCGCAGAACTTACTTTGATGGGATTTGAAAATTGCAACAAAATCCTTGAATAATGAGAGTATGAAAATGAATTGAATATATGAACATTGATATATGTATAACGAATATGTATATAAGCATGTATGTTTGACTGTAATATGAAACAAATAAATATCACAAGTTTGTATGTAACCACCTAATCAATTAAAATTTAGGCAGACTATAGTATAGGCTCTAAGGGTCTAATAACCTATCCTATATCCCTATAGTCATGGCTCTGATACCAATCTGTCACACCCCGACCCGCAGTAGAAAAAGGTGACCGGGGCATGATTGGGTTATCATCAAAGCTCATGACATTTATTATACGTTTCATATTCATTAATACAATTTAATGGAAATCTACAATAAATGATACAACATGTTCTAACTATCAGTCTAAGCGTCTTGGTTCTCTTCTAAGGCATATTCTATGTTTTCCTTGCTTCAACCTGTTCACCTGTATCATGTGTAAAAAGGTTTTTGGATCAACATAATGTTGGCGAGTGAATCCTATGGAAAAACATTTGAACAAGTTTATCCAATTGATTATGAATAATGTGCATACCACATATGAGTAAATGTAGATGTAAATTTATTCACACAACACATAATATTGAATATTGAACACACATACACCAAATGATTGTTTTGAGGCACGCGTTGTTCGACTCGTCTCCCACGAGGAACTGATGGGCCTAATGAATGAGTTTTGAGGCACGCGTTGTTCCACGAACTGATGGGCCTAATGAATGAGTTTTGAGGCACACGTTGTTCTTACGAACTGATGGGCCTAATGAATGAGTTTTGAGGCACGCGTTGTTCTTACGAACTGATGGGCCTAATGCATGAGTTTTGAGGCACGCGTTGTTCTTACGAACTGATGGGCCTAATGAATGAGTTTTAAGGCACGCGTTGTTCAACTCGTCTCCCACGAGGAACTGATGGGCCTAAATAATTTGCATACAACTTTGACAATATGTAATACATCACAAACAACAATAGTTACATTCTAGTTTAAATCATATAATGGTACAGCACGAGTTTGCATAAGAGAATTAGTTTAAGCGACACATGATACACCCCAAAACATGAATAAAAAGGGGAGTTTGTAAGAATTCACTCACATTGGGTGCGTTCGGTTGATGATGTTGAGTGCACGCGAAGTGGTTTTAACCACGAGTGAAATTAACCTAGATAAATAGCATTTTAGTTCGGTAAGTAACGGATTTTATTAATGTATTTTAGTAGGATTGTTGGGTGTATTTTTGTGAGTTTGAGGCTATTTTCTAACCTTAAAAATGTTATTTTTAAGTATTTTTAATTGATTTTTAATTAAAATAATTAAATAAAAATAATAAAAAAATATTTGATTTTTGCTACAGTTGACTTTGACCGTTGACTTTGACTGACTGTTTGACCGGTTCGAAGGCATATTGTTGTGCGCTGGGTGAGGCTCGAACCCCAGACCTCCCGTACGCGTGCACGCAGCTCTACCAACTGAGCTACGTGTCTAACCCGTCATATATCCGATTTTAATTATATATATATATTAATTAGATTTTAAACAGAAATCCTTTATCTTAAAAACGAATTAAATCCAGCGAACCGGTGCGCTCCACAGGTCTCGAACCCGGGACCTGTGGGTTAGCGTACACACAGTCCACCGCTGGACTGTGTGTCTCACTTGGTTATAAACTCGGTTATCAATATACTTAACATATACCTAATTCAATCCGGTTCAGTTTTGCGGAAAAAAGAATTTTTATTAAGGCAGCGTGTGAGGGACAATACTCGAACTCGAGACCTTAGCTTCAAAGTGCACACAGTCCACCGCTGGACTGTGTGTCTAACCCGGTAAATAACTGGATTTTAATTATACTTAACTATTACCGAAACTTCGACTTCTTCACTGGTTTTCACCGGAAGTGACGACTGACTGATTCGAAGTGTTGATTCAGTTTTCTTTAGCGTTTAACGATCAATTACAGACGAGATAAAAGTAAAAAGGAAAGGAATTAGGCGTGAAAAAGTACCGACTGGTTCTCCTCTGTTTTCCGGCAGAACTCCGGCGACAGCAAGCTCTTCCGGCGACGAGTGTCTTGAAGCAGAGAATCTTCAGAAAGCTTACAAAGGGTGTGGGTGACTTCGGTATAAGTTTAGGGGGTTCAGTGAAGCTCAGAGATTAAAAACTCGGTTTTCCGGCGACGTAATAAATATTTCGGGCGAGTGAGTTTTCGCCGAGAAAGGGTGCGATTTGAGTGTGAAAGGTTTCTGGCGAGTTGTGGGTGAATTTATAGGGTAGTATCGAGATGTATGGGGTCTGAATTTGGTCTCAATTCGAAGTCAGCCGTTCTCCGGCGGTTATGGCTGATGTCGCGGGTTCAGACGTCGGTTATAACTGTTGTGAGAGTTAAGTCTTCGGTTAAATTGAGCGAAAACGTATAATAACGGCGAAGTCGTCGGGATTTCCGACGACTGCTAATTGGGCGCAAATTGACGAATTTGACTTCCGAACTTGAATATTTGAATTAATTGCTTCTTGTTATTAACATAAAATCAAAGCGGCGGAGCGGTTGATTGGCTGAGTGATAAGTTGTTGTTGAGCCGGTTACAGACCCGAGTTCGAAACCCGGCATGAGTAAAACATTTTTATTTTGCGATTTTTATCAGTTTTTCAAAAACTAAATATATATCCCCGCATAATAATTGATTACGTATCGTTTAAAATTATTTTGGGCATTTATTTCGCAACAAAAATTTTAACTGACTATTCGGTTGATAAACGGAGCGGGTTTGGTAAATCCGTTTTTGACGAATGTTACACTTATTCTGTTGTGGAGATTTCTTTGGATTCTTCTTATTTTGTTTAGACTGCAAGTCTTGTTCAGAAATATCCCCAACCTTTCCAAAAGCTTGGCTAGCATGGTCAAAAGCATATTTTTCACATTTGCCATTAGTGACCGGCTTAACAAAAGCATTTTTCACAACATTAGCCTTTTGAGGGCTATTGCTGTCTACTGATGATTTTGGAGAGCTTGATTGTTCTTGACGTTTGGACTTCTGCTTTCTTCGTCTCCGATTTGCTCGTTTTTGCTCTTTTATCTTGCTCTGAACCTTTTCATCAGAAACAGAAGGTTCAGACTGTTCAGTTCGCACACTTGGAGCCTTGTTCACATAAGCTCTCTCTTCATCAGCTTTGATAAAGTCGGAGAGTCCTGGTTTATCAGATGAAGAGCCAGACACTCCAGCTGAATCATTAGAAGAGTCAACAGCACCAGATTGTTCCCGTGTGTCTGACGTATAATCACTGGGTTTGCCGTACACCATATGATATGCTTTCTCAATATCTTCATCGGTTTCAGGCATTGTTGTGTAGTTGTGATTATACGGTGGGGACAACCTGATTGAATCCCAAACCCTTCCCTTTGTTCCCCTTATATGTCAGCTGCACATTGCACACGTCTTGAACAATCTTGCTGGATGTATCAAAGTTCTTTATATTCACTCCGTTTTGTTGATAATTTCCAGTAAGAAGTCCCAGCTCAACTATTACCAAGTCGCATTTCGTGGTTTTTTATTCTAATCTGGTTTTGTAATTATGGACCCAACATTTCTGTTGATTTACGTCCAGGTGGAGCTGAGCTATATCTTTCTTTTGTGCTTCAACATTTTCCTTGAGTACCTTGTTGCTTTCTCGAAGGCTGATGCACTGAGCCATTGCAATGTTGTATTCATCGGTCATTTTGGAATTAAGAGCCCGGAATTGAGCAACCCTATTCCTACAAGGTTTAGTGCACAAAAGATAGTTGACTGTGTCAATGGGCGAGCTTGATTTGTCAGCGTGAGTTTGGGCTTGAGGTCGAGTTTGGGGTGCTGGGCTGCTGATTGGTGCTTCTGTGCTTGAGGTTTCTGCTCAGACACTTCTTCAGGATTAGACTCAGTTGATTTTGCATATAGATCTTGGATATCTTGGTTTGATTGTAAATGATCCCATAAGCAGGAAACAAGGAGTCGTTATCATCACCCAATAAGTTATCCATCGCATTTTTACTTCCTCTTTACGCCTCACACATTCAAGCAGACGCATCACATAGTTAGCAACCGGATCAACATTGTAGTCTCCGATAAACTCATTCAGCTTTTCCTTCACTTCATCCCGCAGGCTTGGGTTTTGATTTTATGCTGGACTGAGAGCTATGTTCGAGTGCTGAGCTTGGGCTGCAAACTTCCTCGGATAATCGAAACTGGACCATAAGCACGATAAAAAATGTCTGAAAACTGTTTTTACCAAAATGTACCGTTAGACTCATCTCGACGATACAAATCCAATGATATATAAATGTCCGATAGTGATTTTTTTTTAAATCACACGACTCTAACCGTGCAGACGGTTTGTTAAGATTGTATGTGAATCAAATTCTGTGCACGAAAATGTTTAACTCCGGTTACATCAGCTGGTTAACTTTCCACCTTTTTGGGTACAACTCGGAACAGTACTAAATTCGAAACAGTAAGGAATAACAATCCGAGATGGAATCTCAAACAGTGATCCGAGATGGTGATTCGGAACAGTTCCGAGATGGAATCCGAGATGCACTGTTTCAGTCCGAAATGAGAATCCGGAACAGTAATCCGGAATGCTATCAGATACACAGCAACAGTGAGAATCCGGAACAGTAATCCGGAATGGATGATCTTCTTCGTGTTCTTCGTGATCTTCAACGACTTTGAATCCGAAATTCAACAAATTAATCCGAAATCAATCCGAAATTAAAGATTTTAATCCGAAATACTTGAATCTTGATCCGAAATGCTGCAGAATTATCCGAAATCTGTCCGAAATGAAACCAGAAAATCTGAAATCCTTGAATGTTGATCCGAAATGCTTGAATCTTCTTCGTGTTCTTCGTGTTTTTCAGTAGAAACCGAACAGAATCATGTAATATCATATCTGAGCCTGGAAAACATGTTCAACAGGCTCTGATACTACTTGTAAGTCCCAATAATCTGGATCTATCAACGATATCACACAATCACTAAGGATGGGCGGAATCCAAACTTGGTGATCTTCAAGAAAACCCGAAATGATGGAGAACAATGCGAAATTACTTTAACACCTTGTACACGATTCTATTACTTGAACAAGCAAAATCGTCTGGTACAGGATGAAGGTTCTCTAGAGAAAACCTAATAGTCTACCGTAAAAACGTAACCCTAGAAATAACATAAGCTTAGCTTATATACCTAGGGTAAGGCATAACCCTAATGGGCTTGCCTGGCCCAAATGGCCTATGACATGCCCAAATGATCTATAAAGGTCCAAACCTAACACAAACTAACACCGTTAAGCCCAGTTAGCTACCATAGACCGTTGCGTATATTTGATGCGTCAGTCTCACACTTCTAGGACCTAACATTGATCTTCGGGTGAAGCTTGGAGGGTTGGTATAGTGTGTCATCTATCCTTTTTCTATACTTATGTTGGTTTTTGTCGTTAAATTGTCCTTTTGTACAGTTAAGCTCTTTTAATCCTCAAAATCAAAAGTATACAAAGAAACACACTTTTTCCAATATTAGTAATAAAAAGGGTCGATTTTATATCGTATTTGATATAATTTATATGTTGTATTTGGCGCATATCGCTGGCGTTAAAGATTCACCGAAGGGTAATAGGTCGCTTGAGTTGACGGTTTGTTGCAGTGGAGTTGTATGGTGGAGATGGAGAGGGGTGGTTGATCAGGGGGTGATGAATGTGGTGGTGATGGTTGGGAATGGTGGTGACGCAATGAATTAGTTGGGTTTGTTGAAGTGGGTCGGTTATGTTGCTTCTTGTTCATGTGGTGGTCATAGTTGGGAATGGTGGTGACGCCATTGTTGTAGGGTTGCAGGTGGAGGTGGGTGGTCATTGTTGCAAGCTTGCTGGTGATGATAAATTGAAGAGGAATGGGAAGTGAGGATGGAGCCCACGTGATATATTTCTTTATTTCATTTAGTTATAAATATTCATATATACTTTAATTATAAAATATTTTCTTATATAAAGGGTATTTTGTCCCTTTACAAGGACTTAACTAAATAAGTTAAGAGTCATCTACTTAGAGTACTATTCGAGTAATAGATAAGTAAACCACATATATTGTTTTAAAAAGTTAAAGACTAAAGATAAAAAAATGGCAAAACAAAGAAACCATCCACACAATAAACTCTTCTTTCGTCTTTTTATTAAATTTCTTAGTTAACATGAAATCTACTACTTACCCCAGTATTTTTTTGTTCATTTACATTTTATTATTTTAGAACTTATGCAGTTTCTATTTTTATCATATTGATGACTGAGATATAAATTACATATTGCATATTAATATAAAACTGAAAATTAAATACACAGTTGAAAAGTTTACTCGTTATATGTTAGTTGGATCCAAAATTGAAAACGAGTAATGTTTACATTATTTAAAACTAACAGCTTTATACATGTCTAATTCTTAAGTTACATGAAAGATGTTTATTATTATCTATCATTTTCCATTAAAGTTAACAAAATCTGCATTGATATTGTTAATTGCATCATACATGTTTTTCGTACCATTTGTACAAAAATAGTAACACCATATTTGCAACTGCCCTGAAACATATAATATTTATCATAATATATATATTTATATTAATTACGAGAGTCTTTTAATAATATTGAAAATTACATTGATTTTATAGGTAAAGATTAAATCTACAACAGTCAGGGTGAGTTGTCTACTTCTTCCTTGGTCCCGCCCGGTGAAAGGCCCTTCTATCTTTCAATATTATTAAAACTATCATAAATATATTATTAAAGGACTGTCATAAATAGATCATGATGTCACTTATCATGGAATTAACCATGCAATTTCTTACCCTCGATCTACTTCACCATGAAAGATTGGATTTCAATTCAGTGTTGATATTTCAGTATACAATTTAGATCAGTGTCACTTCATTTCATCATTCTATTTAAATTTTAACAATCAGACAAACATATCGTAAAATATATTATTCGTAAGTTAATTAGAGTTTAAGAATTGTGAGACGAGGACAAACTTTAATTCGGTCCAAAAGATAGATCATTCTCAGAAAAAACCCAGCTCAACATACTTATATTTAAATATAAATGAATTTAAAACAATTACTTGTATTCATTAAAACAGGCAGAAGCAGATGGATAACCTTCTATTTTGTTTTATAAAAACTAGACCTGTAAAAGAAGTGGATGTTTTATTCGACGGAAAGTTTGTTTATGTTCGTTTATTTAATAAATGAAAAAAAATTTTGTTCATTTAATTAAACGAACAGACATGAAGACATGATTTGTTCATTCATTTATGTTCGTGAATGTTCGTTTATGTTTATTTATTTACATTTTTATATTTGTTCATTTATGTTTATTTTAATTTAAATACATAAGTAGTTACATTTATATAAATATTAAACGTAAAAAGGGACTTTCGATCAGCTTATATGAATATAAATAATTGATAATTGGGTTTTCTAGCTAGTAATAGAAATAGGTTGTCCAGTGGAATTTCTCGTAATTTATCAATAATTTATATAAAAAATTACTTTATGATTGTTTATTTTTAGTATATTATGTTCATTTGTGTTCATTTATATTTCTTCAATCATGTTCATTTGTGTCGTTTATTGTTTGATAAAGTATGTTCATTTGAGTTTGTTCGCTTACGTTCATGAACTGTTTGTTTAGGTTTTAAACGAACACACACAAACATGCTCATTTTTATAATAACCGAACATGTACAAAAAAATGCATTCAATTGTCCGTGGTCGTGTTCAGTTAAAGTTAAATGAACAAACACGAACATGTTCGTATTCGTTCGGTTCATTTACAGATTATTGTTAATTTTTAACATTCTTTACATAGTTCAACATAAAATTTTGACAGTTAACACACACACTTTGTAGGTGTTTAACCGGTAACCTTTTTCGTTATGAAATACACTACCTACCATTATGATGTCCCGTTTAAAAATTGGACCAAAACAAAGTTTGTCACCAAAACAAAGTATGTCCCATTATATATTCTTACATTTTCAAAGAGGATAAACATGGTATATTCTTACCTTTTCAAAGAATCTTACATTTTCAAAGAGAATAAACAGTAATATCTAAAAACTTACATTTTCAAAGAGGATAAACATTGTATATTCTTACATTTTTAAAGAGGATAAATAGTAATATCAAAAAATTGTATATTCTTACATTTTTAAAAATATCAAAAAATATTTTTTATTTATATTCTTACATTTTCAAAGAAGATAAACAATAATATCCAAAATATATTTTATTTTAATTTTACTATATTTCTTGCATTTTCAAAGAGGATAAACAGTAATATCTGAAAATATATTTTATTTATATTTTTACATTTTCAAAGAAGATAAACAATAATATCCAAAATATATTTTATTATAATTTTGCTATTTATGTATCAAGCAAAATAACTAATAATAAATTATTATTTTATTGTTATTGTTTTACTTTACTTTTACCAATAATTTTTGTTATGTTCTTCTTTACTGTATTATTATTATTATTATTATTATTATTATTATTATTATTATTATTATTATTACTTTTAAGTATATTTTGTTTTTCGTTTATAACTTTATATACTTGAATGAGTCAAATATAGCCGATTTTGTTTCTTTATCGTAAGAAATTGGCCGATACCATCTGAACTACATCGGTACTGGTACCGTATTTCTTTTTATAGTTTTCTTGACGTGGCGGTATAAAGTTTGTCGAAAATAGAGTTGTATTCGCAATACAGTAATTTTTATACCGTAGCGTTAACGAGTGCCAGTACGATAACTTTAGCGTCACAAATCGAATCGTTACCAGCCGAAGAAGATCGGTACCGATATTGACATTCGTCTTTATGTTTTTCTATCGATGTAAAACAAGTGTCGATATCTTCTTGTGCGTATCTCTTTCGGTTGCTATTCTGAGTGTTTATACCGTATCTGACCGAAATGTTACTGATCGAAACCCGCTGTGAAGCGCGCGAAATCCCTCTAGTTTGAAACAATTCACTAATCATTTAGTAAATTGGACTAAAACAAAGTATGATCATATGGTTAGTGCATTAAAAATTATTACATGTTTACTATATGAAAATTAAAATTGACAAACAACATCAGTTACAAAAAAATGATGTCAACATATTCATCAAATGTACATATTCATGAATGAAAACAGTATATAATAATTAACAGAACTATGTGATAATTATCACACTTCCTAAGAAAACTTAGATAATTGTCATGTTCACGTATTCTTACCGACTAACTTGATTAATTTTTCTGTATTTTTTTTAAACAAAGTGAATGGTTAATATGTCTATGTCAAGCGATAATAGTTTAAAGTAGATAATAGTTTAAAGTATTTTTAACTCGAAGACGTAATCATTATAAACGGTTTAAAATCAACGCTTTGAACTTATAAGAGCATGTACATAAATTTTAATTGCCAAAATAAGCTACTAAACTTAAGAGCTATAAATTATCATTTAATAAATACTAATAGGAATAAATCGTTTAAAAAGTGTCATCATTCTAGCACCGCATAAAACTAGACTCAAACTAGCTACATTGTTATATTTGTAGTTAGCCTCACCTCTTACCTTTGATTTCCTTCCCTCTTTAAGTATTAATGTTGATGATCAACTTAGTGAAATGAAATAATTAGTAATTTTATTTAGAGTAAACTATAATTTTCATTTATATGGTTTAATTACTTTTGTGAGTTTCGATCAAAAGGTTTACTATTTCGCATCTGGGTTATTGTGCTTTTCAAGATCTTGTCTATATTGTCCAACTGACTAACCCCATTCATATTCTATCGCTAAATCATGGACAATCTTGTCATTTTACTTATTTGTTTATTTAATCATTTTTAACCCCCTTTTATTTTTATTATCTTCATCCTTAAAACCCATTCATTTGACCACCACTAGTCATCACCACAACATGGAACCTTCACCACCCACAGACCACCACTATTTTCAAAGCTCACCACTGCCACCACACCCAACTCGTTGCCATGAAACCACTACCATCGCCATCAGAATTTTGGCATCAAAGTTTCACCACCATCACTCAGGCTCCACTCGAATCAGATTTGCAATCCAATCAAATCCCTAGAATGGAATTTTGTTTTTCAATCGAAACCTTCAATCAAACTAGGTTGAACACAACTTTATGACCGACACATACTACAAAAATCGACTTGGCTTCTGATTTTCACACATTGATGTGTGTCGTCGTGCTGCCAGAGATCATTTGGTGGTGATTTGATAAAGACTGGCACGATGAATGGTTGACGATGGTACGAAGGTTATGGTTGTGACGGACGGTTCAGGTGGGGCGATGGTGGTGACTGATTGTTCTAGTTGGTAATTTGCTAAGGGTTCATCGTTGTAACAATTGTTGATGGTGATTTATTATCTCAAAAGGCATCCACAATGTTTAATGGAGAGTAAGATTATCATGGTGGCAGAATACACCATTTTCTTTCGTGATCTATGACTTTAGTGTGACACCCGGTGAATATGAGAAATTATTGGTACGTTTAATTAAACTTGTTTTATTTTAGTTATGTTCATTAGGCTTAATTATTATTAGTTAATTCTTTCAAAGCCCATTCAAATGAATAGTGTTACATTTAGTGATCCTTGGTGATTACCACATCACGTAGCGATAAACTCTCCGTAACAAACGTTGGTGATAACCAGGTTAATATTAAATAACCAGATTGTTCCAATATACTTGGAATACTATATATGCAGGAAAAGAAGTCGAATTTTGACACGAAAACATCTGTTGTGTTTTCGTCGAGAAGATTCCCGAGATAGCACCATTTAAATCGATTTTCAAGTTTATGGGCGAGCTACCGATAAAGAAAGCATTAACTGATCAACAAAAAGCCTATCAATCTTATGTGGAAAGATTTTGGGGACATGCCAAGTTTGTACCGGAACTAAAAGTTGTACGATCATTCGTACAAGTCGGAAATGAAGATAAAGAGGTCCTGATAACTGAGGCATTGATTCGAAGGGTCCCTGATTTTAAAGATAAAGACGAAGATCCGATGATGTATTCCGAATGAATGTGCATAGGCGGCTTTTACAGAATGGGATACAAAGAATTTCTGAATACATCTTTCAATAAAGCATTCTTGGGCAGACCATACAAGTTTTTTGTGCATTCTGTGATCTCCGCCCTAAGTCACAGGAAAGGAGGGGGAGATGCGTTGGTTGATTATCAAATGTGTATGATAGCTGCACTTGCGTTGAACAAACCTTACAACTTCACAAGAACGATATTTGAACAGATGAAGTTGAACATCAAGAAGGACAAGTTTTTACAATATCCTAGGTTTGTTAAGATGATGCTCGATGATCAATTTCCTAACCTGGCGAAAGATAAGAAAGATTTGTTTCCGCTGGACCACATTTCAGATCTATCTTTAAACCGATTGAATCAGTGTTTGAAGCAAACAACAGAGCCAGTTGCTAGAAATTTCTTTGGCGCATTCAAGGATAAGAATTACAAGGCACCACCGAATGATAAGTGGAGAAACGATGAAAGTAACTCTGACAATGAAGATGTTAAGTTTGATGGTTATATTCCGAAAAGGGGTGTTTGGTATGAGAAGGAAGATACGAAAAAGAAGACTACTCCAAAGAAGAAAGTCCAAAAGAAAAGAAAAGAAAAGAAAAGTAGAGACTTTACTTATAGACGAGGCAAATGATGAAGAAGCGGAAGTGAACGTGAATGTTGAAGTGGAATAGAATGTCGAGGTTGAAACAAATGTTGAGGACAAGGTATTTTCTGCGACATCAGACCAAGAGCGTGATGATGTGAATGTTGTAAACATTGCTGCTGAAGTTGAGAAACAAGCTTTTGGAGACAACAATGAAGAAAGTTATGATGAAAGCATTGATCCTAAAGCAAGAGGTGCAGCTGAAAACATAGAGTTGAAAAAGAAAAAGGCTTTGGGCAACGACGATGAAATTTATGTGCCTTCAGAGCCAGAAGAGATTATTGAGCGGCCAGCTAAAAAACCAAGAGGGTTAAAAGCAAGCCTACTGATGTTCAGAAAAAGGCAACAGGGTGTCTTGCAGTCAAGAAAGCAAGACGCAAGTATAGAAAGAGGAAGACTCATGAGATAGAATTTGTACAGCCTCCATCACCACCATCAACACAACATCAACCATCACCACCATATCAAGTTACACCACCACATCTTACTTCACCACCAAAACAACCAACACCTTATGTACATCAACGATCAACACCTCAATTTGCTACTAGAAGATCTTTACATGATCGTTTTCCTGATGACTTCGGTGATATTACATTCATAGGTGGATTTGATGTAGATATCTTCTATGATAACAGGGTTACCGATAGGGAGAGCAAAATGAAATTACAATAGGATAGAATTAAACAACTTGAAGCTGAAAATGTGCAGCGATTTTCATTACTTACAAGTGTTATTGCTGAGAACAAGATACTTCATACAGTTGTTAAAGATCTAGAAGTGGAAAGTTAGTGAATGCTATTAGTTTGATGTGTTATACAAAGTGTTAGAGAAAAGATTCAACATAAACTTCAACGCAGAGTATGATGCGATCAAGATTGAAGAAGCAAAGGTTAGAGCTGGAGAAAGAGCAATGAAAGCTGAAGCTGAAGCAGCAGTTGCAGGTAAAGGAAAGAACAAGATGGATGATATTCAAGTTATTATACCTACTGAGCCTGAACCTTTAGTGAACTGTGTGTTAGTTGGTGAACCTATTGATGTTACTAGGATTTCTACTAAACAAAAGTACTTGGATAGGAAAAAGATAGAAGTAGAGATTGATGCTGAGGTAGATGGTTATGAGGAGGAGGATGATGACGTAGATATTGGTGGAGGTGATAAAAAGAATGATGATGATAACACCTAGGGTTGTATAAGTTTGAGAGTTCTGGATGCTAAGATGAACGAATCGTTTGATTATGATGCTTATCTGAACGATGACACGAACAAACAAGATGATTCTCAAAGACAGGGGAGACGAAAGATCCGGTTAACAATGTAGAGCAGTTAGGAATCTTCACAGTGTTCCACCTATAATAGTTGTTCCTGACTTGCCACAACCTTAAATCTTCTATCTCGAACATGGTGTTGAAGAGGGTGAATATGTTCATAACTACACCAAAGAGGAGATTGCTGAAATGTTAGGGGTTGATGAGAGTTCCTTTGATTTCGATTTCGATTTCGAAAATGAGCTGACAACGTCAGTACTTCTAAGCCTGAAGATTATGTACACAAGTACGTGGCTAATGTTGATATCATGATATTGTTGTCGTGGAGGATAATTCTGATGACGAAACTATCAAGTATTCTTGAGAAAATACAGATGACTTCCCAACCTTCCAAGAAATGTTTGCTAAAGAAACAAATGATTTATTGAAAAGAAGAGTTGAAGAGATTGTAAAGGATGGAAATGTGCCTAGACGTTTATCAAAGGAAAGGATTGTTGAAGCTAAAAAGAGATGGTTTAAGGAACTACCCAAAGAATGAAAGTTTCGATGACCGCTAGCCTTCTTCACTCATAATCAGGATAAGTCATTGGGAGACATACTAAGCTAGGGTTAGATTCCTGAACAAGATGTGTATGCAGTAAAGAGAGAGTTTGGTGTGTAGTATTTTCTACACTTGAGCGATATCAAGACGTTGCCATGGTGGGACGTTGCAGAGTTGGTGCAATAAATTCAATCAACTATTTAATGAAGTTTCATGATTAGAGGCTATGGAAGTTGATTAAATATGAAGCTACTCAAGGTTTTAATCACTGGAAACCGCACATACCTAAGAAGAAAATCAAGATAGATCCAGTTTCGAAGGAGAAGGATGTAACGTTGATTATAAAGCAGCCACGGGCGATGAAGAATATGCCTTTGATGAAGATTGAGCAAGATTTCTATGAATTCTTCAAAATGGTGGCAGTATGATATTGAAACAGGGAAGCAGCGATTGTGTTTAAGGCTTGTTAGAGCTTTTGAGATTGTTGGTACTTGGTTTTATTAGGTTTTGGATTGTTTTGCTTTAGTTTATAGTGTTCTAGAAAGTTCAGGGGCTAAAAGTGAAATTTATGTAATGTAAGCTAGACATGGCGTATTTGTGTTTCTAGCGTATTTAATAAATGCGCCAGACAGTCAGTGTGTATATATATGTTACTAATGGAAAACCCTAGCCCAGGTTCTTAGACAAGTTTTAGTGATTTCTCTTGTGTTGTGATTCATGTTTTTGTGCTAAATCTGAATACCCAGGTGCTTTTAGTGTGTATATCATTTGGGATTACATAAACAACACTTGTTGTTTGATCCAAACAAGAATCTTTATCTTCATCTATTGGTTTTTCTTAACTTTTTCTCATTCAAACACTTATTCAATAGGTGTTTGGGTGTTAACAATCAAACCACTGGATCCGGATACCATTGGGACTCACAATTTGGTATCAGAGTCTTTGTGCTCTTGATTGTTTGAGTTTTTGTTAAGATTCTTCAAGTTTTGAAGGTTTTCCAAAAGTTTTCAAAGTTTCAAGGTTTTTCAAATTTTTAGACTTAAAATGGCTTGATCGGGTGTGATTTAGGTGGATGTAAATTAGTGTTTTGGTGAAAATTTGGGTTATTTTGGTACAAAGAAACATGGATTTTGAGTTGTTTTTGAGTGATTACAGGGTTTTTGTTCATATTTAAACCCTGTTTAGCGCATTTAAACTTGAAGTCAATGTAGAAAAATTTGAATACAACATTTTTAAGTTGAAGATCGTGTAATTGATTATTACGCCGGTAATCTACCTGCGTAATTGTTGAATATGAGCGAAATAGTGTCAGCGTATTTAATCGAAGGCGACTTCGAAGTCAGTGATAAAGATCCACAACTATTTTCTCATAGTGATCAGCGTACTTAGCCAGACTCATGTGTGTTTTGTTTGTGTCAGCGGATTTTGCTATTGTCGCCGGTCTAAGAACTCAAGAACCATTGGCATAATTATTGAAATTCAGTGTATTTGATAACCACAAGCGAAATTAACCCTAATCAGCGAAATTGAACCCAGAACCTTAACGAACCAGCTTATTTAACCTCTAATCAGCAATTTGAACTTAAAATCATACCAAAATGTCACTTAATCACCTAAACTTGATCGCTCAAGCCGAACTTGAAACTGGAACTGTAACTAGGCTTCCAAAGTTGAAAGGATCTAAGGACTTTAGTAGCTGGAAGAACAGAATCAAGGCATTCCTTGGACCTCATGTTCCGATGGTAATGCGTGACGATGTTCGTACAGTTAACGAAGATCCCACAACCTTCACTGATGAAGATAGGGCATCGATCACTATGAAGGCAACCAAGAACTGATGAATAACAAGAGAGATATGGTTTAGAAAGAATATGATATGTTTGGAAGTGTTCGAGGTGAAAGTTATCAGATCATATCAGTCATTTTTTGGATGTGTTAACAAAAATGAAGAAAGTTGGTAATCCTGTTGCCAACTATGCTTCAATCAAGAAACTTTTGGACTCTCTTCCAAAAGAATGGAGCTTACAGTGCATGATGTTCAAAAGAACTTTCTTGACCAGGACAACTCTAGTCACTCTTTCAGATCTGATCAACACTCTAAAGGCATTTGAAATGGACGTGCTCAAGAGAGAGTTGAATCAAGCATGATACTCTCAAAAAATTCCGTCCAATCCACTGCTGCTGTTGCTCCCAAGAACATGGCATTCCTTGCCCCCATAACCTCCGGTGGTTTAAGTTCTTAAAGTGCTAACGCATTTTACATTAATGCTTCTACAAACTCTTCAAATGCTCCACAGTCTAACGAGAAGACTACTGTGGTCGGTGATGCTCAAGCACTCAATATATCCACTGAACATGTTGCACTGTTTAACACTTTCCTGATTAGCTATGAAGCACTTATGTTAGGTGAGCTGAAATGGGATTTCCTTTCTGCTGAAGATATTGTACCAAGTGGATCTAGATGATATGGAGGAAATGGATCTAAAATGGCAAAAAGCAATGATCACCTTAAGGCTGAAGAAGTTATAAGACAAGACAGGAAAGATGTTGTCACTTGGAAAAGCTGGTTTCGACAAGTCAAAGATGCAATGCTACAATTGCAAGAATTTGGATCACTTCAAAAGAGACTGTCTGTTGCCAAAGAACAAAAACGCTGATACTACCCCAGCTAGTAGGCCAATTGCTATTGAAGGAAATGACAATGCTGCTGCAAATACTCCAAAGGCTCTGGTGATGGAAGACTATGATTGGGCGGATGAGATTGCTGAAGCAAAGGAGGAAGCTAATAAAGCTTTGATGGCAAAAATATCCAATGAATCAAAGGTAGTTGATAAGGCTCCAACGACCAAGATATCTACTAAAACGGCTCCACGTCTTTCAAACTTTTTAAGTAACATAAATGCAGGTATTCCCAAGGGAAAACGTCTACTGACAAAGGACTGAAAAGCATCATCAACTCAACCAAGTTGGAAGCTAGCAAAGGGAAGAAAGAGGATGAAACATTGAAGTCAAAAGAGAAGAGTCAAGAGACTAGCAGCAGTGCAAAGAAAGAAAGGGATCAAGCTCCTACTGCAGCAATGAAAGCTGAATCCGCCAAAGAAAAGGAGTGGTAAACAGCATACCCTACGAATTTAAAGCAAAATTGTGCTCAAAACCATGTATCAACGTTGTGGCTCACTATAAATCTCTCAACCGTGACCTAATTAAAGAAAAAGAAGTTTTGCAATTTAAAGAAGAGTTAAAACTGAATGAAGCTGCATACGAGAGAAAGTTGAACTCAACTTTAGCTGAAATACAAACTTTAAAGGAGTTCGTTTTCAGAAAAAATTTCATTATAAATGATTTAACTAAAAAACTAGAGAAATCTGAAATTAAGAACACTAAATTGCAACTCAGTATTGATAAATGGAATGTTAGCAAAAAGGCACTGGTTGATATTAAAAATTGCCAACAACCAACATACGTGAAAGATGGCATTGGGTACAAAAACAAGCTTGGGAATGAAAGAAGAATCTTTCTAGCCCCTTATAACAAGAACTATGTACCCATGCCAACTCCTCATCCAGAAAATGAGTTAATTGATAAAAATGATTTGGATGCTCAAAGTGTTGATTGTGAAAATAACAAACATACTAATGTTTCTATAAGCAATGCAGATGCAATTGAGCGCGAGGAAGATGTGTGCGATGTGGAATGTGGAGGCACAAAAATAGAGATAGGGTATTCAGGCAACAGTTAACCTACGATTAACTAGTTTGCCTGGAACTGTGGTAAAACAAACAAGACTTTTATTCCAAATGAATGTAATAATTTAACTAGGACGGATGACTATATTAAACCTAGTCTATATATTCAGGATTACTGTAACAGGCATGTGCTTAAACATATGACCCGCAACCATGAGAATGTAGTGGTTGAATGCGTTGACTTGAAATCTCCTTTTTGTGATGAAATGTTGTGGTTGAAACATTGCAAAAGCAAAAAATTTCTGAACCTGCACAAAATTTTGTCAAAAGTTTCACAGAGCAGTTTGATAATTTTAAGAAATTAGTCAAAAACTTAGTTAATACAACATGTTTTTGGAAAAGAAAAGAAATATTTTCATCCAAAATAACGATAGATTAAAAATGAAGCAAGTCTAGGTTCCAAAATCTAACTAACTTGTATATACATCTTATTTGTTGTTGTATAACAGAATAAACTGCAAAAATGGCTTCGAATGCTCATGGAATACATCTTGCATGTGGACAGTGGATGCTCAAGGTATGCAACCGATTTAAAGGAACTACTGAAGAACTTTCAATTCATCGATGACGACTTCATATCTTTTTCCAGAGATGAAAAGGGTGGGAAGATTGTTGGAATTGGAGACGTTGTTTCTAAAGAACTTACGTTGGAAAATGTCAACTATGTCTAGAATGGTGCTACAATCATATGAGTGTATCACAAATCTATGACAAAGGAATATCCGTGCTGTTCAATGACGTAGAATGTCTCTTTCTCAAGCCCAAATACTCAGTTCCTGCCGAGATGATTATGCTTATAGCTCCTCGTCAAAACTACACCTACGTCCTCAATATGAAAAACGCTGAAACCAATGAGAAAATGACATGTTTCATCTCAAAGGCGTCAGAATTGGAATCATTGCTTCGGCACATGCGTTTGGGGCATGTGGATTTCAAAAATATGAATAAACTTAGTAAGAGGTTTACCGATAAAAGAATTTCCATTTTCAGAAAAGTGTATTGCATGCGCCCAAGGCAAGCAACACAAAAAGCCGCACAAGTCCAAAGCAGTGAATACGATAACCGCACCATTGCAATTGTTGCATATGGCTCTTTTCGGTGTCACTAGTGTTAAAAGTTTAGCTAAAAGATCTTATTGCTTGGTGAATACAGATGATTTTTCTCGATTTTCATGGGTTTTCTTTCTTGAAGCTAAAAGCCAAACTGCATCGATTCTACAGGCTGTCATTCCTATGATCGAGAACGTCATCAAACTGAAGGTCAAGTCAATCAGAAGTGATAACGGACCTGAATTCAAAAATCAAATGTTTATCTCGTTCTGAGAGGAAAGGGAAATTCGCCTTCAGTACAGTGCCGCTAGAACTCCTCAGCAAAACAGTTGCGGAATGAAAGAAACACTCATTGAGGCTACTCGATTATGCTCGTAGACTCCAATCTACCCATCATCTTTTGGGTGAAAGCAGTTAACACAACATGCTATGTTTTGAATCGAGTACTCATTGTTAACCCTCTTTGAAAAACTGCCTATGAACTTCTTTTCAAACGAAAGCCTCTGATAGATTTCTTTAGACCATTTGGATGCTCATGTACACTTCTCAACACTAAAGATAGTCTTATCAAGTTTGAAGCAGTCGGTGATGAGTGTTATTTCATGGGATATTCATCTACTCAAAAGGCGTATAGAGTCTATAACAAACGAACCAAGATGGTGCTCGAATCATACTAAGTCGACTTTCTAGAAGGAAACTACACCATTACTTGAAGTTCTCCGATTGGTTTTACGATGTAGATGTTGTTTTCAACACCTTCGACATTCCTGAACCTATTTCTGAAACCCAACCTACTGAAACCATTCAAGTTGAACCATTGTTTGACTTGTCAGACTTTGGATTCACCCCTTTCACAACTCGTTTTACTCCAGCTTCAGTCGATCCAATCCTTCCCGTCGAAGAAGTTAGTGGTGACACTACGGATGAGAATGTATCCGCAAATGATGCTTCCTCTTCTAGACGAATGTGGATGAACCAATTCAAGAAGACATACCTCCAATCATCTATGTCGATGAACACTTCACCAATCTACCTCAAAAAATTGAAACCCATACCAATGTAGGTTTAAAGATCAATCGAAATCACCCCATTCAAAACATAATAGGTCCGGTTGAAGATGGCGCACGAACTCGTGGTCAGACTTATGTTATCAATAAAGGATTGTACCCCACTTTCTTTTCACAATCTGACCAAATGACATCGAAGAAGCTATTCAAGACTCAAGCTGGGTGCAGGCGATGTAGGTAGAGTTATCTCAGTTTCGAAAGCTCAAAGTGTGGGAACTGGTTGATCTTCCAAAGGAAAATTTCCTATTGGAACAAAATGAGTGTTTCGGAACAAAGTGGATGATCGTGGTGTGGTCATTAAGAACAATGCAAGATTGGTAGTTCAGGGATTTAGGCAGGAAGAAGGGCTCGACTATGAAGAAGTTTTTGCTCCGGTAGCACGTTTGGAAGAAATTAGAATATTCTTCATATATGCATTGTACAAAAACTTCAAAGTATATCAGATGGATGTGAAAAGTGTGTTTCTGTACGGTAAAGTAAAAGAAGAAGTTTATGTTTGTCAACCTCTGGGTTTGAATATCCACATTTTCCTAAACGATACTACAAGCTTAACAAAACTCTCTATGGTCCTCATCAAGCGCCTCGGGCTTGGTACGAGACTTTGTCAACATACCTTCTAAAACATGGATAAACAAGAGGAAGAATCGACATGACTCTCTTCACAAAAAGTATCGGAGACAATGTGATGCTGGCTCATATTTATGTAGACGATATAATCTTTGGGTATACTGATGAAACGTTTTGCAAGGAATTCGAAAAGGTTATGAAAGCAAAGTTAGAAATGAGCATGATGGGGGAGCACACATTTTTCTTGGGATTGGAAGTTAAGCAATGAGAAGATGGAATCCTCATTAATCAAGTTTAATACATCAGTCATATTCTTGATAAATATAATATGAATGACTGCAAAACTGCAAGCACTCCATTCGCATCGCAAACCGAACTCATTCTTGATCTTCAAAGAACGCCAGTGAACAAGTCCTTCTATTGCTCAATGATAGGCTCGTTGATGTATCTAACCGCAAGTAGGCCTGAAATTATATGGGTTGTCTGTATCTGTGCTCATTTTATGACAAATCCCAAATAATCTCATGAGACTGCGGTCAAAAGAATCTTCCGCTATCTGAAAGGAACACCTAAGCTTGGCCTTTGGTATCCTAAAGATATTTTTTTGATTTAATTATTCTGATAGTGAAAATGCAAGTTGTAAATTCGATAGAAAATCAGTCTAAGGAGGTTGCCAATTCTAGGAAATCGTCTCATGTCTTGGCAAAGCAAAAAAGCAGACAACCGTCTCAACCTCTACTACTCAAGCTGAATACACGGCGGCCTACAGTTGCTGTTCACAAGTCCTTTGGATACAAAATCAGTTGCTTGATTATGAGATCAACATTATGAAGACTACGATATTCATCAACAACGAGGCGTGTCTAGGAATTGTGAAGAATCCTATCCATCACTCGATAACCAAACATATCGAGATTCGCATTCACGCGATTCGAGATGCATAGGAAAAAGGTTACATTCAAGTGGTGCTAGTGGATACTACGTAACAGAAAGCAGACATCTTCACGAAAGCCTTCGATAAAACTCGTTTCAACTAGTTGTTAACCTGGTTGGAATGATCAATTTCCTTGAATGGAAATAAGCTTTGTTGGCATAACTGTTTGTACATACTCTATCATAATATTATTTAAAAAAACCGCTTTCCTAAATAAATGAGTATCTTAAAATCGTGCACAACAAAAAGATTTTCTACAAAATTAAAATTTCACTTTCGAGATACGAAATAAAATTTTAGGGGGGAAGATATCCAGAAAATTAAAATATAGTTTTGATCTCCCGGTTGACATCTGTTTAAGAAATATAGAACACTACTGACAGTTTGCCTGTTTTTGAAATAGAAAAAAAAAAAGAAAATCGAGATGCTAAGCAAGGAAAATTAGGGTGCCAAGCAAAAACATTCTAGTAGATTCAACAATACTTTCGAGTAAACTTCGATTAGGCGACAAAAGATAAAGCTTACATAAAAATTCTAGATACCCACAATGTTGTGCATCTTGGGGGTAAAACGCTGCAGCATAAAGTTTGATGGTCTTAAATATTGCGTTGATATATTGCCAAAATCCGAGAGTTCGGGTCCTTATATTGTTTTATCATTCAGGGATATCATAGTCGCTCTTCTGTTGCATCTAGATATATGCAGACCTAGACACGATTATGATATCTTTTCGAAAAAAGCCAAAGAGGCCAACAAAAAACCTTACAATTGAAAAGGCTCAACTAAATAAGCCATTCAAAAGTAATCGTACCACAATGAGGTATCTGCCTAACTCAGTTAGGACTACATTGGTCTCTTTAACTGCATGAAAGTGCATACCTATTCACCATCGCGCGGACCTTGTATCTCTCATACGAATGAAATCAATATACTCACCTGTTATGAGGAAGTTTTGTGTATACCGTGATCCTGGGGGTATGTCCTGACGTGGGACTCACGAGCACAATATTCTAACTGTGTAGCTTGAGTGGGGGCCAATGCAACTTTTGTCAATATTACCACAACATGATAAAATACTCTCCGAAAGCATGTTGAAAGAAGGATGCATGGATTTAAGAGGACAAACATACTGACAGTTTTCTTGTGCCTCGATTAATCAAAGATTAAAATAATAAACTGACAAGTGTTGCCGGTATGATCTTTTGAAGGAATGTCAAGGAGTTTGAAACAAATGAAAAATAGCGAAAAAGAAGGATAATCTCTCGGGTCGAAAAACATATTTTGGTGTCCAAATTGCCAATCTTTGATTTTCTCAAAATTATTTTTCAATTTTTACATATTCTTTGCTAAAAAGGGCACGTTTTTTGAGAGACTTTGAAATTTTCGAGTGTATCTGGATGGGATTTATTTGATTTGAAGAATCCTTCAAATAAACAGAGGCGTCATATTTAACTTCTAGAGTAATTATTAATTACTCTGGAAGATATTTTCATATGTATATATATCCGTTTTGTTCCTAAAACAAAAATTTTTAAATCATCTTCTTCTTCAACACCTAAACTTCCAAAACACCATATTAACACAAAACTGATCCAAAATCTGTGTGTCGTTTGTTCAAGATCATCAAGGTACGGGTAAATCGGTTCTTGAATAATCTCAAAAATGTCGTATAGATGAACCCTGTTCAAGCGATTATGATCTATTGTGGAGAAATAGGATTACTTTGAGTTAAGGGGTTTATCAAGAAAATTATGAAGATAGCGGAATTAGTTTGAATACAACGATTTTAACTTGAGCCGATGGGTCGCGTATTTAAGTCTTGAACGCAAGTTTGAGCAACCGGCGTAATTGACAACTACGCTGGTAAATCAGAGTAGATACATATCTATACTGATTAAGAACTAATGCTCTAACTCTACTACGCGTTCGATTGACAGCGTAAATAACAAGCAATTTTAACCAAGAACAGTAAATATTACCGCATATTTAACCTCTATGGCTGGCGTAAATAATGTTAAAACTGACTCTTTTAAATGTTGATCAGAAATCATGTCAGTGTTTTTAAATAGCGTATTTAGGTATTTTCCTTTTATTTTATTTTATGTTATTTCTATATTATTTTGTAAATATAATCTAACCTAAATAGTTACATTTCGGAACCTAGATCTCACTTGGCTCGTTTTCATGCTCTTAGGATGGTGAAAGAAATAGCTTGGGACAAAACAATGAAATATAATCAACGATGCAAAATAGCCACCGCCAAAAGATTTTGAAGATGTGGCAGATTGGATAAATTCAAGCAAAATCAGTTATGATGTCCAAGCAGATCCAAAAATATACACTATTCACATCGAAGAATTCTAGAAGATAGCAAAAGTCAAGATCGTCAACAATATCAAAAGGATTACAGCAACCATTTGAAACAAGGAAATCATTGTAACAGAAGACAATGTACGAAGGGTTTTAAGTATCGGAGATAATCCTAAGGATCCATTACGTTTAAAGAAAGACAAAATGTTGGATGGGTTCAAGGGTATGAAGTATGTCGGAGATTTCAAGTTCAAGAACGAGATCCAACGCAACGGTCTCACAAAAGATTGGCGATTCATTTTGCATGTGTTTGCAATGAGACTAGCACACAGAAAAGGAGATTATGATGGGTTAAATTTGGAATGGTCAGCTGCTATGCTAAATCTACGCACCAAACAACCATTTAACATTTCTAGCCTGATATTCTACTGTATGGTTGATAATGTAACGCCTCGCTTTGTCGTACTTTCCTTAATTAGAAAGTATAATCGTATTTCTATTTATGGAAACTTGTATTTGTATTTCTTTTCCCAATTTTGTATTCCGAGACTTGAATCATAATAAAAATTCACACTTGTTATATATACCTGTCTTACATGCATTCAATCGTTTAAACTGATACTTGTTATACGTGCAAAGACTCATACATTCACACTCGATAATCCAATCATACTTATATGCATTATACATGCAAAAATGACAAGTTATAGCCTGAAATGAAAGATAAAGTAAGTTCAAGGTCTAAAAATGGCATAATCTGGAGAAAGTGGTTTCTAGCTCATGGATTAGTCCAATTTGTGTTTTCTGCATTAAATGCACTCAACTAACAACCTCTCTCACCTCAATTATAAATACCCACCTCCTCCCACTCTCATTTCACACCTCAAACACTTCTCTTCTTATATCTAAAGCTCTCTTTTCATCTGAAATTTCAAGACTTTCAAAGTGGGTTCTAACTCACCCTTACCTCCCTTCTTTATTTGTTCTTCCTTTCTTAACACTTGAATCACCTCTAGGAATGTTTCCATAGGTTTTCCATGGAAAACCAACTTGGAACATCACCATATTTGAGGTCTCCAGTGTAAGAGCTTTTCGTTTCAATAGGGTTTCAACCCACAAGTGTTGTATCCTTCCAAGCTTGTTCTTGAAACAAGACTTAAGTTGGTAATGTGTGATTACTTGGAAGCCTTGGCTATCCTACCTTCAATCCACCACCTCACTTGATGATTTTGATTATTTTTCATCTTTTACTTTTATGCTTAACTTATTCATGACCATCCTTGTTGTCCTTGTGACGACTTGTGCATTGGTGAACTATACGAAAGAGGTTAAAGGAAGGTTATCATCCTACCTCCATGCATGACTTCTATGAACTTCCATGATGTTTATGATCTACTTATTATATATACTATATAATATATGTATACATATCCACTAGCCGAACCCTTGATGATAATCGAATGATTGTCCGTCATGGTACTAGGTTACATCACCTAAGTACTTAATCTCTCGTTACGATTCTAATGGGTATCCTAACCCATGAAAACACATCAACTCGAAGGGGTATTATAGTGTCAAGAACGAGTATTAAGTCTCGATGATTATTTTCTCGTATACATACTATAGTATATTTAAATTTCCTAATACTCCGTTATCGTTAGAATACTTACCAACCTACGTTTTCCTCATGTAGAATAACTCGGTGCTCCATCCTCCAAACTCCCCCAACACCTTACAGAAATACCAAGTGGAAGCTTGCAAAACCGTGAGTACACTCGAACACCCTTTTTATGCTTTATACCTTTGGGTGCAACATGTTAGTCTATCAAAATTACACGAAATCACACTTATAATTTTATGTAATCACACAAACAATCCATCATACATGCTATAGTTACGTGATACACGATTTGTATACTTGGAACATTCTTATGTGATGCTATATGTCATTAACTAAGTATGAGCCTCCCATTTAACATATATAGCGCTATAGGAGTAATGCACCGCCCGTATTCTTGAGGTCATGTTAAGCTTATTCTATTTTGTGGTGACACGCGAGGGTTGACTTATAGATCGCATGCCATGTTTACATTATGCTAGCTTAACATGTGGATTCGTTTAAATCTTCGTATTTATGCTATATCAAACTTGTGTACTCGCCAATACTTTTTGTATTGAACTATAATTTTAACATGTTGCAGGTTAAGGATGTTGATCATGATGAAACTTAGTAGGGACGACATAGATACACATCTAGAATGTTAGGATTTATGTTGTTGAACCTTTTGTATTTGATTTCGTGTTGTAATTGACAATTTTGTTATGAAATGAAATGGGTTGATTTAAATCTTGTCGCAAATAGTGTTATGGTGCCTTGAGCAATCTTTCGTCTCACTCTGATGTTTCCACCATCGATTGGGGTGTGACAGATTGGTATCAGAGCCATAACTATAGGGAATTAGGTAGAATTGCCATGTTCGACCTATTCTATAGTTTAAGTGACCAAACTTGACCATTCTTGATTCATATTTAAAATGCTAATTCTACCTACCTTGCTTCTTCCTATTTCTTTTGGTCTTAATATATGCAATATGTCTTTCCTAAGACATTTACACAATATACACGCTTGAAGACTTGAAGACACTCATACTACAAACGAGACGATCTCACCAAAATAGGGGTGAAACCCGCACTCTGGTGATCACTCTCAATCCGCGTATTCGATTTTTCATGAAATAACGCCATCAAGTTAGGAGTGATATCCATACCGTGATGGAAAATTTCCATTTCATACTCTAGTGGACCCTTACCAACGAGTCGGAATTCGCTCCTCGTTTGGTAAATACCAACCACACTTAGGGTACGATGTTGCCAAGTTAGGGTGAAACCCGCACCTTGTCAACTAGTCCCACTCCTCGATTTTTTATCTCGCCAAAGTTTTGATTTTTTTATCAATTATATACGTGTAGTAACTAGAAGGGTAAAATGTCGTTAATCGCTTCTTGACGAGAGCATTTTACCGATAGGCCAAAGCACGTTCCTCTAATTTGAAAGGATTTTCGATTCACTTTCAAATAGTCGAGGTTTCTCTACCCAAAGCACTCCAATATTTTACCAAGCCTATCTTTTATAATATTTCAATTTCTATTGTTTTAATACTTGTTATCTCGTTCATTTCGAACCCAACGCACAATTCGCACATCTTTCGCAATTAAAAACAATAGTAATTCTCGCAAACCAACTAAGTTTATACTCCTTACGCAATCATACGTGTTTATACTATTGAATACTTGTTATGCTTATGTCACCTATGTGAACTCATACTCGTTATACAATACTTACATGCTCAAACATCACGTCACGATAAAACCTCACCCTTTCCCCTATTGTCGACCACTTTCATGACAACTAATCGATTTAGATTCATACCTAAACCTTTTATCATTAAGTTAATTTCCTCACTTATGCATGAACCTCGACCTTTACTATTTTATCCAAGTGATTTCTCACCCTACCACTTATTTACGTAAATCACATACACGAAACCCTTAATGATACTTTAAACGATTCTTTCACAATTTTCAAAAAAATTATGAAATGTTACCTATCAAATTAGTCGGTCAAACGAACCTCTTGCCCTCGTTTTCCTAAATTGTCCAAAACACACTTACTTTATACTACCATTCTAAAGACATTTTATTTCCAACAAGAAACCAATGAAAATTTTCTCTCACATACTATAATTAGCTTGTTAAAATACTTTAAAAAAATTCAAGTGTTACATGAAAATTTTCAAAACACACTTTTCTTGCATCAATATAAATATATAGAAAAATAAAGTAAGCTCACCATTTTACAACCTTTTCAAAAATCGCTAATATGCAAATCTAAATCTGATCCCGTGGGCAAGAAAATTTCATTAGGATAACCTACAACGTATGCGAATACAGAATTTTAAAACAAAAGTAGCATTTCTTTTTACAAACCACATCTTACATAAAAAAAAAAACTTTTCTCAATATTCACCCGACATTCACAATTTTGGTCCTTCATTCTCGACAAACCTGACCTATTTCGTTTCGACAAACTCAATATTTTGACTTAAAAGCCATACATATGCATATCATCATACACGATTCAATATATGCAGTCAATATTTCATAGCAATGCTACATGTATCTTTGTTACTTTTTTTATACACTCAAACTATATACTAGATTTATGTGTGCTTAACGCCATGTGAATTTCAACTTATACGTTCTATACTACATGCTAATTTTATGCGTACTTGTCATCAATCATACACAAGACTTATACATTCGCACTACTTGGTAGTCATACTTTAAATCTATAAGTAGGCATGACTCGAGTGGTTTCGTCTATATTCGACACACTTGCGCATACATAAAATCATGCTTACATACTTAATTTTTATACGCTATCTTACATACCCTTTGCTTACTAGATGTAACCTGACCCGTACACTACTAGTACAAACTATGAGGATCATGCACAAACCAAAATAATCGTAAGTGCACACGGGATTATATTGGTCGGCGCATGAAAACCATAGTGGGTTCTTCTGTATCGCAACATAGAACGTAACATGACACCGAGTAGCGAAACAACGTAATATGGTGTGAACATGGTGGATACGCCGATGGTACTTCCTATATGTAAGTGTCCCTACCATGTTACCAAACTTTCGTAAAACCTGCCATGAGAAATTCGGTGTTTTCCCGGACCTTGTTAAATACATTTGATTCATAACAAACTGTGGTGACCCCACTTCGAAATAGTAGTACTCAATTACCCATGACAAAGCTTCATTCTCAAAATCGTTAGCTTTAACCGCCACAACTATCACTAGCAACTCTCAACATTCCATGTCGCATTTTATCCGATATTCATACCATTTTTACCCCTCGCATACACCTACCGAATCATTCACTACCATACCAAGATATTCCCAATTTTTCTCTTAACCCTTTACCTAACTTTATTTATAGTAAATCAGCCTAAACTTTCAATCCATTTTTGTTAACGTCCCCACCGGCTCAATTTGGTCAAAATGTTCCTTTTCTTTTAAAACTATCTTTCACTCTTATCTACGTGCAAACTTCAACCAGTCTGTCTATTACCGACAAAACATTTTAAAACCATAAATATTTACCATCCTAGCTCTCTCCAATTAGCATTTTTCTACAACAAGTGATTTTACTAATACGCCTTAGAACTGACAAAACGTTTCTTACAACTTTCGGTGCGGACCGATCATTTTAATCAAAATACATCCTTAGTCATACTAAAACCTTCCTCTTAGGTCACACTCTTTTAAAATATTCCTTCCAATGAGTTGTCCAGACCAGTCAAACTCACTTGCTTACACACACATACACGTTTTTAGTTATCCTTATACACATTTACAATTGGTGTCTCAAAAAACACCTTAGTCAGACAAATTACTTTCGCGGACATAACATTTTTATCCTTCAAGATTTCAATACATATTGACACACTTATACATGAACTTCACAAAAACTTTAAACTTCAAAATCTTGATTTTGGCCAAACATTTTCACCAAAATGACACTTTTCCAAAGTCTTCAACCTGAATAAATTTCAGGACGAAATTTCCTAAAAGGGGGAGACTTTAACGCCTCGCTTTTTTGTACTTTTCTTAATTAGAAAGTATAATCGTATTTCTATTTATGGAAACTTGTATTGGTATTTCTTTTCCCAATTTCGTAATCCGAGACTTGAATCGTAATAAAAATTCATATTTGTTATCTATACATGTCTTACATGCATTCAATCGTTTAAACTGATACTTGTTAAACGTGCAAAGACTCATACATTCAAACTCAATACTCAAATCATACTTATATGCGTTATACATAGCCTGAAATGAAAGATAAACTAAGTTCAAGGACTAAAAATGGCATAATCTGGAGAAAGTGATTTCTAGCTCAGGGATTGGTCCAATTTTTGTTTTCTACATTAAATGCACTCAACTAATAACCCATCTCACCTCAACTATAAATACCCACCTCCTCCCACTCTCATTTCACACCTCAAACACTTCTCTTCTTCTCTCTAAACTCTCTCTCCATCTGAAAGTTCAAGGTTTTCAAAGTTATTTCTAACTCACCCATACCTCCCTTCTTTGATTGTTCTTCCTTTCTTAACACATGAATCACCTCTAGGAATGTTTCCATAGGTTTTCCATGGAAAATCAACTTGGAACATCACCATATTTAATGTATCAAGTGTAAGAGCTTTTTCATTTCAATAGGGTTTCAACCCACAATTGTTATATCCTTCCAAGCTTATTCTTGAAACAAAACTTGAGTTGGTAGTGTGTGATTACTTAGAAGCCTTGGCTATCCTACCTTCAATCCACCACCTCACTTGATGATTTTGATTATTTTTCATCTTTTACTTTTATGCTTAACTTATTCATGACCATCCTTGTTGTCCTTGTGATGACTTGTGCATTGGTGAACTATACGAAAGAGGTTAAAGGAGGGTTATCCTCTTACCTCCATGCATGACTTCTATGAACTTCCATGATGTTTATGATCTACTTATTATATATACTATATAATATAATATAATATAATATAATATATGTATATATATCCACTAACCGAACCCTTGATGATAATCGAATGATTGTCCGTCATGGTACTAGGTTACATCACCTAAATACTTAATCTCTCGTTATGATTCTAACGGGTATCCTAACCCATGAAAACACATCAACCTGAATGGGTATTATAGTATCAAGAACGAGTATTAAGTCTAGATGATTATTTTCTCATATACATACTTAAGTATATTTGAATTTCCTAATCCTCCGTTATCATTCGAATACTTACAAACCTACGTTTTCCTCATGTAGAATAACTCAGTGCTCCATCCTCCAAACTCCCCCAACACTATACAGAAATACCAAGTGGACTCTTGCAAAACCATGAGTACACTCGAACACCCTTTTTTCGCTTTACACCTTTGAACATGTTAGTCTAACAAAATTATACGAAATCACACTTAACCTTTATTCAATCACACAAGCAATCCATCATACATGCTATAGTTACGTGATGCACGATTTGTATACTTGGAACATTCTTATATGATGCTATCTGTTATTAACTACGTACGAGCCTCCCCCTTAACATGTCTAGCGCTATAGGAGTAACACACCGCCCGTATTCTTGAGGTCATGTTAAGTTTATTCTATTTTGCGGTGATATGCGAGGGTTGACTTATCGATCGCATGCCATGTTTACATTAATTGTCACACCCCGACCCGCAGCGGAAAAGGTGATCAGGGCATGATTGGGTTATCATCAAAGCTCATGACATTTATTTTAACGTTTCATATTCATTAATACACTTTAATGGAAAATTACAATCAATATTACATCATATCCTAAATATCAATCTAGGCTTCATTATTTTCTTCTAAGGCATTTCCTATGTTTTTCTTGCTTCATCCTGTTCACCTGTATCATGTGTAAAAAGGGTTTTTGGATCAACAAAAAGTTGGTGAGTGAATCCTATGGAAAACATTTGAACAAGTTTATTTAATTGATTATAAAATAATGTGCACAACCACACATGAGTAAAAATAGATGTAAACTTATTCCCCAATCAATTTAATATTAAACAATACACACATGAACAATAATGGATCGTTTAGAGGCACGCGTTGCTCAACTCATCTCTCACGAGGAACTGATGGGCCTAATGAATGAATTGCATAAACTTGACAATATGAAATACATAACTACAAACAATATAAACTCAATAATACACACACGAACAATAATGGATTTGTTTTGAGGCACGTGTTGCTCAACTCGTCTCACACGAGGAACTGATGGGCCTAATGAATGAATTTCATATAAATAGACAAAATGAAATACATAACTACAAGCAATGTATACAATCTAAGTTTAGATCACAATATGGTATGGCATAGGTTTAAATAAACGAGTTAATTTTATGACACATGACACACCCCAAAACGTGTAATTAAAAAGGGGAGTTGTAAGATTCACTCACATTGGGTGCGTTCGGTTGATAATGTTGAATGCACGCGAAGTTGGTTTTAACCACGAGTGAAATTAACCTAGATAATGGCATAGTGGTTCGGTAAGTAAACGGATTTTATTAATCCATTTTAGTAGGATTGTTGGGTGTATTTTTGTGAGTTTAAGGCTATTTTCTAACCTTAAAAATGTTATTTTTAAGTATTTTTAATTGATTTTTAATTAAAATAAATAAATAAAAATAATAAAAAAAATGTTGACTTTTTGACCGTTGACCGTTGACCATTGACCATTGACTTTGACTGTTGACCGGTTCGTATGCGTGTATGTGTGCGCTGGGTGAGGCTCGAACCCGAGACCTCCCGTACGCGTGCACGCAGCTCTACCGACTGAGCTACGTGTCTAACCCGAAATATTTCTGTTTTTAATTATATTTATATACTAATTAGATTAAACTGAAAATCATTTTTTAAAAAAAAAACGAGTTAATGCGTCGGACCGGTGCGCTCCACAGGTCTCGAACCCGGGACCTGTGGGTTGAGTTAACACACAGTCCACCGCTGGACTGTGTATCTAACTTGTTATATAAACTAATTTTTATTATACTTATATACTAACTACCTTATTTCGTTTCTGTCTTAAATAAAAAGTTTGATAATTGTCCGGACCGGTGTAGTAGTCCGGACTTGAACTCGTGACCTGTGTTTTAAATGCGCACACAGTCCACCACTGGACTGTGTGTCTATCTTGGTTATTATTCCGGTTTTTATTATACTTAACAACTATATGAAATGAATCCGGTTCAGTAATAAAAAGGAACATTTTTATTAAAGCGAGGGAGCGTGGGACATGATTCGAACTCGAGACGTAAGCGTTTTTAATGTGCACACAGTCCACCACTGGACTGTGTGTCTAACCCGAGTTATATCTTGATTTAAATTAAACTTATATAATACTGAACTTCGTCTTCTTCGTCGGACTTAACCAGAAAACATATTCCGACTGGTTCGAAGTTTTAATCATGTTCGTTAGTGTCTGGTGGTTAATTACATGTGAGATTAAATAAAAAGAATGAAGGATTTAAGCGTAAGGTATACCGACTGGACTCCTCTGTTCTCCGGCAAAACTCCGGTGACAGTAGAAACTTCCGGCGACGTGTGTCCTGCGGCAGAGAGTCCTCAGCAAGCTTGAAATGGATGTGGGTGACTTCGGTATAAGCTCTGGGGGTTCAGTAAGGCTCAGAAGTGAAGGGTTCGGTTTTCCGGCGATGTGCAGAACTTTTCCGGCGAGTGGAATTACGTCGGGTAAAGGTGCGGTTTTGAGCGAAAAAGCTTGCAGAGGTTCGAGGAGGTATTTATAGGGCAGGTCATCGATGAATTTGGTCCGATTTCCGACTTGATTCGTCGGTTAGAAACTCTCCGGCGGTTATAACTTGTGTCGCGAACTCAGGCATCGGTTATAACCGATGTAGTGATTAAGGTTTACGTTATAACTGAAGTAACCGTCCAATCTTAGCGAGATAGTCGGAAATTCCGACGACTGCTATTTGGGCGCGCCGATTTTGAATTCGATAATCATGTTATGAATTAATTGTCTTCAATATTGAACAAGAAATACAAGTGGCGCAGTGGTTGGAGAGTTGAGTGTTAAGTTGTTGTTGACCCGGCTGACTGACCCGGGTTCGAAACCCGGCAGCAGCTTTTCATTTTTATTTCCTTATTTTTAACAGTTTTTCAAAAACAAATTATATATTCCAATATCCTTATTAATTATGTATCGTTTAAAATTAATTTGGGCATTAAATATGCAACGAAATTTTTAACTGATTGTTCGGTTAATAAACGGAGCGGGTTTGGTAAAATCCGTTTTTTGACGGATGTTACAGTATCCCCTGCTTTTTAGAAATTTCGTCCCGAAATTTAAGTAGTGATATATTTGACTAAAAATGATGGTGTTTAGTTTGACAGTTACATTCTTAGAAAAAGTGTAAGAGTTTAAGTTTTTGTTTGAGGCGGTAACGTTCCTTGTAAGGGTTAAGTACCCTGTTACAGGAATCGCTTTTTATTGCCTTCGGTGAAAATATTGATAAGCGGAGTTGATTCGCTAAATATGATATCATGCGCAAGAGTTTTGATATGTTTGGAAGGATATGGTTATATCCTAAAGCAAAACTTCTAATACTACAACCTACATGGAACTTGTCATAACCATCTAACAATACCTCTGATCCTTTGACAAGAATACTTATATATAGGAAGTACCAGCGGCGTATCCACCATATTCTTGTCAAATTTTCATTGGTTTTATCAGTAAGATATGATTGGTTCTATGACTATAGAACATAAATAAACACAACAACTAATGTACCAAGAAATTACTAAATCCTACATAGAACTTCTCATAACCGTCTGACAATGCCTCTGGTCCTTTGACAAGAATACTTATATATAGGAAGTACCAGCGGCGTATCCACCATATTCTTGTCAAATTTTCATTGGTTTTATCAGTAAGTTATGATTGGTCCTATGATGTAACTTTAGAACATAAATAACACAACAACCAATATTTGAATCCACATTCCGATAGCATATATGTTTGAATGGTGACAGTTCCTCTCTCGTTTGTTATGATGGAGAGGTTAGTTTATGTAGAAATAGAACACAATCCAATTTCTTTAAATGGCGAGATGATATGAATGTAACACAAATTTCAACCAAGACAATACTAAATCCTACATGGAACTTCTCATAACCGCCTGATAATGCCTCTGATCCTTTGGCAAGAATACTTATATATAGGAAGTACCAGCGGCGTATCCACTATATTCTCGTCAAATTTTCATTGGTTTTATCAGTGAATTATGATTATACCTATGTGACTCTACAACCAATACAACAAACACAAAATACTGAAAATGAAAAAATGTCTGTGCGATCAAGGCTCAATCAAAAGGAGCCGATCGTATTGCATGTACTGAAAATGAAAATGTCTGTGCGATCAAGGCTCAATCAAACGGAGCCGATCGTATTGCATGTACTGAAAATAATAAATTTAATCTAAACAATAATCACACAAATAGCTTATACATGGAACCTCTCATAACCGCCTGATAATGCCTCCGATCCTTTGACAAGAATACTTATATATAGGAAGTACCAGCGGCGTATCCACCATATTCTTGTCAAATCTTCATTGACTTTATCCACAAGTTATGATTAGTTCTATGTGACTCTACAACAAACACAACAATCACAAGATACTGATAATGAAAATGTCTGTGCGATCAAGGCTCAATCAAACGGAGCCGATCGTATTGCATGTACTGAAAATGAAAATGTCTGTGCGATCAAGGCTCAATCAGACGGAGCCGATCGTATTGCATGTATTTAAAATAATAAACAATAGTCACTCAAACAGTTTATACATGGAACCTCTCATAAACGCCTGATAATGCCTCCGATCCTTTGACAAGAATACTTATATATAGGAAGTACCAGCGGCGTATCCACCATATTCTCGTCAAATTCTCATTGACTTTATCCGCAAGTTATGATTAGTTCTATGTGACTCTACAACAAACACAACAACCACAAGATACTGATAATGAAAATGTCTGTGCGATCAAGGCTCAATCAAACGGAGCCGATCGTATTGCATGTACTGAAAATGAAAATGTCTGTGCGATCAAGGCTCAATCAAACGGAGCCGATCGTATGTGGGCACGCCGGGTTCACGCTCATAATGAAATGGGGAACATGCTCAACGCTCATAATGTAATGGGGAGCGGCGGCCTATGAAATTGCATGTACTGAAAATAATAAACAATAATTACTCAAACAGTTTACATATGGAACCTCTCATAATCGCCAGATAATGCCTCCGATCCTTTGACAAGAATACTTATATATAGGAAGTACCAGCGGTGTATCCACCATATTCTTGTCAAAGTTTCATTGGCTTTATCCTTAAGTTATGATTGGTTCTATGTGATTCTAAAACATAAAGAAAAACATAAAACTAAACGATTGGAGTTGAATCTGGATTTTCGGTGAAGAGGACTAGTTGGGTATCTTCGTTTGGGCCGTCATTATCTTCGACAGGATTGGCGTTGATGTTGAAGACTCTTCCCCTTGCTGGTGGCCTAGTGATTGGGTTTTCTTGGTTTACTTGGTTAACTGGGTGTGATTGAGCTTGAGCGTTTATGATGTTAACCAATTGAGGGCATGTGTTTCTATAGTGGGTAGGGTCGCCACAATTGAAACAAGCTCGAACATATGGGAACATGGGGTATTGGGGTTGTTGATAGGTTTGGATCATGTTTTGAGTAGGGGGAGAGATTTGGTTTTGAAAGGTGCGGCAAACCTTGCTCAAATGACCATAGCGTCCACAAGTTGCACATAGTCGACAAGGTAAGGTAAGGGGATGGTGATAAAAACAGTTGTTGCATCGAGGGTGAGGTCCAAGATATGGTTTCTTATTTGGGTAAGTTGAGTTGGGTGCCACTTGAGTGATTGGGATAGCTTGGATGGGTATGGCGTGTGAAATTGGTTGATTTCGTTGGATAGCAGCGAAAAGTTGCCCGTCTCTTTTTCTCTTAGAATTGGGTTGAGAAGGGGATTCGGTTTGGGTGTAGTCGGAGGTTTCAGTCGATGCTTTATCCTTCTTCTTCTCCTCCTTGAAGTCTTTGTTCCGGATTCGGTTCTCGGTGAGCGCTGTTGCTAGCTCCATTGTTGCTTCCAAAGTTGCAGGCGTGGTACTTATTACAGAGTCTTGAATCTTTGACGGAAGACCAGAATGTAGTGCTCGATCAAACGGTAGAGGGGAGTGAACAATTTGGGAACCATTTGATGTAACTCGAGAAATATTTTGTTGTACGTGGTGTGGTCGCCTTCCTTTTGCTTCAACAAACTCATCTTCTAATTTCTTGATTTCGCTCCTTGGGCAAAATCGTCTGGTCATGATTTCCTTTAATTCATTCCAAGTTAAAGTCATAGCATCTTCAACACCTCGTTTGGCCTTCTCTGTATTCCACCAAGTAAGTGCTATTCCATATAAACGACCGGTAGCATATCGCACTTTGCGATCATCGGGGCAATCGCAATTTAGAAAAGTGTTCTCCATTTCTTCAAACCAATGGAGGAGAGCAGTGACACCTTCAGTCCCTTTGTATTTTGGAGGATCGCATGATTTGAAATGCTTGTAGGTGCATTTAGTGGTATTTGGGGGAGGGTTGATCTTCTTGATTAACAAGATTCGCGGTAAGTGCTTGTTGGACTTGGATTACAATGTTGGGTATTACGGCAGCCATTTGTTGGGCGATTAGGGCAGCTATGCCTTCGCGGGCTTTTCCTGCTCTCATCTTCCTACGGGCGAGGTTAGAAGACATCTACAAGGAATACATGCCAAGAGTATGAGTTGGATGTTTTTGGGTTCATGGGTCGCATTTAGGAATGAACATTCATAAAATAATTATAGGAAAATAAATCTACTACATCCATAGGATGTCTTGGGCTTTGCTCGTCATTAGGACCTACATGCCGCCATACTTCACCTTCGTAATCATGTGGGCCCCCATGAATACCGGGTTTTTCATATGGTTCGCATGTGTTAGCCTGGTTACGTACACTAAAACCCGGAGAAAATCGAGAAATATGTATATAACGTATGAGATTCGGAATGTGTCCTGGTGTAGACACGGTGACACCTCAAAGTGGGGTTAGTTCGAACGACGTTTGGTGTGGCATGCTTTGGCCTAATAGGTCCTTCGTACTCTCATCGTTAGTCCCCAGGTAGGCAAACTGGTCCGTTATATTGGATTTATACGAATGCCAACCTAGACAGGACGTTCCGACTAACGGTACTTGTACCCTTCCAGTTACTACATGCCCGTCGCAGAACTTACTTTGATGAGATTTAAAAATTGCAACAAAATCTTTGAATAACAAAAGTATGAAGATGAATTGAATATATGAACATTGAAATATGTATGACGAATATGTATAAAGTATGTATGTTTGACTGTAAGGATAAACAAATATAAAACAAATAAATAACATAAGTTTGTATGTAATCACCTAAACAATTAAAATTTAGGCAAACTATAGTATAGGCTCTAAGGGTCTAATAACCTATCCTATATCCCTATAGTCATGGCTCTGATACCAATATGTCACACCCCGACCCGCAGCGGAAAAGGTGATCGGGGCATGATTGGGTTATCATCAAAGCTCATGACATTTATTTTAACGTTTCATATTCATTAATACACTTTAATGGAAAATTACAATCAATATTACATCATGTCCTAAATATCAATCTAGGCGTCATTGTTTTCTTCTAAGGCATTTCCTATGTTTTCCTTGCTTCATCCTGTTCACCTGTATCATGTGTAAAAAGGGTTTTTGGATCAACAAAAAGTTGGCCAGTGAATCCTATGGAAAACATTTGAACAAGTTTATTTAATTGATTATAAAATAAAGTGCACAACCACACATGAGTTAAAATAGATGTAAACTTATTCACCAATCAATTTAATATTAAACAATACACACATGAACAATAATGGATCGTTTAGAGGCACGCGTTGCTCAACTCGTCTCTCACGAGGAACTGATGGGCCTAATGAATGAATTGCATAAACTTGACAATATGAAATACATAACTACAAACAATATAAACTCAATAATACACACACGAACAATAATGGATTTGTTTTGAGGCACATGTTGCTCAACTCGTCTCACACGAGGAACTGATGGGCCTAATGAATGAATTTCATATAAATAGACAAAATGAAATACATAACTACAAGCAATGTATACAATCTAAGTTTAGATCACAATATGGTATGGCACAAGTTAAAATAAACGAGTTAATTTTATGACACATGACACACCCCAAAACGTGTAATTAAAAAGGGGAGTTGTAAGATTCACTCACATTGGGTGCGTTCGGTTGATAATGTTGAATGCACGCGAAGTTGGTTTTAACCACGAGTGAAATTAACCTAGATAATGGCATAGTGGTTCGGTAAGTAAACGAATTTTATTAATCCATTTTAGTAGGATTGTTGGGTGTATTTTTGTGAGTTTAAGGCTATTTTCTAACCTTAAAAATGTTATTTTTAAGTATTTTTAATTGATTTTTAATTAAAATAAATAAATAAAAATAATAAAAAAAATGTTGACTTTTTGACCGTTGACCGTTGACCATTGACCATTGACTTTGACTATTGACCGGTTCGTATGCGTGTATGTGTGCGCTGGGTGAGGCTCGAACCCGAGACCTCCCGTACGCGCGCATGCAGCTCTACTGACTGAGCTACGTGTCTAACCCGAAATATTTCTGTTTTTAATTATATTTATATACTAATTAGATTAAACTGAAAATCATTTATTTTTTTTTAAAAACGATTTAATGCGTCGGACCGGTGCGCTCCATAGGTCTCGAACCCGGGACCTGTGGGTTGAGTTAACACACAGTCCCGCTGGACTGTGTGTCTAACTTGTCAAATAAACAGATTTTTATTATACTTATATACTAACTACCTTATTTCGTTTCTGCCTTAAATAAAAAGTTTGATAATTGTCCGGACCGGTGTAGTAGTCCGGACTCGAACTCGTGACCTGTGTTTTAAACGCGCACACAGTCCACCACTGGACTGTGTGTCTATCTTGGTTATTATTCCGGTTTTTATTATACTTAACAACTATATGAAATGAATCCGGTTCAGTAATAAAAAGGAACATTTTTATTAAAGCGAGGGAGCGTGGGACATGATTCGAACTCGAGACGTAAGCGTTTTTAATGTGCACACAGTCCACCACTGGACTGTGTGTCTAACCCGAGTTATATCTTGATTTAAATTAAACTTATATAATACTGAACTTCGTCTTCTTCATCGGACTTAACCAGAAAACATATTCCGACTGGTTCGAAGTTTTAATCATGTTCGTTAGTGTCTGGTGGTTAATTACATGTGAGATTAAATAAAAAGAATGAAGGATTTAAGCGTAAGGTATACCGACTGGACTCCTCTGTTTCTCCGGCAAAACTCGGTGACAACAGAAACTTCCGGCGACGTGTGTCCTGCGGCAGAGAGTCTTCAGCAAGCTTGAAATGGATGTGGGTGACTTCGGTATAAGCTCTGGGGGTTCAGTAAGGCTCAGAAGTGAAGGGTTCGGTTTTCCGGCGATGTGCAGAACTTTTCCGGCGAGTGGAATTACGTCGGGTAAGGTGCGGTTTTGAGCGAAAAAGCTTGCAGAGGTTCGAGGAGGCATTTATAGGGCAGGTCATCGATGAATTTGGTCCGATTTCCGACTTGATTCGTCGGTTAGAAACTCTCCGGCGGTTATAAACTTGTGTCGCGGACTCAGGCATCGGTTATAACCGATGTAGTGATTAAGGTTTACGTTATAACTGAAGTAACCGTCCAATCTTAGCGAGATAGTCGGAAATTCCGACGACTGCTATTTGGGCGCGCCGATTTTCAATTCGATAATCATGTTATGAATTACTTGTCTTCAATATTGAACAAGAAATACAAGTGGCACAGTGGTTGGAGAGTTGAGTGTTAAGTTGTTGTTGACCCGGCTGACTGACCCGGGTTCGAAACCCGGCAGCAGCTTTTCATTTTTATTTCCTTATTTTTAACAGTTTTTCAAAAACAAATTATATATTCCAATATCCTTATTAATTATGTATCGTTTAAAATTAATTTGGGCATTAAATATGCAACGAAATTTTTAACTGATTGTTCGGTTAATAAACGGAGCGGGTTTGGTAAAATCCGTTTTTTGACGGATGTTACATTAATCTAGTATGCTAGCTTAACATGTGGTTTCGTTTAAATCTTTTCGTACTTATGCTATATCAAACTTGTGTACTCGCCAATATTTTTTTGTATTGAACTATATTTTTAAATGTTGCAGGTTAAGGATGTTGATCATGATAAAACTTAGTAGGGACGGCATAGATACACATCTAGAATGTTAGGATTTATGTTGTTGAACCTTTTGTATTTGATTTCGTGTTGTAATTGACAATTTTGTTATGAAATGAAATGGGTTGATTTAAATATTGTCGCAAATCGTGTTATGATGCCTTGAGCAATCTTTCATCTCACTCCGTTGTTTTCGCCATCGGTTGGGGTGTAACAGATAATGCAAACTCAAAAACATGGGCCATGTACCCTCGATTTGTAAAGCTTCTCATTGATGATCAGTATCCAAAACTCCCACACGACGAAAAGATGTACAAATTTCAGTTGCCGACAAGTCGATAAATTACGAAACTAAAAACAAACGAGTGGGTGATGCTTCACCATTGGATGTATCAAAATGAAAGACTTCCATTAATGAAAGCTGCATACGAAAAGTATCAGGAAGGTGTTGAATAAAACAAACATTGAAGAGGAAGAAAATGAAGAAGAAGAAGAAGAAGAATAGGAACAGTGAGTTAGAAAGAAGAAACAGCCTGCTGAAGAGGGGGGGTCTTCCAAGAAAAAGAAAGATACCCCAAATCCAGAACGTTTAATGGGTGATAGTCTTCGTGTAGGAAGCACAAGAAAACACAGAGAGCACATTCAAAACATACGAGCTATACACGAAGCTGAAGAAAGAGAAAAGAGAGAAACGAAAAGAAAAAGGCGTGAAATGATAGAATCCGAGACTCCTGTAACAGTGACTTCTGAACAAGAATAGATGGATGAATTTGTTGAGCAATTGTTGGTAGATCCTAATGAAGAGAATCCAAGTAAATCACCCCAAAGAAAAGGAAGAAAACAGGGGAAGGTTATTCTTGAGACGCACCACCAAAACCAACTCCAATCACACAATCTCAACAAGCTCCACGCAGACCGCGTCCTTTCCAAGAACTCTAAGATAAAATATCAAAAGACATCGGAACGGGTACTTCAAAAGAAATGTCTCCTAAAGCATCAAGTAAACCATACAAATGTGTTACATGGGAAGTTGAGAGAACAAAGAAAGAAAAACAAGGAGCTTCATGCTTATGTGAAGGAACAAACAAGATTAGTTAGATTTCAACAAGACGGTATGGAGAAAATCTACAGAATGATTAGAGAGCTTTGTACCAAAGGAGAAGTACAACCAATGTTCTCGCTACAGACATTGATTTTCGACTACGAGAAGTTTAAGGTAGAGGAAGATAAATGAAAAACCGAAGAAGCCGAGAAAAAGAAAAGATGATTGGAGTCAGTTGTAAACGTCAACGAAGATGATGAAAGTGAGGTAGAGGAAGTGGATCGGGAAGAAATGCCAGCACAGTTTATCGAGTGGGGATTAGAGGAAGAGGTTCTGTATGAAATGGAAGATGGTGATGTAGCGACCCCACAACATCCGGAATGGTTTAAAAAGGAAAGAGAAAAGCTTCCATATTTTATCAAGTAGTCACCGATGAAAAGATATAAGTCGCCGACAAGATAATCAACTGGAAGTACTACAACTTAAAAGGAATGTTCATCGTAAAGAGACTTGGTGGAGTCATTCAATACTTCAATACACGAATTGACATGAAAAGACTTCCTCATTAGGATATCCGTGAACTTGGAAAATTAGATATGATCAATCCAAAAAATAGCAGCATCGGTGCTGATTTTGAAAGACTAATTTTGAGAGAATGCAATCGCGGATTCATGATTTTCAAGCCCCAACGCCCTCATAGAAGAGTTTTGAGGACAACCAAGGATCCCATCACTGATAAAGGCAAAGTCACATGGGTCATCGACCCTACTAAAGTTGTGACAAGAATTAAGATCCCTCTAGAGATTCCAGTGACGCTCACCAATTTCAAGAAATGGTTCTATGGCGGTAAGACAGGTGAAGCGTCATTAGATCCAACTCAAATGAAGGTATTCGCATTCCGGATCCAATGGATGTCTTTATGTTCTGCCTGTCCGATTTGAATGCTCTTTATGGCCGTAAGATTCATGTTGATGCTGGAAACGAGTACAAGGAAGAAGGCATGCTATTTCAAAAGGTGGTAGAAAGAGCGAGGGAACGCAAGATAGAAATGATGGATGTTTTGAATAGAATTGAAAAGCAAAAGGAGAAAGAGGAAGCGAAGAAAAAGAAAAGCGAAGAGAAAAAGAAGCAAAAATCTCCATCAAAAAAAAGGATCCATCACCTGTTCCAGTTGCATCATAATCTCAATCTCCGGCCTCATCCACATATGAGACCACTATGGAGGATCCACAAGTCATTAATGAAGCTGTTATCAATCAACCACCACCTGAAAAACCACAGATCAAGCTACAACAAATCCAGAAACCAAAGCTTAAGATTGAAGAACGAACAAGTACGTAACGATCTAGGGGGGATATTGTTAGAGCTTTTGAGATTGTTGGTACATGGTTTTATTAGGTTTTGTATTGTTTTGCTTTAGTTTATAGTGTTCTAGAAAGTTCAGGGGCTAAAAGTGAAATTTATGTAATGTAAGCCATGTCACACCCCAATCGATGGCGGAATCATCGGGGCGGATATAGATTGCTCGAGACATCATAATACTATTTGCGACAATATTATTCAAAACCCGTTTCATTTCATTGATTAGATAGTCAATTACAACATAAATACAAATACAACAAGTTCAATAATTTTATAAGATAAAACCTAGCATTCTAGATGCGTTTCTATGTCGTCCCTACTAAGTTTTCGTCATGTTCAACATCCTTAACCTGCAACATGTTAAAAGTATAGTTCAACACAAAAGCATTGGCGAGTACACAAGTATAATTATAGCATAAGTAATAAATTGTTTTAAACAAATCCACATGTTAGGCTAGCATACTAGATTAATGTAAACATGGCATGCGATCTACAAGTCAATCTTCACGTGCTGCAAAAATAGAATAATCTTAACATGACCTCAAGAATACGGACAGTGCGTTACTCCTACAGCGCAATACATGTTAAGGGGGAGGCTTTAAACAAAGTTAATGACAAATAACATCCCATAAGATTGTTCCAAGTATACGAATCATATATCACATAACTATAGCATGTATGATGGATTGTTTTGTGTTTACATAAAAGTATAAGTGTGATTGCATGTATTTTTGATAGGTTAACATATTGAACCCAAAAGTGTAAAGCGTAAAAAGGGTGTTCGAGTGTACTCACGTTTTGCGAAAAAATTTTCACTTAGTGGGTTTGATGAGTCTTGAGTTGATGGAATACCGAAGTTACCAATTTTGGTTCTTGAACTTTTTTCCCAAAGTTGAAAATCTTGGAGATTTGAGAGAGTTTTGAAGTGATTTGGAGGTGGTGCAAGTGTTTGGAAGGTGTTAGGGTAGGTATTTATAAGAGGGTTAAGTGGTTGGGGTTTAAATGAAGGTGGAAGGTGATTGGAGGACAAAGGAGGTGGAATAGGGTTAAATCTAATTGGCTAAAGAATGGTGGAAAATAATTGAAGGAGAAAAGAGGTGGAAAAGGGTGAAATCTAATTGGCTAAAGAAGGGTGGAAGATGATTGGAGGAGAAAAGAGGTGGAAAAGGGTGAAATCTAATTGGCTAAAGAAGAGTGGAAGATGATTGGAGGAGAAAAGAGTTGGAAAAGGGGTGAAATCTAATTGGCTAAAGAAGGATGGAAGGTGATTAACGCTCGAATTGTGAGATTGAAATTGAAATACGCATGTAAGGTTTATAAAAAATAGAATGCGAATACGAACTTTCTAAAAATAAGAATACAAAAATACGAGACGTTACAAGCTAGACATGGCGTATTTGTGTTTCTAGTGTATTTAATAAATACCCTAGATAGTCAGTGTGTATATATATGTTACTAATGTAAAACCCTAGTCCAAGGTTTGGTGATTTCTCTTGTGTTGTGATTCATGTTCTTGTGCTAAATCCGAATATCAAGATGCTTTTAGTGTGTATATCATTTGGAATTTCATAAAAAACACTTGCTGTTTGATCCAAACAAGAATCTTCATCTTTTGGTTTTTCTTAACTTTTTTTCTCACTCAAACACTTAATCAATAGGTGTTTGGATGTTAACAATCAAACCACTATGATCCGGATATCATTTGGGACTCACCAGGCTGAAGGCTTATGGAAGGCGATACGGATACTAGACCCAATATGGCTAGTGAACTGTTTGAGAAGGATATCGAGTGTTTGTTTTACGATAGGATCTGCTACGAGGCTAGAGAGAAAGTGTGGGTGATACAATACGAAGGTGTGATTAATGTTTGCTATGCTGATGATATTAATTCTTGAAAGATGTGTAGATCAAAGTGGGGAGAGTTAGAAAGAGTTGAGTTTATAAAGCAGATTCGCAAAGAAGAAAGGATTGATGCTGTTAAACAGAAAGCTTCAATCAGAAGATTTCAATTTCTAAAGTGGGCTCCAGCGACAGATCAGACACCAATTCCTGAAGGAAACCAAGGAAGAATCTCTTTGGAAGATAAAGATTAATGTTATATGAAGATTTCTGAAGTTTTGACGACTGACCAAGACTACCACAATATCCAAGGGGAAGTTTGTTGATATGGTATGTCTATCGCCTACGTCTTAGGGTCATGTCTATGTATGTAATAGGGCGAAGCTGTTAGATTTGATTTATAAAAAATAGAATGCGAATACGAACTTTCTAAAAATAAGAATACAAAAATACGAGACGTTACAAGCTAGACATGGCGTATTTGTGTTTCTAGTGTATTTAATAAATACCCTAGATAGTCAGTGTGTATATATATGTTACTAATGTAAAACCCTAGTCCAAGGTTTGGTGATTTCTCTTGTGTTGTGATTCATGTTCTTGTGCTAAATCCGAATATCAAGATGCTTTTAGTGTGTATATCATTTGGAATTTCATAAAAAACACTTGCTGTTTGATCCAAACAAGAATCTTCATCTTTTGGTTTTTCTTAACTTTTTTTCTCACTCAAACACTTAATCAATAGGTGTTTGGATGTTAACAATCAAACCACTATGATCCGGATATCATTTGGGACTCACCAGGCTGAAGGCTTATGGAAGGCGATACGGATACTAGACCCAATATGGCTAGTGAACTGTTTGAGAAGGATATCGAGTGTTTGTTTTACGATAGGATCTGCTACGAGGCTAGAGAGAAAGTGTGGGTGATACAATACGAAGGTGTGATTAATGTTTGCTATGCTGATGATATTAATTCTTGAAAGATGTGTAGATCAAAGTGGGGAGAGTTAGAAAGAGTTGAGTTTATAAAGCAGATTCGCAAAGAAGAAAGGATTGATGCTGTTAAACAGAAAGCTTCAATCAGAAGATTTCAATTTCTAAAGTGGGCTCCAGCGACAGATCAGACACCAATTCCTGAAGGAAACCAAGGAAGAATCTCTTTGGAAGATAAAGATTAATGTTATATGAAGATTTCTGAAGTTTTGACGACTGACCAAGACTAACCACAATATCCAAGGGGAAGTTTGTTGATATGGTATGTCTATCGCCTACGTCTTAGGGTCATGTCTATGTATGTAATAGGGCGAAGCTGTTAGATTTGATTTATAAAAAATAGAATGCGAATACGAACTTTCTAAAAATAAGAATACAAAAATACGAGACGTTACAAGCTAGACATGGCGTATTTGTGTTTCTAGTGTATTTAATAAATACCCTAGATAGTCAGTGTGTATATATATGTTACTAATGTAAAACCCTAGTCCAAGGTTTGGTGATTTCTCTTGTGTTGTGATTCATGTTCTTGTGCTAAATCCGAATATCAAGATGCTTTTAGTGTGTATATCATTTGGAATTTCATAAAAAACACTTGCTGTTTGATCCAAACAAGAATCTTCATCTTTTGGTTTTTCTTAACTTTTTTTCTCACTCAAACACTTAATCAATAGGTGTTTGGATGTTAACAATCAAACCACTATGATCCGGATATCATTTGGGACTCACCAGGCTGAAGGCTTATGGAAGGCGATACGGATACTAGACCCAATATGGCTAGTGAACTGTTTGAGAAGGATATCGAGTGTTTGTTTTACGATAGGATCTGCTACGAGGCTAGAGAGAAAGTGTGGGTGATACAATACCAAGGTGTGATTAATGTTTGCTATGCTGATGATATTAATTCTTGAAAGATGTGTAGATCAAAGTGGGGAGAGTTAGAAAGAGTTGAGTTTATAAAGCAGATTCGCAAAGAAGAAAGGATTGATGCTGTTAAACAGAAAGCTTCAATCAGAAGATTTCAATTTCTAAAGTGGGCTCCAGCGACAGATCAGACACCAATTCCTGAAGGAAACCAAGGAAGAATCTCTTTGGAAGATAAAGATTAATGTTATATGAAGATTTCTGAAGTTTTGACGACTGACCAAGACTACCACAATATCCAAGGGGAAGTTTGTTGATATGGTATGTCTATCGCCTACGTCTTAGGGTCATGTCTATGTATGTAATAGGGCGAAGCTGTTAGATTTGATTTATAAAAAATAGAATGCGAATACGAACTTTCTAAAAATAAGAATACAAAAATACGAGACGTTACAAGCTAGACATGGCGTATTTGTGTTTCTAGTGTATTTAATAAATACCCTAGATAGTCAGTGTGTATATATATGTTACTAATGTAAAACCCTAGTCCAAGGTTTGGTGATTTCTCTTGTGTTGTGATTCATGTTCTTGTGCTAAATCCGAATATCAAGATGCTTTTAGTGTGTATATCATTTGGAATTTCATAAAAAACACTTGCTGTTTGATCCAAACAAGAATCTTCATCTTTTGGTTTTTCTTAACTTTTTTTCTCACTCAAACACTTAATCAATAGGTGTTTGGATGTTAACAATCAAACCACTATGATCCGGATATCATTTGGGACTCACCAGGCTGAAGGCTTATGGAAGGCGATACGGATACTAGACCCAATATGGCTAGTGAACTGTTTGAGAAGGATATCGAGTGTTTGTTTTACGATAGGATCTGCTACGAGGCTAGAGAGAAAGTGTGGGTGATACAATACCAAGGTGTGATTAATGTTTGCTATGCTGATGATATTAATTCTTGAAAGATGTGTAGATCAAAGTGGGGAGAGTTAGAAAGAGTTGAGTTTATAAAGCAGATTCGCAAAGAAGAAAGGATTGATGCTGTTAAACAGAAAGCTTCAATCAGAAGATTTCAATTTCTAAAGTGGGCTCCAGCGACAGATCAGACACCAATTCCTGAAGGAAACCAAGGAAGAATCTCTTTGGAAGATAAAGATTAATGTTATATGAAGATTTCTGAAGTTTTGACGACTGACCAAGACTACCACAATATCCAAGGGGAAGTTTGTTGATATGGTATGTCTATCGCCTACGTCTTAGGGTCATGTCTATGTATGTAATAGGGCGAAGCTGTTAGATTTGATTTGTATGTATTTGTTTCACTTCGCATGAAATGAAGTTTCACTTCGTACGAAGGTAACCTGGTTCACTTCATACGAAGTGAAGTTCACCTCATGCGAAAAGACTCTACCCTCACATGAAGGTAATGTCTTTCCTATAAATGGGTGTGTTGAGGTCTGAGTTTGTATGCTGTTTTGTTAACTGATACAGTGAAGCCCTGTCATATTTCACTCGTGATTGTAAACGTTAATCAATATTAATGACATAAACAGTTTAAAAAGTAAATCTTGATCTTGTCACTTGTTAATATGATTCCGCACATATTGAACTAGGCAAACAGATTAGGACCTAAGCTTATTGGATGAGCAAATCGTCACAATTTATATCTCATAAACAATATACTAAATGTGCAAAGTCTACTGGCACATCATCAGCGAGACTTGTAAAAACATTTTAGCGCTACATTTCTTTAGCATAATATGATAGTCCACTGATGTACTATCATTTCTTTTGTCTTTTTTCATGTTTTTGTACATTTTCAAATTTTAATATGTTTTTGTATTTTTCACAACATATCTCCCCCTAAAATCAAAAATATATTTTTGGATTTTTGTTTTTAAAGAAAGAATTTGAAATACTAAAAACTTTACAAACCGATGCGGATCACGTCAACTCTAAATCCCCCCTGATGTCAGATTTTTCATCCCGTTAAGTTTCAAAAGATATTTGAATTTAGCTCGATCAAATAGTTTAGTGTAAGAATCTAGCTTTTGTTCATCAGTGTGGATCTTTTCTATTCTAACCAAGTTTTTCTCGTAGCAATCACGGATAATGTGGTGTCGACTTTCAATGTGTTTAGTTTTAGAGTGTTGAACAAGATTTTTTTTATGTTAATGGCTGACTAGCTACATATATAGGCATATCAAGAAACTGCATTCCCTAGTCTCTCAATTGTTAAATAAACAAGATCTAGGAACAACAACTGGACGCTGAAACGTATTCTGCTTCGCAAGTAGAGAGAGCGACCAATGAACTGGCAACCCGCAGTGGTAGATTTAGCATTTAGTTTGCAACACCCAAAATTAGAATATGAATATCCAGTGAGGTTGTAGTCATCGTTCCGTGGATACCACAAGCTAATGCTTGGGTTACCCTTCAGATATCATAGAATCTGTTTGACAATCAGCATGTGTAACACTCATGGACTTGACTATAATCGGGCGTAGAGGCATGCCGGATACATGATATCCGGCCTTGATACTGTGAGGTACATTAACCATCCAATCATTGATCGATATAAGGTATCATCAATCTTCACTCCTTTTTCATCTGGTCAGATGTAGTGATTGAGAGCTAACGTAATGGTAATGACTCCGACATATTGAATTTCTCCAAGACTTCATGCACATATTTTGTCTGATCAATGAAGATTCCATTAGAAAAAAGATTGACCTGAGGTCCTAGAAAGAACTTCATCTCTCCAATTGAACTCATCTCAAATTTCTTTTGCATAACTTTCTCGAAGTCTTAACATAACACGTCGTTAGTCGAATGAAATATAATGTCATCCATATATATTTGCACAATTAGGATATGTCCATCAGATTCTCATGTGAAGTGGGTACTATCTACTTTTCCTCAGGTGAAACCGTTCTCAAGGAGATGTTGAGAAAGCGTCTCGTACCAGGCTCTTGGGGTTGATGTAAACCGTATAATGCCTTATCCAGTAGGTAAACCTTTTCTTTGTGTATTGCATCAACAAACCCTGGTGGTTGGCTGACGTATACCTCCTCCTCACCTTTCCATATAGGAACGTGGACTTGACATCCAATTGGTACACTTGAAACCTTTCCATGACGTGAATGCCAGGAAAATGCGGATAGCTTCTAATCTTGCGACATGAGCGAAGACCTCTATATATTCAATTACCTCTTGTTGGTGAAACCCCTAAACACGATTGAACTTTATTACGTACAATCATTCCTCTGTCATCACCTTTACACTTGAAGACCCACTTTGTACGGATTCTCCTTTGGTCATCCGGTAGATCAACAAGCTTCCAAACTCCAAGTTTCTCAAATTGCAGTAGCTCTTCTTGCATAGCGTTAACCCAACTTTCTTCTATAAGAGTTTCTTTGTATGTTTTTTGCTCAACCTACGAAATAAAGCAACTATATGAGGTAGTAGCTTGTACAGGTGCAACTTTAGAATAAAAAGAACTAAGATCCTTATTGATCTGATTTCGCATTTGACTCAAGTCTACAACTCTCCAATGATGTTTTCCGATGGGTGGTAAGACAACATCCTCGGCATAACTTCGTTCAAGACACTCACTTCGTGTTAAAGATTAGTGATGTTTTGATTAGCAACTTGATTAATTGTTGATGTTTCATTTAAGCACTTGGACAATCTTGATGATTTAACAAACTTTGAATATGTTCTTCACCTTCATCGGAAGTAGATCCATCGTTGTCATATGTCGGTTCAGCATCAGACTCAGAATCATCACTTTCATCGAACATGGGAGCTAGTTCATTCATCTCTTGATTTGAAGTGGGATCACTTGTTACTTGTACTAGCTTCAGCATCATGAGTGCCAACAGGTCTTTGAGTAATCAAAATAGGTCTAGGAAATTATTCTTGTGATGACGCTTGTTGTTGCTGATAACGAATCAAAAGTTCCTATTTTGTTGTTTTAGCTGGAAGCTCCAAGGAATTCTTGAGACTATCATAATTGAACAGCCATGCATCTCCTGGATATTGAGTTAGACGTGTATCTTTACGAATTGACGTTCTGAGCTTCAATAACCCGGTTTATGCTAGGAAGATATACTCTACATAGTGGACTAGCATATCTAAATTTGCCATCAACATCAATTATCATGCACGGTGACCCAAAAGGTTCTAAATACTTCAGGTTTGGCTTTTGCTGGTTAAGCAGCTCGAAACACGTTTTCTTGTGCGGCATGACCGTCAAAACTTTGTTCAAAGTGTAGCATGCGCAAGCCATTGCTTCGCTCCAAAAACTAACTAACTAAAAGTTTTGAATCAAAGAACATGGTTTTGGCTGTCTCTATCAGGGTTCTGTTTTTGCGTTTAGCTACACTATTTTGTTGTGGAGTATATAGTGCACCGAATTCCTGCAAAATTCCATTCTCGTTATAAAACTCCACCATCTGGTTGTTCTTGAACTTTGTACCGTTGTCACTATGAACCGACGAATTGGTAACTAATACAAGTTCTCCAATTTTCGGAATAGAATCATCAGACTTTCAAAGGTTTCATTTTCGCTCTCTAAGAACATCACCGACGAAAATATTGAATAATCTTCTGTCACAACCAGACAAAATAGATCTCCAGATATAATTTTAACGTTGACAGGTCCAAAGAGATTCATGTGTAGTCTCTCTAGTGGGAGCTTCATTGAGTTTAGGAGCTTCCTCGGGTGCGACTTTTTATGCTGCTTGCCCTTTTTGCAACTAATGCAATCATCACTCAAGTGAAAACTATTAAGATTGACTCCCTCAACTAGATTGTTGTGAACTAAGAAGTTCATATTTTGAAGATGAATGTGCCCCATCTTTCTGTGCCACATGATCGATTCTTTTTCTGTTGCTTTGGACACAAAGCATTGTGCAAATTTTGTTGTTGTTTTCGCAACACTCATGTCTAAGACATACAAATCATTCTCTCGAGGAGCTCGCATTAGGATCCATTCGTCAGGTATATTGAATCCCGGCTTCAGAATGAGACATTCTTGATTTATGAAGTGTGGGTGAACTTTTTATCACAAATATGGGAAATACTTTGCAAGTTGTTCTCTAACTCCGCTATGTAGTTGACTTTATCGAATGACACCACACCGTTTGTTAGAATCCCCTCACTAACTATCCTTCCTCCTTGATTACCCGCGAATCCAATGTAGCCAACATTCCCGTCATGTGCCGATAAGCTCCACTATCCATTATCCATTTGAAATGATTGATCTTAGGAGCCCTTGCATATGCAATTAAGCAATTACTTGAATAAAGAGACCAAGCTGTAACATCCGTCAAAAACGGATTTACCAAACCCGCTCCGTTTATAAACCGAACAGTCAGTCAAATTTTTCGTTGCGAATTAAATGCCCAAAATAATTTTAAACGATCCGTAATCAATTATTATGCGGGGATATATTTTTAGTTTTTGAAAAACTGATAAAAATAACAAAATAAAAATGTTTTACTGTTGCCGGGTTTCGAACTCGGGTCTGTATCCGGTTCAACCAAACACTTAACTCCCACACCGTAAACCACTCCGCCACTTTGATTTTCTGTTAAGTTAATGGAATTATTAAATCAAATAATGTTGTTCGGAAATTCAAATTCAGTCAACTTGCGCCCAAACAGCTGTCGTCGGAAATCCCGACGACTTCGCCCATAAAACACGTTTTCGTTCAATTTAATCAATCAATTAACTCTAGCGACAGCTAGCCAACGTCTGAAAACGCGTCATTAGCCATAATCGCCGGAGAACAGTTGACTTCGAATATAGACCGAATTCAGACCCCATTCATCTCGTTGTTACCCTATAAATGCACCCATAACTCGCCAGAAGTTTTTCACACTCAAATCGCACCTCATCTCGGCGAAAACTCACTCACCGGAAGTATTTGATACATCGCCGGAAAACTGTATCATTAACCTTCGAGCTTACTGAACCCCCTAAACTTTCACCGAAGTCACCCACAACCTTTGCAAGCCTTCGGAAGACTCTCTGCTGCAAGATACTTGTCGCCGGAAAAAGACTTCTGTCGCCGGAGTTCTGCCGGAAAACAGAGTAAAATCAGTCGGTACCTTTCACGCTTAATTCATTCCCTTTTTACTTTTATCTCATTTGTAATTGATCTTTAAACGCTAAAGAAACATGAATTAACATTTTGAACCAGTCCGTCATCACTTCCGGTTAAAACCGGTGAAGAAGACGAAGTTCGATAATGGTTAAGTATAATTAAATTCAAGTTATTTACCGGGTTAGACACACAGTCCAGCGGTGGACTGTGTGCACTTTTAACGCTAAGGTCACGAGTTCGATTCCGGTTTCACACACGCTGCTTTAATAAAAATCCCTTTTTCCACAAACTGAACCGGGTTGTTTTAAGTATATGTTAAGTATATTGATAACCGAGTTTATAACCAAGTGTGACACACAGTCCAGCGGTGGAGTGTGTGTCCGCTAACCCACAGGTCCCGGGTTCGAGACCTGTGGAGCGCACCGGTTCTCGAGACTTAATTCATTTTTAAAATAAAGGTTTTCTGTTAAATCCTAATTAATGTATATATATAATTAAAATCGGATATATAACGGGTTAGACACGTAGCTCAGTTGGTAGAGCTGCGTGCACGCGTACGGGAGGTCTCGGGTTCGAGCCTCACCCGGCGCACAACAATATGCCTATGAACCGGTCAACGAAAGTCAAAGTCAACGCAGGTCAAAGTCAACTGTAGCAAAAATAAAATATTTTTTTTTATTATTTTTATTTAATTATTTTAATTAAAAATCAATTATAAATACTTAAAAATAACATTTTTAAGGTTAGAAAATAGCCTCAAACTCACAAAAATACACCCAACAATCCTACTAAAATAGATTCATAAAACCCGTTTACTTACCAAACCGTAACGCGATTTATCTAGGTTAATTTCACTCGTGGTTAACACCATTTCGCGTACATCCAACCTCATCAACCGAACGCACCCAAGGTGAGTGAATCTTACAATTTCCCCTTTTAAATTACACGTTTTGGGGTGTGTCATGTGTTATGAAATAATTAATTTATTTATTTAAACTTGTGCCATACCACATCATGACTTAAACTTAGATTGATTTATTGTTGTGATTTACTTATATTCCGTTTGTCAAATTACATGAAACTCATACATTAAGCCCATCAGTTCCTCGTGGGAAACGAGTAGAACATCGCGTGCTTCAATTCAAATTCATTATTGTTCATGTGTGTTTTCGTTGAGTTTATATTGTTTGTAGTTGTGTTATCCATATTATCATGTTCATGCAATTCATTCATCAGGCCCCCCAGTTCCTCGTGAGAGACGAGTTGAGCATCGCGTGCCTTTAATTGTTCCATTATTATTCATGAGTGTTTCATTTAACATTCTATGATTGCCGGTTAAGTTACATCTATTTTTACTCATGTATGGTTGTGCACATATTTCATAATCAATTTAAATAAATTGTCCAAATGTTTTCCATAGGATTCACTCGCCAACATTATGTTGATCCAAAAACCTTTTTACACATGATACAGGTGATCAGGTTGAAGGAAGGAAAACATAGGATATGCCTTAGAAGAGAACCAAGAAGCTTAGACTGATAGTTAGAAGATGTTGTATAATTTATTTCCATTAAATTGTATTAATGAATATGAAACATATAATAAATGTCATGAGCTTTGATGATAACCCAATTATGCCCCGATCACCTTTTCCGCTGCGGGTCGGGGTGTGACACTTGACGGTCTTGGATGGGTTGTTGCTTTACACTTTTAGTTCACTTACACTTTCTTTCTTGATTTCAACCTTGTGTTCAACCTCAACTGTCATGGTTGCAACAGTCGTTTTTACTTGCTCAGAAGATGATTTTGTTTTAACCACCCAAGTTTGTTGTTTTGAAAATGACTGTTTAGGATAAAATTTCGAATCTTTTTGTTCATTTTTGCTCGATGATTCACCAACTACTTTGTTTAACACATTAGAAATTATTTGTTTCACATTGTTAAATTCATTGTTTCTTTTCAAAATATGTGTTGGAACAAACATAGGGGATTTTTGTTTCACATCTTCTAAAGACTTCTTGACGTTGTAAACAGGTTTAGAGTTGGTTTGGGGACATCGTCTTGCGATATGCCCAACTTGATTGCATTTGAAGCATGTCCTACTATTGTTTTCAACAGAGGGTCCTGAACCTGTTCACGACGCTTCTTTTCTGAATAAAACTCATTATTTAACTTTGACTTTGCCAAACTTTCCTTTTCACTTTATGATCTTGTTCTGAAAACAAATTTTATATTCTTTGAGAAATTTGGTTTCCGAAATCTGTCATTATATTTCTTAACATATCCCAACCCTTTTATTTTATTCTTAGGATAATTCTTTCCTTTTTGATTCTTATTGTAAGAACATTTTAGTTTGGAATAGTAAGATGTGTCTATATTTTCAAGCTCCGACAAATTCAACCAATTTAAACACTTGTTCAACTTTTTGAAGTTTCACATTCTGAATCGGAAATTTTTTATCTGAATAAAGTTTATCAGATCCTTTCATTAAGTATACAACCATATTAGGATCATCATCCGAACTAGATTATGATTTTTTAAGATAATTCTTATGAAAACTTTTTTATTTTAAAAAAAATGAACTTGAACTTGCTTTCTCCAAGTTAAACTCAGCACTCTCAAATTCAGTGCTATCACTTTCACTTCCCAAAACATTTTAAACTACATTTTTAACCACATTTGACTTTCATTCATCATCAGATTTGGTGTAAGTTACATCGAGATTTTCAGGCAGCTCATCTTTTATTTTAGTTTTAAGTTTCAAATTTAGCGCCTTCTCCACCCCGTCAGGCTTTGTATTTGAATAAATTTCCCACATCGGGGGTGGAACTCGATTGTAACTCATACCTTTGTTTTAAGAACAATCATTTTCTTCCTTTTAATTTTTTTTCTGGTTTTTTAGGAAGAATATGATCAATCACATACGAAGAAGTTGAGTAACTAATCAACAGTTGAAGTTGAAAACCTTGCAAGTAGTGCTCATGAATTGAAGTTGACTCTTTCCATTTCAATTCTTATAGTTTCTAGCTCATTTTTTAGCTTAGCAATCGTGTTAAGGTGAATGTTTATGTCCATTTGTTTGTCCGTAATAGTTGCTTTAAGCATCGAAAGTGTAGCATTGTCATCTCGGCTTGATGGTTCGAATTGTTGAATAGTTTTGCCCAACCAATCGTATGCCTCTTTTGTTTCTTTATAATCACTCGACAGATTATCAAAAGGTTTTTTCAATTGTATATATTTTTCATCTTTTTTAGAACATTCCTTGCAAGGCTCTGAGCACTTCTTGCAAGGTTTTTCAACTTCAATTATCTGAACCTTACCCTCTTCTCTGACGACTCATTTACCCTTTCTTGAACCTGTTCAGAAACTACCTCTTTCAAGTTCACCATCATCGCTTTGTTTGAGATCTCTGTTAGGTTCTAAGCGGTCATTTCTTTGTTCACATAAATCAATTCTTCAACTTATGTCTTAGCCTTTTCCTCATAGTGCACATCAAAATTTGGTTTAAAGCATCCTGCAAAAGATTTATACGTGTGAGGTCGTACCAAATTTTAAATGCACTATGAAAAATTTCTTCCTCGGGAGAATAGTATTCTACAATTGGTGCTTTATCGAAGATCACCTCAGCATATTCTTCTTCAATTGGTTCCTCTCTAATCTCTGCCAACAATGCAATGCTTGCAGGCTTTGAAATGTACTTGTTCCAATTGAAACCTTCATTCTCTTGAGAAACAACAAGAGCTTTGTCCTTGGTACTCGATGAACCGTCCTCAATTTGAATTATCTTGATGCAGTCTGAGGTGGTGATGTGTTGTGATAAATCGCCTTTTTTATTAATCGTCTGCAAATGGATTTTGGTTTTCGTTGACTTCATGGTTTGGATATTCTCTCTTAAAGTGTCCCTTCTCTCGACATCTAAAAACCGTGACTTTCAACTTATCAAATCCGAGCTTTCCACCCAAACCTCCCAAACTCTTACGTCCTGTGATCTCCATAAACCTTTGCGCTCTTCGAACAATACTTGCCATGCACCATTTGATATCAATTAATTCCAACTCTTCCGGATCAATTTGGTCGTAATCTTCTTTTGTCATGTTAGGATTTCTAATTTTTTCGGCTACCAAACTTTCATACGCTTCTAGAATAGATGCAAGTAGTGCCATATGTTGTTTTGCCGTGTTCTCTATGAAGTCTTGAGCATTCTCTAGATTCACGCTTGTAAAATTCGTTGGTTTGAGTTGTTTTGGCTACTCTGATAAATTTTGTGAAGATTGAGATGATTTAGGATCAAAAGTTGGAAATGACTGGAAACCACCACCAGTATTCGAAGAGGAAGAACTTGAAGAACTATCTGTGCGGAAAGCAGCATGTATTTTTGGACTTTGAGTACTGGCTGTTAAGCTTCCTTTGTAGTATAGATTCATATATTGTTAAATTTGTTAACCTTTGGTTTTAGCCATCTTCTGCATATGGAGCTCATGAATTTCCAATTTCTCTATGAATCTTGAAAAACTGATTGTGCCATATTCTGAGTTGTTCTTCAGGAATATAAGATAGGTTGACTCTTCTCTTTCGGGCTATGCATCAGCCAATTTGTCTACCAACTCTTTGTTCTCCTTCTGAATACCCAATCTTTTCATCTCTACAACAAGGTGACAATACCTTTCCATCAATTATTTCATTGTTTCACCTTTAAGCAAATTGAAGATATCAAACTCTTTCTTTAATAACGCCTTTTTGCTCTTGATCATTTGGGTGCTTCCTCTGAATTTCACCTTTAGAGCATCCCAAACTGATTGAGCATCACCATCGTGTTGTAGCAAAGTAAATATGTCTTCTTTGATGGCTTGTTGTAGAATGTTCATCATTTTATTTTATCGGATGAATTTTCTTTCTCTGGTCTAGTAATCTGAGTCAAAGTCTTCTCTAACCCGTTCTCTCTAACTGGTGCAACATAATTTTCCTCGATAGCGTACCAGCAATCAAAGTAGTTTACTTGTACCCAATTGACAAATCTCTGGTTCCATCCAAAGTAATCTTCTAAACACATAAGCTTTGGGGGTTTTGTCATTGTCCCATTTCATTTTCTAGATTTTTTTTAGCTACTACAATTGTTGAGGCTGCTGACGTTGCGAATGCGTTGAAGATTTCATTCTCAATTTCATAACGAAAAGTTGAAGAATTGCTTTGTGACAAATGGCAAATAACCGGTCATTCCGTACAATCTAATCACTATTTTAGTACGTAATCTCATGCATTATATCGTAATTTGATTACGTAACTGAGTCGTACGTTGTCTCCTAAGTATTAGGGCAAGTAAATCTGAACATAACATATACTTGTTTCCGTTTCGACGCGAAACAAACCAAAACGATGCCCTAAAAGTGTTGGTAGAAAGTGATGGGCGCACTAATTGCCGTGATACTAACTGTGTCGGTAAATCCGTTAGAACGAATCCGAATAAGGAATAACAGCATGTTAATGCCATACCTGAGTCCATATATAAATGAAAACATTGATATGAGATCAACCATTACAAAAATACATAACTTTCTGGTACAACGCCTAAATTGCAAAAAATGTCCGTTTCGACCAAAAAGGCGACAAATGTCAGTTTGTCCGCAACACTAATTCGGTGGATTTCGGATGTCAGAATAATAATACAATGATGTTAATCATCCTAAAACAATGCGAGAATAGCAAGAATGCACAAAAGACATCGTTTTCGTCATTCGGCAAACAGTGCACAATTCAACCGGAAGATGACCGTTAGTCGAAACGACAAACATTTTAGTGGCTGATAGCCTCATTTGTGTATCTAACAAACTATTTAAGCCTCATTTGGAACTCGGAATCCTTTCAACTAATATGAGGTCACGGAAACACAATTTTTGGAAAAGTTCGCCGGCAGGATATAAAGCGCTGTTGTCGAGCAAACGATCGAACGAAAGGCATCTTGGCCATCCTAGCTCATCGTATATTCATCTAGCAAACTAGTTATGCATATTTTTAGGTCAGGAATGCACTAAGTAGACACCATGACAATTGTGGTGCTCGAATACAAAAGCTTCAGGTACAAATAATAAAGTTCGTTTATTAGCAAATATTGTATCGATGAACGATCTAATGACGTTTCCGTCACCCGAAACTTATATTAGATTATCAAGTGGATTAATTACCATATAATAACACTCTAAACCCTAATTATATACTAAGAATGCAAGATCAATCCCTTAATCATAACACTTAACTTAATGGCTAAAATATCTAATAAATTAACACATGTCATAAATAATATTTCACCTTAACCCCCCATATGGGCCCCACCCACTTGATTTTGTTGAAAAAAATGGAGATTAGGTGTATGGTGTTGGATTAGTTGTGACATGTGAATGATAGCTTAAATATATATATATATATATACATATATATATATACATATATATATATCATAACCTACATGTTCTTCATCATTTTTCACTTAAGAAAAATTGCAACCATCACCTCCTTCCTTCCTCATACCCACGTCTACCATCATCACCACAACACCACCATTTAGCCACCATAAATCCCACTCCACACTCACTTTAAAGCCTCATCAAGACCATTCAAGAAGCTAGCAAGGGTGGAGGATCATTAGGTCTTCTTTGGAGCTTCATTTTCCTTCTAAGATCATCATAAACTTGTGCACCCATTGTAAGGCAAATTCTTCCATAATCTAGCTTACTTTTATGTCTAGATTAATGACGTACAAGTTGATTATCTTGAAAATGAATAAAAGATAACCTAAAAACCCTAACTCACACCTTAATAATAACACTAAATATTGTTTATTTTGTGTTGATTATGTGTTTATATGGTAGTTAGTTAGCATGTTGATGTTGTTTATGTTAAAGAAGGATATAAAAGTTAGATGATCTTCTGTGATCAAGTATGAATATGAAGATTTAAACATGATAATGTTTATATCTAAACAAGATCATCAACTACATCATCCATGAAAATTCCTACAACTTAAAGATAACTTTACTACACATGAATGATTTTTTTTTTAAGAAATAAACACTAGTATTTAAGTTGTAACCATCTTAAAAAGTATAGAAACCAAAAGATTTAAAGTGATGGACTTGATTTAAATGACATAACAAAGTGGTGATTAAAAGTGCTAATAAATATTAAAAATATCATCATGTTTTAATAGGATTAACACTAAAAAGCCATGGATGATGATACATTAATGTTGTAAAATAAATATTAGGAAGATATGTGATGGATTGTTGATCTTGATTATGAGCTTAAACATATGGAAAATGTCATAGTTTAGGGGAAACTATGGCGAAATTTTCTAAAAATCTAATCGCAATTAAGACATGATTAAAGGGGTGATTAGCGGGACTAAACACGATTAGTAACTTAAATCATCATTAACTAAGCTTTGATGACAAGGGTTAAACCCTAAATACCTAAGTATTCAACAAGTTTATATATATATTTTTTTTACAAAGAAAATAAGTAACTATTAAAATATATATATATATATATATATATATATATATATACATGGGAAAATAAAAATATGTATACATATTTTGTCACCAAGAATGTTGTATAAATGCATATGTTATAGTATGTGTATGTATTAAGCAGCTTAGGGTATTTCAATAAAAATACCTAATCATACACAAAAATACACCCACTTGAAAATAATCCCAAGTGTTGGTAACATAAGCCAATATATTCTCACAATGCGTCGAAACAATAAACGGACAAACGAAGCAATGCGGACGATGGGCAAACGTTCACAAATACACCGTCGCGTCAATGACCAACGAATAAATCGCCCATACAAAAAGCTATTATGACGACGGGCGATTTGCGATGAGAAAAAGCGTGTATTGAACGACGACGACGACAAGTCTAAAATATATATTTTAGACACTTAACATAAATATATGTTATCGAACTCAAAATCCAGAAAGTTGAAAATATAGAAGTCTAAGACTTGTATACTTATACACTAATACTAGTGAAAATATATAAGTATAAGACTTATAAAAATGGGCTTGTAAATACATTTGGGCTCGGACCAATTTATAAACAATATGGGCAAGGCCCAATAGGATAAAATATATGGGCAAGGCCCAATTGTATAAACTATATGGACAAAGCCCAAAAACATATAAATTACATGGGCTAGGCCCAAAGATATAAAAACGTGGGCTAGGCCCAATGACAAGAAAACATGGGCTAGGCCCAATGACAAGATAACAAGGGCTAGGCCCAATGACAAGATAACATGGGATAGGCCCAATGACAAGATAACATGGACTAGGCCCAATGACCAGATAACATGGGCTAGGCCCAATGACAAGATAACATGGACTAGGCCCAAGGACCAGATAACATGGGCTAGGCCCAATGACAAGAAAATATGGGCTAAGCCCAATGACAAGAAAACATGGGCTAGGCCCAATGGCATAGATGACATGGGCAAGGCACAATGGCACGCGTGCAAGGCATAAGGACATGTGAAGGGCAAGGCCCAGTTCACACATGATCTGAAAACAACTATATATATACATATATATTTTTGAGAAATATATATATAACTATATTAATCGAGCAAACAAACTACCAACACTATGATAACATTAAACGTTGTTCCATCATAACAAAGAAATACATAACAAGAATTCAAGATGAACAACGAGTACAAGGTCCATTGAGGCCTAGGTGTTTAATAAACTCGATACACATTTAGGTTATACACGTGTACGGACACCAACCGTGAGTAATACGACGTACGGAACGCAAAACTATGAGTTCATGTCCCTCCTATCATTGATTTCAAAGTTTTGTTTTACAAACTATCGAGGGGAAATACATGTCATAAGAAATAGTATGTTAGCTATGGGTTCGGTTGATAACATGATCATTTGTGCATAAGTAGGATGATGACAATAGTAACTATTAATCACGTAGTGACCAAGGTGCAAAAGGTAAGATCTATCAAGTTTGAGACACGCTCCACTCCTGGTATGATAACTGGTTAGGAGTGCTTTTGTGATCCCAATGATGTCAGAGTTGTCTGGGGTTGGTTACTTACTTTTGGCACATATAAGTTAGGGTGCTCGCGACACACTGATAGATCCCCATAACATAATGATGCTAATAACATACTCGGATTTCATTACTGGATTTCAAGCATGACATTTTTACAAGAAAACATTAACTACATGAACTCGCCAACTTTATGTTGACTTTTTAAAATTACATGTATTTCAGGACACAAGACTTGAGCTGGTGATACACTTCGGGATATGGGAAATGACATGACAACGAATGCCACCTTTTGGAGGATTTGTCTCTTATATCACAACCTCGTATGGGTATATAGGAGTCAAAACCTCAACATGCTTTTACAGTGAAAACAATCTTTCCTTATGATGTAATGTATTTCAAACCATATTTTTGATGACAATGTGAAATTATTTGGAAACCCATGATTTTCATTTTTGAAACTTGTAAACATTGGTTGCAAGTTATTATAAGCATGGTATCGTTGTTGATTTACAGTTGTTTACATGATTAGATGCAAACCTCATAGTCTCACGTTTGCGCTTTCGCTACGACCAGGGTGTGACAGGTTGGTATCACAGCTCCGATTGTAGTGAACCGGGGAAAAACTTTTTATTAAAGTTTGGTCTACAATCACCAAGGGCTCACACATGAAAACAAAGTTTAAAACATGATAGAAATATTTTAGAATTATAACAAGATAACAAAAATGTTTTCATTGTGTCACGATAACATAAGGATCTATCACCCAAGCTCAGCCATAAGTAACGAAAAAAGGATCAATACAAGATTAGTCTATGAGAAATGGACACATTACATTATAATACTACGTGTTGTGGACACGCTACAAAAGATAGAAATCCTGGCTAGATTGGATTTTATGTGATTATATATAATATATGTATATAATTTATTTATATATGTGTTGTACGGAATATTTTGCCAAGAACGAAATACCTTTAACTACGGATATTATTATTATCGGTGACTCGCACAATGAGAATATCGATCTCGCATCTATTCCGGAGCTTATGGCGAACGTGGTTCCTGAGTGAGACCTTAGGATCGATTCCACATAAGGTGGTTGCTTTTCCCGCGGATGCGGAGATGCCTGGCTTCGGTAGTGACAAAGAGGCGGAGGTGGTAGCCTTGGACGACAACTCTATTAGCGGGAAGAGGTCCCAATGACCCATATTAATCATTAATAATGACACTCTTGTCCAGACAAGGAAAGGTGAAGTACTCGTCTTGAAGGTGCCACTCTAGTTGTTATTGTTGCAAATTCTCTCTATTTCTAAATCTGTATAACGACGTGCCTTTCGCGAGTAATGTTAAGGGACGATAGCACATGGACCAATCACGAAGGTCCCTTCTATGTTGAAGGTATGTTGACAATGCGTCCTCTCTCTATTATTGATCGTCGTCTTTGAACGATAGAACACTAGGGTGATCATGCAAGGCAATTTATTATTACAAGGGCCTACGTAATAATAACTTGCAGTGGATGAGAATCCTTGTGGACTATGCGGGTCAAGTTAAAGATCACTACTCATTCAAAATTGTAAACTGTTCGGGTTTCTATCTAGTGGGACGCTAACCGGGGTGGTTGCTATAACACCCTAAGATTCGAAAACACCACACATATCTGTTCGCATCTAACATTCGATCTACACCACGAGTCGATTAAGACTAGTCATTTAAACAAACAAAAATAAACTGTTGGCCAGCCAAGGAGGATACTTCCTCAAAGGTCTAGAGTTCTTGTACTTGGGTTGGTTCCATGGTGTCTATGGTACCTCATCTTATTTATTGGAAAGAGATTACATTAAACTCCGTCATTTGACATTTGTATTACTCCAAGGGATGGTATGGCATGAGCCATGCTTTAACACCCTCATTGCATTCTATTTGATATCTATGGATATTAAAACAATCTAGCTGGAGCTCGTGGAGCTCAATGGAAATCAACGTATTCGTTACACGGATTGGTGTGGCGAAGGATTTGTTTTTCCTACTTTGGACGATCGAAGTCCACGAAGTATGGAATACATGCTATAAGGTTGGAGACGACCGTTTGGTTTCTCCTCCTCAACGGGTTATTTCCTTTCCAATTAGACATTTGGCCGATACACACAAGAGGTACCAATAATTTTGGATGGCACTTTTTACCCTTAGGCGCATGCTAGATTGTATTTTCCCAGATATATGTTTGGGTATTAAGAAGAAACGTGGCACCAAAAGGAAGGTCTACACCTAAAGGGGGTTAGTTAATCCATGACTTACTGGGTAAGACGAACTAGAGTTCTTATGGAAGGACATACGGTTGCGGAAATCGCACGACACGAGGGTAACTTAGTCGACACTAGTAACGGTACTGGTGGTACCGGTAGTTCAAATGGTTCGGATCCCAATAGATTGGGAACGGGTGGCAAAGCTACACCTGAAGATGTAATCAATCAAGGTTTTAAATTCTAAGGCCTTCCCGGACGGTAAGCCGCGAGACCTCATTGGTGCGAGAGATGCGGTAGGTTAGGTCCGCTCAATAAAGACAACATCGGTTAGCAATGCTAGTAAATGCACTCCTGAGTAAACGATTAGGTAAACAAAGAGTCTCTTGCTGAATGCAGCATTAACTAGGCGAAATCCTCAAGTAGAAACTTTAAGGAGTGATACTATAGAGAGCTCATCATGGGAAGAACTCAAAAATCTTATGCGAGAAGAATATTACTCGCTGACTGGAATTCCAAAGGTAGAAACGGGATCCTAGAACTTGATCATGATTGCAGCTAATGTTGTTGGTTACACTCAACGCTTTCACGATCTCTCAGGGGTTGTTCCATACTGGGGAACACCTGAAATTAAACGTATCGAGCGCTACATTTGGGGTTTAGCCTCTAAGAACCAAAACATGACCACATCATCCCACCCTACCTTCATCACTCAAACAGTAACTATCGTAGTTAGTCTCACCAAGGATGTGGTGAGAAGGGGAAATTATCAAAGAAACATGCGGAAAGGAAGGAAACGCCTGTGGAATCTACTAGCGACGGGAAGCGAAAATACTCACCCCTTAAGGCAGGATCGAGAGTGAGTAACAAACGAAAGGGAACTCCCGTGATGATAGAAACAAAGGCAATTGCTTCCATAATTGATGCTAGCACCAAGAAATATGCTGATAACTTACTAAAATCCTAAATGTGATAAGTGAAAATTTCCTCATGAGGGCACTTGCAAAAGTGCCAAGAGTAGAAGTGTGGTGAATCAAGACACAAAACAGAAACCAATAAGTTAGTAAGACACAACCAAGAACAAGGATGTTAAGTGTGGCATGAAGGCCATTCCAAGCATGAACGTCTCAAGAATGAATCAGATAAGTGAATTAAAATGTGAGTAAGCAGAAACTATGGATACCCCACAAGATCCTGATGTCATCGGGCGTACGTTCTATTCTACATTCATTAGGTGTCACTTTTTTTTTGATACCAACACCGAGCTTAGCTAGTGTCTTTAGATGTCAAGCTTATACTCGAATTAGAGTCTTGTAAATTAGACACTTTATCAAGTTAGCTAATGGAGAATTGGCGTTAGATTCGTCTCATCGATACGAATCCAATGATATATAACGTCCAAATTTTTTTTTCCTAAACAAAAAAAATCACACGATTCTAACCATGCAATCAGTTTGAAAAATTGTTTATCAACCAATATCTGCGTACCAAAACGTTTAGTACTCAGCCGGTTAACTTCCCATTTTTTTCGAGTTCAACTCGGAATAGTACCCAATTCGAAACAATAGTCCGAGATGGTAATCCGAGATGGTAATCCGAGATGCACTATTTTGATCTCTAAGTAATGAGGAATCATTAAAAGATCACCGACACGTTTTCTATCAACCAACATCTCGCATCCATCTTGTTTGATACCTGTGCGATTTTAGTTCATCTCCATAAAATTCAAAATATACTCGATCTAGAGTCAAGTAAGATAGGTGTTCCTCATTCTATAGGATTTACGAACGGTAAATTAGTCAATGTTAGGGGAAGTTGTAAAAGGATACACTTTGGAACTTGGAGAACAAGAGTTTAATATAGATCTTTTACCCGTTTATCTCGGTTGTTACGGTGTAGCTTTTTGCATAGACTTGTTGACGTATAACCGAGCGGAAGTAGGTTGTCCTGAGAAAACTATCTGCATCCCCCTGTCAGACGAAGAAACACTTATAGTACACGGAGAGAAGCACGAGACGCCCTTACGAATCAGTAATTGCATGAAGGCCAGAAGTGCCTAAGGAAAGGTTGCATAGCCTTTCTAGCTCACATAGTCGATAAGGAAAATGAGGAGCCAAAAAAAATTTGGAGGAAATAACCGTTGTGAAGGAATTCCCCTGAAGTCTTTCCATTAGACTTGCCTGGATTACCTCCGCAACGACAAGCCAACTTTCGCATTGATTTGGTGGCAGGTGCCGCACCAGTAGCGAAGCCTCCATACCGATTAGCTCCGCCATAAATGCAAAGACTATCTACACAACTTCGGACGTTGTTAGCCAAATGATTCATTAGAACGAGTTCCTCGCCATGGGGAGCTTCGGTGCCTTTTGTCTAGGAGAAGGATGGAACCTTCCGAATGTACATAGGCTACCGAGAACTAAACAAGTTAATCATCAAGAATCCGTACCCATTACCGAGGGTTGATGATCTGTTCGATCAATTACAAGGGTCGAGTTTTTATCCAAAGATGGATTTAAGATACGGGTATCATCAGTTAAGAATCCAAGAGGAAGTATTCCTAAGACGGCGTTTAGGACTCGCTTGTAACATCCGTCAAAAACCGGATTTACCAAACCCGCTTCGTTTATTAACCGAACAATCAGTCAAAAAATTTCATTGCGTATTTAATGCTCAAATTAATTTTAAACGATACATAATTAATAAGTATATTAGAATATAAAATTTATATTTGAAAATGTATTAAAAATAGTGAAATAAAAATAAAACAAGGCTGCCGGGATTCGAACCCGGGTCAGCCGGGTCAACAGGGTCAGCAAAGCCTTAACACACATCCTTCCAACCGCTCCGCCACTTGTGTTGCTTGTTAACATATTGAAACAATTAATACATAAAATCAAACTGGAAATCAAAACCCAGTTACACAGCGCGCCCAAATCCGCTGACGCCGGAAATCCTGACAAATTCGTTAAACGTTGCCGTTTCTTTTAGTCATAACATTTACATTAACAGTCATATCGGTTATAACCGAAAAAATCCATCAATTTCATTCATTACCTTAAATTTCTATTCGAAAACCGAAAAATACAATTCAAATCCGGGAGTTATACTTTATTGATTTAGTGAGCTCGCGAGTTTTATCAAAATCACACTCTTCATTTCGCTCAGAAAACTTCGCCGGAAGTCGCCTAAATTCTCTGAAAATTAACCGGAAATTTTCGCCGGAAAACCGAGTTCAATCCATCCTTTCTTCTTACTCTAAAATAAGATCTTAGCGCTTATACTGACATTACCCACACTCACCTTAAACATCTGAAGAATCTCTGTCGAAAGAAATTTCACTCGCCGGAATTCTCTGCAAGTCGCCGGAAAACCGAGACTTTCATCTACATGGTAATTACCTCGATTTTTCTGTTTCATTCCATTATTAGACAAATTATAACGCCACTCCATCACTCAGAATCAACCCCAGACGACATTGCCAGATTTCCTGTTTTTGCCGGAAAATTTCTGAAATTCCAGAAACTTGCTGTTAAACGGTATGATCATTTTAAACCTACTGATAATCGTTACTCAGTAGTTCAATTTCACATCTAATCCCTCCAAACTGTTAATTGATTCTAACAGCCGAAGGTCACCAAAACAGAGCCGACGATCTTCGCCGGATTTCTCAAGAAGACGAGCTGTTCGGTATTTTCTTTCCCCAAACTCTTCGGTTCAATACTTTTCAATTGTTCATCTTATTCATTAACAGGATTAATCAAGTAACAGTTAGTTATCCAATGTCTGTGTTTTAAACGAAGAAGGCGAAGTTGTGTATGTTATAAGACTAATTAAAATTGATATTATGAACGGGTTAGACACACAGTCCAGCGGTGGACTATGTGCAAACAATATGCATACGACGCGAGTTCGATTCCTATCACAACCATAACCTCTGTAATAAAAATGTTTTTTTTTAGAAACCGAACCGGGTTAACTCAGTAATATGTTAAGTATAATAAAAACTAGAATATTTACCAAGTTAGACACACAGTCCAGCGGTGGACTGTGTGCCAAACTAAACCACAGGTCCCGGGTTCGAGACCTGTGGCGAGCACCGAGTCGATACATTAAATCGTTTTTAAAATAAGTGATTTTCGGATTAATTTAATTAGTATATAAATATAATTAAAAACAGAAATATTTCAGGTTAGACACGTACCTCAGTTAGTAGAGCTGCGTGCACGCGTACGAGAGGTCACGGGTTCGAATCTCACCCAGCGCATACATATAACCGACCGAACCGGTCAACGGTCAAACGGTCAACAAGTCAACGGTCAACGGTCAAAAATCAACATTTTTTTTATTTATTTTATTTATTTATTTAAATTAAAAATGAGATAAAAATACTTAAAAATAACATTTTTAAAGTTAGAAATTAGCCTTAAACTCACAAAAATATATCCAAAAATACTATTAAAATTGTTAATAAAATCCATTTATTTACATTATTTTTTCGTTATTAATTAGGTTAGTTTTTCCTCGTCGATCAATCCTCTAAACTCATGCGCATTCAACATCATTCACCGAACGCACCCAAGGTGAGTGAATCTCTACCAATTCCCCATTTTAATCACGTTTTTGGGTGTATCATGTGTCTTACCATTTATTATATTTAAATCATTGTGCATACATCATATCATGAACAAATGTGTATTCAGCTTGTATAAACTGTTTGTGTGGTTATTGTTTAGATTTAGTTTATTATTTTCAGTACATGCAATTTCATAGGCCACCGCTCCCCATTACATTATGAGCGTTGAGCAGTTCCCATTACATTATGAGCGTGAACCTGGCGTTGCCAACATACGATCGGCTCCGTTTGATTGAGCCTTGATCGCACAGACATTTATCATTTTCAGTACATGCAATACGATCGGCTCCGTTTGATTGAGCCTTGATCGCACAGACATTTATTATTTTCAGTACATACATTTATCATAGGCCGTCCGTTCCCCATTTTTGTTAATGTATGTTATTGTTTGTTGTTGTTTGTTGTTGTTTGTTATGGTATGCTAGTGGGTTGTTATTGTATGCTAATTGTTTGTTATTGTATGTTTATTTACATTTGTTCATATAGGAATATTGCACAATTTTTCCGTATTAAATACAATAAGAAATAAATAATAAATGTTTTCTAACAAGGTTCACTCGCCAACTTTTGTTGATCCAAAAACCATTTTTACATATGATACAGGTGAACAGGATGAAGCAAAGAAAACATAGGAAATTGCCTTAGAAGAAAAATAATGAAGTTTAGAAGGATGAATAGAACATGTTGTATTTGTTTCATATGATTGTATGATCTCTTTTAAATTGAAATAATAAATATGAAACATTATAATAAATGTCATGAGCTTTGATGAAAACCCAATCATGCCCCGATCACCTTTTCCGCTGCGGGTCGGGGTGTGACAGATTGGTATCAGAGCTTTTGATTATAGGGATATAGGATAGGTTATTAGACCCTTAGAGCCTATACTATAGTTGACTAGATTTTAATTGTTTATGTGGTTACATGCAAACTTATGATATTTATTTGTTTCATGTTTATTACATACACAAATGCATGCAAACATTTCCAATATTACATTTTGTGATACATAGTGAATTATACTTATAGTCAAACATACATACTTACATACACATTCATCATACATATTTCAATGTTCACATATTCAAATCATCTTCATACTTCCGTTATTCAAGATTTTGTCGCATTTTTCATTTTTTCAAATCTCATCAAAGTGAGTTATGCGACGGGCATGTAGTAACTGTAAGGGTACAAGTACCGGTAGTCGGAAAGTCCTGTCTAGGTTGGCATTCGTATAAATCCAATATAACGGACCAGTTTGCCTACCTGGGGACTAACGATGAGAGTGCGAAGGACCTATTAGGCCAAAGCATGCCACACCAAACGTCGTTCGAACTAACCCCACTTTGAGGTGTCACCGTGTCCACACCTGGATACATTCCGAATATCATACGTTACATACATATTTCTCGATTTTCTCCGGGTTTTGGTGTACGTAACCAGGCTAACACATGCGAACCATATGAAAAACCCGGTAATCATGGGGGCCCACATGTTTACGAAGGTGAAGTATGGCGGCATGCAAGGCCTAATTACGAGCAAAGCCCAAGACATCCTATGGATGTAGTAGATTTATTATGCTATGTTTATTTTATGAATGTTCATTCCTAAATACGACACATGATCCCAAAAACATCCAACTCATACTCTTCATATGTATTCTTTGTAGATGTCTTCTAATTCCGCTCGAAGGAAGATGAGAGTAGAAAAAGCTCGCAAGCGTATGGCTGCCCAAATCGCTCAACAAATGGTTGCCGTAATACCCAACATTGTAGTTCAAGTCCAACAAGCCCTTACCGCTAATCCCGTCAATCAAGAAGTTCAAAATGTTGTCAACCCTTCCCCAAATACCACTAAATGCACCTACAAGCATTTCAAATCCTGCGACCCTACAAAATACGAAGGGACTGAAGGTGTCACCGCTCTTCTCTATTGGTTTGAAGAAATGGAAAACATTTTCCTAAATTGCGATTGCCCCGATGATCGCAAAGTGCGATATGCTACTGGTCGTTTATTTGGAATAGCACTTACTTGGTGGAATACAGAGAAGGCTAAACGAGGTGTTGAAGATGCTATGACTTTGACTTGGGAAGAGTTGAAGGAAATCATGACAAGACGGTTTTGCCCAAGGAGCGAAATCAAGAAATTAGAGGATGAGTTCTATTCGTTGAAACAAAAGGAAGGCGACCACACCACGTACAACAAAAGATTCCTTGAGTTAAATCAAATGGTTCCCAACTTGTTCACTCCCCTCTACCGTTTGATCGAACACTATATTCGAGGTCTTCCTTAAAAAATTCAAGACTCTGTACTAAGTACCACACCTGCAACTTTGGAAGCAGCAATGGAGATAGCTACAGAGCTCACCGAGAACCGTATACGGAATAAAGACTTCAAGGAGGAGAAGAAGAAAGATAAAGCATCAACTGAAACCTCCAACTCCACCCAAACCGAATCCCCTTCTCAACCCATTTCCAAGAGAAAATGAGATGGGCAACTTTTTGCTGTCACCCAACGCAATCAACCAGTCTCACAAGCCGTACCCCTCCAAGCTATCCCAATCACTCAAGTAGCACCCAACTCAACTTACCCAAATAAGAAACCTTACCTTGGACCTCACCCTCAATGTAACACCTGTTTTTATCACCATCCATCTACCTTGCTTTGTCGACTATGTGCGAATTGTGGACGCTATGGTCATTTGAGCAAGGTGTGCCACACCCCTCAAAACCAAACCTCACCCCCTACTCAAAACATGATCCAAACATATCAACAACCCCAATACCCCATGTTACCTTATGTTCGAGCTTGTTTTAATTGTGGTGATCCTACCCATTATAGAAACACGTGCCCTCAATTGGTTAACATCATAAACGCCCAAGCTCAAGCAAACCCAGTTAACCAAGCAAATCAAGGAAACCTAATCACTAGGCTACCAGCAAGAGGAAGAGTTTTCAACATCAACGCCAATCCTGTTGAAGATAACGACGGCCCAAACGAAACCACCCAACTAGTCCCCTTCACCAAAAATCAAGATTCAACTCCAACCGTTTAGTCTTTACGTTTTTCTTTATGTTATCTCAATTTTCACGTGTCTCAATTTTAAATTGGAAATTTATCCAAGGATCTTAATGCGAACTACTATTTCAGTTTTGTTTTATACTCGTTGATTTAACATTCATACCATCATACATCTCAACGTATTTCAATCTCATTATTTAAAGAAATTGGATTGTGTTCCATTTTCTACATAGACTAACCTCTCCATCATAACAAATGAGAGAGGTACTGTCATCATCAAAGACTCAAGCTTGGTTGTTGTGTTTGTTTATGTTTTAGAGTCACATAGGACTAATCATAACTTACTGATAAAATCAATGAAAATTTGACAAGAATATGGTGGATATGCCGCTGGTACTTCCTATATATAAGTATTCTTGTCAAAGGATCAGAGGCATTGTCAGGCGGTTATGAGAAGTTCCATGTAGGATCTAGTAATGTCTTGGTTGAAGTTTGTTTTATACTCACTGATTTAGCATTCATAACATCTCATCATTTAAAGAAATTGGATTGTGTCACCATTCAAACATGTATACTATCAGAATTAGGACTCAGATATTGGTTGTTGTGTTTATTTATGTTCTAGAGTCACATCATAGAACCAATCATAACTTACTGATAAAACCAATGAAAATTTGACGAGAATATGGTGGATACGCCGCTGGTACTTCCTATATATAAGTATTCTTGCCAAAGGATCAGAGGCATTGTCAGGCGGTTATGAGAAGTTCCATGTAGGTTTTAGTAGTAGAAGTTTTGTTTTAGGATATAACCTTATCTTTCCAAACATATCAAAACTCTTGCGCATGAAATCATATTTAGTCAATCAACTCTGTTTATCAATGTTCATTATCTTAGGCATCGAAAAACGATTCCTGCAGTAGGGTACTCAACCCTTACAAGGAACGTTACCGCCTCAAATAAAATTTGAACTCTTACTCCTTTCTAAGTATGTAACTGTCAAATTAAACACCATCCTTTTTAGACAAATATGTCACTACTTAAATTTCGGGATGAAATTTCTAAAAAGTATGGGATACTGTAACATCCGTCAAAAACCGGATTTACCAAACCCGCTTCGTTTATTAACCGAACAATCAGTCAAAAAATTTCGTTGTGTATTTAATGCTCAAATTAATTTTAAACGATACATAATTAATAAGTATATTAGAATATAAAATTTATATTTGAAAATGTATTAAAAATAGTGAAATAAAAATAAAACAAGGCTGCCGGGATTCGAACCCGGGTCAGCAAAGCCTTAACACACATCCTTCCAACGCTCCACCACTTGTGTTGTTTGTTAACATATTGAAACAATTAATACATAAAATCAAACTGGAAATCAAAACCCAGTTACACAGCGCGCCCAAATCCGCTGACGCCAGAAATCCTGACAAATTCGTTAAACGTTGTCGTTTCTTTTAGTCATAACATTTACATTAATAGTCATATCGGTTATAACCGAAAAAAATCCATCAATTTCATTCATTACCTTAAATTTCTATTCGAAAACCGAAAAATACAATTCAAATCCGGGAGTTATACTTTATTCATTCAGTGAGCTCGTGAGTTTTATCAAAATCACACTCTTCATTTCACTCAGAAAACTTCGCCGGAAGTCGTCGGAATTCTCTGAAAATTAACTGGAAATTTTCGCCGGAAAACCGAGTTCAATCCATCCTTTCTTCTTACTCTAAAATAAGATCTTAGAGCTTATACTGACATCACCCACACTCACCTTAAACCTCTGAAGAATCTCTGTCGAAAGAAATTTCACTCGACGGAATTCTCTGCAAGTCGCCGGAAAACCGAGACTTTCATCTACACGGTAATTATCTCGATTTTTCTTTTTCATTCCATTATTAGACAAATTATAACGCCACTCCATCACTCAGAATCAACCCCAGACGACATTGCCGGATTTCCTGTTTTCGCCGGAAAATTTCTGAAATTCCAGAAACTTGCTGTTAAACGGTATGATCATTTTAAACCTACTGATAATCGTTACTCAGTAGTTCAATTTCACATCTAATCCCTCCAAACTGTTAATTGATTCTAACAGCCGAAGGTCACCAAAACAGAGCCGACGATCTTTGCCGGATTTCTGAAGAAGACGAGCTGTTCGGTATTTTCTTTCCCCAAACTCTTCGGTTCAACACTTTTCAATTGTTCATCTTATTCATTAACCGGATTAATCAAGTAACAGTTAGTTATCCGATGTCTGTGTTTTGAACGAAGAAGACGAAGTTGTGTATGTTATAAGACTAGTTAAAATTGATATTATGAACGGGTTAGACACACAGTCCAGCGGTGGACTATGTGCAAACAATATGCATACGACGCGAGTTCGATTCCTATCACAACCATAACCTCTGTAATAAAAATGTTTTTTTTAGAAACCGAACCGGGTTAACTCAGTAATATGTTAAGTATAATAAAAACTAGAATATTTACCAAGTTAGACACACAGTCCAGCGGTGGACTGTGTGCAAAACTAAACCACAGGTCCCGGGTTCGAGACCTGTGGCGAGCACCGAGTCGATACATTAAATCGTTTTTAAAATAAGTGATTTTCGGATTAATTTAATTAGTATATAAATATAATTAAAAACAGAAATATTTCGGGTTAGACACGTAGCTCAGTTGGTAGAGCTGCGTGCACGCGTACGAGAGGTCACGGGTTGGAGTCTCACCCAGCGCACACAAATAACCGACCGAACCGGTCAACGGTCAAACGGTCAACAAGTCAACGGTCAACGGTCAAAAATCAACATTTTTTTTATTTATTTTATTTATTTATTTAAATTAAAAATCAATTAAAAATACTTAAAAATAACATTTTTAAAGTTAGAAAATAACCTTAAACTCACAAAGATATATCCAAAAATACTATTAAAATTGTTAATAAAATCCATTTATTTACATTATTTTTTCGTTATTAATTAGGTTAGTTTTTCCTCGTCGATCAATCCTCTAAACTCGTGCGCATTCAAAATCATTCACCGAACGCATCCAAGGTGAGTGAATCTCTACCAATTCCCCATTTTAATCACATTTTTGGGGTGTATCATGTGTCTTACCATTTATTATATTTAAATCATTGTGCATAAATCATATCATGAACAAATGTGTATGCTTGTATAAACTGTTTGTGTGGTTATTGTTTAGATTTAGTTTATTATTTTCAGTACATGCAATTTCATAGGCCGCCGCTGCCCATTACATTATGAGCGTTGGGCAGTTCCCCATTACATTATGAGCGTGAACCTGGCGTTGCCAACATACGATCGGCTCCGTTTGATTGAGCCTTGATCGCACAGACATTTATCATTTTCAGTACATGCAATACGATCGGCTCCGTTTGATTGAGCCTTGATCGCACAGACATTTATCATTTTCAGTACATACATTTATCATAGGCCGTCCGTTCCCCATTTTTGTTAATGTATGTTATTGTTTGTTGTTGTTTGTTATGGTATGCTATTGGGTTGTTATTGTATGCTAATTGTTTGTTATTGTATGTTTATTTACATTTGTTCATATAGGAATATTGCACAATTTTTCCGTATTAAATACAATAAGAAATAAATAATAAATGTTTTCTAACAAGGTTCACTCGCCAACTTTTGTTGATCCGAAAACCATTTTTACATATGATACATGTGAACAGGATGAAGCAAGGAAAACATAGGAAATTGCCTTAGAAGAAAAATAATGAAGTTTAGAAGGATGAATAGAACATGTTGTATTTGTTTGATATGATTGTATGATCTCTTTTAAATTGAAATAATAAATATGAAACATTATAATAAATGTCATGAGCTTTGATAAAAACCCAATCATGCCCCGATCACCTTTTCCGCTGCGGGTCAGGGTGTGACATCGCTACCGGCATTATGAGTTCCTTGTTATGCCTTTTGGTCTAACAAACGCCCCTGCAGTAGTTATGGATTTGATGAACCGGGTATGTAAGCCATACCTCGACAAGTTCGTGATCATTTTTATCAGTGATATATCACGCAAACTGAGGAAGAACACGAACTACACATGAGAAGCATACTGGAGTTGCTAAAGAAGGAGCAATTGTGTATGCTAAGTTCTCGAAATGCGAATTGTGGATTCGTGAAGTATGGTTTCTTGGTCACATGGTGAACGAGAATAGGATGCACGTCGACCCCTCAAAGATCGAACTTATAAAAAACTAGACCACACCAAGAACCCCCACGGAAATACGACAATTCTTGGGCTTAGCGGGATATTACAGGAGATTTATTGAGAACTTCTCAAAAATTGCTCAGCCGCTAACCTCGCTTACACAGAATGATAGAATGTTTGATTGGGGAGAAAAACAAGAATCGGCGTTTCAAGTATTAAAGGAGAAATTACGTAAGGCGCCGATATTATCACTCCCAGACGGTACCGATAACTTTGTGGTGTACTGTGATGCATCGCATCAAGGTTTGGGTTGCGTATTAATGCAACGTGTAAAAGTCATCGCGTACGCGTCACGTCAGTTAAAAGTTCATGAAAGGAATTATACCACACATGACCTAGAATTGGGTGAAGTGGTATTTGCCTTAATGATCTAGCGTCATTATCTATATGTCACTAAGTGTACCATATTGACGGATCATAAAAGTCTTCAACATATATTCAATCAAGAGGAACTGAATATGCGCCAATGACGTTAGGTAGAACTGTTGAATGATTATGATTGTGAGATCAAGTATCACCCGAGCAACACAAATGTTGTGGTAGATGCCTTGAGCAGGAAAGAACGAGTCAAAACATTACGGGTATAAGCTTTAGAAATGATAATTCAGATGAACTTTACAGCTTGAGTGCGCGATGCAAAACAAGAAGCTGAATGGAACCAAACAAGGATGGAACTTTATGTTTCATGGGAAGGATCTGGATTCCCTATTATGGTGAGCTGAGAGACTTGGTGCTGGAAGAAGCACACAAGTCCAAGTACTCGATACACCAGGATCAGATAAAATGTACTAGGATCTAAGAGAGTATGACTGGTGGCCTAATCTCAAGGGAGATATTGTGACTTATGTTGGGAAATGCCTAACTTGTGCAAAGGTCAAGGCCGAATACCAGAAACCATCTGGCTTATTACAACAACCTGAGATCCATGTTTGGAAATAGGATCATATATCAATGGATTTCATTACAAAGTTACTCCGAACCTCTCGAGGTCATGACATGATCTGGGTTATCATTGATCGGTTAACCAAATCAGCTCACTTCTTACCCATCCGCAAAAAAGACAGTACAGAGAAGTTAGCTGAACTGTATCTTAAGGAAATCATCGCACGTCATGGAGTGCAAATCTCAATGATCTCTGATAGAGATGGTCGCTTTGTGTCGCGGATCTGGCAATCATTTCAAACTTCATTTGGTTCACGCTTTGATTTAAGCATAGCTTTCACCCGCAGACCAATGGTCAAAGCGGCTGAACCATCCAAACATTGGAAAACATGCTTCGGGCCTGTGTGATGGATTTAGGCGTAAACTGGGATACTCATTTACCGTTGGTAGAGTCTTCCCACAATAGAAGTTATCACACCAGTATCAAGGCCACGCCGTTCGAAGCACTATATGGACGAAAGTGCCGATCTCCGCTATGTTGGGCGAGAGTCGGTGACAGACAACTCATTGGTCCGAACTAGTACAAGAGACCACAGACAAATAATCAAGATCCGTGAGTGTATCAAAGTGGCCCGAGATAGACAAAAGAGCTACGCAGATCGGAGACGCAAACCATTATCCTTTGAGGTTGGAGACAAAGTGTTACTAAAAGTCTCGCCTTGGAAGGGCATAGCTAGATTCGGGAAGCACGGAAAACGAAACCCGAGATACATTGGGCCTGTTGAAATTCTGGCAAAGGTTGGTATAGTGGCTTACAAGCTAAAACTGCCAGAAGAACTCAACAACATACTCGACACATTTCATGTGTCTAAAGAAAGCCCGACTAATGACACAGTTATCATTCCAGCGGATGAGGTTCATGTTGATGACAAATTACAATTTACCGAAGAACCAGTTGAAGTCATGGACTAGAAAGTCCAAAAGACGAGAAGAAGCCAAATCAAGCTGGTGAAGGTTCGTTGGAACTCGCGTCACGGTCTCGAATACACATGGGAACGTGAAGATCAAATCAAGTCAAAATACCCCCACCTTTTTAAGAAGACTCCTTTAGAGGATGTCTCAAACTGAATTTTGGGACGAAATTCTTTTTTAACAAGGGGAGTATGTGACAAATGGCAAATAACCAGTAATTCCGTACAATCTAAACACTATTTTTAGTACGTAATCTCATGCATTATATCGTAATTTGATTACGTAACTGAGTCGTGCGTCATATCCTAAGTATTAGGGCAAGTAAATCTGAACATAACATATACTGGTTTCTGTTACGACGCGGAACAAAACAAAACAATGCCCTAAAAGTGTTGGTAGAAAGTTTTTGTCACACCCCCTGTAATTGCATCACATCAGAGATGGGCGTGAACTAAACTGGTATCTTCATTGCACAGCGGAAGTAAACGTGAGTGCTAAGACTTCTAATAAATGAACGCCCACTAAATACTCGAATCCCCGTGGGTTCCACTATTCCAATCGTACCATACTTGGAATTGTAACATGAGAAAGAACATGCAAAAAAATCAACATAAAGTTGGTGAGTTCATGGTTTGTTTGTTTTCGTTTCAAATGAATGTTAAAACATTTGAAAATCTTGCATTCGAAAAAGCTATTTGTGGGATCATAGTATCCCAAAACATTGGAAATATCATATCTATATGCATGTATTGAAATGTTTTCGATGCTGTTTGTAAACCAATGCATATAACAGTTATGTCTGTAAACCGGTAATAAAATGTTTTCAATCGTATCTGTAAGTAAACCAGTAGTGAAATGTTTTCTGTTATCTTTGTAAACCGGTATTGAAATGTAGTATGTAGTATGCCTATGGAATCTAAGGATCTGTCAATGTGTAGCTAATACACTGACCTATGTGCCATAAGTAAGTAACCAACCCGAGACAGCTCTGACATCATTTGGGATCACAAAAGCACTCCTAACCGGTTATCATACCAGGAGTGGAGCGTGTCTCAAACTCGATAGATCTATACCTTTTGCACCTTGGTCACTATGTGATTAATGGTTACTATTATCATCATCCTACTTACGCACATTGATCTGTTATCATCTAATCCCATAACTACATACTAGTTGTTGAAAATCTGTATTATTGGGCCGCACCCATGTCATTCATGTTATTGGGCCTCGCCCATGTTATCCATGTTATTGGGCCTAACCCATGTTTCTTGTTATTGGGCCTAGCCCATGTTTTCTTGTAATTTGGCCTAGCCCATGTTTTCTTGTCATTGGGCCTAGCCCATGTTATATATAAAATTGGGGTCTCGCCCCCTAGTTGTGACTATGACAATCCCGTCACTAGTCATAAAACTCATGCATGTTTCGAAAAGCTTTGTATAGCTGTGAAAACCGGTAAATTTAGCATAAACATTTCGTAAACCATTTGAGATCATTGAAATCTGTTTGTAACATGGTTTAGAAATATATGATTTTCGTTCATCGAAACATTGTATGCTTTCGCAAAACTTGCATGTCTTTCCACCCCCGAAAACATTTATAAAAATGTAAAACGGTAAAAAGTGGGGGTTATGAACTCACCTTGATATCCTTGTGCAAAGCTAGCTTAATGTAATTCCATAGGGTTGTCTCCACAACTTGACTTGCTAGCATGCAATCTAAGGTATTCATAAAACGGAATAACTTGTAAGTTTCCAGATATAACGTAGCTAAACTACGTGTCACCGAGCTCTACCGAATCATTAATCATACGATTCTATGAAAGTGTTATTGTCTTAACTCGGAATAACCAATCTATGGTTTCTTAGAAACGATTTAGTTTTCGAGCGACTTGAAATATATATTTACATATAAACATAACCATATTTCATGAAATCGTATTAGTCGTCATGTACGTCGACGGATAATAGTACGACTCTTGGTAGTTTTCATAAGATATAATATATATATAATCAAAAATATATCTGTATAAGTAACACCTTTCGTATCCGAGCAAGAGTCTGGCGTATCGTTTATAATAAATAACGATGTAATCGTATGCTTGTTATAGTCTTGCGGTATCGTGTTGTACTTCTTTTAGGCGTTTGAATCGAATATAACCATTATATATTATTGTTATAAAATCCTTCGAAAGTATCAGAGTCGTTGAGGATTGAAATAAATATGACTATTTATTTTTAAAAGTATTCAAGTCTCGACATTAGATTATATATAATTATATTCTTGTTAAACGATTTCCGAATTCTGGTCGTCTTAAACATATGATTTTCGAATTCCGTCGTCTGAAATAATACACACCTTGTATTCATCTTGTAAAAGCGTTCGGAAATCTTGGCGTTTCCAAATAAATATAAGCATTATATTTATTCTATAAAAGTATTCGGACGAGTTATAGATGTTTTCAAATCCAATTTCCGAGTTTCGATGTTTGAAGTAATATAAATAATTATTTTTAGTTTATAAATCGACTACCGAATGTTTGTTATATTGTAACCATGCTCGTTGATATGTTAAGGGCCCGATCTTGTAAGTTATAATAGCGTCGTCAAATAAATATATACCTATTTATTTTATAATAATCGCTTTGAATCGGGTGTTTTGTCTTTGAAGACAACGCGTTTTGTATTGCGTATTTTACGAAAATCGGGCAGAGTTTCCTCTGTTTTCGGACGATCCCAACAACACAAGTCGTTGATTTATTTTGTCAAAACGCAATTTATCAACAGAACAATAATATATAACTTCTTGTCATGATCAAATATAATGTGTCGCCGATTATAATTCATCGTCGCATTTCAAATATAATTTTTATCGAGTATAAATCCGATTTATGTATATATCGCAACGCCATTGGTTCGGTTGTTAACTAGTAATATTTAAGCGAGTAACGTAGTCGGATCTATTGTTTTTAAATGTAATCGTTAACGGGTCGGTTTTGAGCTCGGTTTCGCGATATTTATTATTAATATCATAAACTAATATAAATAAATTTTGCATCGTAGTTAATTTTTATCGAGTCTTAGTCAACCCATTGACCCGACAGTTGACCGGGTTTGACCAGTTTGACTCGCATTGACCATGTTTGACCGAGTTGACTCGGTGTTGACCGAGTGGAACCGAACCCCGAAATGAGACTCGAGCCGTTGACTGTTGACTCGTTGAACCGAGACCCAATCAACCCGGTTTCCTTGTAACCCAAATTGAACAGAGTGGTGGTTAATCTAAACCCGTGCCTGAAACTGACTCGTATCAACCCAAAACCTGAACTCAATCCGAACAAAGCTCGTACCGGGTCTGGCCGAACAAAACAACTACCATTATCGCCGCCACTAAAACAACCAACCCGACAAACCCAACCCGAAAACAACCCAAACCCGCATCGTCACCACTACCGCGTCGCCGACCGGCGACTGCGGCAACTTGCTGTCGCCGCTACCGCCGTAACCACCACTGTTGACGCTCGAGCCGGAAAACCGCGGCTGCACCGCGGCTGCCGTCGCCGGCGGTCGTGAACCATCGCTGCTGCTCCCCTCTCTCTCTAGCCGCTCCTTCTCTCTCTATTGTCACTCTCTCTCTCTGTCTGAATGTATGCGGGTGTATGTATGAGATGTATAAGAGTGGTGTGAGAGTGTGTGTGTAGTCGGAGAAGGTGACCGGAGTCGCCGGAGATCCTTGCCGGATTCCGAGACCGGATTAGAGGGAGAGAGGCAGAGAGTGGAACTTGTGTGCTAGGGTTTGGTTTTGAAGAAATGAAGGAGAAGAAAAGCTTTTATAGTTAGGGTTTCATTCGTGGGTCAGGCCTAAACACCGTCAACGTGTTCAGGCCCAATTACGCATCAAAAGCCCGTTTTCAAACCCGAGTTTTTGTAAAATGTCATAATACCTTAATTTGGAGTTGAAACACCTAAAATTATGTCGGTGTCGGTGTTTGACGTGTTAACCCGTTCGTTGCGTTCAAAATCGTGTAAATGATTCGGTGGTCGTTTCTAGTCCGATTTTCAATCCGATTTCGACTGTGAGCATTAAAATTCGAAAACGAAGCCAAATATATCATAATATATTAATATTTAGACGTAACTCTTGTCAGTGGCTTCTGTTTCGTTGTAGGTGCGTTCTGGTTTTCGGCGTAACTTCCGCGTTGTGCTTTACGACGTCCGCCGATCCAAATTTCGCATAATCATAACTGTTGATAAATACAAGTACAAAATTCGTATTTTAGGCGTTGTCAGCATTTGTTCGACATCTCTTCGCTTATCATTCAAATTTGCATTAGAGTTTTCGATTATAGTCAAATCGCGTAATGTGAGTCAAGTAGACGTTCCTAGGCTCTCTATAGGCCTGATCGAGTTAATTTACATCTAATTACGTTATTTATGATGGCATTACTATTTGTTATGCGCTTAATTACAACCCGAAAAATGCTGGTTGTCACCTTCTCCCCTTGTTATAAAAATTTCGTCCTCGAAATTTAAGCTATGTTATCTCCTTAGACTTTTGTCATGCGTAGATAGGTATTAATACTACCTAGGTAAATGACCATGTAATCGCATCGAGACATGTCTAGATTATATGAATACAATGGCTTACTACAACAACATGAACCCACTGGTTCAACTGAATCTGTTTTCAGAATCGATGTCAAGTGAACGAAACGTAATGACATAATCACCAATGTGACCTAGTTTACATGGGTCATACAAATGAGAATTTTGACAATAAATTTCCAAGATGTTCACAATCTGTAAATGAATTTCATAAACAATAGAAATTTCTACCAACGGAAACTAGCATTGGTTGTTGGATCGGTGAGACTTAGAATCAACAAGCGCAACCGAATTAGAAACATGAAGGTGACTTGTTAACTTTTCAAACCATAAGTTAATACTGTTGAATTGCAAGGATACACTAAATTACAACCGAAGTTAGTGTATCATTATCTTAATACATTGTTGCATTAAGACCAGTTTCGATTATTAGCCCAAGCTGCAAGTTTATACCGACGCCACAAGGCGTCATAGCCATCGTAATAATTCAATAATAGCGGTGACCGAACAAATTCACCGTGTTTACAATGACAGGTTAAATCAAGTAAGTCTGAATATTTGTTCCAAATAAATCTCATAGGATTTTCACTTGAAAATGAAAGAACAAAAAAATATGATTTTCGGTCGATCGTGGAAGAACAATAACTATCCCAAAATTTTTGACCGATGATGAAAGAACCGTTACGAGGTACACTGAAATAGACCATAAATTTGTGTACCCTTTTTCTTAATACACGATTGTATTAAGAATATTTTAAGTAATTGATCCAACAAAGGGGATTTAAAAATAAATAAATAATTAAGTAATAAATCCGTACAAGAGTTGTGAACGTGATGTCAGCGCAAGCTTCAACTAGCGAAACGCCACCCAAGGTGTCGTAACCAATAAATGACTTAATAAGGGTGCAGACTGAACCAGTCTACTATGTTTCGAAACAAATGAATTGCTGGTTGATATTACTTTGAATATGATGCCTCAATCCATCATATGAAATCCTTGAATTGAATTTGTATATGGTGAGCAAGTTCAAACAATTGAACTTGGTTTGACACAATCCAACAATAAATACATGATTCGAACAAGTTTCAATATGGTTACTACAAAAACCAATGTATGCAACTTGGAAAGAAAATGGAATTCAAGGAATTCGTTGACTCGATATCAAGGAGTCAATACTTGCAATAACGCAGGTCATCTAGATCACAAAGCAAAAATTTTCGAGTATAGCGAACCAACCTTTGAATTATTGATGGAATGACCATTCGAAGTGAAGACCTTGATGGTCTCCACATATCAAGTTAACCACACGCGTAGCAAACAAGGCATGCGTATCATGTAAATATGTCAAGAAATGATGAAATGTGTGTTCGCTAATCAAGAAAGAAATTTCCGTGACACAATGACCGTTATGAGGAGTAGAGGTGTGCAAACCTACTCAGTATATGCAAAGTTGAAATTTCAACAAAAGGAATTGGAGGACTTTACCTGGTATTTCCTGTGATGACTTATCATTTCGTGACATTACCATAGAATCTCGAATATGGCGTAATTGCCATTAATAAAGTAGGGGAAATGCGAAGACATGTGACTTCTTTTGTAGCGCCAATTATTTTGATTAATATTGTAATAAGTACCAACTATTATGAAACCTCGTTTGGACGTACTTCATCATGGTTCGTGTCGCTTACAGGACCACATGACAAATTGTCGCATTCTTGCCGGTAGTTCTCCCGCTGACGGGATTATGTGATGTACTTCAACATCCATTGTCGTATAGGTTGACTATCACGTATATTTGCGCACTATTGTTTCGTTTTTCATAGGCTACCTGCTCGGGAAATAAAATAAAGCGACAATATATGTAATGCGTTTGCCCGAGTTAATAATCATGGTTCCTACATAATGACCTTTAATGGATATTGACATAAGCTTTCCAAAGGCCTTAAATGCATGTTGTCAAAACTCTCAAAATTTTGCTTACGGTATGTAATGTTTTCGTGTACCGTGTATCAAACACAACACTAGTGTATGATTAAAATCATAATGTTGACTCATTGTTTCGGCCACAGTTGGAACCCATATTCGCGTGCTAGGCATTCTGTATATATTCAAGTCTTAATGATCTAATGTTCCCAAAGGAAAGTGAGGTTAAAGCCTAGGTATCTCCACAGAAACCTAATAATCTATTATCAGAGCCAGGTTTGATACCTAATTCGTTGAAACCTATAGCTCTGATACCACTCTGTTATCAGAGCCAGGTTTGATACCTAATTCGCTGAAACCTATAGCTCTGATACCACTCTGTCACACCCCCTGTAATTGCATCACATCAGAGCTAGGCGTGAACTAAACCGGTATCTCATTGCACAGCGGAAGTAAACGTGAGTGCTAAGACTTCTAATAAATGAACGCCCACTAAATACTGGAATCCCCGTGGGTTCTACTATTAAAACCGTACCATAACTTGAAATTGTAACATGAGAAAGAACATGCAAAAAAATCAACATAAAGTTGGTGTCACACCTCGGATTTCCAACCCAAATCCCTACACCGGTGGGCCCAGGTGGGGAGTATCGTGATGTCAGTTAATAACATCATTGTCAATTAAACACGGCACAGCGGAAGTCTTGGAGTAAAATTACTATTACAAACCAAATGTTCGGATTTATAAAATAATATACAGGCTTGTAATAGAAGATCCACAGGCAGATCATTAAAATGTACAAGAAAGAATATAAAACCTACTTTAGGGCAAATCTAAGGATTTGCAACATCCTCTTATTCACTACCGAGCAGCTTCCGGTTATTTCGTATTGTACCTGCACTTAGCCTTTGGACGATACGTCAGCTTTCACTGATAAATACACCCAGCTGACTCATTTTGAAAACATTTTAAAATGATTTTAAGTGCACAGGGCACAAAATATTTTATAACTTGGGAAAGTTACTTTGTAACCTTGTTAACAGATTCACATGTTTGTCCATACATACAGGGCCAGTACAGAGACCGAGACATGATTAAATACACACCACTTAGAACTCATAGAGGAGTTATCCCCAACGTCTTGGGTAATTTGCATTTGAGCGTCTGTCAAGCGTCTGTCAGAGGAGTTAAATACACACCACTAGCCACAATCCGGCATTCGATTGATCCCATTTCTGACCAAGCGATAATAGTTTACCATATCCCAAGCCCGTATAGGGAAAATAAGTCGAGAGTATTTACCTGAGCTAGTCTTCTTTTAAATTTCTATAACTCAGCCGTATACAAAAGAACTAACGTGCAGATAGCATTTACCTACAAGGCTCTAGTCTGGATTATGGCATAAGCTAACCAATTAAATACTATTGGTCTTTATTTAAGTCATAGACTTAGACCGAGTAGTGTACATGATCAAGACGCATAACGCTTGATTAAACGATGATCGGATAGAATGTAGTTTAAACCCGACAAGTACTTTGACTTGCATAATATGGGTAAACTATAAACATTCTGGATTTTGAAACTTAAATGACAAGGTTAAACCCTTTTCGGTTAAATTTCGTAAACTAGTTACGTATAATCAACCGTATGCTTATAAGTGATAATGGGTAACCGGATAAGTCATGGACAAGTTCTATATGCCATTATATTTTAAATAAGTTAAAATATCAGTAGCATATCAACTTATAAGCCCGTTAAGGTTTTAAAAAGAAAATATGCCTTATAAGGGCATTTTGGTAATTTCATACCGCATAGAAGGAACTTAAATATAATTTAAGTTTATAATCATGAGTATTCTGGAAAAATAATTTATTTGTGATATAATATCAGTAGGATACCAATTATATTTGTATTTTATCTTTTATGACCAAACTATGCACCGAAGGGGCATTTTGGTCATTTTACACTTAGTTTATAAATTATTTGGGATTCTAAGTTTATAACAGTACCTACTATAAATATTTTTAAAATAAGTTTTAAAATCAGTAGGTATCAAGTCTTGGCCAATTAATATGGTTTAAAACCATACTATGCGCCGAAACGGCGCTTATGTCGCGAAATGACGTCTTTATGCGATGTTTACGAAAACTGATGTTAAGGTCAGATTAAAATATTTTAAATATGTTATTTAATAAAATATATCAGTAGGAAAATGATTTACCTTGAAAAGATTTGATTAAAACCATTTTATAAGGACTAAAATCGTCATTTATCGACTAGTTTAAAGACCTGTTTGAAAACTCAGTTTATAACTTGGTTTAACATCCCAAATAATCCTACTTACAATATTACATCAGTAGAAAACTCATTTTTAAGTTCATTACCATTTAAAACCTTGTTTTATGCAAAAAGGTCATTTTGGTCAAAGATGACATAATTATGGAACTTGCGCATAAACTTGGATTCTGATTATGATCATGTAATATAACCTCAGAGGGTTATGATACATTATATTACCATCATAATTCAACTTTAGATCAGTAGGTAACTAATCTAAATCGGGTCAGAATCGAAAGTCAAAGCAGAAGTCAAACTTCCGACTTTCGGTTGCGAACCGACGCTAGAACTGAAATTGATGAGCCGAACATGATCTCACATGTTCTAATAATTATTACCAACTTGTTTAAGTGTCAAAACAGGTTTCATAACATATATAAGATCAATTGTGATTTTTTCAAAAAATGGCCTGTTTGACTTTGTAATATCATAACTTTGACCCGTCAATTGGTCTAGTAAGTGTGATCTTCAGGAGGTGCACTTAACTTTATAAAGCTTTTAACAATCTTTTAAAACACCTTTTTGGCATTTTTAGCCCTCCGTAGCCAATACTTGGCATACCCGGGATTATGCCCGGACATTGTCGAGCTCTCGGTTTGTTAAAAGGTCAATCAGAGGTATAAATTAACATGTTGACACTTTTAATCCCTCCATCGTCCAACTTCCACATATATACAGAATTGAACCCTCACGTCCAATAAATGGCACGTATGAGAGTTAGGACTTCGTAAAGGATCACTGAGAGGCTTATTATAAGCCTGTTGATTCCGATGTCACTCATAGGCTGCGCATGTTGACATATCTGTCACTCAGATGCCAAATTTCATGCATGTTGACATATCAGTCACTCAGAGGCCATATTCCATTCATGTTGACATATCAGTCACTCAGAGGCTGTTATTTATGCATGTTGACATCGGACCGTCACTCAGAGGCTCAGTTTGAGCATGTTGACGCCTTTAGTCCTTTTTGGTCTTTAATAGACTATATTTTAAAATACAGCACGTGTCACTATATTATTGGAAATGATTTTACATGGTGTTACATCCTCAACCCTTTAAAGAAATCTTGACCTCGAGATTTTATTAAAAAAATGGGGTACTTTTGTCGCGTAGTGGACTCAACCTCCCATGTATACTCGGGACCTCTAAAAGCATCCCGTTTAACCTTTACTATAGGTATCATCTTTCTTCGGAGCTTCTTAAACTGTGATCCTCGATCAAAATTGGTTTCGCAACGAACCTCAGGTTTTCATCAATTTGCATATCTTTGTGCGACATTGCTAGCGACTCATCGGCTAGACATTTCTTAAGGTTAGATATGTGGAATACAACATGGATTCCACTAAGCTCCTCTGGCAACCTGAGCTTATAAGCTACAGTGCCGACACATTCGATTATTTTTAATGGTCCTATATATCTTGGGCTCAACTTGCCCTTCTTTCTGAAGCGCATCACACCTTTCCAAGGTGATACTTTCAACATGACTTTGTCCCCTACTTGGAACTTAAGAGGTTTACGCCTCTTATTAGCATAGCTCTTCTGCCTATTCCTGGCAGCCTTGAGACAATCACAGATTTGCACAATCTTTTCCGGGGTCTCCAGGACAATCTCTGGTCCTGATAGTTGGGCTTCCCCAACTTCTGCCCAACATACGGGCGTTCTACATTATCTCCCATACAAGGCCTCAAAAGGAGCAGCCTTGATGCTAGTATAATAGCTGTTATTGTAGGAGAATTCTATTAGGGGTAAGTGGTCATCCCAACTTCCACCTAAATCAATCACACATGCCCGGAGCATGTCTTCCAAAGTTTGAATAGTATGCTCACTTTGACCTTCTGTCTGTGGATGGTAAGTTGTACTAAAGTTTAATCGTGTGCCTAAAGATTGTTGGAAACTTTTCCAAAAGTGAGATGTGTATCTAGTATCTCTATCAGATACAATAGATACCGGCACACAGTGGAGGGACACAATCTTGTCCACATACAACTTAGCCAATTTATCTGAATTATATGTTTCCTTTATTGGCAAGAAGTGTACTGACTTGGTCAGCCTATCCACTATGACCCAAATAGTGTCATTACCACTTTTGGTCTTTGGTAACTTGGTTATCAAATCCATAGTTACCATTTCCCATTTCTAGGTGGGAATTTCTAATTGTTGTAGAAGTCCTGACGGCTTCTGATGTTCGACTTTAACCTGCGAACACGTCAGACACTTAGCTACATAAGTGGCTTTGGATTTCTTCAAACCCATCCACCAATAATTTTTCTTTAGATCTTGATACATCTTGTCACCTCCCGGGTGAACTGAGTATCTCGAACTATGCGCTTCTTGGAGGATTAGATCTCTAAGTCCTCCAAAGACTGGAACCCAGATCCTTCCATTGAATCTAAGGATTCCATCCTTTCCAAGCGCTAACTAATCCACAGTTCCGCCTAATCCCTCATTAGGGATATTAGCCTGTAATAGGCTTGCTTTTGCGCATCTAATAGCTTCTCATTTAAGCTATTTCTAAGCTCAATGCTCTTGGTGTTAATCCTTATAGGTTTAATTCGTTCTTTGCGACTTAAGGCATCGTCAACTACATTTGCCTTGCCTGGATGGTAGCGAATTTCGCAATCATAGTCATTAAGTGTTTCCATCAATCGGCGTTGTCACATGTTCAATTCTTTCTGATTGAACAGATGCTGGAGACTTTTATGGTCAGTGTATATAATACACTTTGTGCCATACAAGTAATGTCTCCACAGTTTTAGTGCAAATACAACGGCACCCAGTTCCAAATCATGGGTGGTGTAATTCTTTTCGTGCACCTTTAGCTGTCGTGATGCATAGGCAATCACTTTGCCTTTTTGCATTAGCACACAACCCATGCCGGCGTGCGAAGCATCACAATAGACTACAAAATCCTCGATACCTTCTAGTAGAGATAACACAGGAGCGTTGCTCAACTTGTGTTTAAGAATCTCAAAAGATTCTTGTTGCTTTGGACCCCAATTATACTTAATATTCTTACGGGTCAAGGAAGTTAAAGGAGTGGCTATTCTTGAAAAGTTCTCAATGAACCTCCTATAGTAACCAGCCAATCCTAGGAAACTACGAATTTCTGTTGGGGTCTTGGGTACTTCCCAATTTATTATGGCCTTAATTTTGGCGGGATCCACTTGAATACCACGCTCACTTACCATGTGTCCAAGAAATTGGACCTCTGGAAGCCAAAACTCACACTTAGAGAATTTAGCATAATGCTTCTCTTGCCTTAGGAGTTCTAAGATGCACCTAAGATGTTTCTCGTGACCAGCTTGATTACGAGAGTAGATAAGTATGTCGTCTATAAAGGCAGTGACAAACTTGTCCAAATATGGCTTGTAGACTCTATTCATGAGATCCATGAACGTTGCTGGTGCATTTGTAAGTCCAAAAGGTATCACCAAAAATTCAAAGTGACCATAGCGGGTCCTGAGGGCTGTTTTGGGAACATCCTCGTTCCTAACCTTCAATTGATGATATCCGAATCTCAAATCGATCTTGGAGAAGTAGCTAGCCCCTTGGAGTTGGTCAAATAAATCATCGATCCTGGGCAGAGGATATCTATTCTTGATTGTTAACTTGTTCAGCTCTCGGTAGTCGATGCACATTCGCATCAAACCGTCTTTCTTCTTTACAAATAGAATAGGAGCTCCCCAAGGCGAGGACTAGGCTGAATAAAGCGTTTCTCCAAGAGTTCGTCTAGTTGCGTTCTCAATTTCTTCATTTCCGTTGGTGCTAGCCTATATAGAGCTCTAGCCACGGGTGCTGATCCTGGAAGGATATCAATTCTAAACTCCACTTGCCTGTCTGGAGGTAGACCTGGTAATTCTTCTAGAAAGAAATCTGAATATTTTGAGATAACTGGTAGGTCTTCCATGTTTGGCTTAGGCTCATTTATAGTCACTTGTGCCATGTAAATGACACTGGCTTTCCTCAAACATTTGGATGCCTTAAATAACGACACCTTGTCTGGCAATCCATAGTGTGAGTCTCCAGATATGGTGATCATTTCACCCGATGGGGTTTTAATTTCGATGAGCTTCTTATCGCAGGAAATGCGGGCTTGGTTATGAGATAACCAACCCATGCCTAAAACTACATCGAACCCCGCCAATTTCATTGGCAGAAGAGAGATACGGATGGAATGATTCTTAATGGATATAGAGCATCCATCAAGAATGGAAGATGCTGTTTCTATCGTTCCATCAGCAAGTTCTATCTCATACGTTTTATCTAAAGTTCTTAAGAACAGGTTTAATAGTTTACTAAACTTATGATCAACAAAAGATCTATCTGCACCTGAATCAAAAAGAACTCTAGCATAAATATTGTTAATGAGGAATGTACCTGTTATGACATTGTCGTCATTAACAGCCTCTCTTGCAGTTAATTGAAAGGCTCGAGCATTCCCTTTCTTGTCATCTCCAGGCTTTGCATTATTATTCTTAAGAATCTTAGGGCAGTTAGTCTTAATATGCCCCTTTCGTTGCAGACATAACAGACGACATCCTTAAGATCTTTACATTCTAGGGTCTTATGCCCCTTTCTCTTACAGATGCCACAGGGTTTGGCCTATGAACAAAAATTACTCTGTCCCAGTGTCTGCGGTTGCAAGTTTTGCATGTTGGCATCACAGCGGTTTTGCCTTGGTTCCCTTTGAACCCAAATATCCCTTTATTTTTCTTATTAAACTTTTGGAGATGTCATCTTCCCTCTTTCTTTTCCCGTCAGTTTCAGAGCTAACTGACTTTTGCCTCACCAAATCCAAGGTGAGGGAGAGAGATAGGTCAACAGCAGATCTATAGGTGGTAGGCTGAGCAGCCTTTACCATGCCCTTTATCTCGGGCGCTAACCCATTAATAAAATGCGCAATGCGTTTGGGCTCCGGGGTAATTAAATAGGAAACTAACCTAGATAGGGAATTGAAATCGGAAACATATTTCCGACAATCTAGGTTTTTCATAGAAAGAGACAAGAAGTCGGTTTCTAATTTCTCCACCTCATGGGGTAGGCAGTAGGTTTCCTTAACAAGGTCCACAAATTTGGACCATCCCAAATTATACAGGTATAGCTTACCTGTGGACTGAATCATGGCTTTCCGCCAGATTAGGGCATCGCCCTTAAAGGGTTGTGATACATACTTGACCACATCCTTATTAGCACAGTTGCTGATATCTACAATTGTTTCCATCTCGTCTAGCCACTTTAGGGCTTCCACGACTCCTTTCTCCCCGTTAAAGTCTCGAGGCTTGTAGGAGACGAAATACTTATAGGTACATCCGTCTTTGACAAAATAGGACCTTTCAGCAAAATCTATTTTCCTTGGTTCACTCTTTGCATTCGAAGAGTGAACGGAGCTCTACTTATGAGTTGAAGATGGTGGAATAGATAAGGGTCTAGATCGAGTAGCACTCGATTCTCTAAGCTTTTCCATGGCATTTCCCATGGCCTTTTCAACTGTCGCATCAATGCGAGCTTGAAAATTATCATTATCAATCTCTCTGTTTTCGGCTTTGTTAGATTCCACATTTCGGTGGCTACTTTGTGCTTCATTTGAGTTAGCCATCTTTAAGCATTGGGTTCTATACACCAATAAAGCTTCACTTACCATGGTATGTCAACCACATTGGTCTTAAACATTGGATATAACAATCCATTGCCTATTCTAGTGTGAATAACATCACAACTCTGAGGGTTAACATAACTATATTTGGCCTAGGTCTTAATAGGACCATCAAAGGAAAATTACAATTTGGACATAGTCCGTATACTATTGGACAGTGGATCGCATAGTCACAACTGTCATTGTCATAATTTGACAAATTTTATTTAGCTTTTAAGCTTGTCACGAAGGACATAAAACATGGCACATAGGCCTGTCACTATGAACATAAAATATGGCACATAGGCACTATATCACTACGGATGTTTGAATCATAGCCCCAAGGGCAATACATCACTAATGGATGTTTAATCATAGCCCCAAGAGCAATACATCACTAATGGATGTTTAATCATAGCCCCAAGGGCAATACATCACTAATGGATGTTTAATCATAGCCCCAAGGGCAATACATCACTAATGGATGTTTATTATCATCGCACTGATGATATTAGCCGGGATCAATTTTGATCACATGGGCTATATAAGGTCAAGACATAGTCCTTTTACCTTGAAGGCTAGTGTGATTCCTCAAGTCACACTACCAGGATTATGAACATTCTAAATGTTAACATAAGAGTACCTTAATGGTTGATTAATAGTCCCGGTGCACCGACCTTAACGACTTGGAGCTTGAACTTTAAGTCCACCACCTCTGGATAGAAGGATAACTTCCCTTAACTATCTTGATAGAAGACCCCTTCGTACTTAACTATCACTTATAATTTGGCCAAATGTGTGGTCTGTGCCACTTGGCTAATCAGAACCATTAAGATCTTTTTGGAATTATATCGCAGAGCATAAATTTCGAGTAAAATCGAGACGCTCGTTTTCAAGAGGATGAATACATATTTATATATATAATTCAAATTACTCCATTAATTCTGAAAATATAAATTACAATACTAGAAATATTGAAATAAACTTGTCCATGCATGGACTTTAAGAAATAAAAATGTCCACGCAGGGACTAAAGAAATAACAATGTCCTTGCAGGGACTACATATAATTAGAAGTGACTTCACTCGTCCTTCTTTCCTTTGACCAACTTGGAGAGTTTCTTGAAGAACTTGTCTATCTTCTTCTCCATTTTCTCCGCCTGCTGCTGCATTTCTTTCATTCGTTCCAAGGCCTCATTAACGGCCTCAAGTGGCGACGGAGGTTGTGGTTGTGGCATAACCGGATAAGTTGGATATCCATTCGGTGGATAAGCAGGTGGGAAAGGAGACGGGTAAAGTGCATTGTGCATAACTGCTTGCATATAGGGGTCTTGCGACCATGCTTGATAGTCTACCGGTGTAGACAGGTTAAAAGGATCATATCCTGACGTGTCTGGATATGTGGGAATTGGGTTAGTATAACCCGATAGTGGTGGTTGATCTGTAGGTGCGGGTGTTGGTGTTGGTTCCACTATGGGTGAAACATTAGAGGGTCCACCCATTTGTGGGTCCTCTTGAATTGTGGGGTAAGAGTTGGGCAAAGGTGGCAGCGATCCCGACCTTTGTCCTTCACGTACCGACATACGTGCTCCATGCTTCCTTCTTAGTGGTTCAGGTGGTGGTTGAGGTTGGTCCACCGGTTCCATGTGGACATCTTCTTGAACATGGGGTGGTTGAGAGTGATGGGAAGGAGTGTGGGTGAAGGTGAATTGGTTCCAGTATTGGTCCCACTCATTAGGATCTTGGTAGGGCGATCCGGAATATATGTTTGAATCACTTGAAATTTCAATGGGATGCATATTTGATCCCGACGACGACATCTCCTGGTCGGAGTCCTCGTCCATAGGGTTTGGCTGGTCCAACTGATTTTGATCGGCTGGAGGCGTGTTAAAATAGTGTTTAGGGTTAAATTCTTCATGGTAGAGTGTGAATGGGAATGGTGAGAATGGTGAGTATGGTGTGAATGATAGGAGTGGTGAGAGTGGAAAGAATTTTGGGAATGTGAGGGCGAGTGTCTATTAGAGACAGAGCGTCTCGCTAGTTGCCAAGGAGATGAATCTCCTGATTCTTGGTAAGCATCTGAGTTATGAGGTTGAGGGGGAATACGCGCCGATGGTCCTCCCCTCATTGGACCTTTTCCTCTCCCACTTTGTCCTCGTACATGTGGTTGCCTTTTCCTGATAAAAATTCAATTCAAAATCAATACTAATAACATAATAATGAAAAGAGTAATCCTAGGTCAATGCCTAGACTCGGAAGTCTAAGGAATGTGATCGTGTAAGTTTGAGATTAAACACAAAAGGCTAGTGTTTAATTCTCTCAAACCTTGGCTCTGATACCAACCTTGTCACACCCCGACCCGAAGCGGAATAAGAGTCGGGGCATAATTCGGTTATCACCAAAGCTCATGACATTTACTATTATGTTTCATATTTAATAAAGTCAAAGTTACATTTCAAAAATCCAAAAACATGTTCATTCAATACAAAGAAAATAAGCCAAGCATAACAATCCCAACACTAAATCGTTTTATTCTTCTAGTCCAAGTCCTATGTGTTCCTAGCTGCAGCTGCTTCACCTGTATCATGTGTAAAATGGGGGTTTTTGGGTCAACATAAATTGGCGAGTGAACCTTATTAGATAAACATTTATTAATAAATTAATTGTTAGTTTATCAATGAAAATTTGTGCATAATCATAGATGAGCAAATGTAAATAATCAAGTAATGTCAAATAGCAGTCACAACTATAACGTACAATAACACATGGCAGCATACATGAACATACCAACATCATACTGTAAATAACATAAATGAAACTGTGCGATCAAGGCTCAATCAAACGGAGCCGATCGTATTGCATGTACTGAAAATGAAAATGTCTGTGCGATCAAGGCTCAATCAAACGGAGCCGATCGTATGTGGGCACGCCAGGTTCAACCGCATAATAAAATGGGGAACATGCTCAACGCTCATAATGTAATGGGGAGCGGCGGCCTATGAAATTGCATGTACTGAATAATAAATTGCATCCAATGATAACTACTTAACAGCAAGAAACTGAATACACAAGTTAATGATATGATGTATGCACAATGGTTTAGTAATAATATATATATACATAGACACATGATACACCCCGAAACGTGATTAAACGGGGAATTTGTAAGATTCACTCACATTGGGTGCGTTGGATTGGAGATGGTGAGATGCGCACGAATTAGATGAGCGGATCAACGAGGAATACTTACCTAAATAATAATGGAAAAATATATTAAATGGATGGATTTTATTAAGGATTTTAATGAAATTTTTAGATATATTTTTGTGAGTTTATGGCTATTTTCTATCTTTAAAAATGTTATTTTTAAGTATTTTTAATTGATTTTTAAATTAGATTAAATAAATAAAAATATAAAAAAATTAATTATTCAGCGTTGACCGTTGACCGTTGATTGTTGACCGGTTCGGTCAGCGAATTAATCTGCGCCGGGTGAGGCTCGAACCCGAGACCTCCCGTTCGCGTGCACGTAGCTCTACCAACTGAGCTACGTGTCTAACCCGAAATAAACTTGTTTTTAATTATAGTTATACACTTATTCAAGTTAACCGAATTTCCTTTATTTGCAAAAACATTTTATTTCAATCGGACCGGTGCTCGTGACGGGTTTCGAACGCGCGACGTGTGGTTCATGTTGCACACAGTCCACCGCTGGACTGTGTGTCTAACCTGGTTATTATCTCGGTTTTTATTATACTTAACAACTAACTGGGTTATCCCGGTTTAGTTTTTAAACAAAAAGGCGCGTTATTATATAAGGTGTGCGTGAAGCAAGGATCGAACTCGGGACGTGCGTGTGTATTTTGCACACAGTCCACCGCTGGACTGTGTGTCTAACCCGTTTAAAATACCGATTTTAATTAATCTTATGTTATGTTGCTCTTCATCTTCTTTGTTGATTGACACAGACAAACGTATTCCGACTGTAATGACCGGTTTATGACTTATACGCTTTTCAGACATTATCAGCAATTTAAAAGTAGAGAATGGAGAGAGTTTAAGGAAAAAGATATACCGATTGATGTTGTTCACAGAATTCCGGCGGAGGTGCGTCGGTACTGAAAGTGAACTCCGGCTGTTGAAACCAATTAACAGCTTTGTTCGATTATTTAAGAAGTTGAGTCACTTAAACAAGGTTTAACAGAAGTTTGGGAGATCATACCCGTTCATAGTGTGATTCCGGCAGTTTCAGGAGTTTTCCGGCGAAGGTAAGATTTTTCGATAATCGTTGACTAGGATCGATTCTGATGGTGGAGTTGTGTTAGAGACTGATTAATCACATGATTGAAACAGAAAGAGTCGGAGGAAATACCGTGTGGATGTGAGTCCCGGTTTTCCGGTGACTTGCATCCGGCGGTCTAATTCAAGTTTTCTCCGGTGGATTGTAAGGTTGCGGAAATGCAATTGGGAGTCTTGCAGAGTGTTTTGAGTCGCAGGAAAAGTCTATGATTGAAGTAGTCCGAGAATTGAAGACTTTCGGTTATTAAACCGATCTACTTCCGAATTCAAGTTCCATTCATGGCAACATTGATTGAAATTGTCCGTTTATCGGTTATACTCGCTGAATCGGAGTATCCAAATCGATTTGGGTGATTGATAACCGGTTTCAGTTACAATGTGTAAAATCGATTGATTTACTTTAGTCCATAAAAATTATTTGTTTCCTAAACATGACAGAAAACAAACAAGTGGCGGAGTGGTCTTGGGAGTGAGTGTTAAGTTGTTGAAGTGTTTCTTGGCTGACCCGGGTTCGAGTCCCGGCAGCTTCATAATTTTTTTATTTATTTTATTTTAACTTTTTATCAAATATAATTTTTATAGTTTAGTTTATTTATTAATTATGTATCGTTTTAACTCAAAATAATCATAAATATTTAATGTAACTTTTATAACTTGGTACTTGATTACAAAACGGAGCGGGTTTTGAAGACCCGTTTTTTTTACAAATGTTACAGTATCCCCTACTTTTAGGAATTTTGTCCCGAAATTTAAGTAGTTGAAGTAGTAGGAAAAAGATGCGGGTATTTTTCACGCATTGAGTCTTCACGTTCCCAAGTAAACTCAGGTCCCCGTTTCGACTCCCAGCGTACCCTAACAATTGGAATGCGACTTCGTCGAAGACGCTTCTCCCCGTAGTCCATGATCTCCACTGGTCTTTCAATAAAATGCATAGATTCATCAATCTGAATATCTTCCAGCGGAATATGGAGATTCTCATCAGCGAGGCACTTCTTCAAGTTCGACACGTGGAATGTAGGATGAATCCTGTTGAGTTCTTCTGGTAGGTCAAGCTTGTATGCTACAGGACCTACTCTTTCGAGTATCTTGAAAGGTCCTACGTAACGTGGTGCTAGCTTCCCCTTTTGACCAAAACGAACTACTCCCTTCCACGGTGATACTTTTAAAATCACATGATCACCAATGTTAAACTCTAAGGGCTTCCGTCGTTTATCTGCATAACTCTTTTGACGACTTTGAGCCGCTAGAAGATTGTTTCGAATTTGATGGATCTTATCTGTGGTTTCTTGGATCAATTCTGGACCTGTAATTTGTGCTTCCCCAATTTCGTGCCAACATACAGGAGATCGGCACTTACGACCATATAAGGCTTCGAAAGGTGCCATGCCGATGCTCGAATGATAGCTGTTGTTGTACGAAAATTCAACTAATGGTAGGTGGGCGTCCCAATTTCCCTTGAAGTCTATGACACATGCTCTAACCATATCTTCAAGAGTTTGAATGGTGCGCTCAGACTGTCCATCAGTTTGAGGATGATAGGCGGTACTGAGATCTAATCGTGTGCCCATAGCGGATTGAACTGCTTGCCATGTTCGTGAGGTGAAACGACCATCACGATCAGAAATAATACTCAACGGTACCCCATGTCGGCCTACGATTTCGTTGATATAAATACGTGCAAGCTTTTCGTTCTTGAAATCTTCACGGATAGGAATAAAGTGAGCTGATTTTGTAAGTCGGTCTATAATCACCCATATAGTGTCATACCCACCAGAAGTGCGAGGTAACCCGGTAATGAAATCCATGGTTATATTTTCCCACTTCCATATAGGTATTTCCGGTTGGACTAGAAGTCCTGAGGGTCTTTGGTGTTCAGCCTTCACCTTGGAACATGTGAGGCACTTGGAAACAAAAACGGCAATATCCTTCTTCATTCCAGGCCACCAATAGGTGTATCGTAGGTCTTGATACATCTTATCGGCTCCTGGGTGTATAGAATATCGCGTTTTGTGAGCTTCATTCATAAGAGTTTCACGAAGATTATTGTGGTTAGGAATCCAGATACGATCTAGGTAATACAGAATACCATCAGATTTAGTTTCAAGTTTTAGCTCGGCTCCACAGGACATCTCCTTTCGCACATCTTCTTCTGTTATTGAAACGTGTTGGGCTTCTCGAATTTGATCTTTAATGTCGGTTATAATTTGTGAACATAGAAGATGAATGGGGTTCGCATAACCCTTTCGACTAAGTGCATCAGCCACCACATTTGCTTTACCGGGGTGGTATCTAATTTCACAGTCGTAATCATTCAGAAGTTCGACCCATCTTCGTTGCCTCATATTTAACTCTTTTTGATTGAAGATATGTTGAAGACTCTTGTGGTCAGTGTATATTTCACACTTAGTACCATAGAGATAATGTCTCCATATCTTAAGAGCGAATACAACAGCTCCAAGTTCTAGGTCATGAGTAGTGTAGTTCTTTTCATGCGTCTTGAGTTGTCTCGAGGCATAAGCTATGACTTTTCCTCTTTGCATGAGAACGCAGCCCAATCCTTGCCTGACGCGTCGCAATAGACTACAAAATCATCACTACCTTCAGGAAGAGTGAGGATTGGTGTATAATAAAGTTTTTGTTTAAGAGTTTGAAAAGCTTCTTCTTGCTTGGGTCCCCATACGAAAGGCTTTCCCTTGTGAGTTAAAGCCGTGAGTGGCACAGCAATGCGAGAGAAGTTTGAAATGAACCGACGATAATAGCCAGCTAGTCCAAGAAAAGATCTTACTTCAGTTGGTGTACGTGGAGCTTGCCATTCTTGAACTGCTTTGATCTTTGAAGGGTCAACATGTATTCCCTTGTCATTGACTACATGCCCGAGGAATTGCACCTCTTTTAACCAGAATTCACATTTAGAGAACTTGGCATAAAGCTTTTCCTTTTCTAGAAGTGCAAGAACGAGTCGAAGATGACGCTCATGATCAGCTTTAGATTTTGAATAAATAAGAATATCGTCGATGAAAACTATAACAAATCGATCAAGGTAAGGTTTGCAGACTCTGTTCATTAGGTCCATGAAGACAGCTGGTGCGTTGGTTAATCCAAACGGCATAACCATGAATTCATAGTGGCCATAACGAGTTCGAAAAGCAGTCTTAGGGACGTCTTCTTCATGCACTCTAAGTTGATGATAGCCAGATCGAAGATCGATTTTTCGAAAAGCAGCTGGCACCTTGTAGTTGGTCAAGAAGATCATCAATGCGAGGTAAAGGATAGCGATTTTTGATGGTTAACTTGTTGAGCTCTCTGTAGTCGATGCACATACGAAAAGATCCATCTTTCTTCTTTACAAAAAGGACAGGTGCCCCCCAAGGCGATGAGCTAGGACGTATGAATCCCTTGTCAGTCAACTCTTGTAATTGACTGGCTAGCTCTTGCATTTCAGAGGGGGCTAACCTATATGGAGACTTTGCAACTGGTGTAGCACCAGGTATAAGATCAATACGGAATTCGACGTGTCTAACTAGAGGAAGTCCTGAAATGTCGTCAGGAAAAACTTGTGGAAAGTCTTTTACTACAGGAATGTCTTCAAGTTTCTTCTCTGTGGTCCCCTTCTTGATGATATGGGCTAAAAACGCGACATAATTCTTGCGAAGATATTTTTGAGCTTGAAGACAAGACATTAAGCTGAGCCCTTTCGACGAGGTTTCTCCAATGATTCGAAGAGTCTGACCGTTTGAAAGAGGAATACGAATAAATTTTTCACGACATACAACTTCCGCCTGATGTTGACTGAGCCAATCCATACCGATTATGATGTCAAAACTTCCCAGCTTCATAGGAATAAGGTCGAATGAGAAATCGTGGTCGTTTAAGGTGAGTGTACAGTTGCGTAATATAGCGTCTAATGAAACTGGTTTCCCGTCCGCAACTTCTACCGTTATGGATTCCGTGAGCTTATCCCGATTTTTGCTTAAGATAGGTTCAAATTCTAATGACACAAAACTTCTATCCGCACCAGTATCAAATAACATAGAGGCATATCTACCATTTATAAGGAACGTACCGTTGACCACATTGCCGTCAGCTCTGGCCTGGTTCGCGTTAATATTGAAAGCTCTTCCTCTTGCAGGTGGAGGAGCTTGGTTCGCTTGATTCACTGGGTTGGCTTGGGCCTGAGCATGAATAATATTAACTAGCCTTGGACATGTGTTTTCTGAAATGACTTGGGTCGCCGCAATTGAAGCAAGCCCGCATAGGTTGGCCCATAGGATAATTGGGTTGGTAGTATGTTTGGGCTAAATGTTGGGTGGGTGGAAATGGTAGGGGTTGTTGTGCTTGACCCATTAACTGTTGGTGGGTTTGGGTTAAAGGTTGGTGGCGGTTTGTTCGTTGAGGCATGCGGCAGTTTTGAACAGTATGTCCTGCGCGACCGCAGCCGGTGCAGTATTGGCAAGGATGATCAGGGGAATGGTGATACTGACAACGGTTACATTTTGGTAACGGGCCTGTGTAGGGTCTTCTGTATGGTGCGGGTAAAGGAGTGACTTGAGTAATGGGTGCAGCAGGAATAGGGGTGTTGGTTTGGGTAACTACAAAATTTCTGGTGTTACGCTTCTTCTTGTTAGCAAACTTAGAGGAAGGAATGGGGTGGTTTGAAGTTTGTCCCTCAACAGGGGCTTTCTTCTTCTCTTCTTTGAACTTCCCGTTGCGAATTCTGTTTTCGGTCAGTTCAGTTGCTAACTCCATAGCAGCTTCAAGTGTTACTGGTGAAACGCTGAGAACTGAATCTTGGATTTTCGAGGGAAGTCCTCGAATATAATGTTCAATCAGACGATAGGTTGGTGTGAATAAATTTGGAACCATTTGGTTCAACTCCAAGAACCTCTTGTTGTAGGTAGAGTGATCACCCTCCTTTTGCTTTAGAGCATGAAATTCATCCCCCAACTTCTTAATTTCACTTCTAGGACAGAAACGCCTAGTCATGATTTCCCTTAACTCCTCCCAAGTTAAGGCCATCGAATCTTCAGTTCCCCTCTTCCCTTTCTCAGTATTCCACCAAGTGAGAGCTACTCCAAGTAGTCTCCCGGTGGCGTATCGAACCTTGCGATCCTCAGGACAATCGCAGTTTAGGAAGGTGTTTTCCATCTCCTCGAACCAATGTAGGAGAGCAGTGACACCCTCGGTCCCTTCAAATTTAGGAGGATCACAGGACTTAAAATGTTTGTAAGAGCACTTGTTGGTAGGAGGGTTGTCGATGTTCTGGTCCTGTTGTTGAGGAGGGTTAGTAGGATTGTAGCAAGGGCTTGTTGTACTTGTACCACGATGTCAGGCAATATCGTGGCCATTTGTATCACGATCTGAGTGGCCAAACGTTCCTGAGACCTTCCCGATCTTTTACCCCTTCGTTGCTGTCTAGACGACATCTACAGGATCATAAAATGAGAAGATTGTGAGTTTATGGTGTCTTTTTAGGGGTCATGTGTCTTTAAGAAAATGAAAATAACATAAATATCAATAATGCAACTACATCCATAGGATGTCTTGGGTTCGCTCATGTTGGGCCTCAAATGTCCCCCATACCTTCACCTACATAGTCATGTGGGCCCCCATGGCTATTGGCTTGGTAGGATTCACATTAGTATTGGCAATTTAACACTCGCACCCCCCGAATGCAAACCACAAAATATGTTCATGAGATGTTTGGTCGGAACGTGTCCAGGTGTAGACACAATGACAACTCAAAGTGGGATTTGTTCACACGACGTTTGGTATAGCATGCTTTGGCCTAATAGGTACTTCGTACTCTCATCGTTAGTCTCCAGGTAGGCAAACTGGTCCTTTTTTTGGATTTATACAAATGCCAGCCTAGACAGGATGTTCCGACTACCGGTACTGGTACCCTTCCAGTTACTACATGCCCGTCATGAGAACTCACTTTGATGAGATTTGAAAACACGAAAATCATTGTAAAAACGATCATGATGTGGTGTGTGCTTTCATGGATGTGATATGTTATGAGCATATGATTTCATGATAGGCATTATATGATAATACATACTTAAGAACATGCTTGCACAATATCAAATGTAACATTTAACATAAAACATATAAACATCATGAAATTTGGCATATAACACACAAAAATTCTTAAAAGTTTCTAATCAACTATAGTATAGGCTCTAAGGGTCTAATAACCTATCCTATATCCCTATAGTCATGGCTCTGATACCAATCTGTCACACCCCGACCCGCAGCGGAATAAGAGTCGGGCATAATTGGGTTATCACCAAAGCTTATGACATTTACTATTATGTTTCATATTTAATAAAGTCAAAGTTACATTTCAAAAATCCAAACATGTTCATTCAATACAAAGAAAATAAGGCAAGCATAACAATCCCAACACTAAATCGTTTTATTCTTCTAGTCCAAGTCCTATGTGTTCCTAGCTGCAGCTGCTTCACCTGTATCATGTGTAAAATGGGGGTTTTTGGGTCAACATAAGTTGGCGAGTGAACCTTATTAGATAAACATTTATTAATAAATTAATTGTTAGTTTATCAATGAAAATTTGTGCATAATCATAGATGAGCAAATGTAAATAATCAAGTAATGTCAAATAGCAGTCACAACTATAACGTACAATAACACATGGCAGCATACATGAACATACCAACATCATACTGTAAATAACATAAATGAAACTGTGCGATCAAGGCTCAATCAAACAGAGCCGATCGTATTGCATGTACTGAAAATGAAAATATCTGTGCGATCAAGGCTCAATCAAATGGAGCCAATCGTATGTGGGCACGCCAGGTTCAACCGCATAATAAAATGGGGAACATGCTCAACGCTCATAATGTAATGGGGAGCGGCGGCCTATGAAATTGCATGTACTGAATAATAAATTGCATCCAATGATAACTACTTAACAGCAACAAACTGAATACACAAGTTCATGATATGATGTATGCACAATGGTTTAGTAATAATATATATATACATAGACACATGATACACCCCAAAACGTGATTAAACGGGGAATTTGTAAGATTCACTCACATTGGGTGCGTTGGATTGGAGATGGTGAGATGCGCACGAATTAGATGAGCGGATCAACGAGGAATACTAACCTAAATAATAATGGAAAAATATATTAAATGGATGGATTTTATTAAGGATTTTAATGAAATTTTTAGATATATTTTTGTGAGTTTATGGCTATTTTCTATCTTTAAAAATGTTATTTTTAAGTATTTTTAATTGATTTTTAAATTAGATTAAATAAATAAAATATATAAAAAAATTATTTATTCAGCGTTGACCGTTGACCGTTGATTGTTGACCGGTTCGGTCAGCGAATTAATCTGCGCCGGGTGAGGCTCGAACCCGAGACCTCCCGTTCGCGTGCACGCAGCTCTACCAACTGAGCTACGTGTCTAACCCGAAATAATCTTGTTTTTAATTATATTTATACACTTATTCAAGTTAACCGAATTTCCTTTATTTGCAAAAACATTTAATTCAATCGGACCGGTGCTCGTGACGGGTTTCGAACGCGCGACGTGTGGTTCATGTTGCACACAGTCCACCGCTGGACTGTGTGTCTAACCTGGTTATTATCTCGGTTTTTATTATACTTAACAACTAACTGGGTTATCCCGGTTTAGTTTTTAAACAAAAAGGCGCGTTATTATATAAGGTGTGCGTGAAGCAAGGATCGAACTCGGGACGTGCGTGTATTTTGCACACAGTCCACCGCTGGACTGTGTGTCTAACCCGTTTAAAATACCGATTTTAATTAATCTTATGTTATGTTGCGTCTTCATCTTCTTCGTTGATTTACACAGACAAACGTATTCCGACTGTAATGACCGGTTTATGACTTATACGCTTTTCAGTCATTATCAGTAATTTAAAAGTAGAGAATGGAGAGAGTTTAAGGAAAAAGATATACCGATTGATGTTGTTCACAGAATTCCGGCGGAGGTGCGTCGGTACTGAAAGTGAACTCCGGCTGTTGAAACCAATTAACAGCTTTGTTCGATTATTTAAGAAGTTGAGTCACTTAAACAAGGTTTAACAGAAGTTTGGGAGATCATACCCGTTCACAGTGTGATTCCGGCAGTTTCAGGAGTTTTCCGGCGAAGGTAAGATTTTTCGATAATCGTTGACTAGGATCGATGGTGGAGTTGTGTTAGAGACTGATTAATCACATGATTGAAACAGAAAGAGTCGGAGGAAATACCGTGTGGATGTGAGTCCCGGTTTTCCGGTGACTTGCAGAATTTTTCCGGCGGTCTAATTCAAGCTTCTCCGGTGGATTGTAAGGTTGCGGAAATGCAATTGGGAGTCTTGCAGAGTGTTTTGAGTCGCAGGAAAAGTCTATGATTGAAGTAGTCCGAGAATTGAAGACTTTCGGTTATTAAACCGATCTACTTCCGAATTCAAGTTCCATTCATGGCAAATTGATTGAAATTGTCCGTTTATCGGTTATACTCGCTGAATCGAGAGTATCCAAATCGATTTGGGTGATTGATAACCGGTTTCAGTTACAATGTGTAAAATCGATTGATTTACCTTAGTCCATAAAAATTATTTGTTTCCTAAACATGACAGAAAACAAACAAGTGGCGGAGTGGTCTTGGGAGTGAGTGTTAAGTTGTTGAAGTGTTTCTTGGCTGACCCGGGTTCGAGTCCCGGCAGCTTCATAATTTTTTTATTTATTTTATTTTAACTTTTTATCAAATATAATTTTTATAGTTTAGTTTATTTATTAATTATGTATCGTTTTAACTCAAAATAATCATAAATATTTAATATAACTTTTATAACTTGGTACTTGATTACAAAACTTAGCGGGTTTTGAAGACCCGTTTTTTTACAAATGTTACAAACCTGTCACACCCCGGATTCCAACCCAAATCCATACACCGGTGGGCCCGGTTGGGGAGTATCGTGACGTTAGTTGATAACATCATTGTCAATTAAACATGGCACAGCGGAAGTCTTGGAGTAAAATTACTAGTACAAACCAAATGTTCGGGACTGTAAAATAATATACAGGCTTGTAATAGAAGATCCACAGGCGGATCATTAAAATGTACAAGAAAGAATATAAAACAGACTTTAGGGCAAATCTAAGGATTTGCAAGATCCTCTTATTCACTACCGAGCAGCTTCCGGCATATTTTGTATTGAACCTGCAGTTAGCCTTTGGACGATACGTCAGCTTTCGCTGGTAAATACACCCAACTGACTCATTTTGAAAACATTTTAAAATGATTTTAAGTGCACAGGGCACAAAATATTTTATAACTTGGGAAAGTTACTTTGTAACCTTGTTAACAGATTCACATGTTTGTCCATACATACAGGGCCCAGTACAGAGACCGAGACATGATTAAATACACACTACTTAGAACTCACAGAGGAGTTATCCCCAACGTCTTGGGTAATTTGCATTTGAGCGTCTGTGAGGTGTATGCCTACACCCCGCGCTAAGGTCGTGGCCATTAACTAATCTAATGAGCTGAGGACATCCAGGACACGGTAATTTAACCCCTGATGTTTAAGTTATCAAACAAAACTGATTAAAATAGAATATGCGGATTTACTAGCCACTATCCGGCATTCGATTGATCCCATTTCTAACCAAGCGGTAATAGTTTACCATATCCCAAGCCCGTATAGGGAAAATACGTCAAGAGTATTTACCTGAGTTAGTCTTCTTTTAAATTTCTATAACTCAGCCGTATACAAAAGTACTAACATGCAGATAGCATTTACCTACAAGGCTCTAGTCTGGATTATGACATAAGCTAACCAATTAAATACTATCGGTCTATAATTAAGTCATAGACTTAGACGGAGTAGTGTACATGATCAAGACGCATAACGCTTGATTAAACGATGATCGGATAGAATATAGTTTAAACCCGACAAGTACTTTGACTTGCATAATATGGGTAAACTATAAACATTCTGGATTTTGAAACATAAATGACAAGGTTAAACCCTTTTCGGTTAAATTTCGTAAACTATTACGTATAATCAACCGTATGCTTATAAGTGATAATGGGTAACCGGATAAGTCATGGACAAGCTCTATATGCCATTATATTTTAAATAAGTTAAAATATCAGTATGATATCAACTTATATGCCCGTTAAGGTTTTAAAACGAAACTATGCCTCATAAGGGCATTTTGGTAATTTCATACTGTATAGAAGGAACTTAAATATAATTTAAGTTTATAATCATGAGTAGTCTGGAAAAATAATTTATTGTGATATAATATCAGTAGGATACAAATTATATGTGTAATTTATCTTTTATGACCAAATATGCATCGAATGGGCATTTTGGTCATTTTACACTTAGTTTATAAATTATTTGGGATTCTGAGTTTATAACATGTACCTACTATAAATATGTTTAAATACGTTTTAAAATCAGTAGGTATCAAGTCTTGGCCAATTAATATGGTTTAAAACCATACTATGCGCCGAAACGGCGCTTATGTCGTAAAATGACGTCTTTATGCGATGTTTACGAATTTGATGTTAAGGTCAGATTAAAATGTTTTAAATATGTAATTTAATATAACATATCAGTAGGTAAATGATTTACCTTGAAAAGATTTGAATAAAACCATTTTATAAGGGCTAAAATCGTCATTTATCGACTAGCTTAAAGACCTGTTTGAAAACTCAGTTTATAACTTGGTTTAACATCCCAAATAATCCTACTTATAATATTACATCAGTAGAAAACTCATTTTCAAGTTCATTACTATTTAAAACCTGTTTTATGCAAAAAGGGCATTTTGGTCAAAGATGGCATAATTATGGAACATGCGCATAAACTTGGATTCTGATTATGATCATGTAATATAACCTCAAAGGGTTATGCTACATTATATTACGATCATAATGCAACTTTAGATCAGTAGGTAACTAATCTAAATCGGGTCAGAATCAAAAGTCAAAGCCGAAGTTCAACTTCACGACTTTCGATTGCGAACCGACCCTAGAACTGAAATTGACGAGCCGAACATGTTCTCACATGTTCTAATAATTATTACCAACTTGTTTAAGTTTCAAAACAGGTTTCATAACATATAAAAGATCAATTTGTGATTTTTCGAAAATGGCCTGTTTGACTTTTTAATATCATAACTTTTACCCGTCAATTGGTCTAGCAAATGTGATCTTCAGGAGGTGCCCTTAACTTCATGAAGCTTTGAAAAATCTTTTAAAACACCTTTTTGGCATTTTTAGCCCTTCGTAGCCAATACTTGGCATACCCGAGATTATGCCTGGACATTGTCAAGCTCTCGGTTTGTTAAAAGGTCAATCAGAGGTATAAATTAACATGTTGACACTTTTAATCCCTCCATCGTCCAACTTTCACATATATACAGAATTGAACCCTCAAGTCCAATAAATGGCACCTATGAGAGTTAGGACTTCGTAAAGGATCACTCAGAGGCTAGTTATAAGCATGTTGATTCCGATGTCACTCAGAGGCCAAATTTCAAGCATGTTGACATATCAGTCACTCAGAGGCTGTTATTTATGCATGTTGACATCGGACCATCACTTAGAGGCTCAGTTTGAGCATGTTGACACCTTTAGTCCTTTTTGGTCTTTAACAGACTATATTTAAAAATAAAACACGTGTCACTATATTATTGGACACGATTTTACAGGGGGTTACAGTTGGTGAGTTCATGGTGTGTTTGTTTTCGTTTTCAAATGAATCTTAAAACATTTGAAAATCTTGCATTCGATAAACCGGTTTGTGGGATCATACTATCCCAAAACAATGGAATTGTCGTATCTATATGCATGTATTGCAATGTTTTCCATGTTGTTTGTAAACCAATGCATATAACAATTGTGTCTGTAAACTGGTAATAAAATGTTTTCAATCGTATCTGTAAGTAAACCGGTAATGAAATGTTTTCTGTTATCTTTGTAAACCGGTATTGAAATGTAGTATGTAGTATGCCTATGGAATCTAAGGACCTGTTAGTGTGTAGCTAATACACTGACCTATGTGCCATAAGTAAGCAACCAATCCGATACAACTCTGACATCATTTGAGATCACAAAAGCACTCCTAACCGGTTATCATACCAGGAGTGGAGCGTGTCTCAAACTCGATAGATCTATACCTTTTGCACCTTGGTCACTACGTGATAATGGTTACTATTGACATCATCCTACTTACGCACATCGATTTGTTATCATCTAATCCCATAACTACATACCAGTTGTTGAATTCTGTGTTGTTGGGTCGCGCCCATATCATTCATGTTATTGGGGCTCGCCCATGTTATCCATGTTATTAGGCCTAGCCCATGTTTTCTTGTTATTGGGCCTAGCCCATGTATTCTTGTCATTGGGCCTATCCCATGTTTTCTTGTCATTGGGCCTAGCCCATGTTATAAATAAAATTGGGGCCTCGCCCCTAGTTGTGACTGTGACAATCCCGTCACTAGTCATAAAACTCATGCATGTTTCGAAAAGCTTTGTATAGCTATGAAAACCGGTAAATTTAGCATAAACCTTTCGTAAACCATTTGAGTTCATTGAAATCTGTTTGTAATACGGACTAGAAATATATGATTTTTGTTCATCGAAACATTGTATGCTTTCGCAAAACTTGCATGTCTTTCCACCCCCGAAAACACTTATAAAAATGTAGATCGGTAAAAAGTGAGGGTTATGAACTCACTTTGATATCCTTTTTCAAAGCTAGCTTAATGTGATTCCATAGGGTTGTCTCCGCAACTTGACTTGCTAGCATGCAATCTAAGGTATTCCTAAAACGGAATAACTTGTAAGTTTCTAGATATAATGTAGCTAAACTACGTGTCACCAAGCTCTACCGAATCGTTAATCATACGATTCTATGAAAGTGTTGTTGTCTTAACTCGGAATAACCAATCTATGGTTTTCTTAGAAAAGATTTAGTTTTTGAGCGACTTGAAATATATGTTTACATATAAACATAACCATATTTCATGAAATCGTATTAGTCGTCATGTACGTCGACAGATAATAGTACGACTCTTTGTAGTTTTCGTAAGATATAATGTATATATAATCGAAAATATATCCGTATACGTAACACATTTCGTATCCAAGTAAGAGTCTGGCGTATCGTTTATTAATGACGACGAATCTTACGCTTGTTATAGTCTTGAGGGTATCGTGTCGTACTTCTTTTAGGGATTTGAATCGAATATAACCATTATATATTATTGTTATAAAATCCTTCGAAAGTATCTGAGTCGTCGATGTTTGAAATAAATATGACTATTTATTTTATAAAAGTATTCAAGTCTCGAAATTCGGATATATATAATTATATTCGTGTTAAACGATTTTTGAATTCTGATCGTCTTAAACATATGAATTTCGAATTCCGTTGTTTGAAATAATACACACCTTGTATTCATCTTGTAAAAGCGTTCGAAAATCTTGGCGTTTTGAAATAAATATAAGCATTATATTTATTCTATAAAAGTATTCGGATGAGTTATCGATGTTTTCAAATCCAATTTCCGAGTTTCGACGTTTGAAATAATATAAATAAATATTTTTAGTTTATAAATCGACTACCGAATGTTTGTTATATTGTAACCACGCTCGTTGAAATGTTATGGGCCCGATCTTCTAAGTTATAATAGCGTCGGCAAATAAATATATACCTATATTTATTTTATTATAATCGCTGTGAATCGGGTGTTTTGTCTTTGAAATACAACGCGTTTGGTATTGCGTATTTTATGAAAATCGGACGATCCCGACAACACAAGTTGTCGATTTATTTTGTCAAAACGCAATTTATCAATAGAACAATAATATATAATTTTGGACGATCCGACAAACAACCCGGTTTCCTTGTAACCCAAACTGAACCGAGTGGTGGTTAATCTGAACCCGTGCCTGAAACTGACTCGTGTCAACCCAAAACCAAACTCAATCTGAACAAAGCTCGTACCGGATCTGGCCGAACCAAAAAACTACCACTATTGTCGTCGCTGAAACACCCAACCTGACAAACCCAACCCGAGAACAACCCAAACCCGCACTGTCACCACTGCCGTGTTGCCGACCGGCGATTGCGGCTACTTGCTGTAGCCGCTACCTCCGTAACCACCACTGTTGACGCTCGAGCCGGAAAACCGCGGCTGCACCGCTGCTGCCGTCGCCGGTGACTGCGAACCGTCGCTGCTACTCCCCTCTCTCTCTAGTCGCTCCTTCTCTCTCTACTGTCGCTCTCTCTCTCTGTCTGAATGTATGCGGGTGTATGTATGAGATGTATAAGAGGGGTGTGGGAGTGTGTGTAGCCGGAGAAGGTGACCATAGTCGCCGGAGATCCTCGCCAGATTGCAGCGACCGGATTAGAGGGAGAGAGGCATAGAGTGGAACTTGTGTGCTAGGGTTTGGTTTTGATTAAATGAGGGAGAAGAAAAGCTTTTATAGTTAGGGTTTCGTTCGTGGGTCGGGCCTAAAGCCCGTTAACGTGTTCAGACCCAATTACGCATCCAAAGCCTGTTTTCAGACACGAGTTTTTGTAAAATGTCATAATACGTTAATTTGGAGTTGAAACACCTAAAATTATGTCGGTGTCGGTGTTTGACGCGTTAACCCATTCGTCGCGTTAAAAATCGCGTAAATGATTCGGTGGTCGTTTCTAGTCCGTTTTTCAATCCAATTTCGACTGTGAGCACTAAATTTAAAAACGAAGCCAAATATATCATAATATATTAATATTTAGATGTAACTCTAGTCTGTGGCTTCCGTTTCGTTGTCGGTGCGTTCCGGTTTTCCGTGTATATTCGTCTAGCGAACGATCGAACGAAAGGCATCTTGGCCATCCTAGCTCATCGTGTATTCGTCTAGCGAACTAGTTATGCATATTTTTAGGTCGGAAATGCACTAAGTAGACACCATAACAATTATGGTGGTCGAAAACAAAAGCTTTCGGTACCAAATAATAAAGTTCGTTTATTAGCGAATGTTGTATCGATGAATGATCTAATGACGTTTCCGTCATCAGAAACATATATTAGATGATCAAGTGGACTAATTACCATATAATAACACTCTAAACCCTAATTATTTACTAAAAATGCAAGATCAATCCCCAAATCACAACATGGCTAAAATATCTAATAAATTATCACATGTCATAAATAATATTTACACTTAACCCCCCATGTGGGCCCCACCCACGTGATTTTGTTGAAAAAAAAGGAGATTAGGAGTATGGTGTTGAATTTATTTTGTGACAAGTGAATGATAGCTTAAATATATATATATATATATATCATACCTACATGTTCTTCATCATTTTTCACTTAAGAAAAATTGCCACCATCACCTCCTTCCTTCCTCATACCCACAGCTACCATCATCACCACAACACCACCATTTAGCCACCATAAACCCCACTTCACACTCACTTTAAAGCCTCATCAAGACCATTCAAGAAGCTAGCAAGGGTGGAGGATCATTAGGTCTTCTTTGGAGCTTCATTTTCCTTCTAAGATCATCATAAACTTGTGCACCCATTGTAAGGCAAATTCTTCCTTAATCTAGCTTATTTTTATGTCTAGATTAATGATGTACAAGTTGATCATCTTGAAAATAAAGAAAAAGATAACCTAAAAACCCTAACTCACACCTTAATAATAACACTAAATATTGTTTATTTTGTGTTGATTATGTGTTTATATGGTAGTTAGTTAGCATGTTGATGTTGTTTATGTTAAAGTAGGGTATAAAAGTTAGATGATCTTGTGTGATCAAGTATGAATATGAAGATTTAAACATGATAATGTTTAATCTAAACAAGATCATCAACTACATCATCCATGAAGATTCCTACAACTTAAAGATAACTTTACTACACATGAATGATTTTTTTTTAAGAAATAAACACTAGTATTTAAGTTGTAATCATCTTAAAAAGTATAGAAATCAAAAGATTTAAAGTGATGGACTTGATTTAAATGATATAACAAAGTGGTGGTTTAAAAGTGCTAATAAATATTGAAAATATCATCATGTTTTAATAGGATTTTTAACACTAAAAAGCCACGGATGATGATACATTAATGTTGTAAAATAAATATTTGGAAGATATGTGATGGATTGTTGATCTTGATTATGAGCTTAACAGGTTTTAAATACGTTTTAAAACGTGGAAAACGCCATAGTTTAGGGGAAACTATGGCGAAATTTTCTAAAAATCTAATTGCAATTAAGACATGATTAAAGGGGTGATTAGCGGGACTAAATGCGATTAGTAACTTAAATCGTCATTAAGTAAGCTTTGATGACAAGGGTTAAACCCTAAATGTCCAAGTATTCAACAAGTTTATATATATATATTTTTTTTAAATAAGAAAATAACATTAAATATATGTTATCGAAATCAAAATCCGAAAAGTTGAAAATGTAAAAGTCTAAGACATGTATACTTATACACTAATACTAGTGAAAACATATACGTATAAGACTTATAAAAATGGGCTTGTAAATACATTTGGGCTAGGCCCAATTTATAAACAACATTGGCAAGGCCCAATGGGATAAAATATATGGGTAAGGACCAATTGTATAAACTATATGGACAAAGCCCAAAAACATATAAATTACATGGGCTAGGCCCAATGACAAGAAAACATGGGCTAGGCCCATTGACAAGAAAACATGGGCTAGGCCCAATGACAAGATAACATGGCTAGGCCAATGACAAGAAACATGGGCTAGGCCCAATGACCAGATAACATGGCTAGGCCAATGACAAGATAACATGGCTAGGCCCAATGACCAGATAACATGGGCTAGGCCCAATGACATGAAAACATGGGCTAGGCCCAATGACAAGAAAACATGGGCTAGGCCCAATGGCAGAGATGACATGGGCAAGGCTCAATGACACGCGTGCAAGGCACGAGGACAGGTGAAGGGCAAGGCCCAGTTCACATACGATTTGAAAACAACAATATATATACATATATATTTTTGAGAAATATATATATAACAATATTATTCGAGCAAACAAACTACCAACACTATGATAACATTAAACGTTGTTCCATCATAACAAAGAAATACATAACAAGAATTCAAGATGAACAACGAGTACCAGGTCCATTGAGGCCTAGGTGTCTAATAAACTCGATACACATGTAGGTTATACACGTGTACGGACACCAACCGTGAGTAATACATGTGAGTTCATGTCCCTCCTTTCATTGATTCCAAAGTTTTGTTTTACAAACTATCGAGGGGAAATACATGTCATAACAAATAGTATGTTAGCTATGGGTTTAGTTGATAACAGGATCATTTGTGCATAAGTAGGATGATGACAATAGTAACCATTAATCTTGTAGTGACCAAGGTGCAAAAGGTATAGATCTATTGAGTTTGAGACACGCTCCACTCCTGGTATGATAACCGGTTAGGAGTGCTTTTCTGATCCCAATGATGTCAGAGTTGTCTCGGGTTGGTTACTTACTTATAGCACATACAAGTTAGGGTGCTCGCGACACACTGATAGATCCCCAGAATGCCATAATACTAATAACATACTCGGATTTCATTACTAGATTTCAAGCATGACATTTTTACAGGAAAACATTAACTACATGAACTCGCTAACTTTATGTTGACTTTTTAAAATTACATGTATTTCAGGACACAAGACTTGAGCTGGTGATACACTTCAGGATATGGGAAATGACATGACAATGAATGCCACCTTTTGGAGGATTTCTCTCTTATATCCCAACCTCTTATGGGTATATAGGAGTTAAAACCTCAACTTGCTTTTACGATGAAAAAAATCTTTCATTATGATGTAATGTATTTCAAACCATATTGTTGATGACAATGTGAAATTATTTGGAAACCCTGATTCACTTTTGGAAACTTGTAACAATTGTTGCAAATTATTAAAAGCATGCATCGTTGTTGGTTTACATTGTTTACATGATTGGATGCAATGATTACCTCATAGTCACACGTTTGCGCTTCCGCTACGACCAGGGTGTGACAAGCTTGGTGCGAGGTAGACCTTGTGCGAAGTTAACCTTGGACGAAGTAACCACAAAAAAATAAAACTTCACTTCATGCAAAGTAAAATGCCAATATTAGATATATACATGCAAAGATAAAATCCAAAATTTGCAAGAGTTTCACTTCGTAAGGAGTTACTCACTTCGTGCGAAGATAAATTAACTTCGTGCGAAGATAAAATTATCTTCGTGCGAAGTTGATTTAAGATCGTGCGAAAGTAAGTTTCAAAATGTCACGTTTTCAACATTTTTATCATGATTCTAGTTGATTTTAGGTCTGATTCTTTCAAGGGTTTGTTATTAGTCAATTTTAAGTAGTTCTGGAAAAGACCTTCAATCTCTAGGAAATGATAAAAAGATGAAAAATAAGTAGAAGAGAACTAAAATCTGGAATAAATGTCTTCAAATTAGGCCTCAATGCTCTGATACCACTTGTGAGGATCTGCTCATCCAATAAGCTTAGGTCCTAATCTTTTTACCTAGTTCTTTATGCGTGAAATTCATGTTAAACTAGTGACAATACAAGATTTACTATTTAATCTCTATATTTCATTAATTCCGATCAACCTTTAAATCCTGGGAGAAATCTAATAGGCTTCGCCATTCAGTTGATGTGCGCAATATAAAACATATAAATTACATCAATCAAGGCATAAATCAACCCTTTTTCGGTACTAATGTTGGAAAAAGCATGTTTATTTGTGTACTTTTAAATTACATGATCAAAAGAGCTAAAACAAGTAAAAGGAACAAATTAACAGCAAAAACCAGCACAAATACAAAGAGGAAGGATTGACGCAACCTGCCAAACCCCTATCCAAATCCAAAACAACAAAAATAACGAATACAGAATCTCAGGCACAGGGTCGTGCCTAGTCAAGATTCTATGCAGAACAAGACAACAACAAAAGACAAACCAACATGGGGTCGTGCCAACCCAACATGGGTAGTGCTCAACTCTAAGATTTGTAGAGTTTGTGATAGTATAGCAAGTACACTGACCACGGGGCCATGCCCTATCACCACAGGGCGTGTTGGTACACAATTTGACATCTAAAGTTAATGAAAGTAGAGAAAACGAAGCCCACGGGGCCGTGGTCGCCTTCTGTTTCCAGCTATAAATAGGGGTGCTTGGTTCATGAGAAAGGCATCCCTTGGCCAACCAATTCTCTCACAATTGCCATCAATCCAGCACCAGTACAACACCAACACCCACCACCACCATCCATATTTCATTCTTTAGAGTGCGTAGTAGTCTCGGGATCCAAGATTGAGTATAAGAGTTCTTGTCAAACAAAAGCCATGCTTGGCTTAATCTCTTCATCACTTGGTGAAGACAAATCTTTTATGTATTACTTTTGATTTCCAATACTTGGCAACGTTTTTATTTGGCTATGTATTAATGACTTTAATAACAAGTTTTTTATATTGAAAGTGAACTTTAGTTAAACATTTCTTCATGTTTTGTTGATTCACTCATTCGTGTCTTTACGGTCTATATAAAGCGCGTTAACTACCTGGAAGGGGGTTAGAAGGGTGTTTGGGTAAAATTCTTGCCTTGTTCAATGTATAGATTCTGCGAGGACTTGGTTCAAGCTTATTAGGACTTCCCTTGAGCTAGATAGCATCAAATCGGGGGAAGTAAGAATGGCCTGAACCCCTTGTAAATAAACTACTATTAAAATTTTATCCAGCCTTGGGGGACTGTATCCCTACTGACTTAGACCAATATGGCCGAGGGTAACATCGCCTTCACAAGAGGGGCCTACCACTTTTCGCATTAATAACTTATTTAATTATCTTTCAATATTCCAACTATGCGGGACTGTATCCCTGCTGCCTCAGACCAATAAGTTGGGGATAGTGTCACCTTCACAAGAGGGGCCTACTATATAACTAAGATAATCTCTTCAAAAGCCCAAAGTGCGGAAATCATCAAAGTATATATAAAAGAGGAGTTGGAACCAAGGGATTCTTATTCATTTTTATTTATTTCTTTACTTCTTACACTTAGTTTTTTATCTTTTAAAACTTTCAAAACTTTTATCAAAATTTGGTTATATTAGACGTCGATGATAAACCGATATTAAAAGCTCTTGTGTCCTTGGACGACCTCGGTATCTTACCATCACTATACTACGTCCACGATGAGTGCACTTGCCCTAACGTGTGTAGAGTGATAGTATTGTATCGTGTTTTATAAATTTAAAGCTTGATCCACAAGTAAAAAAAGCTTAAAATATAACAAAAATTATATCCACACTCATCCACGTCATTAGTCAACAAAACAGCTACAGACTCAAGACCCTAGCACACCTATATATAGACATCCTACTTTGTACGAGGATAGACACCTCACTTCGTACGAAGGTAGTTTATCTTTGTACGAAGGTAACAAGCTACCTTCGTACGAACCATGTTGCGCGAAGTTAAACATTTAAAATACATAATCTAACATTTAAGTCGTATTACATACTCGACATGACCAAAGACGTATGCGATAGACATTCTGCGTCAATAGAGTTCACTTTTATTAAAATAATAACCAAAAAATATATAATAACGATACTTTTTTTTATTCCTAGGAAATGTGATAGTACAATTTTGTTACAAAGCTACATGAAAAATAAATATAAAATACAATTTTATATGTATCGAACGTGTTTCAACCGCATCTATAGTGGGTGCATCAAAATATTAACAATTTTTTGGCTGAGGATCATGTTAGACACGGGTCCCTTAAATCATATTTTATGCCTCTTCTTAAGACCAACGCGTCTATTTCCAGGATACAACAACTGAAGCAGTAGTTGTACTACCAGAAATAGCTCTCAAGCCCAAGATTACACTAGGTACTTTTTTCATTCTTATTTTGTGGAAAAATATTAAGTAATAGTTTGGGGGAAGATTGTTGGAACCTAAAATACTGTTGTATACTGTATTACTCGAAGATTGGACTTCGAAGTTAGTTTTGGTTTATTTGGTTTACGTTTTGTTTCTAGCGACACTCTAAGTGTGACAAATGGCAAATAACCAGTAATTCTGTACAAACTGATCACTATTTCTAGTACATAATCTCATGCATTTTATCCTAATTTGATTACATAACTGAGTCGTACGTTATATCATAAGTGTAGGACAAGTGAGTCATGCTATAACATATATTGGTTTCTGTTAGGATGCGAAACAAATCAAGCTATGCCCTAAAAGTGTTGGTAGAAGGTGTTGGGCACACTATACGCGGTTGCACTATTCATGCCAGCAAAACTGCTGAAACGATACAGAACAATTAATAACGGCATACTAATGACATAACCGAGTCTCTATATATATACATGAAAACACATATGTGGGAACACATCTTGCAATAATACATAACTTTTCGGTAATCGCCTAGATGTCACACCCCGACCCGCAGCGGAATAAAAGTCGGGGCATAATTGGGATATCACCAAAGCTCATGATGTTTACTAAGATGTTTCATATTTATTAAATTCGAATTACAACTTAAATATCCAAATCAAAATTCATACAATTACAAGGAAATGAAACTATATAATTAATCCAAAGCTTAAACTTGTTTATTCTTCTAGGCCTTCCTATGTGTTTCTTGTCTCAGCTAGATCACCTGTATCATGTGTAAAACGGGGGATATTTTGGGTCAACAAAAGTTGGCGAGTGAACCTTGATAAAACATTGTTACTAATTTCTTGTTTATTTAATAAGGAAAATTTGTGCAATAATCACATGTGAGCAAACATATATAGATAAACAAACACAAACCACTTTGGATGAGTATATGATATGAATGATGATGTATGTGAGATCAAGGCTCAATCAAACGGAGCCGATCTAATGAGGCACCTGATGCTCAACCCGTCTCCCACGGGGAACTGATGGGCCTAATGAAATGCGTGCACTGAAAATGATAAATCCAAACTACATATAATTCACACAACAATTAATACACATTTGATCACGGATATGATGTATGCACAAGTGTTTAAATAAAATAAAGAATTAAACGACACATGATACACCCCAAAACATGATTAAAACGATGAATTGATAGAGATTCACTCACATTGGTTGCGTTCTTTGATGACGTTGGATGCGCACGAATTTAGGATTCAATCGACGAGGGAAAAACTAGCCTAGATAATAACAAAATGATTCGATAAATAAATAAATTTTATTTGAGATTAATATTTTTAATTAGTGCTCTTAATGGAATTTTTAGATTTATTTTTGTGAGTTTAAGGAAATTTTCTAACTTTAAAAATCTTATTTTTAAGTATTTTTAAATGATTTTTCAATTAAATAAATAATTAAAAAGAAATAAAAAAGTTGACTTTTTTGACCGTTGACCGGGTCTTGACCGGTCAGACTGTGTTTTCTATGCGCTGAGTGAGGTTCGAACTCGGGACCTCTCGTATACGTGCACCCAGCTCTTCCAACTGAGCTACGTGTCTAACCCGAAATATTCTCTGTTTTAATTATATATATATACTAATTAATTTTAACCTTATTTAGTTTATATCAAAAATGGTTTAATATGGCCGAACCGGCTTCAGAGACCCGAAGTCGAACTCGGGTTCTTTGGTTCGAGTGCGCACAGCCCAACCAGTTGGGTTGTGTGTCTAATCTGCTTAACTACGGAATTATATTCCTCTTATAAACATTTTGTGACTTGATCTGATTAAGTTCTAAAAATGTTGGTTTTATTTCTGAAAATCAATAAGGTGTGCGATTCGAACTCGGGACGTGCATATTGTATTTGCACACAGTCCACCGCTGGACTGTGTGTCTAACCCGTTCGAATATCCAGTTTTAATTATATTTATACATATACTCGTCTTCGTCTTCTTCGTTTACAAGAACACAGAACAGTGAAATCCGACTGTTCGGTTTAAATCGATCAACAAAACTTATAATTGGTTGAAATGAAATAGAAAAGAAGATTACGGAATAAGATGTACCAAAACAGAGCGTTTTCTTCAGATTTCCGGCAAGAGTCGTCGGCTCTGATTTGTGACTTCCGGTTGAGTGAATTGTTTAACAGTTTTGATCATTGTGTTGTGCAATTAAGTTACTAAGCAAGAGATATCAAGAGGGTTTAGATGATTATACCGATCGACAGTGAGGCTCCGGTTTTTCAGTGATTTTCCGGTGAGTGCGGGGATTTCCGACAACGTTGTCTGAGACAGACTCTGGTTGAATGATTAAGGTTAATACATGCCGAATAATGGATTACAAACAAAAGAGTCGAGAATTATACCGATTAGAAGTAAAGCCTCAGTTTTCCGGTGAAAGTCCGGCGAATGCAAAAATCTACGGCGATGTGTTTTGGAATGAATAAAGCTTCGGAAACGAACGTGGTTCTGAGCGAAAGGATTTTCAGAGTGTTCAAGTGGGTATTTATAGTGGAAACAGGCTGAATTGGGTTTGAATTGAGTCTTGATTCGCGATTTAGGATTTCCGGCGGTTATGACCAAAATTGATTGCCGGCAACGGTTATAACCGACGTCAAAATCAATTCATCCGTTTCGGTCAAAGGAGAAACAGCCAAATTCGCCGAGTTTGTGTTTTCTCTGGTGATTGCGAGTCTTGGCTCGTTGTTTACCGGATTTGACTTTCGGGTTTTACTTTAAATATTATTTGTTTTAGTATTAGTCACAAAGGAAGTGTGTGGCGGAGTGGTGTGTTGTGTGTTTGTGTTTGTGGGTGACCCAGTTTCGAAACCCGGCATCTCCATTTTATTTTTTATTCATTATTTATTATTAATTATAAATTATGGTTTTTAAATTCTAATATATTTATTAATTATGTATGGTTTAAAATTAATATTAACCATAAATACGCAACGAAACTTATAACTGAATATTTGATGGATAAACGAAGCGGGTTTTGAAACCCGTTTTTCGACAAATGTTACAGTATCCCCTACTTTTAGAAATTTCGTCCCGAAATTTAAGTAGTAGTGGTAACAGGAAAAAGATGTGGGTATTTTTCGCGCATTGAGTCTTCACGTTCCCAAGTAAACTCGGGTCCTCGTTTCGACTCCCAACGTACCCTGACAATTGGAATACGACTTCGTCTTAAACGCTTCTCTCCGAAGTCCATGATTTCTACCGGTCTTTCAACGAAGTGCATAGATTCATCGATTTGAATGTCTTCTAGAGGAATATGGAGGTTTTCATCGGCGAGGCACTTCTTCAAGTTTGATACGTGGAATGTGGGATGAATTCTGTTGAGCTCTTCTGGTAGGTCAAGCTTGTATGCTACAGGACCTACTCTTTCGAGTATCTTGAAAGGTCCTACGTAGCGTGGTGCTAGCTTTCCCTTTTGGCCAAAACGAACCACTCCCTTCCATGGTGATACTTTTAAAAGTACTTGATCACCAATGTCAAACTCCAAGGGCTTTCGTCGTTTATCTGCATAACTCTTTTGACGACTTTGAGCCGCTAGAAGATTGTTTCGAATTTGAATGACCTTGTCGGTTGTTTCTTGAATTAATTCTGGACCGGTGATTTGTGATTCCCAAATTTCGTGCCAACATACTGGGGATTGGCACTTACGACCATATAAAGGTTCGAAAGGAGCCATGCCGATACTTGAATGATAGCTATTGTTGTACGAAAATTCAACTAATGGTAGATGAGCGTCCCAATTCCCTTTGAAGTCTATGACACATGCTTGAAGAATGTCTTCAAGAGTTTGGATGGTGCGTTCAGATTGACCATCAGTTTGAGGATGAAAAGCGGTACTGAGGTCTAATCGTGTACCCAAAGTGGTTTGTATGGCTTGCCACGTTCGTGAAGTGAAACGACCATCACGGTCTGAAATGATGCTTAAAGGTACACCATGACGGCTTACGATCTCCCTGATGTAGATACGAGCTAACTTCTAGTTCTTGAAGTCCTCGCGAATAGGAATGAAGTGAGATGACTTTGTAAGACGATCGATTATTACCCATATGGTGTCATACCCACTGGAGGTGCGAGGTAACCCGGTAATGAAATCCATGGTTATGTTTTCCCACTTCCATACAGGTATTTCGGGTTGGACTAGAAGTCCTGAAGGTCTTTGATGTTCAGCTTTTACTTTGGAACAGGTAAGGCACTTGGAAACAAAAACAGCGATATCCTTTTTCATGCCAGGCCACCAGTAAGTGTATCGTAGGTCTTGATACATCTTGTCGGCTCCTGGGTGTACTGAGTATCGTGTTTTGTGCGCCTCATTCATGAGGAAATCACGAAGGTTATCGCGATCAGGATTCCATATGCGGTTTAAATAGTATAGAATACCGTCGGATTTGGTTTCGATATTGAGTTCAGCTCCACATGACAGTTCATCGCGTACATCATTTTCTGTTACAGAAACATGTTGAGCTGCCCGGATTCGATCTTTGATGTCGGTTATGATTTGCGAACATAGAAGACGAATGGAGTTCGCATAACCTTTTCGACTGAGCGCATCAGCCACCACGTTTGCCTTGCCAGGATGATACCGGATTTCACAGTCGTAGTCGTTGAGAAGTTCGACCCATCTTCGTTGCCTCATATTCAACTCCTTTTGCTTGAGGATATGTTGGAGACTTTTGTGGTCAGCATATGTTTCACACTTGGTACCATAGAGGTAATGTCTACATATCTTGAGAGCGAACACAACGGCTCCAAGTTCCAGGTCGTGGGTGGTGTAATTCTTCTCATGAACTTTGAGTTGCCTAGAAGCATAGGCTATCACTTTTCCTCTTTGCATTAATACACAGCCTAGCCCTTGCTCTGATGCGTCGTAATATACTACAAAGTCATCGCAACCTTCAGGGAGTGTGAGGATAGGTGCGTCACAAACTTTTTGCTTTAGAGTTTGGAAGGCTTCTTCTTGTTTAGGTCCCCATATGAAGGGTTTTCCTTTAAGAGTCAAAGCCGTGAGTGGGACAGCAATACGAGAAAAATTGGCAATGAAGCGTCGATAGTAACCAGCCAAACCAAGAAATGACCTTACTTCGGTAGGGGTACGTGGCGCTTGCCATTCTTGCACTGGCTTGATTTTTGAAGGATCAACTTGAATTCCCTTGTCATTGATGACATGTCCAAGGAATTGTACTTCTCCTAACCAGAATTCACATTTTGAGAATTTAGCGTAGAGCTTTTCAGTCCTTAAGAGTGTAAGGATGAGTCTAAGGTGTCGTTCATGATCGGATTTAGACTTGGAGTAGATAGATTATCGTCGATGAAGACTATGACGAAACGGTCGAGGTAGGGTTTGCATACCATATTCATTAGATCCATGAAGACAGCGGGGGCATTGGTTAAACCGAAAGGCATGACCATGAACTCGTAATGACCATAACGAGTCCGGAAGGCGGTCTTTGGGATATCTTCTTCATGTACTCTGAGCTGATGATAACCAGAACGAAGGTCGATTTTTGAAAAGCAGGTGGCGCCTTGAAGTTGGTCTTGGAGATCATCGATGCGAGGTAGTGGATAGCGATTTTTAACCGTTAACTTGTTAAGTTCTCTATAATCAACGCACATGCGAAACGTTCCATCTTTCTTTTTCACAAAGAGAACAGGTGCACCCCAAGGCGAGGAGCTAGGACGTATGAATCCTTTGTCAGTCAGCTCTTGCAGTTGACTGGCCAGCTCTTGCATTTCGGATGAGGCTAACCTATAAGGAGATTTTGCGACTGGTGTAGCGCCAGGTATAAGATCGATGCGAAATTTGACTTCTCTCACAGGAGGGAGTCCTGAAATGTCGTCGGGAAAGACTTGTGGGAATTCTTTCACAACTGGGATATCTTCAAGTTTCTTCTCCTTGTTTCCCTTTTTGACGACGTGAGTTAGGAATGCGACATAGTTCTTGCGGAGATATCTTCGGGCTTGAAGACAGGACATTAATTTGAGTCCTTTCGAAGGGGTTTCCCCAAAAATACGTAGGGTCTGACCGTCTTCAAGAGGAATGCGAATGAACTTTTCGCGGCATACTACTTCAGCGTGATGCTGGCTGAGCCAGTCCATACCGATTATAATATCGAAACTTCCCAACTTCATAGGAATGAGGTCAACTGGAAAATCGTGATCGTTTAGAGTGAGGGTACAATTGCGTATAATAGAATTTAATGAAACAGGTTTTCTGTCAGCAACTTCCACCGTTAGAGATTCCATGAGTTTAACACGAGTTTGGTTGAGGATAGGTTCAAATTCTAAGGACACAAAGATCTTATCCGCACCAGTATCGAATAATATGGATGCATAACTACCATTGATGAGAAACGTACCGTTGACCACGTTGTTGTCAGCCCTAGCTTGGTTGGCATTGATGTTGAAAGCTCTTCCTCTGGCAGGTGGAGGAGCTTGGTTGGCTTGGTTTACTGGGTTCGCTTGGGCTTGAGCATGGATGATGTTCACTAAGCGTGGACAAGTGTTTCTGAAGTGGTTTGGGTCCCCACAGTTGTAACAAGGTCGCATGGGTTGCATCATGGGGTAGTTGGGTTGGTAGTAAGGTTGAGCTATGTGTTGCGTGGGTGGTAGAAGTAAGGTTTGTTGGGCTTGACCCACTGTCTGATTTTGGGTTTGAGTTTGTGGTTAACTGCGGTTCATTCGTTGAAGAATACGGCAGGTTTGGATGGTGTGACCTGCACGGCCACAGCTTGTGCAATGTTGGCAAAGAGTTTCGGGAGGGTGATGGTATTGACAATGGTTTCATTTTGGGTGTGGGCCGGTGTATGGCTTTTTAAATGGTGCAGCTGAGGGAGCGATTTGGGTGATTGGTGCAGCAGTGATAGGAAGGTTGGTTTGAGTGACAGCAAAATTCTTGCTGTTTCGTTTCCTCTTACCAGCAAACTTTGAGGATGAGACTGAGTGGTTTGTAGTTGAGGTCTCTATTGGTGCTTTCTTCTTTTCATCTTTGAATTTGCCGTTTCGAATACGATTTTCAGTGAGTTCTGTAGCTAACTCCATCGCGGCTTCAAGTGTTGCAGGCGAAGTGCTTAAAACCGAGTCTTGAATTTTCGAGGGAAGACCTCGAATGTAATGTTCAACCAAGCGGTACACGGGGGTGAACAAATTATGGATCATCTGATTTAGCTCGAGAAATCTCTTATTATAGGAAGTGTGATCTCCTTCCTTTTGTTTCAGCGCGTGGAATTCATCTTCCAACTTTTTGATTTCGCTTCTTGGACAGAAGCGTCTTGTCATGAGTTCCCTTAACTCTTCCCATGTTAAGGCCATGGCATCTTCAACTCCTCGTTTACCCTTTTCCGTGTTCCACCAGGTAAGGGTTACTCCAAACAGTCTACCAGTTGCATAACGTACCTTGCGATCCTCGGGACAATCGCAATTGAGGAAAGTGTTTTCCGTTTCTTCAAACCAGTGAAGGAGGGCGGGTAACAACTTCGGTCCCTTCATATTTTGGGGGATCGCAAGATTTGAAGTGTTTGTAGGAGCACTTTTGGAAGGAGGGTTGGCGACGCTCTGGTCTTCTTGATTGGGAGGATTGATGGGGTTTGCGGTGAGAGCTTGTTGAACTTGAATTACGATGTCAGGAAGCACTGCGGCCATTTGTTTAGCAATTTGTGTGGCCAAGCGTTCATTTGATCTTCCTGACTTTCTACCTCCACGTAGTTGCCTAGCCGACATCTACAAGAACATACATAGGAAGATTGTGAGTTTAAGAAGTTTCTAGGTGTCATGTGTCGTAAAAAGAATGAAAAATAACATATCTGACAATAATTCAACTACATCCATAGGATGTCTTGGGTTTGCTCATGTTTGGGCCTCCAATGTAACATTTGTCAAAAACGGGTTTTCCAAACCCGCTCCGTTTGTAATCGAATATCAAGTTATAAATGTCTCGTTGCGTATTTATGTCCATTTTAATTTTTAATGATGCATAATTAATAAACAAACTAAACTATAAAAGTTATAATTGATAAAAAGTAAAAATAAAATAATTAAAAAGAAAATGAGGCTGCCGGGACTCGAACCCGGGTCAGCCGGGTTTAAGCCCAAAGACTTATCACACACGCACATAACCACTCCGCCACTTGTTGTTTTCTGTCAACTCTAGGAAACAAATAAATTTTATGGTCAATTAGGAAGCGACATGAATACGCTAACTGTAACCGAAATCGGTCACCAAACGTCCAAAAACGTTTGATTGTTCGCGGTTTACCGATTATAACCGCTACACCGACACTTCCAATCAATTGAGCTTTGAATGTACTTGAATTCAAGAGTGGAACGATTTTAATAACCGAAAACTTGCATTTCTGAATTACTTCAGTCATTGTCCCCTCTCACGACTCAAAAACATTCTACAAACCTTCAATTGTATTTTCGCACAACTTTCAGTTCGCCGGAGAAGCTTTTTGAACTCGCCGGACTTTCGCCGGAAAACCGTGTTTTCCATCCAATCAGTAAGTCTCTCAATTCTTTCATTTCCTATCAGTTGTTAAGCTATTGCTTACCAAACCCTTCATTCGGAATCAATTTCAGACGTCGATATCAGATAATTCCCTCTCGCCGGAAAACCTCTGAAAATTCTTATCTTCCGCTGTAAAACGGTATAGACATTCAAACCTTCTGTTAACTCTTGTTTAGTACTTCAATTCCACAATTAGCTAATCAAAACTGTTAATTTGTTCGCTCAATTGAAGTTCATAAAAACAGAGCCGACGCCTTGCCGGAATTCTGAGATAAATCATTCCTCCGGTATGTTTACTTCCAACACCGTCTCTGCCATTTCATTTTAGTCTTATGAATGTTTGTTAATCGTTTAAAGGCAAGAAACAGTTGAGTAAATGGTTGTCTGTAAATTTAGCGAAGAAGATGAAGTGTGTTAACATTATAAGATTAATTAAAATCGGTATTATAAATGGGTTAGACACACAGTCCAGCGGTGGACTGTGTGCAAACAATACGCACACGCCGCGAGTTCGATCCTTGATACACACACACCCTCTGTAATTAAAATGTTTTATTTTTCTAACCAAACCGGATTAACTTACGTTAGATGTTAAGTATAATAAAAATCTGTATACTAACCAAGTTAGACACACAGTCCAGCGGTGGACTGTGTTTAACATTAAGTCACAGGTCCCGGGTTCGAGATCTGTTGACGGCACCGGGTTGATGATTAAAATTCTTTGTAAAAATAAATGAATTTTGAATAAACTAAATTAGTATATAAATATAATTAAAAACAGGATTATTTCGGGTTAGACACGTAGCTCAGTTGGTGGAGCTGCGTGCACGCGTACGGGAGGTCTCGGGTTCGAGTCCTGCCTGGCGCATACATACACACAATAAAATCGGTCAAACAGTCAACGCTTATGGTCAAACGGTCAACGGTCAACGCAAAAGTCAACATATTTTATATTTTTATTTATTTAATTTAATTTAAAAATCAATTAAAAATACTTAAAAATAATGTTTTTAAAGATAGGAAATAGCCTTAAACTCACAAAAATATATCTAAGAATCCTATTAACATTATTAATAAAATCCACTCATTTACTATATCTTCCGTTTTTTTTAGGTTAGTTAATCCTCGTTGTTCAATTCTTCCAACTCGTGCGCATCTCATCATCTCCAACCGAACGCACCCAATGTGAGTGAATCTCTACCAATTCCCCATTTTAATCACGTTTTTGGGGTGTATCATGTGTCTTACCAATTATTATATTTAAATCATTGTGCATACATCATATCATGAACAAATGTGTATTCAGCTTGTATCATCTGTTGTGTGGTTATTGTTTAGATTTAATTTATTATTGTCAGTACATGCAATTTCATAGGCCGCGCTCCCCATTACATTATGAGCGTTGAGCAGTTCCCCATTACATTATGAGCGTGAACCTGGCGTGCCAACATACGATCGGCTCCGTTTGATTGAGCCTTGATCGCACAGACATTTATCATTTTCAGTACATACATTTATCATAGGCCGTCCGTTCCCTATTACATTATGAGCGTGAACGTGACGTTGCCAACATATACAGTTTCATTCATGTTATACATTCATGCAAGTTCATATATTATTGTATGTTATAGTTTGTGGTTGTTATTGCTATTGTTGGATTATTTACATTTGCTCGCATATGACTATTGCACAATTTTTCCTTGATAAAAATAACAAGAAATCAATAATAAATGTTTAACTAACAAGGTTCACTCGCCAACTTATGTTGACCCCAAAAACCCCCATTTTTACACATGATACAGGTGAACCAGCTGCAGCAAGAAACACATAGGATTTGCCTAGAAGAATAAACTGGTTTAGAGCTTGGATTGTTTAGTTGGTTATTTTTCTTTGTATTTGTATGGACATGTTTGGATTATTGAGAATGTATTTTTGACTTTAATAAATATGAAACATATTAGTAAACATCATGAGCTTTGGTGATAACCCAATTATGCCCCGACTCTTATTCCGCTGCGGGTCGGGGTGTGATAGATTGGTATCAGAGCCATGACTATAGGGATATAGGATAGGTTATTAGACTTTTAGAGCCTATACTATAGTTGATTAGAAATTTTTAAGATTTTTGTGTGTTACATGCCAAATTTCATGATGTTTATATGTTTTATGTTAAATGTTACCTTCAATGTTATGCAAGCATGTTCATAAGTATATATTAACATATAATGCCTATCATGAATCATATTCTCATAACATATCATAACCATGAAAGCACACATCACATCATTTTCATGATTGTTTTTACAATGATTTTTGTATTTTCAAATCTCATCAAAGTGAGTTCTCATGACGGGCATGTAGTAACTGGAAGGGCACAAGTACCGGTAGTCGGAACGTCCTGTCTAGCTTGGCATTCGTATAAATCCAAAATAAAGGACCAGTTTGCCTACCTGGGGACTAACGATGAGAGTACGAAGTACCTATTAGGCCAAAGCATGCTATACCAAACGTCGTGTGAGCTAACCCCACTTTGAGTTGTCATTGTGTCTACACCTAGACACATTCTGACCATACATCTCGTAAACATATTTTGTGGTTTTCATTCAGGTGACGCGAGTGTTAAATCGCCAATACTAATGTGAATCCTACCAAGCCAATAGTCATGGGGGCCCACATGACTATACAGGTGAAGGTATGGGGACATTTGAGGCCCAACATGAGCAAACCCAAGACATCCTATGGATGTAGTTGCATTATTGATATTTATGTTATTTTCATTTTCTTTAAGACACATGACACCAAAAAAGACTCCATAAACTCACAATCTTCTTATGTATGTTCCTGTAGATGTCGGCTAGACAACAACGAGGGGGTAAAAGATCAGGAAGGTCTCACGAACGCTTGGCCACACAAATCGCGAAACAAATGGCCGCGGTGCTTCCTGATATTGTGGTTCAAGTACAACAAGCTCTCGCCACAAATCCCACTAATCCTCCCCAGCAAGATGACCAGAACATCGGCAACCCTCCTACCAGCAAGTGCTCATATAAACATTTCAAGTCTTGCGATCCTCCTAAATTTGAAAGGACCAAAGGTGTCACTGCTCTCCTCCACTGGTTTGAGGAAATGGAAAACACCTTCCTAAACTGCGATTGTCCCGAGGATCGCAAGGTACGATACGCAACCGGGAGACTATTTGGGGTAGCTCTTACCTGGTGGAATACTGAGAAGGGGAAGAGGGGAATTGATGATGCAATGGCCTTAACGTGGGAGGAGTTAAGGGAAATCATGACGAGGCGGTTCTGTCCTAGGAGTGAGATTAAAAAGTTGGAGGACGAATTTCATTCTTTGAAGCAAAAGGAGGGAGATCATACTTCCTACAACAAGAGGTTCTTAGAGTTGAACCAAATGGTCCCTAACTTGTTTACCCCAGTTTATCGCTTAATCGAGCATTATATTCGAGGTCTTCCCTCGAAAATTCAAGATTCAGTTCTCAGCACTTCGCCAGCAACACTTGAAGCTGCTATAGAACTAGCTACTGAATTGACCGAGAATCGAATTCGCAACGGTAAGTTTAAAGAGGAGAAAAAGAAAGCCCCCGTTGAGGGCCAAACTTCAAACCATTCCACCTCCTCCTCTAAGTTTGCTAACAAGAGGAAACGTAACAGCAGAAACATTGCTGTCACACAAACCAATTTCCCTATCCCTGCTGCACCCATTACCCAAGTTGCCCCTTCACCTGCACCATACAAAAGGCCATACTCTGGCCCATTACCAAAATGCAACCATTGCCAATACCACCACTTTCCTGATCATCCCTGCCAACATTGCACCGGCTGTGGTCGCGCAGGTCATACTGTTCAAACCTGTCGCATACCTCAGCGAACGAACCGCCACCAGCCTTCAACCCAAACCCACCAACAAATAATGGGTCAAGCCCAACAACCCCTACTATTACCACCTACCCAACATTTAGCCCAATCATACTACCAACCCAACTATCCCATGGTACAACCTATGCGGGCTTGCTACAATTGTGGAGACCCAAGCCACTTTAGAAACACTTGTCCAAGGTTGGTGAACATTATTCATGCTCAAGCCCAAGCCAACCCGGTGAATCAAGCTAACCAAGCTCCTCCACCTGCAAGAGGAAGAGCTTTCAACATCAACGCTAATCAGGCTAGAGTTGACGGAAATGTGGTTAACGGTACGTTCCTTATCAATGGTAGTTATGCATCCATGTTGTTTGATACTGGCGCGGATAAAAGTTTTGTGTCCTTAGAGTTTGAACCCATCCTAAACCAAAATCGTGATAAGCTCATGGAATCCATAAAACAGTAGAAGTTGCTGACGGGAAACCGGTCTCATTAAACTCTATTATACGCAATTGTACTCTCACTCTAAACGATCACAATTTTCTAGTTGACCTCATTCCAATGAAGTTGGGAAGCTTTGACATTATAATTGGTATGGACTGGGTCAGCCAACATCAGGCTTAAGTTGTATGTCGCGAAAAGTTTATACGCATTCCTCTTTCAAACGGTCAGACTCTACGAATCTTTGGAGAAACCTCGTCGAAAGGGCTCAGATTAATGTCCTGTCTTCAAGCTCAAAAATATCTTCGCAAGAATTATGTCGCGTTTTTAGCTCATGTCGTCAAAAAGGGAACCATGGAGAAGAAACTTGAAGACATTCCTATAGTAAAAGATTTCCCGCAAGTTTTTCCTGACGACATTTTAGGACTTCCTCCCGTAAGAGAAGTCGAATTCCGCATTGATCTTATACCTGGTGCTACACCAGTTGCAAAGTCTCCCTATAGGTTAGCCCCCTCTGAAATGCAAGAGCTAGCCAGTCAATTGCAAGAGTTGACTGACAAAGGATTCATACGTCCTAGCTCCTCGCCTTGGGGTGCACCTGTCCTTTTTGTGAAGAAGAAAGATGGATCGTTTCGCATGTGCATCGACTACAGAGAACTCAACAAGTTAACAATCAAGAGTCGCTATCCATTACCTCGCATTGATGATCTTCTTGACCAACTTCAAGGCGCCAGCTGTTTTTCAAAAATCGACCTTCGATCTGGTTATCATCAACTTAGAGTACATGAGGAAGACGTCCCAAAGACCGCTTTCCGAACTCGTTATGGTCATTATGAATTCATGGTCATGCCATTTGGTTTAACCAACGCTCCAGCTGTTTTCATGGATCTAATGAATAGAGTCTGCAAACCATATCTCGATCGTTTTGTTATAGTCTTCATCGACGACATCCTCATTTATTCAATGTCTAAGTCTGATCATGAACGACATCTTCGACTCATCCTTACACTTCTAGAGAATGAAAAGCTTTACGCCAAATTCTCCAAATGCGAATTCTGGTTAAAAGAGGTACAATTCCTTGGACATGTGGTCAATGACAAGGGAATACATGTCGACCCCTCAAAGATCAAAGTGGTACAAGAATGGCAAGCGCCACGTACACCAACTGAAGTAAGATCATTCCTTGGTCTGGCTGGTTATTATCGCCGTTTTATTTCAAACTTCTCTCGCATTGCTGTACCACTCACGGCTTTAACTTATAAGGGAAAACCTTTCATATGGGGACCCAAACAAGAAGAAGCCTTCCAAACCTTTAAACAAAGACTCTGTGATGCACCAATCCTCACTCTTCCTGAAGGTTGTGATGACTTCGTGGTTTATTGCGACGCTTCAGGGCAAGGACTAGGCTGTGTTCTAATGTAAAGAGGAAAGGTTATAGCTTATGCTTCGAGACAACTCAAGACTCATGAGAAGAACTACACCACCCATGACCTAGAACTTGGAGCCGTTGTGTTTGCTCTTAAGATATGGGGACATTATCTCTATGGTACTAAGTGTGAAATATACACTGACCACAAGAGTCTTCAACATATATTCAATCAAAAGAAGTTAAACATGAGGCAACGAAGATGGGTCGAACTTCTAAATGACTACGACCGTGAAATTCGGTACCACCCTGGCAAGGCAAGTTGAAAGGGTTATGCGAACTCCATTCATCTTCTATGTTCGCAAATCATAACCGACATTAAAGATCAAATTCGAGAAGTCCAACATGTTTCAGTAACGGAAGACGACATACGAAAGGAGCTGTCCTGTGGAGCTGAACTTAAAATTGAAACTAAATCTGACGGTATTATGTACTATCTATATCGCATATGGATTCCTGACCACAACAACCTTCGTGAATTTCTTATGAATGAGGCTCACAAAACGCGCATACTCTATACACCCTGGAGCCGATAAGATGTATCAAGACCTTCGATACACCTATTGGTGGCCTGGAATGAAAAAGGATATTGCTGTTTTTGTTTCCAAGTGCCTTACATGTTCCAAGATGAAAGCTGAACATCAAAGACCCTCAGGACTTCTGGTCCAACCTGAAATACCTGTATGGAAGTGGGAAAACATAACCATGAACTTCATTACCGGGTTACCTCGCACTTCTGGTGGGTATGACACTATATGGGTAATCATTGATCGTCTTACAAAATCAGCTCACTTTATTCCTATCCGCGAAGATTTCAAGAACGAAAAACTAGCTCGTATTTATATCAGCGAAATCGTAAGCCGACATGGTGTACCGTTAAGCATTATTTCAGATCGTGATGGTCGTTTCACTTCACGAACATGGCAAGCAGTACAAGCCGCTTTGGGTACGCGATTAGATCTCAGTACCGCTTATCATCCTCAAACTGATGGACAATCTGAACGCACCATTCAAACTCTTGAAGATATGCTTCGAGCATGTGTCATAGACTTCAAGGGAAATAGGGACGCTCATCTACCATTAGTTGAATTTTTGTACAACAACAGCTATCATTCAAGTATCGGCATGGCACCTTTTGAAGCTTTATATGGTCGTAAATGCCGATCTCCAGTATGTTGGCACGAAATTGGGGAAGCTCAAATCACCGGTCCAGAATTGATTCAAGAAACCACAGACAAGATCCATCAAATTCGAAACAATCTTCTAGCGGCTCAAAGTCGTCAAAAGAGTTATGCAGATAAACGACGGAAGCCTTTGGGGTTTAACATTGGTGATCATGTACTTTTAAAAGTATCACCGTGGAAGGGAGTAGTTCGTTTTGGTCAAAAAGGCAAGCTAGCACCACACTACGTAGGACCCTTCAAGATACTCGAAAGAGTAGGACCTGTAGCATACAAGCTTGATCTACCAGAAGAACTCAACAGGATTCATCCCACATTCCATGTATCAAACTTGAAAAAGTGCCTCGCTGATGAGAACCTCCATATTCCTCTGGAAGATATTCAAATTGATGAATCTATGCATTCTATTGAAAGACCAGTAGAGATCATGGACTTCGGAGAAAAACGTCTTCGACGAAGTCGCATTCCAATTGTTAGGGTACGCTGGGAGTCAAAACGGGGAGCTGAGTTTACTTGGGAACGTGAAGACTCAATGCGCGAAAAATACCCGCATCTTTTTCCTACTACTACTACTTAAATTTCGGGACGAAATTCCTAAAAGTAGGGGATACTGTAACATTTGTCAAAAACGGGTTTTCCAAACCCGCTCCGTTTGTAATCGAATATCAAGTTATAAATGTCTCGTTGCGTATTTATGTCCATTTTAATTTTTAATGATGCATAATTAATAAACAAACTAAACTATAAAAGTTATAATTGATAACAAGTAAAAATAAAATAATTAAAAAGAAAATGAGGCTGCCGGGACTCGAACCCGGGTCAGCCGGGTTTAAGCCAAAAGACTTATCACACATGCACATAACCACTCCGCCACTTGTTGTTTTCCGTCAACTCTAGGAAACAAATAAATTTTATGGTCAATCAGGAAGCGACCTGAATACGCTAACTGTAACCGAAATCGGTCACCAAACGTCCAAAAACATTTCATTGTTCGCGTTTACCGATTATAACCGCTACACCGACACTTCCAATCAATTGAGCTTTGAATGGCTTGAATTCAAGAGTGGATCGGTTTTAATAACCAAAAACTTGCATTTCTGAATCACTTCAGTCATTGTCCCCTCTCGCGACTCAAAAACATTCTACAAACCTTCAATTGTATTTTCGCACAACTTTCAGTTCGCCGGAGAAGCTTTTTGAACTCGCCGGACTTTCCGGAAAACCGTGTTTTCCATCAAATCAGTAAGTCTCTCAATTCTTTCATTTCCTATCAGTTGTTAAGCTATTGCTAACTCAAACCCTTTATTCGGAATCAATTTCAGACGTCGATATCAGATAATTCCCTCTCGCCGGAAAACCTCTGAAAATTCTTATCTTCCGCTGTAAAACGGTATAGACATTCAAACCTTCTGTTAACTCTTGTTTAGTACTTCAATTCCACAATTAGCTAATCAAAACTGTTAATTTGTTCACTCAGTTGAAGTTCATAAAAACAGAGCCGACGCCTTGCAGGAATTCTGAGATAAATCATTCCTCCGGTATGTTTACTTCCAACACCGTCTCTGCCATTTCATTTTAGTCTTATGAATGTTTGTTAATCGTTTAAAGGCAAGAAACAGATGAGTAAATGGTTGTCTGTAAATTTAGCGAAGAAGATGAAGTGTGTTAACATTATAAGATTAATTAAAATCGGTATTATAAATGGGTTAGACACACAGTCCAGCGGTGGACTGTGTGCAAACAATACGCACACGCCGCGAGTTCGATCCTTGATACACACACACTCTCTGTAGTTAAAATATTTTATTTTTCTAACCGAACCGGATTAACTTACGTTAGATGTTAAGTATAATAAAAATCTGTATACTAACCAAGTTAGACACACAGTCTAGTGGTGGACTGTGTGTAACATTAAGTCACAGGTCCCGGGTTCGAGATCTGTTGACGGCACCGGGTTGATGATTAAAATTCTTTTTAAAAATAAATGAATTTTGAATAAACTAAATTAGTATATAAATATAATTAAAAACAGGATTATTTCGGGTTAGACACGTAGCTCAGTTGGTAGAGCTGCGTGCACGCGTACGGGAGGCCTCGGGTTCGAGTCCTGCCTGGCGCATTCATACACACAATAAAACCGGTCAAACAGTCAACGCTTATGGTCAAACGGTCAACGGTCAACGCAAAAGTCAACATATTTTTATATTTTTATTTATTTAATTTAATTTAAAAATCAATTAAAAATACTTAAAAATAATGTTTTTAAAGATAGGAAATAGCCTTAAACTCACAAAAATATATCTAAGAATCCTATTAACATTATTAATAAAATCCACTCATTTACTATATCTTCCGTTATTTTTTAGGTTAGTTAATCCTCGTTGTTCAATTCTTCCAACTCGTGCGCGTCTCATCATCTCCAACCGAACGCACCCAATGTGAGTGAATCTCTACCAATTCCCCATTTTAATCACGTTTTTGGGGTGTATCATGTGTCTTACCAATTATTATATTTAAATCATTGTGCACACATCATATCATGAACACATGTGTATTCGGCTTGTATCATCTGTTGTGTGGTTATTGTTTAGATTTAATTTATTATTTTCAGTACATGCATTTTCATAGGCCGCCGCTCCCCATTACATTATGAGCGTTGAGCAATTCCCCATTACATTATGAGCGTGAACCTGGCGTGCCAACATACGATCGGCTCTGTTTGATTGAGCCTTGATCGCACAGACATTTATCATTTTCAGTACATACATTTATCATAGGCCGTCCGTTCCCCATTACATTATGAGCGTGAACGTGACGTTGCCAACATATACAGTTTCATTCATGTTATACATTCATGCAAGTTCATATGTTATTGTATGTTATTGTATGTTATAGTTTGTGGTTGTTATTGCTATTGTTGGATTATTTACATTTGCTCGCATATGACTATTGCACAATTTTTCCTTGATAAAAATAACAAGAAATCAATAATAAATGTTTAACTAACAAGGTTCACTCGCCAACTTATGTTGACCCCAAAAACCCCCATTTTTACACATGATACAGGTGAACCAGCTGCAGCAAGAAACACATAGGATTTGCCTAGAAGAATAAACTGGTTTAGAGCTTGGATTGTTTAGTTGGTTATTTTTCTTTGTATTTGTATGGACATGTTTGGATTATTGAGAATGTAATTTTGACTTTAATAAATATGAAACATATTAGTAAACATCATGAGCTTTGGTGATAACCCAATTATGCCCTGACTTTTATTCCGCTGCGGGTCGGGGTGTGACATCCAATGTCCCCCATGCCATCGCCTGTGTAGTCATGTGGGCCCCCATGACTATTGGGCTTGGTAGGATTCACATTGGTGTCGGCGGATTAACACTTGCATCACCCGGATGAAAATCGTAAAATATGATTGCGAGATGTATGGTAGGAGGGTGTCCAGGTGTAGACACAATGACAACTCAAAGTGGGGTTAGCTCACATGACGTTTGGTATAGCATGATTTGGCCTAATAGGTCCTTCGTACTCTCATCATTAGTCCCCGGGTAGGCAAACTGGTCCTTTATTTTTGATTTATACGAATGCCAAGCCTAGACAGGACGTTCCGACTACCGGTACTCGTACCCTTCCAGTTACTACATGCCCGTCATGAGAACTCACTTTGATGTGATTTGAAAAATACAAAAATCATTGCAAAAATCATGGGAATCGTGAGGTGTGTGCTCTCATGGATATGATATGTTATGAGGATATGATTCATGATGAGCATTGTATAATAACATGTATTTGTGAGCATGCTTGCATAACATTGAGTGTAAAAATAAACATAAAGCATATAAACATCATGAATTTTGTATGTAACGCATAAACAATTTAAAATTTTAATCAACTATAGTATAGGCTCTAAGGGTCTAATAACCTATCCTATATCCCTATAGTCATAAGCTCTGATACCAATCTGTCACAACCCGACCCGCAGCGGAATAAAAGTCGGGGCATAATTGGGTTATCACCAAAGCTCATGATGTTTACTAAGATGTTTCATATTTATTAAATTCAAATTACAACTTAAATATCCAAATCAAAATTCATACAATTAAAAGGAAATAAAACTATATAATTAATCCAAAGCTTAAACTTGTTTATTCTTCTAGGCCTTCCTATGTGTTTCTTGTCTCAGCTGGATCACCTGTATCATGTGCAAAACGGGGGATATTTTGGGTCAACAAAAGTTGGCGAGTGAACCTTGATAAAAATTGTTACTAATTTCATGTTTTATTTAATAAGGAAAATTTGTGATAATCACATGTGAGCAAACATATATAGATAAACAAACACAAACCACTTTGGATGAGTATATGATATGAATGATGATGTATGTGAGATCAAGGCTCAATCAAACGGAGCCGATCTAATGAGGCACCTGATGCTCAACCCGTCTCCCACGGGGAACTGATGGGCCTAATGAAATGCGTGCACTGAAAATGATAAATCCAAACTACATATAATTCACACAACAATTGATACACATTTGATGCACATTTGATCATGGATATGATGTATGCACAAGTGTTTAAATAAAATAAAGAATTAAACGACACATGATACACCCCAAAACATGATTAAAACGGGGAATTGGTAGAGATTCACTCACATTGGGTGCGTTCTTTGATGACGTTGGATGCGCACAAATTTAGGATTCAATCGGCGAGGGAAAAACTAGCCTAGATAATAACAAAATGATTCGATAAATAAATAAATTTTATTTGAGATTAATATTTTTAATTAGTGCTCTTAATGGAATTTTTAGATTTATTTTTGTGAGTTTAAGGAAATTTTCTAACTTTAAAAATCTTATTTTTAAGTATTTTTAAATGATTTTTCAATTAAATAAACAATTAAAAAGAAATAAAAAAGTTAACTTTTTTGACCGTTGACCGTTGATCGGGTCTTGACCGGTCAGACTGTGTTTTCTATGCGCTGAGTGAGGTTCGAACTCGGGACCTATCGTATACGTGCATGCAGCTCTACCAACTGAGCTACGTGTCTAACCCGAAATATTCTCTGTTTTAATTATATATATACTAATTAATTTTAACCTTATTTAGTTTATATCAAAAATGGTTTAATATGGCTGAACCGGCTTCAGAGACCCGAAGTCGAACTCGGGTTCTTTGGTTCGACTGCGCACAGCCCAACCAGTTGGGCTGTGTGTCTAATCTGCTTAACTACGGAATTATATTCCTCTTATAAACATTCTTTGACTTGATCTGATTAAGTTCTAAAAATGTTGGTTTTATTTCTGAAAATCGGTAACGTGTGCGATTCGAACTCGGGACGTGCATATTGTATTTGCACACAGTCCACCGCTGGACTATGTGTCTAACCCGTTCGAATATCCAGTTTTAATTATGTTTATACATATACTCGTCTTCATCTTCTTCGTTTACAAGAACACAGAACAGTGAAATCCGACTGTTCGGTTTAAATCGATCAACAAAACTTATAATTGGTTGAAATGAAATAGAAAAGAAGATTACGGAATAAGATGTACCAAAACAGAGCGTTTTCTTCAGATTTCCGGCAAGAGTCGTCGGCTCTGATTTGTGACTTCCGGCTGAGTGAATTGTTTAACAGTTTTGATCATTGTGTTGGGCAATTAAGTTACTAAGCAAGGATATCAAGAGGGTTTAGATGATTATACCGATCGACAGTGAGGCTCCGGTTTTTCAGTGATTTTCTGGTGAGTGTGGGGATTTCCGGCAACATTGTCTGAGACAGACTCTGGTTGAATGATTATGGTTAATACATGCCGAATAATAGATTACAAACAAAAGAGTCGAGAATTATACCGATTAGAAGTAAAGCCTCGGTTTTCCGGTGAAAGTCCGGCGAATGCAAAAATCTACGGCGACGTGTTTTGGAATGAATAAAGCTTCAGAAACGAACGTGGTTCTGAGCGAAAGGATTTTCAGAGTGTTCAAGTGGGTATTTATAGTGGAAACAGGCTGAATTGGGTTTGAATTGAGTCTTGATTCGCGATTTAGGATTTCCGGCAGTTATGACCAAAATTGATTGCCGGCAACGGTTATAACCGACGTCAAAATCAATTCATCCGTTTCGGTTAAAGGAGAAACAACCGAATTCGCGGAGTTTGTGTTTTCTCCGGTGATTGCGAGTCTTGGCGCGTTGTTTACCGGGTTTGACTTTCGGGTTTTACTTTAAATATTATTTGTTTTAGTATTAGTCACAAAGGAAGTGTGTGGCGGAGTGGTGTGTTGTGTGTTTGTGTTTGTGGGTGACCCGGGTTCGAAACCCGGCGTCTCCATTTTATTTTTTATTCATTATTTATTATTAATTATAAATTATGGTTTTTAAATTCTAATATATTTATTAATTATGTATGGTTTAAAATTAATATGAACCATAAATACGCAACAAAACTTATAACTGAATATTTGATGGATAAACGAAGCGGGTTTTAAAACCCGTTTTTCGACGAATGTTACACTAGATTTCAAAATTTGTCCGTTTCGACTAAAAAGGTGACAATTTCAATTCGTTCGCAACATTAATTCGGTACTTTCTGGATCCCATAATTATAACAGAACAATGACAAACACCCTAAAACAATATGAGGATATCAAAAATACATAAAAAACATTGTTTCCGGTCGTACGACAAGCAGTGCACAACTTGACCGGAAAGCGACCGTTTGTCGAATCGACAAAGATTTCAATCGCCGATAGCCTCATACATTAATCTGGAGAGCTAGTTAAGCTTCATTTGGGATCCGAATTCCCTTCAACTATCTTGAGGTCACCGAAACACAACTCCTGGAAATGTTCGAGGGTAAAATATATAAGTGTCGATATTGAGCGAATAATGAAACGGGAAGCCTTTCGGTCACCCAAACTGAACATCTACTAGACTTGTTAACCATATTTCTACATCGAAAGTGCCCTAAATAAACGCCATGGCACTTATGGTAGTCGAAAACCAAAGCATCCGGTACGAAACAATAAAGTTCGTATATCAATCGGTATCGTAGCGGGGAGCAAACTAGTGGTGTTTTCGCCATTCAAAACTAATCCCAATTAGTCAAGGGGACTAATTAATATTAATTAACACCCTAAACCCTAATGCTCACTAATGATGCAAGACCAACCCCTAATTACCATACTTAACCTAAACACCTAAATATCTTACTTTTCAACACATGTTATAAATAGAACTTACACTTAACCCCCCCCCTCATGTAGGCGATTTCAAGTGGGCCCCCACCCACTAGATTTGTGTTGAAAATAAAGATTTAAGGCATGGTGAGAAGATATAATTGATTTGAAGGTCTTTAATCATAACCATACCCCACTCTATCATTTCACTTCAAAAAAAAAGCAACAAGAACCTCCTTGGTCTCCCTCCCTCACGGTTACATCCTACCACCACCATCCACCCTTTTTCCACCATTAAACACCACATTTTACTCACTTTCAAGCCCTCACAAGATCATCTAAGGAGTTTGCAAGCATGGGGGAGCATTAGAGCTTTCTTTGGAGCTTCATCTTCCTCTTAATCTTCACTTAATCTTGTGCAAACTTGTAAGCTAATCTTTCACTATATTTAAGCTCCTTATGATCTATGGTTTATGTAAGTACTTGTTGATCCTCTTGAAAATAAAGAAAAATCCAACTTAAAAACCCTATATCACCTTAATAATCTACTAAATATAGATTATTATGTTTTGATTATGTGTATTAGTGTTGACTAGTTAGCATGATTATGTTGATTATGTTAAAGTAAGTTGTTTAAAGTGGATGATCTTGTATGAATAAGAATATATATGATGATTTAAACATGTTGATGTTTGAATCTAAACAAGATCATAAACCTCATGATCCATGAACTTTACTACAACTTAAAAATGATTTACTACATATGTGTGACTTTTATAAAGAATAAACACCATGATTTATGTTATGATCATCCTAAAAAGTGTAGTTAACAAAGTGGTTTAAAGTGGAAATCTTGATTTGAAGATATAACAAAAATGAATGTCTTAAATGTTCTAATAAATATGTGAAGATCTCATTACTTTTTAGTAAGGTAGTTAAAATATATATTTACAAAAGAGCATGGAAATGAGGATGAAAAGTGTGTAAATCATGCATACAAAGGTGGTATGTAAACTTGAGTTGATGATTGATTGTGATTATGGGTTTAAACATGGTTTAAATACGTTTTTGAAATGTAGAAAACGCCATAGTTTAGGGGAAACTATGGTGACATTTTCTAAAACCTAACCGCGATTAAAGTGTGATTAACGGGGTGATTAACGGGACTAAACGCCATTAGTGACCTAAATCGTCATTAAGAAAGTTTTAATGACAAGGGTAAAACCCTAACCCTCCAAGGATTTAAGAAATACTTACATATATTTTTACAAGTTAAAAATGAGTATTTATTACATATATATACACTTTTGGGAATAAAAATATATACATATATTTTGTCACCAAAATTGATGTGTAAAAATACATGTGTATGTATGTATATATATCTAGAAAGTCTAGGGTATATAACACAAAATACCCAACTTATACAACACCCTAAACATTTGAAGAATTACCAAGTGTAAATAACATGAACACGTACACTTTTACACAATTCTTGAAACAATAATTGGACGAGCGAACTAGGCGGACAATGGTCGAAATTATACAATATCGCCGTCGCGCCATCGATCAACGAACATATCTCGAACATGAAATGCTACTATGACATTGGGAGATTTTCGACACCGAAAAATATATATTAAACGACAACGACAACATGTCTAAAAATTATGTATTTTAGACACTTAACGAATATATATATTAACGATGACAAAATCCGGAGAGTTAGGAAGTATAAAAGTTGCTAAGTGATTTTATAAAATGTACCTAAACATACTTAAAAGTCTATACCTAGTAAAGTATAAGATTATAAACATTTTATACTCATAAAAATTAAGTTGGGCTAGGCCCATTATATAAAAGACATGGGCAAGGCCCAAATACACAACTCAGATGATAACATAGGCTAAGCCCAAAGACACAAAATACTTAGGCTAGGCCCAAACATATAATTTCATGGGCTAGGCCCAAACATATGATTGCATGAGCTAGGCCAAAACTTATGATTCCATGGGCTAGGCCCAAACATATGATTTCATGGGCTAGGCCCAATGACATTCATTACATGGGTTAGGCCCAATTACATAAAGACATGGGCTAGGCCCAATGACATAAATTACATGGGCTCGGCCCAATCATATGTAGACATGGGCTAGGCCCAACGACATGCGTGCAAGGCACAAGGAAAAGTAAGGGCGAGGCCCGTTCACACACGATCGAATAATGACAATATATATATATATACATATATATAAATATACTTATGAAGTATATGTGACAACCGGCGGTTTCCGGTCTTAATTAAGCGCTTAACGAATAGTAATACCATTATAATTAGCGTAATTAGACGTAAATCAACTCGATAAGGCCTTTGAAAAGCCAAGGAACGTCTACTTGCTTCACGTTACGCGATATGCCGACAATCGAGAACAATAAACGTGAAATTAAACATTAAGCGAACTGATGCCGAAAAAATACTGACAACGTCTAAAAACACGAATTTATACTTGTATTTATCATACAGTTATGATTATGCGATAAATTTGGATTGTTGAACGTCGTAAAGCATAACGCGGAAGGTACGCGGAAAACCGGAATGCACCGACAACGAAACGGAAGCCACCGACTAGAATTACGTCAAAATATTAATATATTATGATATATTTGGCTTCGTTTTCGAATTTTAATGCTCACAGTCAAAATCAAATCGAAAAAAGGACAAGAAACGTCAACCGAAGTATTTCGCGCAGTTTAACGCAAAAGACGGATTTACGCGTCGTAACCGACTTCCGATATAATTTTAAACGTTTTCGAGATGGAATAAGTAAATTTCGGCATTAAACAACGTTTGAGTTTCAAAAACGGGCCATGGATAGGTGTTTGGGCCTGAATACGTTAACGAGCCTTGGGCCCGACCCATTTAAAAACCATAACTATATAAACAAAGCAAAACCCTTCATCACTTTCATTTGAAGAAACCCTAGCCCCCATGTTCAATCCCCTGCTCCTTCTCCTTCCTCTCTTCCGATCACCGGACTCCGGCGAAGGTCCGGTCAGCTCCGGTGGTCATCTCCCCCGACCACACACCACCGACACCCCTCACCCTTCTCCTTTCAAACCACACACCCACACCTGAATACATACGTACAGAGAGACAGCAGATGAGAGAGAGAAACCGGTGGAGAGAGAGACGGTGAGAGAGAGAGTGGCGGCGACTGTGTTGTTGTTCGGTTCGGGTGTTAGTACCGACGGTCCCTTCTCCGGTCACCCCTCCAACACACAAGCAGGCCACACCACACTGGCAAACACCCTGCTCCGATTGTCTTCTCAGGCAGCCGCACACCCACATACATATATATAGAAGAGAGAGAGAGAGAGCTGGGAGGAGAGAGAGAGAGAGAGATCGGTCAAGAGAGATAGAGCGACCACAGTTGTTGCCGGCGTCATGCCGGCCGAAGGCGGCGAAAGCGGTGTTGGTTTGAGATGGTTCGGTTTCAATCAGCTCACTCGGATCTTTGGTTCAGTCGCGGTTCGGGTTCGGGTCAACCCAGTCAACACAGTGGGTTGACTGGTCAAAGGTGGTCAACAGAGTCGTGTGGTTCCGTTCAGATGTTGTTTGGTTCAGTGTATGGTTCGACCCGGTTCAAGTTCGAAACAATTTCGGTATTTCAGATTCGGGTTTATTTTTCGGTTCAGTATAAATATTCAAGTGTTTGTTTCAGGTCTCGGCTTGGTGTTCGGTTCGGTGCGGTCAACAAAAGTCAACGGGTCAAACATGGTCAACACGAGTCAAACCCGGTAAAACCCGTCAATGAGTCAACGCGAGACTCGGTAAAAATTAATTACGACGCGAAATTTAATTATATTAGTTTATAATTATTATTAGTATTTAATTATCGTGAAACCGAGCTCGACCCGACCTGTAAACGTTAAACGTTTAATTATCGCCACAATTAAAAGTAAACAATTAAGTCGACGTACGCTATCTTCCGATAATCACTAAGTTAAAACCGAGCCGTCGTGAATTATATAAATCAGAAATATTAAATCGGCGAAACGTAATATTTGAAAACGATGAAAAATTATATATATTGTTTGATTGTGTACATTGCAGGTTGCGTTTTGATAAAAAATCGACAAATAATATTGTCGGGATCGTCCGAAAATAGAGGAAACTCTGCCGAATTTCATAAAATACGCAATACGAAGACGCGACACATTTCAAATATTAAACGTCCGATTTCAAACGATTATTATAAAATAAATATAAGTATATATTTCTTTTGTCGACGCTAATTAAAATGTTCAAATCTCGAGCCGACAACCTTTCTAGAATGCGATTTCAAGATCACAAACGTACGGCAATCGACTATAAAATAAATAATAACTATTTATGTTTGATTCAACGTCGAAATTCAGAAACTAGATTTCAAACCTCGATAAATTATTCGAACGATGATATAAAATTAAGTATATTGTTTATATTTATTTCGAACGCCAATATTTCCGAACGCTTTTACAAGACAAATACAAGCGTATTATTTCAAATGAACGAATTCGGAAATCGTATAACACGAATATAATTATATACATTCGAACGTCGAGATTTTGAATACTTTCATAAAATAAATATAGTTATATTTATTTCAAACGTCGACGACTCAAATACTTCGAATGATATTATAACAATATATATATGGATATACGATTTCAACGCCTAAACGAAGTGCGACACGATACCGCAAGATTATAACAAGCGTACGATTACATTGTTATTTACTTATTTTAAAAGATACACCAAGCTCTTGCGCGAATACGAAATGTATCATTTATACGGGTATATATACAAGTATATATATAATATATCTTGCGAAAACTACGAAGAGTCGTACCATTATCCGTCGACGTACATAACTACTAAATATGATTTCAAGAAGTATAGTTATGTTTATATGTAAACATATATTTCAAGTCGCTCGAAAACATAATCATTTCTAAGAAAACCATAGGTTGGTTAACCGAGTTAAGACAATGACAATGACATAGAATCGCATGAGTAACGATTCGGTAGAGCTCGGTATCACGTAGTATAGCTACCTCATCCTTAGAAACTTACAAGTTATTCCATTTTATGAATACCTTAGATTGCATGCTAGCAAGTTAAGTTGTGGAGACAACACTATGGAAATCACATTAAGCTAGCTTTGCACTGGATTATCCAGGTGAGTTCATAACCCCCACTTTTTACTGTTTTGCATTTTTATAAATGTTTTCGGGGGTGGAAAGACATGCAAGTTTTGAAAAAGTACACAATATTTCGATGAACGAAAACAACAGATTTCTAAACCATGATACGAATGAACTCAAACAAACTCAGATGGTTTACAAAAGGTTATTTCTAAACCATGTTGCAAATGAATTTCAATAAAATCAAATGGTTTATGAAAGGTTTATGTTAAACATACCGGTTTTACAAAACACTCACGTATTTTCGAAAAGTGCATGAGTTTCATGACTAGTGACGGGAAGGTCCTAGTTACTACGAGACTGGTTTGTCCTGCTAACAAGTAAGGGGACTGGTTGATCCTGCTTACAGACACAAGGATTGGATTGTCCTATCTACGAATAAAGGGACTGGTTGGTCCTGCTACAGACTCAACGACTAGTGACGGGAAGGTCCTAGTTGCTACGGGACTGGTTTGTCCTGCATAAAAATAAGAGGACGGGTTGGTCCTGCTTATAAACACAAGGACTGGATTGTCCACTACTCAACACTAAGGGCCGTAGGGTCGCTTAAAACTGTACAGTGAAGTCCTCGCTGCTATCGGAACTATAACCGCCTGCTAGTCTACCGTCTTGAGTAAACGGTTTGGCGAGGCATTTCCTAGCTTGGGGTGGGTTATAGGCTCATGCGGGCATGTTGTCTTTGTCGTACACGGACATCGACGGTTATTCAAATATTATAAAAACAAGGTTTTCAATTGACATGCCGGAAAAAATGGTTTTAGTACGTTTTCTCAAATGATATTTAAATTGGTTACTAAAAAGATTTATTTTTAAATCTTTTCGAACAAACTATGAACTCACCAACTTTATGTTGATTTTTCGCATGTTTCTTTCTCAGGTTATATTTTCAAACTATGGCACGGTTGGAATAGGAGAACCCATGGGGATTCGAGTACTTAGTGGGCGTTCACATTTCTAGAAGTCTTAGCTTTTCAAACACATCCGCTGTGCAATGAAGATACCGGTTAGATCACGCCCGACTCTGATGGTTTTATCGGGGTGTAACAATATATGTATATAAATAATAATCGAACAAATGCAGTACCAACACTATAATAACATTAAAGTTGTTCTAATGTGATAATTATATACACAATAAGAATTCAAGATGAAAAACTTTTACTAGGTCTAACGAGACCTAGGTGTCTAATGAAGTTAATACACATGTAGTTACACACATGTATGGACACCCGAATTCGATAAGTACGACTTACGGAATGCAAAACTATGAGTTCATGTCCCTCCTTTCAATTATTTCAAAGTTTTGTTTTTAAAACCATCGCAGGTTATTACATGTCATAATAAACGGTATGTTAGCTATGGGTTTAGATGATAACACGATCAAATGTGCGTAAGTAGGATGATGACAATAGTAACCATTAATCACTTAGTGACCAAAGTGCAAAAGATATAGATCTATTGAGTTTAAGGAGCTCTCCACTCCTGGTTGATATAACCCTTAGGAGTGCTTTTATGATCCCAATGATGTCAAAGTTGTCTCGGTTTGGTTGCTTACTTATGGCACATATGTCAAGGTGCTCGCGACACACTGATAGATCCTTATACTCCATGAATGCTAATAACATACTCAAATTTCATTACTGGATTACAAGCATGACATTTTACAAGAAAACATTAACTACATGAACTTGCCAACTTTTGTTGATTTTTTAAAATTACATGTATTTCAGGACGCAAGACTTGAGCTGGTGATACATTTCAGGATATGGGAAATGACATGACAACGAATACCACCTTTTGAAGGATTTGCCTCTTATATCCTAACCTCGTATGGGTATATAGAGTCAAAACCTCAATATACTTTTACCATGAAAACAATCTTTTATTAGGAAGTAATGTATTTCAAACTATATTTTTGGATGACAATTTGAAACCATTGGAAACTATGACGTTACTTTTGGAAACTTGTAAATATTGGTTGCAAATTAATGTCAGTATGGCATCGTTGTTGAATTACAATTGTTTACATGATTGGGTGCAATAATTACCTCATAATCACACGTTTGTGCTTCCGCTACGACCAGGATGTGACACTAAGTAGTCTTAGTGTTTCTAGGCTTTTAATTTTGACTTGTTCTAGGTAGACATCACTAGAGTGATGACACTAACTTTGTCGCCGGGGGCTTTATCATCGATGCTCACGTAGGTGACAGAGGAGTGTCATTGTGGAAGATATATTGCCTATAAGTAGGCTTGCAATTTGGAATTTTATGTTTGGCTTTTGGAGATTATTCACTAAACACGTGTTTGTGTGTATCGGCAAATTAGCAAAGTCTTGTGTGTTTCTTGTAAACTGTTAGAGACTAATTTAAAGTTTCTTATGATGTTCATCTTGTATTCTTGAGTGTTCTTATTTTGGTTTCTTAGTTTTATATCTATTTTTGGATTCAAACATCAAATCCATTAATTGAGAAACATTAATTGAATTTGAGATCTGGGTTTTGGACTTACATAATATTTTCAAAACTTAAATAAGTAGCTATATATTAAAAAATAAATTCCAAAAAGATACATTAAGATATCATTAGAGGATTTTTTTAACGCAAACTAACCTACTCATAGTCTACTTATATTACCACTAATACCTTTACCATACATGATTTGAACCTTTACCTCTAGTATATAGGAGACATTAGCGGAAATGCTAAAAGTGAAGTTCACTGGCTTCAAGTCACGCACACCTTAAACGCATGTGTGAGGTTTATTGCCATCTGTTGGAAGACTCGTAACCTCTTATATATGGGTGAGGTTCCTGAACCTTAGACGGAAGGTAGTTTCAAATGTATCAAATTAACTACCCAAAATATTTGGCCCATCTAAATTGTCATTTGATATGTTACTCACATAGTGCTAAATAAAAACAATTGTCTTTAAAAAACTAATAGTTAAAAAGTGACATCATTCAATCATCACACAAATCTAACTTTATGATTACTCAAACTAGCTACATTACTATCTTTGTGGCTATCATCGCCTCTTATAGTGATTTCCCTTCCTTTTTTATAATTTTTTAGCATGAAATATACACATTTTCAAACATTTTTAGCATGCGAAAAACTAAATAAGTGTTGAAAGATTTTTTTATAAATAGATAAATAAATTTCCTATGACACAAGTGTGTAATTACATATTTTCTAAACAACACATATGTTACATATCTTAAGTTTATATTTTTTTAAATATCCACTCGACATTTGTTTAATTTTCTTGGCTCAAAATGCTAAAATATATTTTTATTACATACCCTAAATTGTTTTAGCAAAAATACGTTGTGTTACATAGTGTTACACAGAGTTTTCATAGTTTTCTATAGTAAAGTGAGTTTTCATTCTAGCATTCTACTTAAAGGGATCACTAGAAAACTTTAAAAAACAACTTTTAAACAAAAAAAAGATTTTTAGTTTTTTTATTCTTTTTTTATGTTATTATTATTCTTGGAAGTTAGAAGAAATGAAAAATATATATGTAGATTAACGAGCTACATATATAACTCATATATGTACCTTCACAAACCACATATATGTATTTTGTCAATCGGCATATATTTTTTAGTTTTTATTTCAATGATACTATCCTTATAATAAAAGGTAATAAAAGCTAAAAATTAAATATATTTGATTTGTCGGTATTAGTTTTCTCATTTTTCACGTTTTCAACGGGTTTTCTGATGATATATATATTATATAAGGCTCAGTTCAAATGAACAACCACGAGTTGTGAGAAGCATGAGAACTTTTTCATCACGCACAAGTTGGGCAAAAAAAATTTTTCACAAATGTAGATAAAAATATTATAAACACATCTGTAAAAAGTAAGTAAAAAAATTGTCGAATCCGTAGTTTTGACTGATGCAAATGCTTTTTACGCGCCAGTGTAAATTTTGTACGAAAATAAATATTTTTTATGCCTCATGTAGATGTGGGTATGCGGTATTTTTTTGTTTTGTGAAACAAGTGATTTTTTATGACTTTTGAGAAAAAAATTTTGGAAAAACCTTTTGGTTGACCTAGTTCTCACGGTTGTCACAACTCAAGTTGGTTCTCATTTTAACCAATCCTATAGGATTCGGTTCAACGAGAAACCACTAGCAGTTGCGAGAACCATCAGAACTCCTCCCATCCAACAGAATTTTAACACATCACCTATAATCAGTTTCATTAAAAAAGGTATTTTAGGTTTTTTCGCTCAAGCTCGCATCCTCTCTTTCTAATCTCTAAAAACAAATCACATCATCATTTATATGTTTGACATAACAGTATCTCTCTACTTTCATCTCTTTTATACTTTTTTATATTTAAAATTAGGAAAAAATAACTTAGGTTTTAAAACACCAAAATTTACGTAATATAGAAAATACAAAAATACCGAAAACAATATCTATTTCTATTGCTCTATTTTCCCTAATTATGACATATGTTCTTTATAAAATGCATGCTATATTTACGTTATATGTTTATTAGAAAATAAAAACTTATTGAAAATGATATCTATTTTCTTTTTGCTCTGTTTTCCCTAATTCTGACTAATGTTATTTATAAAATTCAAGCTGTATTTGTCTTATATGTTTATTGAGAATTTCTAGATTATTGGTTTTACGTTTGATAACTTTGCACTACAACTTTTTAAAAAACATTGGACAACGTGCGTAAAAAAAGTTTTGAAAACGTGCGTAAAAAAGTTTTGACAACGTATTTAAAAAAAGTTTTAACAACGTGCGCAAAAAAAGTTTGACAACGTGCGTAAAAATTCAAATAAACTGAGTATGAGAACACCACTATGCAAAAACTAAATAAAAGAATGTTTTGACAACCTGCGTAAAAAAAGTTTTTTACGTCCCTGATCGCCGACCTGAGCTCCTCTAAACTATGTAAATCTAATTTTCAAACGTATGTAAAAACGAAGGTCTTAAAATAGTTTTTACGTATGTCTGAAAAAAGGTTTTACGTAAGTTGTCGAATGTAAATATTTTTTTTGCGAATGAAAAAAAGTGTTTTTATGCCCTTGATCGTCAGTCCGAGCTCATCTAAACGTACTTGTAAATCTATTTTTCAAACGTATGTAAAAACGGCATAAGTAAATGTTTAGTTTTTACATACGTTGAAAATTTGTTTCTCGTACGTTATCGAATGTAAAAAAATCGCGCACGGTGTCGAATGTAAAAACAAATTCACGCATGGTGTCGAATGTAGAAAAATGTTTTTTAATACACACCATAAAAAATGTTTTTTCATGCCCCTAATCGCCGACCCGAGCTCCTCTAAACGTTTGTGGAATGTAAACGTTCTGTTTTTTTCTTTGATTTTCGTAGGTGTTCGAGCTTTTATGTTCAAATGACGAGGATAACGAACAAAAAATGAAGATCTTATAGATTGAACACGTTTTCTTTTTATATATGTGATGTAAATTTTATGTATAAAAAATCATGTGTTATAATTAATTATTTTTAATATATAAATATAATTAGTGTTGACATGAATAGTCATGTAGTCTATCATGTTTGATTGTTAGTTTCACAAGTTAACATCAGTATTACACAAGTAAAATTTCCAAAATACAATTCTTATACTATTTATTCCTTTTTAATCAATAAAATCACTATAAGACAAATCAAACTTAAACAATTAAATCTCAACCAGTCATAAATGAGATATCTAGGGTGGATAATGTTTTATACGGTTCTCGCATCTAACGGTGGTTCATATTTTAATCCATCCATATATATATATATATATATATATAGTGTAGGGTTCTAGAGTGAGCACTAGGTTGAGAGTGAATTTTGTGAACTAATTGGAGCCATTGTATTATATCATCTAGAGATTTTTAAACAATAGGGCAAGATTGTAATTATAATGTTGTAGCTTCCCTTTAAATTAATTGACAGAAGGGCATTTGCGTCTTTTGTAAATTTTATTTATTAAACAATATAATTAAAATTCCTAAAATCTTGCTAGTTTTCGTAAATACAAGATACACAGTTGTTAGTGTATACACATGTGTATAGTCTCCATAGTATTAGTTTATACAAGATGCACAGATGTTAGTTTATACACATGTGTACAGTCTCGCTAACTATCAATTTATACAAGATACACAGCTGTTAGTTTATACACATATATACTTAAATAATACACATGTGTGTAAATCTTGTTTATATCGACCTTTGGGAACAAGATGTAATTATACACAAGTGTATAAATTGACCTCTATACACATATGTAAAATAATTTAATTAGGTTTAATATTTAATTTTAAAAAGAACGTAAGAGTTTGTTTAAAAATAAACATTAGCCCTTTAATCTCTTATAGTTAAAATAATAGAGAAATAACTAAAAATAAGAGAGAGTTAAGAGATCAGAAAATTAAGGGATTTGTGACTAATATCAATCTTACCATTTTAATCTAAAAAATGATCAAAGGCCAAGATTAGTTCACTCTAAAGAAGTTGTTCACAAATGATCCAATTCCTATATATATATATACACACACACACATAGAGAGAGGACACACACACATAGAGAGAGAATCATGAGAAAACTACATATAAATGAAAAAACTAAAAAACTAATTAAAAAAGCCTTAAAAACATACCAATTTTTTTACAATTTTTTTTATAAAAATTCTCTACTTTTTATGTATAGATTTTTTTTCAAAAAAAAAAACCTTGTACTTCACATGTGCATTATATATATACTGCGCATGTGCATTATATGTATGTGTTGCATATGTGCATTATATGCTTAGATTTAGCTTTTAAGTTTAGTTTAGCTTTTAGGGTTAGGTCTTTGGGGGTTTAGGATTAGGTTTTTGTGTGTAGGGGGAGGGGGGTTTAGTTTTTTTTTGTTGGGGGGGGTGGCGGTGGCGGGGGTTTTAGGTTTTTTGAGGGGTGCGGGTGGGGGGTTTAGGTTTTTAGGGGTGTCGGTGGGGCGTAGCTTAGATGATTTAGACTTTTTCATATTAATGCACATGTGAACTACAACTTTGTTTTTTAAAAAAAAGTTTTTTTATATACATTATATATAGCGATTTTTATTTAAAAAAATTCAAAAATTTTTTATATGTTTTTAGGCTTTTTTAGTTAGTTTTTTGGTTTTCTCATGATTTATCTCCTATGTATATACATACATATATATATATATATATATAGAAGTTATAGGAATAAATCGTATATTAGTTATGAAAACTATGAAACCCAAATGAATTGACATTTTTTGCCACATGTTACACTTTTTATGTCGGAACATGTAATAGCTTGACATGTATTGAAAAAGTACCTTTTGTAATAGGTCTCCAACATGTTTTGAAAAAGCACTGTTTGTAAGAGATTCAATCACCACCCTTGATTGTTTTGAATGGATGGTTGTGATGAGGTTTCTAGAGTTTTTGTAACTCACATGGGTTTTCTTTCTATCCCTCCCATATATATATAATATTGAAACGGGACCAAGAAAAAACGCCTTGAAGTATGAAAACAGTAAGAATGATTCCTAGCTACAAGATCTTAGTGGTTTGTGGCTGAGATTAATATAATGGCATTTTGTAAAGACTAGGGGCCTTGGAACTATCGGGGGATGGTAAATAGGAAGATCCTAACAAGGGTTCACATGCTTATCACACCCCATCTCCCCCACATTATTTAAACGTCTATAACTTTTAATACGTTTTTCTAAACTAGGTGTTTTTATGGCGTTTTCAACTAAGTTTTTTATGGCGTTTTTCAGAAATAGATGTTTTACACCGTTTTCAATTGGGTTTTTTTCATGGGTTTTTATTAATGGGTGTTCTATAGTGTTTTCAACTGGATATTTTCATGGTGGTTTTTCTGAACTGTGTGTTTTTATGGTGTTTTTATTTGGACACCCAGTTCATGTTGTTTTTTATTTCAAAAGTATAGTAGTACTATACTCGTTGAAAAGATGATAAAACACTCGATCTTATGGTGTATTTTTTTAAATAACCACATATAAAATAGTTACTGTTGTTTAAAAAAGATGTTGGAATATGCATGTGCATCTTCGTTGGCAAGTGTGTGGCATGTGCACTAACGCCACATGTTAACACCAAGATCTTTCTCTCCATTTTCACACTTTTAGGCGTTTTCTCTAGATCCTGCCCATATATATACTATAAGATTCGGTTCAAGGAGGAACCACTAACAGTTGTGAGAACCATGAGAACTCCTCGTGTCCAATAGAATTTTTACACATTACTTATAATCAATTTAGTTCGAAATGGTATTTTAGTCTTTCTCTTTCAATATCACATCCCCTTTCTTTTATCTCTAAAACAAATCAAATTATCATTTATATGTCTGATATAACAATATCTCTCTTCTTTCGTCTCTTTTATACTTTTTATATTTAAAATTGGAAAACAAAATATCTTAGGTTCAAATTCACATACCAAAAGTATTACGTAATTTAAAAAATATAAAAAAATCGAAAATGATATATATTTCTTTTTGCTCTATTTTCCCTAATTACGACATAATGTTCCTTATAAAATGCAAGCTATATTTGTCTAATATGTTTATTAGAAAATACAAAATTATCGAAAATGATATTTATTTCTTTTGCTCTGTATGTTATTTATAAAATGCAAGCTATATTTGTTTTTATATGTTTATTGAGAATTTCTATTTCATTCATTTAACGTTTCATAACTTTGCACTACAACTTTTTAAAAAACAACATTCGACAATGTGCGCAAAATTTTTTGATAACGTGCATAAAAACGTTTTGACAACCTGAGTAAAAAAGGTTTTGATAACGTGAGTAAAAAAGGTTTTGACAACGTGAGTAAAAAAGGTTCTCCGACCCAAGCTCCTCTAAACGTCAAGCGTAAATCTAATTTTCAAACATATATAAAAATGGAAGGCGTATAATAGTTTTTATGTACGTTTGAAATGTGTTTCTACGTAAGTTGTCGAATGAAAAAAAATTACTCTCCTGATCGTCGGTTCAAGCTCTTCTAAACGTCACCGGTAAATCTAATTTTCAAACGTATGTAAAACAGTACATGTAAATGTTTAGTTTTTACATACATTTAAAAAATTGTTTCTCGTACGTTGTCGAATGTAAAAAAAATTCGCGCACGGTGTCGAATGTAAAAAAATGTATTTTTATTAAATGTTTTTACGCCCATGATCGCCGGCCTAAGCTCCTCTGTACGTTTTTGGAATGTAAACGCTGTGTTTTTTCTTTGATTTTCGTAGGAGTCGGGGCTTTACATTCAAATGATGAGGATAACGAACAAAAAATAAGATTAAAATCAGAGATTGAAAACATTTTCTTTTTATACGTGTAGTGTAATGTTTTTGTATTAAAAATCATGAGTTATAATTAATTTCCTTTTTAAATAGATAAACGCAATTAATGTTAACATGAAAAGTAATGTAGTCTATGACGTTTGATTTCGAGTTTAAGAAGTTGACATGAATAGTACATAAGTTAAATTTTCCAAAATACCCTTCTTGTAGTATTTATTCTTTTTTAGGCAATAAAATCACTACAAGGCAAATCAAACATAAACAATTCAATCTCAACCACTCATATATGAGAGATTTAGAGTGGATAATGGTTCCTACAATTCGCATCTAAAGAAGGTTTCTATTTTAACCCATCACTATTTATATATATACGTATATATATATATATTTATAATATATATAATTATGTATTATATATATATACATACATATATATACATATATATCATATATATATATAGGGCTTGGTTCGAATGAGAACCACCATGAGTTGTGAGAACCGTGAGAACTTTTTCTTTCCGCATGAGTTGGGCCAAAACTTTTTTTTACAAACATAGATGAAAATACTATAAACATAGAGTAAAAAAAATTGTCGAGTCGGTAGTTTTGACTAATGTAAGTTTTTATACACGCTGGTGTAAATTTTGTACAAAGATAAATATTTTTTTAGGCCTAATGTAAATGTGGTATGCGACATTTAATTTTTTTTTCCGAAACAAATGATTTTATATAACTTTTAAGAAAAAAATTTCGGAAAAACCTTTGGATGGCCTAGTTCTCACGGTTTTCACAACTCAAGGTGGTTCTCGTTTTAGCGCATCCCTATATATATGTGTGTGTATGTGTGTGTGTTTACGATCGTATGAGAATCAGTTAGATAATTGATAACCTTGAGAATCATTCTCGAACACTTACTTTTTTCCTAAGCAAATTGTTATTTTGCTAATCGACCATTTTCTAATTTAGATTTTTTATTTTTAATTATACACTCGTGTACATACGTGTTTAAAATTGAAAATAAGTATTGTATGTGTATATATGTGTGTGTATATATATATATATGTAGTAGGATTCATTTAAGAACCACTCTTATTGCGAGAACCGCGAGAAACAATGTGAACACAAAAAACATCTAAAAAATCTTAAAAAATCTAAAAAACTTATAATACTTTTTTTTTAAAAATATCTAAGTGACGTCACTAAAAAATTTTGAGTAACAATTATCGATAGACATGTGTATATGTATCATTTCTTTGACAAATTTGTGATATATTACCGGTAGTAGACAATTACATTTTCTTTACACTACCACGGTAATACACTACTTTTTAGATTACCAATATTAAAAATGCACATGTTAATAATTATGTATAACCATGATATAACGTGTTTTGGTGCAAAAGGTTTGTGATTCAAATGATGAAGTAGGCCCATATACATGTTTTTTGTTTAGTTATATCTAGTGGTTGATAGTTTGGTTGTATTTGTCACTTTATGATGTAATCTGTTGTTTGGATAGCATGAAGGGTGTTGATGTACATGTATATAAAATGAAAATATTATACATATTGGTAATGGTATTGTATTATGGATGGTAGGTGGTAATGGTATTGTATTATGGATCGTAGGAGGTAATGGTAGTGTATTATGGATGGTATGATATATGAAAGGGAAAGTGTATTCAAAGTAGTGTACAAAAACATGTTATATCATGTTCATACATATAGATGCACATGTTTATTTCTAATATTGGTAATGTAAAAAGTAGTGTATTACGGATGTTAGTGTATATGAAAGTGCAATTGTCTAATATTGGTAATGTATTACGGAATTTTTCAAAGAAATGATACGTATGCACATGCGCATTGATAATTGTTACTCGAAATTTTTTTAGTGACCAAATATAGTGATTTTTTTAAAATATTAAAATGTGTGTTTTTAGATTTTTTTAGGTATCATTGGTTGTGTTCACATTGGTTCTCGCGGTTCTCGTAATAAAGGGTGGTTTCTAACGGATCCTTATCATATATATATATATATATATATATATATATATATATATATTATATATGATTGTACATATATACATAAATGTGTATAATTGATTTTACATATATGTATAGATTATGGTTATGAAGATGTTTTAAGTTCCATGTAAAGCTTTGTACATAAGTGTTTAAATTGAAAAATATGTATGCTACATGTATGTTTTATAATGTACATATATGTCCATTAGCAAAATAATATCAAATATATATTTACTTATAGAAATAAGTGGCCCAAAAAGATTCTTGAACTTCTCAATTATCATATATTTCTATTAAGATTCCTACCCCACACACAAGCGCGCGCACACACACATACATACATACATACATACATATATATATATATATATATATGAAATGGATCATTAGAAAACTTAAAAGATATTAGAATACTTCAAAAAAACCATTTTAAATAAGATTTCTTTATTTTTATTTTATCATTCTTTTTTTATTTTATTATTATTCATTAAAATCAAAAAGAAAAAGTATATATATATATATATATATATATATATATATATATAGATCAACGAGCTAAACATATGTAGCTCGTGAAGTACATATGTGTACCTCATATGTGTAACTTTGCAAGCCACGTATATATAGCCCGATGTTGAAGCATTATATCTAATGCATGCGTCTTAGTTGAGTCTAGATATAATGTAGAGGGTAGTAAATCAGGGTTTTATATGCTTTGAATTGAGTTTGTTTTGTAAAGGATGCTCATACGTGCGTATGAGCACATACTCGCGTATGAACATGTCACACACGTGCGCCTGAGGGTACATACTTGTGAGGTGCCTATAAATACAACACTCTCATGCGCATGAAGAGAACTTGACACTTTGATAGCTTGGAGAACTTTGGTGTGATTGTAAAGATTTACTGTCCAAAGCTTAATGAAACTTTTAGTTAATGAAACAAGTGTATTACTTGATTATATTTTGGAATCCGCAATTAATAGGATCTGTTAGATATTGGACAATCTAGCTTTTCATATTTCAGACATTTCTAGACCTAGAACTACAATCCTACAAGTGCTATAAGAGCTATGGGATGCTGATATTTACTTTTAATACACTTGTGGATTGAAATTTGTGCTACAATGTGGATTTTGGACCTATTTTCTACATTACTCATTAATTTCATGGTGAAAAACTCTTGATTCATCTTCTACACATTCTATCATCACCATTGATCAATCCTGGAAAGGTTATGTCAAATTCTTTGAAAAATTGACCAAAAACATGTTCATACACTTGAAGGGTTTTCTAAACATATGTGCTCTCACGTGCGGTAATTACTCAAGCACATCACATTTGTACGGTTGACCTCTCATACCCACGGTTGTGTTCATCCGTTCAGGAGTGATTCATATACATAAAGGGTCACACGCGTGGTTTAGTTCATACGTTGGGAGTGAGCCATATGTTACACTGTTCATCCGTAGGGATTGGTCATACGCTCAAGAAGTCTTGTTAGTGTGAACTTTGTGTTCATACGCGTCTTGTTCATTCATGTAAAGTACACATACGCGCGAAGGTTGTGATTTTGTGAAAAACTAATTAATTATGGAACAAGAACTATTCACCGCGTGCATGGCTATAGGAAGTTCATCTAACTCATGCAAAATCTAAATCTCGACAATGAAATGGGTAATATCAATAAGCCGCCAAAACTACTTAGAATGGAAATTTACAAGACATGGCGACTAATTTCGAGAATTTTGTGCAAGCCAATCATTTTGATGCATGGTTAGCATTGGAAGATGATTACCATTCTTCAATAGCTGAATCCAGAGGATGTTTAAGAGTGTCATAAATTCCAGAGGCAGACCGAGATAAATTCATAAGAGAGAAGAAAATGATGAACTTGCTGCAACAATTTGTAATTGGTTTGTACATATGCAGGGGTTCCCTAGGTTCTCAAAATAGACTATCAATAGTGGAGTCTCAAGGCACATGACCGGGATGCTTGCTTTACTTTATGATGTAAGACCAACATGAGAAGGGTATGTCGGACTTGCAGGGACTCAAGGAGGTAGAATAATCTGTGAAGGAACGCTTGGAAACAGAACACTTTCATTCGACATAGTGAACTATATTTCTGAGTTTGAAAACAATTTGTTATCGATTTTTCAGATTTGTGACAAGAAGTTTACTGTTCATTTTATGAACAAACAATGAATGATCTTGAAGCCAAGGTCTATGTTAGCAGAGGAGTGGGTTTTAATGCGTGCAGCAAAGGAAAATGATCTTTATGTACTTGATATGTGTACTGTATTTCTGAGAAAACAATTTGTTATCGATATTTCAGATTTGTGACAAGAAGTTTACTGTTCATTTTACGAATAAACAATGCATGATCTTGAAGCCGAGGTTTATGTTAGCAGAGGAGTGGGTTTTAATGCGTGCACCAAAGGAAAATGATCTTTATGTACTTGATATGTGTACTGCAACCATGACTACGAAGACCGCACAATGCTTCATTATAAAGGCTACAGAGAAGGAATCTATCTTATGGCATAGAAATATGGGACACATCAATTAGTGAAAGATGAATAACCTGGTTCAAAACAACTTAGCCAAAGGGGTTAATGTAAAGAATTTCCACATGACTGATGATTGTGTTAATCACACCCGAAAAAGTTGTTGAATTCCATCAAACTACCGCTTGAGAGGATGCATATGGATCTCTTTGGGGCTTTTAATGTGAAATGTGTTACGGGAGATCTACACTTCTTGGTTGTCACAATGATTTTTCACGCTTTTCTTGGGTGATGCTTTTGGAATCGAAGAAATGTTTGATTCGCTGATGATCTTATTTAAGAAACCGGAGAACTTGTACCATTTACCTATCAGAAGAAACCGAATTCGTAATGAAACATAGTTCAAAAATAACCAGATGCTAGAGTACTGCAACGAGAACAGGATTCTTCATGAATTAGCGCACGAAACACTCCACAAGAAAATGTAGTAGCTGATAGGATGAATCATACCTTCATCGAGACGGCACATACCATGTTTGCCGATTCCAAGCTACCTATTAGTTTTTGGAATGAGGCGGTAGCTTCTGCTTGTTACACTTGGAATCGAGTTCTACTGGTTAAGAGGTACGGTAAAACATGCTTTGAGCTTTTGAACAGGCGAAAACCCAATCTTCAATGGCTAGAACCATTTGGGCCGCCTTGCACGGTTATAGATCCTGAAGGAAAATTTTGGGCAAAATCATTAGAAGGTGTCTTCATGGGATATGCTAGTCCGTTACGACGTGTTTATCTTCCGAGCATTAACCACATCGTGCATGCAGACTATTAGAAATACACCACTCCAACTAAAAAACTGGAGATGATTAGATGTTCGATTATGAGAGTCTTTGGAAATCTTTCAACTTACCAGCTGAACCAAATGAAGAAGAGTTTACTCATTGTTTCAACAACAACAACAAGCATTTTATCAAGATCAAATTCCAAGACATATAGTCATTACATCACAACAATCTGAAGAGGTGAGTGTAGATATAGGATCAAGCTGTTAAAATGAACAAGGAAATAATAAATCAGAAGTGCAAGTTGCAACTGATGTGATTCGGAACTTTGATCAGTCAGATGATGATTAAGATCTGGAAGTTACGTACGATGACAATGGCGGGTCCGGTGAAGAAATTAATTTTGAACCGGTGACTATACAACAAACTTCTAGTGTTCAAGGTTCAACGTCGAATGTTAAAAATGACGTTGATTAGCATGTTACAAACTTGGTGACAAATGTAGTTGTTTCTAACGAGGTTATGCTAAGAAACTTGCCGTATGATCCGTTAGAGAATATCATTGGAGAATTAAAGAGTGGAGTTAAAAACAAGAAGTTAAATCTATGAGAGTTTAAGCTGTTTTTTATACTCAAATGGAACTACTGTTGCAAAATTAGTTTTCTCATCAATGCTACATTTCTTAGATTGAGCTGAAACATTATAAACAAGCACTGAAGGAAGAAAATTGGATAAACACTATGTAAGAGGAACTACAATAGTTTGAAAAATTGGGTGTCTGGAAGTTGGTTGATTTACCCGATGATCATAAAAAGATTGAATGAAAATAGGTGTTTAAATGCAAGAAGGATGATCAAGGAATAATTGTTAGCAACAAAGCCAGGTTTGTCAGCAAGAAGGCATTGATTACACTGAAGCTTATGCTCCGGTAGCAAGGCTCGAGGCTATTCGGATATTCTTAGCATTTGCTTCATGGAAAGTCTTCAAAGTTTACCAGCTGGATGTCAAGTCTGCATTCCTGTATGGAAAAGTGAAAGAGGAGGTATACATAGGACAACCACCAGGGTTTGTCAATCTGTATAACAAAGACAAGGTGTTTCTTTTTAATGAATCACTCTACGGTCTTCATCAAGCTCCGCATGCTTGGTATGAGAAAATGTCTCAACATCTTCTAGAGAACAACTTTATTAGAGGAACAGTTCATTGCACCCTCTTTACACGATTGACAAATGGTGACTTGATGATTGTACATATTTACGTGGATGATATTATTTTCAGATCTACAAATGATATGCTTTGCAAGGAATTCGAGGCCATGATGCGACAAAAATTTTAAATGAGTTTAATAGGCGAAATGAATTTTTTTTCTAGGATTGAAGGTTGATCGTTATCTTTGAGGGTCTTCAAAAATAAGTATGTCAGTGATATACTAACAAAGTTCAAGATGATGGAATCTTTAACCACCAACATGCCATTAGCTCAAAATCATAACATAAGTCCTGACTCAACGGGAGATAAGGTTAATGAAGTAGAATATCACAGCATGATTGGTTCCTTGATGTACTTGACAGCGTCTGGACGAGATATAATGTTTCCCACATGCTTGTGTGCTCATTATCAATCAAGTCTGTGTGCTTTTAGCCGTAAAGCAAATTCTTTGATATTTGAAAGGATGTCCTAGAAAGGATTGTGGTATCCAAAGTAAGATGAGTTCATCTTGAAGGATTATTCTAATTCAGACTTTGGCAGCTGTAAAAGGATTGTGGTATCCAAAGGAAGATGTTAACTGATGGCAAAAACATCAGAGCGAGACGAAAACAAGATTGTAAGAGACTTCATAACGACTATTTGTAACAAGTAATTTAATAATCAAAATTTCATTTCATTACTAAAGCAAAACAATGTTTGGAACTAAAATTTAAAGTGCGTTTCTAGACGTCCTACTAGATTTCTTTCAACATGACCTCAAAGATCCTGCAATACATATAAAGTACATTTCAACACAAAAGAGCGTTGGCGAGCATACAAGTTTAAACTTCTAGTATAAGTATAAAATAGTTTAAACAAATCCACATGGCATAATCGTAAATTAAGGCATATCATAACAATACTAGCATGCATCACATAATTGTCAACCCAAAGATTCCACTAGCGTAATCTTGTCATCGCAACGACAAGACCATTTTTGTATAACTTAACATGACCATGAGAATTCGGGCAGTGTGCTACTCCTATAGCGCTATCATGTTAAGGTAGGCTCGTACGAAAGTTAATGACAAGAATAGTGCAAGAATAGCTTCTAGCATGTATGAATTTCTAAGCATCATGTATTAAGTAGGTATAAAGGATTATTTGTTTGTAACAAGCATGATGGTATGTGATTGTGCAAATTTAATAAGTTATATGTATTGCACCCCAAAAGTCTCTAAAATTAAGAAGGGGTCATGTATACTCATGGTTTGTAAAGCTTCCAGAAGGTGCACAAGTAAAGAGTTTAGAGTTGTCGGAACACTGAAGTTACCCTAAAGGGAAACGGAGGTGTGTAAGCTGCGGTTTTTGTTCGATGAATTGGATTAGGAATTCAAAAGTTAACGTATGAACATAAAGTAAGTAAGGTAAGGGGCCACCAAAGTGGTCATGCAAGGAGGTAGGATGATGAACATCCATTGAACCTCATTATATGATTCACCAAAGCACAAAGTCACCAACGTAGTTGATGGCTCGGTTGGTCATGAATAAAGTAAACGTACAACTAACTAAGCTTGTTAAGTAGCCAGAGTAAGAACAACCCGGGCAAGTCATACCCAACAAGGAAAATGTTGGAGGCGAGGTGGGGTTGACATACTTCAATTCTTGGAAGCATCTTAGTATTTGTCTAAGTCACTTAAACAACCAAGTGAGCTAGCTATATGTGTTCATCCCAAGCATGGAGAGTGTTGGAGACGTGATGTAACCTTGTTCACTTTATGTCTAGAAAGTTGTTTTAGTGACTTAATGGTAAGAAGACAAGTAACAAATCAACAAGTGGGGTAGTGGAACTAGGTTGGAAAGCCAAGGCTTCCACGGTTCACACTTTCACCAAAACATAAGTTTCACCATATTAAAGATGATGAATCTTGGATGGTCCTAACATCTGTAACACCTGTAGGTTGTCTAAAAGCTTATCAAAACAGAAAGTTTAGAGGGTGTTTGCACCTCTAAACTTATAGAAGTCAACCCTACAGAAGCTCCATAACCATAGGTTTGGCTAGAAGTAAGGCAGGTACAAGATTGATTAAGTTTGAACATGTTTATGGAATTTTAAGTAAAAGTTTCTTAAAAACAGAAAGTTTGGGCCTCAAAATGGTGATGTTCCACCTTAGTTTACCATGGTAAAATTATAGAAACACTCCTAGAGTGTTCCAAGTTTCCAAAAAGAAGGAAAGATGAAGAAATGTGGAAGAAAGTGAGGTGAAGGCTCACTATTGTACTTAGAAAATTCTATCTCCAACTTGTGATTTCACTTGATTAGAGAGTGTGTTGAGAGTGTTTGAAGGTTTGGAAAAGTGAAATGGAGGTGGAGGCTTGGTTTTATAATGGTGGATTAAGGTTTGTGGTTAAATGAAGTTGTAAGGTGATTGGGTGAAGAAGAAGGTGGGTAAAAATGGCCAACCAAGGATCTGAAATATTTTTTTTGCGGATCAATCCTTCTCACCACCAGCGAGGAAAAAGGGGAAGCTTCTTGCCACCCGTGAGAAGTGCATTTTCAAGTTTAAATTTTTGCAATTTGGCCCCTAAACTTGTAATTATGTTATTTTATGTCGTTTTTTTATTTTAAACCATAATTAGGTATTTAAAGTGTAATAACGTATTGTACGAGTATGATGCATGTATGGTTTATGTATAAATGAGAATCAAGCGTATAATAGCCTCAGTTTGCACAAAACATGTATCCAAAGATTGATTGCGTATAAGTATAATAAGTGTAGGTATAAAAGATGAATTTCATTATGATCGAAGTCTTGGATTACAAGTTTTGAAGTGAATAAAGAATACAATACGATTAAAAGTTTCCAAAAGAAGGATACAATTATAGATTTCTAAATAAGGAAAGTACAGAAATGTGAAGCGTTACACAACAACCGCTTGCCAATTCTTTGGAAGCAGGCTGGTGACGTGGCAGTGTAAGAAGCAGATAACCATTTCTCTATCGACTTGTGAAGCAGAATTTGTAGCGGCCTCTAGTTGCTGCTCTCAGGTTCGTGGATACAACAACAAATGCGGGATTATGGTTTGTAGTTTCTTAACACTCCTATTCATGTAGATAACGAGGCATCAACTAAAAATCCAGTACACCATTCTTAAACGAAACATATAGAAATTCGATATCACTTCATTCGAGATCACTTCAAAAAGAAGTTGATAAAAAAATTCTAAAATTCACACTGACATACAAAAAGGTAGATCTTTTACCAAAGCATTTGATAAAACGAGATTTGAGTTTTTACTCAAAATTAATGGTATAAAAGATTTAGAATCGGAGGGTGATTCGGTGGGTACTGAGACTTATGAGACTTCAAAGAAGTAAACCACATCGGAAATCATTTCTTTTGATTTTAGTTTCTTTTTTCTTTCTGAAAATTTTGAAATGTGTTTTAATTTAGGGGGAGAATTTGAGAGAAAAATCAAAAACACTGAAAATACAAAAGCCAAAAAATATCTAACTACCATCTAGTAATCTAAGTTTAGTGTTTCAAATTGTGGGTTAGACAAAACAACAAACACCTGGTGGGCATGAAAGTAAATCAACAAATTAAGCCATCTAAACTTAAATTGACACCAATTCATGGAAGTAAACAACACCAATAACCATATACTTACATCTAAAGTCCATGAGAGAATTAAATTCAAACTACTATTTTGTAATTTAAGTTTAAATATGAGCGATAATGAAGTCATACGGTTTGATATTCATCATATTCATCATCTCCTCCAAGTTGTTGCTATTTTCTAAAACCATATGCTATAGGCATGACTGGCGAATTTGTAATTCACTTTGTTGATTTTGGCTATCGCTGATTCATATGTCGAGCAAAGTAACTTCCCTTTTCCTTTTCATACCCATCCAACCTTAATTTTAAGCAATACATGAATTAAAAATCGAATGCCCGAAATAATAATTCATCGAGAGGGTACACAAATTTTAAGGGAATTTTTTATAGGGTTTGAAGGTGGGAAAGTGGGAAAATTTTAGAAAAGTGCTTTAAAATTTTAGGAGGGAAAGATAGAAAAGTGTTTGAAAATTTTTGTGGCAATTGAAAGTGCTATTAAGGACCTACCAAACTTTAGTGGCATATGTAAAGTGCCATAAAAACTTAAATTAGTGGCACAAAAATTAAATGTCACTAAAAATATGTACTAGACAAATATAGCTTAAAGAAAGTGCCACTAAAAACGTGAATTAGTGAAACAAAAGCTAAATGACATTAAAGATGTGTGCAAGTAATTGGCTTTTTATTTGTAGTGAAAAGAACGTATGTCATTCCTTGTCATGATCCTTGAATCTTATGAATGCCTATTTGCTGGTAAGATTGGTAACTTCAACATGACTAAAGAGGATTATGATCAAATAGATACAAAGAAATGGATCTGGTTGACATCAGGTGATGTATGGCAAGTCTTGTGAGGAGAGCTCAACGGTTCATGGAGTTGACTAGGCGAAGCAGCATCGGAGGACTAGATTCAAAGCTGGGTTTTAATAAATTGAAAGTTACTTGCTTTCAATGTAAAGAAAAGGGTAATTTTAAACGGGAATCACGAATCAAGAAGTCAATGACAACAACTACAACCCTTTTGGAAATTTATTTTAACAAGAAAGCCATCCAGCACAAAAATTCTCAACATCCACCGAACAATTTGTTGATGCAGTATGTCTATCGCCTACGTCATAGGGTCATGTCTATGTATGTAATAGGGCGAAACTATTAGATTTTGAGTTTGTATGTATTAACTTCGCACGAAGGTAGCGTTATACCTTCGTACGAAGATAACTTACCTTCGTACGAAGATATACGTTAACCTCACATGAAGGTAATTGTCATGTCTATAAATAGGTGTGTTGAGGCCTGAGTCTATAGTTGTTTTGTTGACTGATACGGCGAAGCCTTGTTAGATTTCACCCAAGATTGTAAACATTAATCAATATTAATGAGATAAACAGTTTAACAATTAAATCTTGATCTTGTCACTTATTAATATGAATTCCGTTCATATTGAACTAGGCAAACAGATTAGGACCTGAGGTTATTGGATGAGCAAATCCTCACATAATTCTAGGGCTATACTGATTGAAGACGAGTCTAAGTCTAAAGACAAAGCTTTAGTGGTGACGCAAGAAGATGAGGGTTTCAACTCGAATAATCTGATTCCCAAAACTGAAAGTTTGGCACTCATGGCTAAAATAATAGAGTTGTATGAATAAGAGAATGTTGAAAAAGTTGTGGATGAAGAGAAAGCTGAAGAAATGAAAGCTAAAAAGGAATTACTTGCTAAAATCAAGATTGAATATCTAGCAAATGTTATTGACGCTGAATCAACAATCTTAGATACTGAACAGATTCAAATACCGAAAAAGGAGGTGATGAACAATGCATTTTGATCTATCTTACCTCCTGATGTTTTTAAATATTTTGCAGGTTTCTTCGGAGAAGAAAGAACTATGATGATGACAAAAAGGAACAAATTGAAGAGATCATCGATGCAACAAAAGAAATGAATGTTGACACTTTGAGTGAAATCACACAAAAGACGATGACGGCATGTGAGGATCTACTCTCCATTAGCTCAGGTCCGAATTTGATTAACTAGTCATAAAATGCGCAGAATTCATTTTATTATAGTGACAATAGATCAAGATATACTTTTCAATGTTTCTGTTTCATTAATTGTTAAACTTTTACAACCTAAATCGATTTTGACAGGGCTTCGCCTTATCAGTCAACAAAAATAGCTAGTGACAAATGAACACACGAAGTCTATTTATAGACAGCCTACCTTCGTGCGAACATAAACTAACTTCGTACGAAGTGAATCAAACTACATACGAAGTTGACAATCCACCTTGGTACCAAGCAGTCACTTCATAGGAAGTGAACATACATGCATTCAAAATCTAACATTCATCCCTATTACATGACACGGACATGACCCAAAAACGTAGGCGATAGACATTCTACACCAACAAACTCCCCTTGGATATTGCCGCAGTCTTGGTCAGTTTTATGTCTTCAAAATCATCATAACATTAATATTTATCTTCCAAAAAATTTTTTCCTCGGCTTCCGACGTTCTTCACTTAGAATCGGTGTTTGATCTGTTACCGGAGCCCACTTCAAAAACTGAAATCTCTTTATCAAAGCTTTCTTTATCTTTTCATCAATCTTTTCTTCTTTACGCATCTGCTTCCTGAATTATTTACATTCCAATTTGCGCCATTACGATTTCCACATCTTTCCCGAGTTAATACCATGTGCATAGCAAATGTTAACCACCTTGGTATTGCATCGCTTGAACTTTTTTTCGCCTTGTTACATATCTTGTTATAGAATACACATTCAACGTCTTTCTTTGAGCAGTTAACTCGCCATATTGGATCTAAAATCCTGATCGTTCTCCAAATCCCTTCCTCTTTCAACACAATCACCGCTTCCCGGTCTTTATATCGTACTGCCACCACTTGATTAATTTATGGAAATCTTGTTCAATTTTTATTAACGACATGTTCTTCATAGTGCGTGGCCGTTTAATAATCAGCGTAACATCCTTTTCTTTGGTAACTAGATCGATCTTGATAATCTTCTTTAGAATATGCGGCTTCCAGTTTAGAAATCCGTGTGCAGCTGTAAATTTAATCAACTTCCACAATCTTTGATCATTAAACTTCATTTGGTAGTTGATTGACTTCGTTTGACACAATTCTTCAACATTCCACCATGGCAATGTGTAAATATCACACAAATACTAGACGTATTGAACCCCAAACTCTCGTTTCACTGCATACACATTCAACTCTTAGTTCAAGATATCTCCTAGCGACTTGTCTTGATCTCTTGTGAAGAAAGCTAGTGGTCATCGGAATTTTCATTTCTTTGGAAGTTCTTTAAACCAAGTCTTTTACGCTTCGAGAATTTCTTCTTTAGATAACCTTCTCGGAACATTTCCATCTTTAACAATTTCCTCGACTTTTCGCTTCATCGTTAGAATCATCTTCCATGACAACCCGATCATAATCATCAGCATCCTTCACATACCGATACACATAGTCTTCTGGTTTTGAAACACTTATGTTGTTCAACTCCTCTTCAAAATCAAACTCGAAGGAACTTTCATCTACCCCTAAAATCTGAGCTATTTCCTCTTTTGTATAATTATGCACAAACTCCCCTTCTTCAACTCCATGCTCCATATAAAACAATTTGGGTTGTGGCAATACAGGAACAACCTGTGAGGATTCTTTAATGCTTTGCTTCGTTAATAGTATCCTTGTTCTCCCTCTATCTTTGTGCATCATCCTCCTGATTAACTTCATCATTAAGATAAGCATCATAGAGGAATGAATCATTCATCTTTCATCATGTATCACTAAACCTGTACCTCCCAGATTATCATCGTTGTCGTCACCTTTGTCATCATCATCTTTTTATCGTCACCACCAACATTATCATTATCATTTTGATCATCATCACCGTCATTATCATCTTCTTGTTCTTTTTCAGAACCAACCACCACTAAGTCTCTGATAGGCTTCTTTGTCTTTTCAACATCATACGGTATATCAACAAACGGTTCAATCAAAACGCAATTCGCTAAAGGCTCTAGTTCTATCACTTGCTCAACAGGCATAACAACATGAATAACATCTATCTTTTCTTTTCCTTTGTCTACAGCAACAGCCTCAGCTTCAGCTTTTCTAGCTCTTTCAGTAGCCCTAGCCTTTGCCTCTTCAATCTCAATCAAATCATATTCAACATCAAAGTTTATACCAAACCTCTTCTCAAGCACCTTGTACAGAACATCGAACTTTTTTGCATTTGTAGATCTTTCAAATTCCAGATCCTTTACCACTCTATGAAGTCTCTCATTCTCAATAGTAACATTAGTAAGCACTAAGACTAACTGTACATTCTCAGCTTCAAGATGTTTAACTCTATTTTTCAAATCTTGAATCTTCTCATCGTTAAAGAAATCTCCTTCGAATCCTACAAATTAGAAATAATCTTCCAAAAGTTGTAGGACCTGTAGGATGAGATTGATGTCTTGTAGATGATTGAGGTTTTGATTGTTGTTGTAGAGGAGGTGTTGGTTGTTTTGGAGGTTGTTGTGGTGTTGTTTGTTTAGGTGGTGATGGTGGTGTTGTTTGTTGAATTTGAGGGGATGATATACGTTGTGGTGAAGTTAGTGGTGTTTGAATAACAACAGTTTCAGTAATCATTTCCACCTCAGGAGTCTCTTTTTCTGGACCTACTGGATTAGCCTCAGTAGTCGTTTTGTTTAGATACTTTCATCTTGTTCTTTTAGCCGCTGGAGAACCAGTTGATTTCTTCATATCGGAAGCTTACTTTTTACTCTTTTAACTTTCTTTGTTGGGATCTTTATTATTTCTTTTGTTTTGGATGGCACATAAGTTACATCATCATCACCCATTGCCTTTCTTTTTTGCTGTTTTGCTTTCTGAACTGCTACTCTGGCTTCATAATCAATACATTCATCAGAAACCGATTTGTCTTTATCTTTATCTTGATCAGAAGTAGTAGAACCACTTATGTTTCAACATTCGTATCCACTTCAAAGTGCACTTCCTCCTAATATGTATCTTCATCAACTAATAAAGTTTCAACTTTCTTTATTGCTCGCTTTCGTTTCATTTGCTTCTCTAGAGTTGTCTTTTTCTTTTCTTCTCCTCTTTTCAATAGGAAAATCCTCTCTTAGGAACATATTCAGCCAATCGTTCCTCTTCATCGTTTTTCAGAATTGCTTCCATCATTTCTCCATCGGTCCATGGGTGGTGCTTTATAATTCTTCTCTTTATTTCCCCGATAAAATTCTTTCTGACAGGTTTGGTTGTTTGCTTCAGATATTGGTTTAGACGGATTAAAGAAAGATCCGACACATGCTCCAACTTTAACTCATCCTTTTTTTCTTTCACCATGGAAATTGATCATCCAACATAATTTGTACGAACCTTGGATACTGTACGAACTTTTCTTTTGCAATATTATTCTTCATCTGCTCAAAAATCAATCTTGTAAAGTTGTAAGGTCGTTTGAGAGATAGAGGAGTGATCATACACATCAGGTAATCCAAAAGAGCATCAAACCCTCCTTTTCTGTGACTTAGAGCGTGAGCAACTGAGTGTACAAAAAACTTATACGGCCTATCCAGATAGGCTTTGTTGAAGTTAGGAGCATTCACCATTCCTTTGTAGCCCATGCATAGAAACACCCTTTCATCATTTTTTCGGAATACATAGTTGGATCATCGTCTTTATCTTTGAAGTGTAAGACCCTTCGTTTCAACACTTTAGTGATAAGAACCTCTTTGTCTTCATTTCCTATCCTTACAAATGATCTGATAGCCTTTAACTCTGGTTCTAACTTTGCATTATCCCAAAATCTCTGAACGTGAGATTTGTACGCCTTATGCTGATCCATCAGTGTTGATACAGTTTTGTGTCTGTCGCTTGTTCTTAATTACAGTTGTAATTGTACGGTCTTTGCTCAAGTGTCTGTATAGGTTTGGTTGTGTCGAATAGATCGAGATATCCTTCTATCTTGATCTAGTATGACATCTTAGCTTGTCTGTGTTAATCATTTGCATGTGTGCATACTGATAAGTCTTGTGTACGTCAAGTCTACACACGTTTTCCAGAAATAAGGATTATGTGAGAGTCAGAGAATTCGTACGAATCATGTGATTATTACGAAATGCTTGAGTAACAAGTGTGTTACTTGTTTCGTACGAAATAAGTATTTCATACTAAACAGTTGACTCGTACCAAATCCCTGGAATGTGTCTCGTGTGAAATAGTGTGTTCCATATGTCTGTATTCGTGTTTCGTACGAACTCTGGACGGACACTATATAAGCAGACATGCACCTCTCAGTCAAGGTTACTGGTGGACTCGCGTGTGAGAGTTGGTTGGACCAGAGAGTTTGTTATCCTTTCAGTTGGATATCTCTGAAGACGAAGACACAAGAACACAGCAAGTTTGTTTGAGTCATACGAGCATTGTGTGTATATGTTTGTACTTGTTCTCTCATTAATCAAGATAGTGAATCTTTGGTTACCCCGTGTTTTTTACTTTGCTTTGGTTGCATGCCCACTTGGATTCCACACTTGTTTGTATGTCATTTGAACAAGGAACAGGTTTAACACCATCCTCAGGTGGACCTACAAGTGGTATCAGAGCTTTGGCTCTTTCCTTGTTCAAAACCGGGCTTAGTTGTGTCTGAGCTAGTTTTAAGATTTCTGAAGTGTTCTTGAGCCTCCCGCTGAAAACTTAAGTTTTGGATAGTAAACTAACTTAAAACTTGGCTAAAATCTGCTCATGCAGAAAATTTTATGGTAAATTTTTCTAAAGAACACCCTTGAAGAAGAAATTTGAAAAATTTGAATCTGATCAGTTTTGGTAGGGTTGACATTTTCTGACTTGGATCTGGACTTGGACTGTGAACTTTAAAATCTGTGTTTTAACTAAAAGTGGGTAAGACAACATGTATTTTCGAAAAAGCAGGTCTACACAAGAAACGAAATTTCTCACCAAACCTTTTCTGAAAAGATTCATCTGAACAACACTGAACCAAAACAGTTTGTGCGACTGAAAAATTTCGTGCGAATCATCTTGACCGGAATTAAACAAGCGTCTCGCACAAAACATCCTGTTTCGCACGAAACAGCTATCTCGCACGAAACAGTTGTTGTTTGTTTTTCGTGTTTTTCAAAGCTTTGTGATTTTAAGAATTTGTCATATTTTCAGATCTGTGAATTTTTAAGAGGTAATTATAATTTTGAAACTTTAAACCTTAAATTTTCATTAAAACAAGAAAATATAATGAGTTATAACCTGTGGGATTGGAGTTGTTCAAGCCCAAATCAGGAGTCTTCGCAAAGCTCCGCAACTTCATGGGTAAAATCTTTGATGCCACAACATACAGTAATGATCTCTGCAAATCAATGGGCGTGTGTTGCAAATCAAAATCAAAGCATCCAAACTCTGTTAATGAGCGAAAGTGAAACAGGGAGTAACAACCGTCCGCCCAAGCTAAATCATATGAACGATTATCCTTCCTGGAAAAGTCGTTTTCATACAAACGTTCTTGGACAGAACACAGAATTGTGGACGTGTTTCACTACCCCCTACAATGAAGCACTTGAAGAAGCTGGATCAAATCCAACCACATTGGCCAATCTAGTCGAAAGTGACAAAAAAGCTTACGATCTAGAGAAAAAAGCATTTGTTATCCTCACACAAGCTCTGCATAAAGACATTCATCATCAGTTTGTGTATTGTACTACAACGAAAAATTTGTGGGACACTTTGGAAACAAGAGGTGAAGGTAACGCTGCTACCTGGAAGATTCGGCATGATCTGCTCAAGAAAGAGTTTGAAGGTTTCATGTTCATGGAGAACGAAACCTTGAATGATATGACCACTCGGTTTTATCATCTTCTCAGCAAAATGTACTCATATAGCACCATCAAGAAATTGTGATGCGATTTGCTGATGCTTTACCACCAAAATGGGGTCAATTTATTGATCTTTTAAAACATACAAGTGTTTTGGACTCAATTAGTATTTATGAATTTGTGCAGAAACTGGAGAACAAGAATGAAGAAGAACTCCAGAAGGCACAATGAGTCTCTGCTCCACAAAACCCTGAGATGTATTTTGGAGGTATAAATGCAGGTACAAGCTCAGCCAGCAACCAAAGCTGCAAACCGCGTTTGTGTCAAACGTGAACCCTTTTCTACCCCAACCAGTTCAATCAAGTCAGTTTACAGGTTCGAGTAATCAAGCCTATGGACAGACTTTTGATCCGAAAGCCTTCCTTCCACAACCAAGGGATTTAGCGCATAAAGCTCAATAGCAAGCTCCTCAACAAGCTTTTTATGGAAGCAACACTCAATCGGCAAATCCCAACACTGTCAAACTTGACACGTCAAATCTCTCCAAAATCAACTTAGAAGTTGCACAGCGACATGCAGAACTTCTAAATACCATGGTCAGTGCATATTATGGTTTAGTTTCAGGTCAAATAGGGAACATCAATTTGACGAACGAAGACTATGAGCAAATTGACCGAGATGAAATGGAGCTGGTGGACATCAAGTGGGCATTTGCAAGTGCTATGAGAAGAGCGAAGGATTATATGAGAAGAACGGGTAGAATCAGTTTGGAAAGCCAGTAGGATACAAATACGGCTTTGACAAAACCGCCGTTACTTGCTTCAACTGTGGAGAAAGAGGTCACTTCAAGCGGGAATGCACAAGAACTAGCAAGGAAGGAAATCACAACCCCTTTCGAAATCAGTCTCAACCATCCAACACAGCACATTACAACAATGAAAGAAGAATAGTAGCTGTTGGCAACTCTAACAACACCAATCAATCGGGACCTTCAAACATGCATAGAGCTTGGGTAGTTCAATCTGATGAAGGATGCGATTGGTCAGTACAGTTGGGAACAGAGAACAACGGAAGAACTGCATGCTATGCGAGGATCGTGGATCAAATCAAGCATTATCACAACATCAACACTCCAAATAACGATGATATATCTGGGATGCTGGTAGTTCTGATGAAGAATGTTCAAGTTTAGATGGTTATGGATCTGATTCTAGTGAGAAGAAAGGAAGTGATGCCGAGGTTGAAGAGTTGCTGAGTGAAGCTGAGATGTTGAAAGCTAAAAAGGTAGGTATGGCGAGGAATGCAGCAGCTGCAGAAAAAGAGACAGAGACACTCTCTACAGATGGTGCAGCTTTTCCTCATCACACTGCCTTTATGGCAAATGTTGAATGTTCTTCAAAACAGGTAAATTCTGACCCTCCTACTGTTTGCAATGACTGTGTTGAATTGAAAATAAAGTATGAAACCGTCAACAGTCATAATCAAAATTTAGTTCTTGAACTATCAAAATGCAAAGAGGCGAATTTGGCGCTAACCAGAAATGAAAAAGAATTCAAATTTGTAATAGAAACCGTTAATAAAAGTGTTTCTGAATTGACAAAAACAGTTTTGAATAAACAGACAGGAATTAATAACTACATTAATCTCCTAGAAGAAACAAAGAAAGAGTTAACCATTGCCAAATGCGAATATGATTCGATAAAAAGCAAATTGGAAAGTTATTCTAACTCCCAATATGTGCTTGCTCATATTTTTGAAGTTCAAAAACTAAAGGGAGATGCTCAATGCATAGGGTATAAGTCGTGTCCACCCCCAATGAACACAACTATACCAAAATGCCTGATGAAGAGGAGATGCCTCGTTTTGAACCCTCTGTACCTTTGAATCTGAGGAATTCGCAGCAGGGTCAGGGTTCAAACTAGGTAATTCCTCTCAAGAACAAAGCAAGCCAGAAAGTTCATCATCTGATGAAGAAAAGGATGATAGATCAGATGATGAATCGAGAAATGATGATCAGGATCAGCCTCTTGATGAAAGGAAAAGAGTAGAATCTTCTGCTACTCCTAGTACTCAATCTGTTGAAAATCAAGAGACCGTTCCTAAGAAATTTGTCAAGACACAAGTGTCGACAGATGAAGCAAATAATGTGTTGTATACTTTGGTTGGAGATAAGAAAATCTATTCAAACAAAGATTTTCCAATTAAAAACGTAAATCCAATCTCTATAGATCAGGTTTTTGAAAAGTCAACAACCAAACCTTTAGAGAAGAAAAAGCCCACCAAAACACAACCATTATCCGCTTCAAAAGAAAAACAATGGAAGCGATTTGAAAAGTCTACAGTTTCTCAACCGAAGGTTGAAGGAAAAGGCTCTCGTTGCCAGAAAAGGGCAAAACTGTTAAATTTGTGAGTTCTAAAGGTACCGATAAAGTTGAAACTTTTCAAGGAAAATCTAATGTTGATTTTGTAAAGAAAGTTAAGATTTTGAAAAGAAATAGTCAAAACAATTACACCCAACGCACTGATGGATGTAATAAAAATGAACCCATTATCTCAGGATCAACATCAAGCCGAGAAACACGATCTCCTAGTTTCGTTGAAAGGAGAACATGTTTCAAATGTTGAGAATTTGGCCACATTATAAAGGATTGTCAAAATCCAGCCAAATCAAGATGTATAGAGAAAACCCCTCATGAACCAACTTGCAAACGTAAATCTGTTTCTCCGACTCAAGATAAATGAATCATTAAGGATCAAAAAGAGAAACAAAAAAGGAAACAAGTAAAAGCAGTTGAGAACGCTTTAAAATCGGATTCTTCGAAAAAGGATCAAAGATCTTAAAAGTCAACAAAACCAGACACTGTTGAAACTGTAAATAATAGTAAATCTGGTAATAAACAAGGATCTTGGAAACAGAAGACCGGTAATGGTTCAAAAGGAGTTTCTCAGTTTGTTAATCATCAAGAAATTGAGATTACATTTCTTGATGATAAGGGACGACCCAAGACCACTAAGGCTTGGGTCCCTATCTCAAACTAATCTTGTTTGTATAATGTGCAGGGTGTTCCAGGAGGAACTGTAAACAGTCATTGGATTGTTGACAGTGGAGCATCAAGGCACATGACTGGCGACTTGCAACTCCTATATGATGTGAAAAGCATAAGGGGTGGTTATGTTGCGTTTGCTGGTGACAAAGGTGGATACATCTGGAGAAGGAATGGTCTCCAATGGTGTTGTGAGCTTCAACAAGATTAATTATGTGCGGGAAATTGATCAAAATCTTCTTAGCGTTTCTCAAATTTGCGACAAGAAGTTCACGGTACATTTTGATGATGCCGGATGTTATGTGCTGAAGCCTGGATTCAAGATCCCCAAGGAATGGATTCTCTAGTCGGCTCTAAGAATTAATGATTTGTACATTCTTGATATCAGCCAAGCTATTAAAACATCTGCACAAGTCACATGTTTTGTCTCTAAAGGCACCGAGAAGGAATCAATCTCTTGGCATAGACGTATGGGACACATTCACCTGAGAAAAATGAACTATTTGGTGAAGAACAATCTAGTGAATGGTGTACCAGTGAAAAAATTTCATCTTCAAGATGTTTATGTATCATGCTAGAACGGGAAGCAAGCAAGAAAGTCCCATCCCGTGAAGAAGATCAACACTGTGAATATGCCACTGGAACGTCTTCATATGGACCTCTTTGGACCTATGAAACACAAGACTACCTTTGGTGATATTTATTGTTTGGTAGTTACTGATGACTATTCCAGATTTTCATGGGTAAATATGTTGGCACACAAGAGTGAAGTTCCTACTATCCTCAAGAATCTCCTGACTCTGTTGGAATGTACAATCTGAAGATAAGGAGAATCAGAAGCGACAATGGCACAGAATTCAAGAATCAAGTTATGGATGAGTACTGTTCCTCAAAGGGTATTCTACATGAGTACAGTTCTCGATACACTCCACAACAAAATGGCGTCATTGAGAGGAAAAATCGAACTCTTATTGAAACTACAAGAACCATGTTAGTAGAATCAGAACTTCCTGTTCAATTTAGGAAGAAGCTGTTGCTACTGCATGCTACACGATGAATAGAATTCTGACGGTGAAGAGACATGGAAGACATGCTTTGAGTTGTTACATAAAAGGAAACCGGATATTTCTTTTAGAACCTTTTGGAGCTCCATGCACTATGATCAACCTACATGGAAAGTTTGGTCCCAAGGCTATCGAAGGCTTCTTTCTTGGATATGCTACTCCAAATTTCCGGTTGTGGAATTTGTCTTCGAAGAAGATTGAAGAACGGGGTGAAGTCAAGGTTCAGAGATATAAAAAAGCGGTTAGAGCTCCGGGTGCTCCTTGGATGTTTGACTATGATGGGCTATTTGACTCCTTTAATCTGCCAACTTTTGATGATGCAACAACTGCTGCTCAGATGTTATTGGAAAGTGATACTGCAGTAGACTCATCATTAGTTCGACTAATTATTGTTAACCCTCAAGTGTCGACTTCGGTTAAAAATCTTGTTCAAAATGAGGAATTCGAAGACGCTGCGGATTATAATGTTTCATCAGAAGATGATGAGTTTCATGATGCAAATGAAGCTGCCTCTAGTACGGTTCCTAGATTTTCAAATGATACGTCAAATATTCAACCTCAAGGAACGACTGAAGGTCAGGCATCTACAACGTCATCAAATCCAGCTCTCGATGTAACTGTTGATCTGAATATCAACAATTTGGATTTCAATTCTCGAGTTCCTGATGTGCCAGAAACTCAAATTCATAATATCCATCCTCAGCAGAATATTATTGGAGATGTCCAGAGTGGTGTGCAGACTCGTAATCAGCTTCGAAACAACCAGAATGCTGGATTGTATTCGGAAATCAGGGAATCTGGTGGTCTGAATGATTGGTCTTTTGCCTGCTATGTGTGCCAAGTAGAACCAAAATCTTGGAAGGAGGCAATGAAAGAAGACTCGTGGGTTGAAGCCATGCAGGAAGAACTTCAGCAGTTTCAGAAGTTAGGCGTCTGGAAATTGGTTGATAGGCCTGACGGCTACAAGAAGATTGGTAGACGATGGGTGTACAAGTGCAAGAAGGATGACTGAGGTGTTGTTGTGAGAAACAAACGCGATTGGTCATTCAAGGTTTTAATTAGGTCGAAGGGATCGATTACAATGAAGTTTATGCACCGGTTGCACGACTTGAGGCCATAAGAATCTTTTTGGCTTATGCGTCCTTCAATAAGTTCACCGTTTATCAGATGGATGTGAAGAGTGCATTTCTTCATGGTGTGGTAGAAGAGGAAGTATATGTTGAGCAACCACCAGTTTTGAAGATCCTCTCCATCCTGACAAGGTTTGGCTTCTCAACAAGGCGTTATATGGTCTTCATCAAGCTCCAAGGGCTTGGTAGGAAACGTTGTCTACCTATCTATTGAAGAATGGTTTACGATGAGGCCTGATTGACTGTACTCTCTTTATCAAGGAACAGGACGAGGACTTGCTGCTAGTACAGGTTTATGTTGATGATATTATATTTGGGTCTACTAACACTCGGAATGTGCAAAGAATTCGAACATGTTATGCAGGAGAAGTTCGAGATGAGCGCAATGGGAGAAATGACTTTCTTTTTAGGTTTGCAGGTTCAGCAATCAAAGGAAGGGATTTTATCCATCAAACCAAGTACATCGGAAATATTCTCAAACGATTTCAGATGGACGACTCAAAGCCTTTGGGAACTCCATTAGCTCAAAATCATGGGATTACTCCAGACGGGATGGGTGAAAATGTAGAACCATCTCTCTACCGTGCTATGATCGGCTCTCTCATGTATCTTACTGCTTTAAGACCCGATATAATGTACCCAACATGCCATCTGCCACGCAATCAGTCTAGTCCGAAGGTTTCTCACTTGACGGCTGTGAAAAGGATCTTTTGTTATCTAAAGGGTCGTCCTGACAGTGGTCTATGGTACCCTAAGGATGATAACTTTGATCTGACAGCATTCAGTGATTCTGATCATGGCAGCTGCAAAATCGATGCAAAGTCAACAACAACAAGATGTCAGTTCTTGGGAAATCGCCTAGTCACGTGGCAATGCAAAAAAGCAGAGTTGTGTAGCTACATCAACATGTGAGGCTGAGTATATTTCAGCTTCTAGTTGCTGGTCTCAAGTCCTATAGATTCAACAGCAAATGCGCGACTACGGTTTTGAATTTCTTACTACTCCTATTTTTGTTGATAATGAAGCTGCTTTACAGATCACTCAGAATCCTGTACAGCATTTAAAAACAAAACACATTGAGATTAAGTATCATTCCATACGAGATTGTTATGAAAAGAGACTTATCGATGTTGTTAAAATCCACACTGATCACCAATGTGCCGACCTTTTTACCAAAGCCTTTGATAAATCACGTTTTGATTATCTACTTTTGGTCAATGGCATCAAGGTGAAACCCGAGTAACTCAACCATGGCTAACTATTTTTGTATATACTTTTCTAAAAACCTAAAACTACAAAAAGATTTTCAGTTTTATATTTTAGGGGGAGTAAGTTTAAGAAAATACAAATATATGTCTTTTATTTACCTTCTTTGTTTAAGGGGGAGGAAAATTCAGAAAAATACAAAAACACTAGAAAACCCAAAAATGAGTTTCTTTGATAAGTTGAAGATGATGAAATTCACCGGTAAATCTGTAAGATATGGTTAAAAGAATAGAAAGAAGATTGATAAGTAGCTTTACTTATGATGTATCGGTAGGCTCACAATTAGACTAAAATGTGCAGGTTGATATAAACCTAACAGACAGAACGCCAGGTGAGAACCATTCATTAGCATATGGTCTTGGTACTGAAATTTCGTTTGATAGAGTGCCGAGGTTCTGAGATATACGGTCTTTATGCTGGTTTATCATCTGGGTATCATAGTTGAATCTTTTACCGAAAAATAACGGTGGCCCAAGTCTAGAACTTCCATGATACCATACATACGTGTACATACTGCATTCGACCATCAAATAAGTGATAAAAATATCATATCCCCAAAATAAGTGATAAAATATCACAGATTTATGCGGGAGCTAAGTTCGTCTCTCTATCGGTACGATGGTACTATCCTGTTCACGGACTTACTCCTGTACCCTGCATGCATATGAAAATCAAGTTCCTCATCAATAAGTGATTAAATCACAAAGGGCTTGTTTTCAATCAAAAATAAGTGAGTATCTCACATCATTTACGTCAAAACAGATGATAAAGCAGTATACTCACTGGTAAGATTTTCTCTCGTGCATATCTTGATACGGGAATGTGTCGTGATGTGGTTGAACACCGGCTAGTAAGTATAATTCATACCTTAATCATATCTCCTAATCATGATTATATCTGATAAGTCTGAGCTTACGTGTACAACAATACCGATAATCATAGTTAAATACTTATCTGTTTAATTTTGAAAACCTAATACCGTTTTTGACAAAGATTAAAATGCTGGTATGATTCCTTTACCTTGAAACTCGAAAAAAATTGTAGTTTAACTGTATATTTTGATTTTAAGTCTAGTTTACTTAGTTGCTTATGCAATTACTTTTTGAAAGTTAGCCAAAGTTGATACTCGAGAGTTTCTACCAAGATACGCTAGAAAACCTTTTGTTTGATATCGCAACCTCATAAAGTAATATATTGCAACAGTAACTCATCAAAAGAAAACTTAAAATCTGATAGTCGTTTGAGTGTGTGTATCTCATACGAATGAACCTAGTCATTTGATTTGACTTGGTCAGTTGATTTTCTCAAATGAGCTGCTGGAATCCATAACGAGTGTGTGTATCTTGTTCAGGGAATACAATCATACGAAGAATTTATGATAAGTTTTTCGTGTGTGTTCCCTGAGAAAGTTGTGTTCTAATTATATTTGTCTCTTGAGTATAGATTGATACAAAAAGAACATGAACAAAGACCAGCAACGTAGAACTACGACATGTCAGAAGAGAAAACAAGAAAGATTTGAAGTTTTTTAGAAGTTCGAAGACCTGATGCTCTAATCATTGAATAGCAGATCTATCAATGAATAGCAGATCTTCAAGGGGAGTTTGTTGATACTCCAAACCATTCATGTGAAGACCAACATATGAAGACTGAAGACCGAAGACCAAACAACATCCAAGGGGGAGTTTGTTGATACAGTTTTATGTCTGTCGTTTGTTCTTAAATACAGTTGTAATTGTACGGTCTTTGCTCAAGTGTCTGTATAGGTTTGATCGTGTCGAATAGATCGCGATATCCTTCTATCTTGATCTAGTATTACATCTTAGCTTGTCTGTGTTAATCATTTGCATGTGTGCATACTGATAAGTCTTGTGTACATCAAGTCTAAACACGTTTTCCTGAAATAAGGATTCTGTGCGAGTCAGAGAATTCGTACGAATCATGTGATTCATACGAAATGCTTGAGTAACAAGTGTGTTACTTGTTTCGTACAAAATAAGTATTTTGTACGAAACAGTTGACTCGTACCAAATCCCTGGAATGTGTCTCGTGTGAAATAGTGTGTTCCATATGTCTGGATTCGTGTTTCGTACGAACTCTAGACGGACACTATATAAGCAGACATGCACCTCTCAGTCAAGGTTACTGGTGGACTCGCGTGTGAGAGTTGGTTGGACCAGAGAGTTTGTTATCCTTTCAGTTGGATATCTCTGAAGACGAAGACATAAGAACACATCAAGTTTGTTTGAGTCATGCGAGCATTGTGTGTATATGTTTATACTTGTTCTCAATCATTAATCAAGATAGTGAATCTTTGGTTACCCCATGTCCTTTACTTTGCTTTGGTTGCATGCACACGTGGATTCGGCACTTGTGTGTATGTCATTTGAACAAGGAACAGGTTTAACACCATCCTCAGGTGGACCTACAATTAGTGCTTTCTTAGGAAGTCGATCCATGAACTCGAGAATCTCTTTGAAAGGTTCCATCTCTGAGATCGTATCATCGAGAACACAACAAATGTTGTGCTTTAGCTCAAAATTTGACTTCTTATCTTGTGAAACACAATCAAACACTTAGATGAAAATTCTCAATGTCAAAACCATGTACGAAGTGGATTGGACGAAGTAGACATTTTACTTCGTGCGAAGATGAATGAAAACAATTTTGATCAACACAATTCCACTTCGTGCGGAGTAGAATTTAACAATTTAGGAAATTTAACTTCGTGCGAAGATAACCATAAAACCATTTTGACCAAAACCATTTAATCTTCGTACGAAGTTTTACCTTCGTACGAAGTGACTTTCACTTTGTTTAAACATTAGTTTTTGATCAAACATGAATTTTTGATAACTTTTTATGAAATTGATGGTTCTAATTCAAGCTAAAAACACTGATTAACCTAAATCTATGTTGTAGGATCGTTTTGTCCAATAGAAAATTGTCCTAATTTGAGTATCTAGTCCATACGTGCAGAATTCATATGAATTAGTGACAATTAACAAGATTATTTTATCAATTAACTGATTTCATTCAATGTTTACCAGTTACAAATGACCAAGAAATCCGACAGAGCTTCGCTGTCTCAGTCGCAGAAGTACTCCGCACACACCTATATCAACCTCTTCCTCATTCTCAACACTAGCAGTAGTAATTTCTGGCACAGATTCAGCTTCTGGCTCGGATTGTTCTATCACAAAAACCTCATAAATTTTCTCTTTCCCCTTGCTAAAGCTTTAGCATCTTCCTCTGTCTTCTTAGCCAATTCAGCTACTTTTTGTCTAGCTTCTTCAATTTCTAAACATCAAATTCAGCATCAAAGTCTATCCCCAACCTGCTATCAACCTACCTTTAATCCAGGCTTCAGCACATAACATCCATATCAACCTCTTCCTCATTCTCAACACTAGCAGTAGTAATTTCTGGCACAGATTCAGCTTCTGGCTCGGATTGTTCTATCACAAAAACCTCATAAATTTTCTCTTTCCCCTTGCTAAAGCTTTAGCATCTTCCTCTGTCTTCTTAGCCAATTCAGCTACTTTTTGTCTAGCTTCTTCAATTTCTAAACAATCAAATTCAGCATCAAAGTCTATCCCCAACCTGCTATCAACCTACCTTGAATCCAGGCTTCAGCACATAACATCCATATCAACCTCTTCCTCATTCTCAACACTAGCAGTAGTAATTTCTGGCACAGATTCAGCTTCTGGCTCGGATTGTTCTATCACAAAAACCTCATAAATTTTCTCTTTCCCCTTGCTAAAGCTTTAGCATCTTCCTCTGTCTTCTTAGCCAATTCAGCTACTTTTTGTCTAGCTTCTTCAATTTCTAAACAATCAAATTCAGCATCAAAGTCTATCCCCAACCTGCTAGCCAATACCTTCTGAAATAAATCAAATATTCGATTACTCCGAGCATGCTCACCCCAAAATCATTTACCACTCGTCTCAACCTATCATTATCAGTCACCAGGCTTTCGATCACAGCTTTCATATATTCTTGATCATTTTCAAGAAATTTCACTCTACCTTCCCATACTTCTTTATTATCTTCCAAGGCTTTGATCTTGCTTTCTAGCTTTGCTGTTTTGGAGTCATTGAACTTATCTGCATCGAAATTTTCATCAAGCCCTTCGGTAAATGGAATCTCCCCAAAATCTGTAGGAAATCTATCTAACAGTGATTGTCTCAGAGCTGATTTGGGTGCTGTTTGAGTTTGCGAAGATGTTTGATTGTGTTGAGATATTGGTTGTGGTGGAGTTTGATGTGAGGGTGTGATCTGTTGTGGTGATGGTTATGGTGGTGGCGATGGTGGTTGTTGTGGTGAAGAAATGTGAATAGGTGATGTATGTGGTTGTTCAACACTTTCAACCTCTGCTGTCTTTCTCCTCATGTATTACCTTCTACCTTTCTTTACTGTAGGAGACCCGGTAGTCTTTTTCTATGTATCAGTCTTACTCTTGACTCTCCATGCCTTCTTAGCTGGCCTTTCAGCTTCAGAATCATTATCAGACGGAATATACACATCATCGTCATCTTCAACCACTTTCTTCTTCTTGATCTGAGCCAACCTTTCAGCTTTTTCAACTCTATCAAATGTATCCTCGGAATCCTCATCATTATCACCACCTGCACATTCCTTTTCTCTATCTGAGGTAGTAAAAGATACCTTGTCCTCAACATTCTCTTCAACTTCAACATGTTGCTCAATATTTTGATCAATCACTACTTCCTCATCCATAGTTTCATCTCTGAGGATTGTTTCTCTCTTTCTTTTTTGAGCTTTGGCTTTTTGAGTACTCTGTTTCTTAGCATCTTCTTTCTCATACCACACACCTCTCCGAGGCTCATAACCATCCATCTGAACAGCCTCATCATCAGAACCATTGTCTTCATTTCTCCATTTATCCTTATGAGGTGTTTTGTATCTCTTGTCTTTATATCTTCCAAAGAACTTTCTAGCAACCGGCTCTATAGTCTGCTTTAGATACTTATTTAATCTCACCAAAGATAACCATGTCATGTGATCCAACGGCAGCACATCATTCTTGTTTTTCACTAAGTTGGTAAATTGGTCATCCAACATCATTTGCACGAATATGGGGTATTGCAAGAAGTCTTCTTTGTCAATGTTCAACTTCATCTGCTCGAATATCATCTTGCTAAAGTTGTAAGGCTTGTTCAGTGCAAGTGCAGCGATCATGAACATCTGATAATCAACTATAGCATCACCTCCCCCTTTCCTGTGACATAATGAAACAGAATGTACAAAAAACTTGTAAGGCCTTCCGAGAAAAGCTTTATTGAACTAAGTGTTAACATGCTCCTTATAGCCCATTCTGTAGAAGCATCCTTTGCACATACGTTCAGTATACATCATTGGATCTTCGACTTTATCTTTATCTTTCAAATCTAACACTCTGCGAATCAGGGCTTCAGTAATGTACACTTCTTTATCTTCATTACCAATTTGTACAAAAGATCGTATAGCTTTCTTTTCTGGTACAAACTTTGCATGCTCCCTGAACCTCTCTATGTGTGAGTGATAGGCCTTGTGAGGGTTTGTAAGCGCTTTAACAAATTGTAACTCACTCATAAACTTTAATATTGACTTGAAAGGAGCAATTTCTGGAATACTCTCATCAAGAACACAACAGATGTTGTGTTTCTTGTCGAAGTTCGATTTCTTTTACTGCCCAAACACAAACATGAAAACACTTAGATAATTATGTTTTACCTTCGTGCAAAGGTAACTAGTGCGAAGTGAACCTTTACCTTCGTATGAACGTAAATAATCAAAATACATATTTTGCACTTTGACTTTGTGCAAAGATAAATTACCTCCGTGCAAAGATAACCTTATACGCACTTGATTATTTTTCCTCGATTTTCATGAAATTGATGTTACTAAAACAACCTAAAAGTGCCGATTAACACAATGGGATGTTCAATTTTAACTTTGGCCCATTAGATTGTCCTAGATCTACGTTTTTATGTTTGTTTTAACCAAAAACTTCAATTTTAGGTTCAATCCCAGTTCAATTCTGTCCAAACTACCTTAGGCATCGTTCGTGGTGTGCCAATCGACTACTACAAGCTAAGAAATTTCGGTAGCATTTCATTAATCGTTTTGCAATTTTATCTTCGCTTAGAGTAGTAAACAATCAACATATGTATTGGTAATGAACACTTTGTGATAAAAGTGATGTTTTAAGCGATGTAAGTTTCAAGTTAATGAACTTTTGATCTTTTCAAAGTATTTTCACAATCAGATAAGCTCCAAACCCGTTGTCTTCTGGAATTCTCAGCATTCAACATCCTTGGATTTTGAAGATCCGCTTTCCATCATCGGTAGTCAAAACTAGGATAGAAATAAAATCTTTTTGGTTTTTCCAAAGTTTATGCTAAAACATACTGAAAATATTTTTGGGCCTGAAATAAGATGTAATAAACTATGTACAAACGTATTTAGAGACATATTTTTGTGAGTTTGTATTAGAGAATCATATAAGTTTATGAGACATATCACTAGTACCATTGATATACTTGTCCACATAAACCTCTACACATTTCTCAATTGATCTGAGATACATTTAGGTAATTTTAGGAACTTGACTTAACCGACTTTCCCACCTCAGAATATACTCCCGTATCAAGATTCCCTGGATTTCATGTTACAGGTGAATATATCTGACTGATATCTGTATCTGGGTAATGCGAGACCTTGAGAGTTCAGGTTAGTACCACCGTACCGATAAAGAGATGAAGGCTCATCTTGAAAGTAGTGTTCCAATTTCGAGTCTTTTACTGCAGTTGTTGGATATTTCGATACTTATAATTTGTTGTACTTTTTGGGTTTTAAAAGCAAAAGTATTCTACAAGTTCTAGTCCGTTGCCGACGCAAAATCATAAGAACTTCTATAATACCCCAGATATCAATTATTTATAAATACATAGTATCTCATAATCCGACAATCTCTTAAACGAAATTTTGGTGTACTAAGACCATATATCCGAGAGATGTTAAGCCACTAATTAAGAAGTTTTTTCTTTTAAGTTTACATCACAAAAACAATCTATTGAATGTGGAAGCCTACTGGCACATCCTCAGTGAGACATGTTTAAACTTTTTAACACTACAAATCTTTAACATACCTTGATAGACCACTGATGTACTATCATTTCCTCTTTTCACACGAAAACTCTTTTTGTCTTTTTCATATTTTGTTCATTTTTGCATTTTTTAAATGTTTTTGTATTTTCTACAACATTTCTCCCCCTAAAATCAACAACATATTTTTGGATTTTTTTTTTAAAGAAAGAAATTCTAAAAGCTATATAAAATGTGACAAACCGTTGAGGATCACGAAAACTCATCATCTGGTCCGTATTCAACCACTAATTCCCTATCTGATGTTAGATTTTCATACCATTAATTCTCAAAAGATATTTAAATCTAGTTCGATCAAATTGTTTGGTATAAAAATCTGCCTTTTGTTCATCATTGTGGTTCTTTTCTATTCGAATCAACTTTTTCTCATGTTTAGTTTTAGAGTGATAAACCAGGTTTTTTACTTATATCAATGGCAGCCTTGTTATCTACATATTTGGGCATCTCAAGAAATTGCATCCCAAAGTCTCTCAACGGTTGTTGTATCCACAAAATTTGGGAACAACAACTGGAAGCCGAAACGTATTCAGCCTCACAAGTAGAGAGAGCGACCGTGGTTTACTTCTTGCATTGCCACATTACTAAGCGTGTTCCAAAGAACTGGCAACCAACCATTGTAGATTTGGCATTAATCTTGCAGCATCCAAAATCTAAGTCTGAATCCTGCGAGGTCAAAGTTGTCATTACGCGGATACCATAAGTCGGTGCTTGGGCAACCTTTCAAATATCTGAAAATCCACTTGACTATCATCAGGTGTGACACTCAAGGACTCGACTGATATCGGGCACAAAGGCATGTTGGATACATGATGTCTGGTTTTGATGCTATAAGATATATCAGTGATCCAATCATCGATCGATATAAGGTTTCATCTATCTTGACTCTTTAAGGTTTGCCATCATTGCTTTGTTTGCAATCTCTGTCAAATTCTCGGTATTCATCTCTTTTTCCACATCTATCAATTTCACACATTCAGACTTTGATTACTCTTCTGCTTGCACTTGATAACTTGAATCAAAATATCATACAAAAGATGGAAACATATTAGGTGGAATCAGATTTCTAAAAGCATTATGCAATATATTCTCTTCTTCAGCACGTTGTTCATGAATATATCCTTCAAGAACAACTTCCCCAAGAGCTTCATCGAATACTGCTTCAGAATAATCTTCTATTTCAAGTTCAAGCTCTTAAATTATCTCTTCAAGAAGTGCAAGACTTTCGTTTTCAGAAATGTATTTGTTAGGTCCCAGAAGTATGAGACTGACGCATCAAATATACGCAACGGTCTATGGTAGTTAACTGGGATTATCTGGGTTAGTTTGTATTAGGTTTGGACCATTATAGGTCATTTGGGCATGCCATAGGCCATGTGGGCCAGGCAAGCCCATGAGGGGCATGCCTTTACCCTAGGTATATAAGCTAAGCTTATGTCATTTCTAGGGTAAGACTTTTGGGATTTCTCTAGAGAGCCTCCATCTTGTACCAGGTGGTTTTGCTTGTTCAAGTAATAGAATCGTGTGCAAGGTGTTAAAGTTGATTCTTATTGTTCTTCATCTTTTCGGTTTTCTTGAATATCACAAAATTTGGAATCCGCCCATCCTTGGTGATTGTGTGATATCGTTGATAGATCCAGATTATCGGGACTTACAATTGGTATCAGAGTCTGTTGAACCTATTTTCCAGGCTCAGATCTGATATCACGCTGATTTTGTTTGGTTTCTACTAAAATAAGCATTTCGAATCAACATTCAAGGATTTCGGATCTTCGGTTTACATTTTGGACAGATTTCGGATTAATCTGTTGAATTTCGGATAAAAGTTTTGAATTTCGGATAGATTTTAGATTGATTTTGATTAATCTGTTGAATTTCGGATAAAAATCTTGAATTTCTGATAGATTTCGGATAAATCTTCAAGGATTTATGATAATCTTTATGGATTTCGAATCATATTCTTCATCTCAGATTGCATTTCGGATTTCATCTCCTATTTGGAAAGCATCTTGAATTGAAACAGTGCATCTCGGATACCATCTCGGATCACTGTTCCGAATCACCATCTCAGATTAGCATCTCGGATCACTATTTCGAGTTTTCATCTCGGATTAACATTCCGAGTTGCTGTTCCGAATTCAGTACTGTTCGGAATTGTACCCACAAAGGTGGAAAGTTAACCAGCTGACATAACAGGAGCTAAACGTTTTCGTACGTAGAACTGGATCCATAGACAATCTTGACAAACCGATTGCATGGAAATTCCTAAAATCACTATCGAACATTATAGATCATTGGAATCGTATCGTCGAGATGAGTCTAACGGTACATTTTGGTAAAAATAGTTTTTGGACATCTTTTATTGTGTTTACCGATACGGTTTTGATTATCCGAAGATGTTTACAGCCCAAACTCAGCACTCGAACATAGTTTTCAGCCCAGCACAAAATCAAAACCCGAACCTACTGGATCAAGTGAAGGAAAAGCTGAATGAGTTTATTGGAAACTAAAAATGTTGATCAAGTTGCTAACTATGTGAAGCATTTGCTTGAACGTAAGAGACGAAAAGAGGAAGTAAGAAATGAGATGAATAGTTGTTTGGGTGATGACAAAGACTCCTTTGTATCTTGGTTGTGGGATCACTTACAATCAAACCAAGATCTCCAAAATCTATACGCTAAATCAACAAAGTCTAATCATGAAGAAGTGTCCGAACAGAATCCTCAAGTGCAGCAAGCAGCAATCAGAAGCCTAGCACCCCAAACTCTACCTCAAGCCCAAACTCACGCTGACAAACCAAGCTTGCACATTGACACAATCAACTACCTTTTATGCACTGAACCTTGCAGGAATAGGGTTGCTCAACACAGAGCACTTAATTCCTAATGGCTGATGATTACAACAATGCAATGGGTCAGTACATCAGCCTTTGAGAAAGTAACAAGTTACTCACAGAAAAGGTTGAAGCACAAAAGAAAGACATGGCTCAGCTCCACCTGGACGTAAATCAACAGAAATGTTGGGTCCATGATTACAAAACTAGATTAGATTAAAAAACCATGGAATGCGACTTGGTAAGAGTTGAGCTGAGACTTCTTACTGGAAAATATCAACAAAGAGAAGTTAATATAAAGAAGTTTGATACATCCAGCAAGCTCGTTCAAGACGTGTGTAATGTGCAGCTGGCAATAAGGAGAACAAAGGGAAGGGTTTAGGATTCAATCAGGTTGCCCCACCATATAATCACAACTACACAACAATGCCTGAAACCGACGAAGATATTGAGAGAGCACATCATATGGTGTACGAAAAACCTAGTGATTATACGTCAGACACACGGGAACCATCTGGTGCTGTTGACTCTTCTAATGATTCAGCTGGAGTGTGGTCCTTCATCTGATAAACCAGGACTCTCCGACTTTATCAAAGCTGATGAAGAGAGAGCTGATGTGAACAAGGCTGCAAGTGCGCAAACTGAACAATTTGAACCTTCTGCTTCTGATGAAAAGGTTCAGAGCAAGCTAAAGGAGCAGAAACAAGCAAATTGGAGACGAAGAAAGTAGAAGTCCAAACGTCAAGGACAATCACGCTCTCCAAAATCATCAGTGGGCAGCAATAGCCCTCAAAGGCTAGTGTTGTGAAAAATGCTTTTGTTAAGCCGGTCTTTAATGGCAAATGTGAAAAATATGCTTTTGACCGTGCTAACAAAGATTTTGGAAAGGTTGGGGAGATTTCTGAACAAGACTTGAAGTCTAAACAAAACAAGAAGAATCAAAAGAAATCTCCACAACAGAAGAAGGCCCTTGCAAACGACAAGTACAAACATCCAAATTCATCTTCGTCTGCAAGAACGTGCAAGGAAATCAAGCACAAAAGGGATTAGTTCATCCTTCAGGGCCTGCAAGAGCAAATCAAGCTGATCAGAATGCTTTATATGTGAAGAGACAAACGTGATTCGATTGCGGCATTCCTGGTCACATTATTCAAAACTGCACACATGGTCCCCATGTTCCGTATCAAGTTCAAAATCAGAAGGTTACACCTAAGGATAACAATCATTCAAAGCGGATGAAGGTATCATCAACTAAGGCAATGAAGAATGTGAATCCCAAGGTCAAACCATCTTATGGGGATTGGAATGTTGCAAAAAACAAACGCAAGGTTGTTAGAAACAAAAATCTGTTTCTGAAATGACTAAACCTAAAACAGCCAAAGTTGCTCAATCAAATGCAACAACGACGTTTGTTAAATTAAAACAGATTTGGAAACCCAAATCCAAAGCGGCAGCAACATCACCAATCCTCGAAATAAAAGGGGACTTGTGTCTGAAAGAAGTGTCTTATATTGATGCTTCAGGGAAACCCAGGACCACGATGGCCTGGGTCCCACTATCTTACTAATCTTCTTATTTTTCAGGAACAACCAAGGAGGAGCTGTTGTCAAGCTCTAGAATGTTGATAGCGGTTGTTCTAGGGACATATAGGAAAACATCTCACTGTTGCAAAAAGTTCAATTTATTTACAAGTACGATGTTTCCTTTGGAGGAGATGAGGTAAGAAAAGCTCAGCGAAAATGTACAAATGTAAATTTCATGCACGAGTCTTTAATCTAATGACGTTTGTGTTACGAGTGTCTTCAAGTCTCCAAAGTGCGTATTGTGTAAAAATGTCTTAGGAAAGACATCGTGTGTATGTATTAAGACCAAGAGAAAAGAGGAGAAGCAAAGTAGGAAGCATAAAGTTTTAAGCATAAACAAGAATGGTCAAAACGGGTACTTAGAACTATAGACTAGGTCGAACATGGCAATTCTACCTTATTCCCTATAGTTATGGCTCTGATACCAATCTGTCACATCCCAACCGATAATGAGATTGCTCATTGCTCACAACTCTAATGATGACAATATTTAATTTAAATTCGAATTTCGTTTCAAGAATAATTGTCAAAATACAACAATTAAACTTAACACAATACAACAAAATTGATACAACAACATTAACCTAACTTCTAAATGTGTGTATCTGAGTCCTTCATCAAACTGTAACATGTTTTAAAATAACAATTCAATGCAAAAGCAAAGGTGAGTACACAAGTTTAAGTATAGCATACGTATACGAATAAAGTTTAAACAAATCCTCATGGCAACTATGATTCTACAAGAGCATATACAAGGCATGCAATACTTCTAGTCAAACCCGTAACGCAATCACGATGTTTTAACATGGCCTCAAGATTACACAATGGAGGGGGATGCGTTACTTCCTAAAGCGCTTATACATGTCAAACGAAGTCTTAAAACAAGTTAATGACTAAAGTACACATAAAGAATGTCCAAGCTATAAGCATCAAGTAATCGTATCAAGTATTCATGTGTATAGGATTGTTTGTGCATTTCATAAAGTTTAAGTGTTGTGGTTTTGGTATAAGTAAACATGTTACACCCAAAAGTGTTGTAAATAAAAAGTGGGCTGAGTGTACTCACGTTTTTGCTAAGTCTTCAAACTTGACAAGTCCGTGGAATGGGTTGATTGATGGATGAACACCGAGTTATCCTACAAGAGGAAAACGAGGGTATGAGTAACGAGTTTGACGGAGGATTTGGATTATTCGAGCATGATTAAAATAAAGTGTGATAAGTATGATGATACAAAAGTATTCACTAAGATGTAGCACTTGTTCTTGACACTATAGTAACCGATAAGGGTTGAATGTGATTTCATAGGTTCGGGACCTATTCGTGACAAGGAACTACATACTTTAGTGGTAACTTAATAACTTGATAGGTGATTATATAGTCATTATCAAGGTTTTGGATTTTAGGATTATAATATAGTCCTTGGATACTATATGTACATAATAATAAACTATACTAACAAGGATTTCATAGAAGTCATGGAGGAGGTAGGAGGTAGAACCATCCATTTAGGAACCTCAAATAACGTTCACCACTACACAAGTCATCATAGGTAACAAGGAGGGTAGTAGAACAATAATATGAACAATAAAGTAAATGACAAGAATGTAAAGTGTGTCCATGGTGACACTTTAGGTCTAGAAAATCATCAAGTGATGTGTGATCTCGAGTTAGGATAGCCCAAGCTAACCATGGTGGACACACATGAACAAGTTTATGAACTTGCATCACCTGTGAGCTTGAAGCTCTATGAAAGGATAAATCCTCTATTTTGAAAACCTTGATTTTAAGCCTAACCAACCATAAGAGTGGTTGTAAGCATTAGGACATAGGTTTTAGATGAGTTAAACTCAAGTTGGAGGAAGAGATATAAGTTTTGAAAAGTTTTTGAAAACAAACAAAAAGTTTTTGGACATTTAATTGCATTTCCAGATCTTAGTTCTCCATGGAGAACCCTAGGATTCAAACTTAAAGTTTTTCCAAGTGTTTAGAAAGAATAATGAGATGATTCTGTTGAGAAATGAGCAAGATATGCTCACTTTTGTAAGATGGGTACAATCTGCTCGAACTTGGAATTTGGCAGTTGGTTTGAAGGGTTTTGAGGGAGATTAAAGTGTAAAAATGCTTGGATTAGAGGTGGGTTTTATAGGGATAAGTTTAGGTTAGTTGTTAGGTGAGTAATTAATGTAAAAAAAGGTTTTAAACTCAAAATCCCGCCCACAAGGGGCTACTGCCCTGCTGCTCGCGACCAGCATCTACTCCGTAAACATGGCTTAAAAGCCTTGTGTTTCCGGTAATCTATAAATGGGGTGCGCCTGGCAGAGTGGTTGTGTTGTTGTTTGTTGAACCGGATGTCCCGGGTTCGAGTCTCGCGGATCCGGTTTTGCTGATATATTTTTTTATTAATTAAAAATCTTATATTAGTTTCAGAAATGGCAAGAATAGCCATTGAAGTTAAAGAATTCAAGAATTGCAATTTAGACCTTAGAGTTTATTAAGGAAAGATATATATTAACATTTAAATTCTGAATTTAATATATAAAAAAAATTGGCATTTTAATTTGTGTAAAAAGAAATTAATTAATTTTATTAACTAATTTAATTGATTAATTTAATCAATTAATTTAATTAACTAAATTAATAAACGAATAGGTAATTATGTTTTCGTAATGAACTTAGTTTAATGATTACGAATTTCACGGATCACAAGCGTTTTTTAATCACGTACAACATTACAACGAATGAATATTAAAATCATGATTTCATTATGATCATAGTCTCGATTTTACAATGATGCGGCTAAAGATGATTACGAGAATTACAAGCTACAAAAAAAGAAATAAAGAATTATAATACATGGTTTCTAAATTATGGACGTAGGGGAAATCAGGGTGTTACATCGTTGCTCACATCTGTTCTTGAATCTTACGACATCCTGGTTGCTGGGAAGATAGGAAGTCCATATATGACCAAATGAAGATTATGATCAAATAGATTCAGAAGAGTTAGAGCTGATCGATATTAAATAGTGCATGGCTTCTATAATCCTCATAGCTCGGAAATTTATGGAGATTATGGGCAGAAATAGTTTGGGAGGTTTCGATGGGAAGCTTGGATTCAACAAATCAAAAGTTACTTGTTTCAGATGCAGAGAGAAAGGACATTTACTAACCGAGAAGTCAATTGTAATCAAAGTCCTTTTGGTGATGATTACTACAAGAAAGCTATGTATCATAACATCACCACCACAATCAAATTCAAGGATGATTCAAATAGAAGATGGTCCATCATATGCTGAAGACAAAGCTTTAGTAGTCGCTCAAGAAGACGAAGATTTAACTTGAGCAAGTACTATAAGTCCCAATAATCCGGATCTAACAACGATATCACACAATCAACAAGGATGGGCAGAATCCAAACTTGGTGATATTCAAGAAAACCGAAAAGATAAAGGACAATAAGAATCAACTTTAACACCTTGCACATGATTCTATTACTTGAACAAGCAAAACCGTCTGGTACAAGATGGAGCTCTCTAGAGAAATCCCCAAAAGTCTTACCCTAGAAATGACATAAGCTTAGCTTATATACCTAGGGTAAAGGCATACCTCTCATGGGCTTGCCTGGCCCACATGGCTTATGGCATCCCCAAATGACCTATAAAGGTCCAAACCTAATACAAACTAACCTAGTTAATCCCAGTTAACTACCATAGACCATTGCGTATCTTTGATGCGTTGGTCTCACACTTCTAGGATCTAACAATCTCCCACTAGACTGATGCATCAAATTGTCTTCATAGCATCAATTCAGCAACGTCTTCAACAGAATCTATGGTTGTCACTATGATGTAAGTGTGTGGAAGTCAGTCTCAAACTTCTAGGACCTCACACTTCAACGAACTCTCAGCACTGGGTCTTTTTCTTCAGCTCTTGTGGTTAGCTTCATATCAGGATCTTGATCAACTTTGCTTGAAACATCTTTGTCAAAAAGAATGTGAGGGGAGGAATCTCAGCAGCTCTTTTCTTCTTCAATCTTTCTCTTTCAAGCAAGCAGGTTCACAGGTACTTATTCAAATGTACTATCATTGTCAGATGTTGACTGGAGTCTGATTCTTCTGACTCAGGTACACTTTATTGTTGTGATACTTCATGCTTTATCGGCACCTAACAACATCTCAATTTTCAGCAATCCATGTTTCTTGATCTAAATCAAGATCTGCACAATTCTCGGAAATTTATAAGCAAACATTCTTATGCAATAAGGAGAGTACCGAATGAACACTTGGTACATCCAAGTACTTGTGCTCAGATCAAAATTCAAATTTCTTTCATCTTTTGATTCCTGGTCAAATCTTCAAGAACGGTTAATAACTTTTAATAAAACAAAGAAAGCACTCTATTTTTGGATTTTTGAATTTTCTATTTTTTTATTTTAGAATATAAGAATATAAACAGAAACGCAAATAAACGAAGAAACTAACTCGATAGTTACAACTATACACTTGCAATGGGATCAAAATCGTTTTCAGGCGGACCAAGGAACACTTTCTAGTGTGAACTTATTTAGACTGGTCTAAGCGATTGCCAATATGTTTGTCCACTTAAACTTTAATGCTTAACTTTCATTTTTCAACTTCGTGATATGCTTAAGGTAGTATTATACTATAATACCCGTGCGTCCCATACCAGGACATACCCCTGCGATCAAGGTAAACACAATGATTCATCGTAGCAGGTGAGTATACTGAGTTCATCCTTTACTTTTACAACGTCAGACTATTGGTGAACAGGTCAGTACTTTTGTACATCAGAGTGACCAATAATATCTGACGAGGGTTAGGCAAATACCTTATATGGTATGTTTATTTTTTTAAGCACATGGAATTTTTTCATGATGAGATTTCCTTTCTTTTAAGATTTTGGCCCTTCATGTTGGCTCTTTTAAAGATATCCTGACTGTGCCTAGGTCTGCATATAATCAGGATGCAATAGAAGGGCATCCAAGATATCCCCGAATGACTCAACAACATAATGACCCGAAACTTCAGACGTTGGTTATCTATCAACGCTAGATTTAAGACCATGAAATCATACGCCGATGGTATGTTACCCACAAGATACATAGTCGTTATGTTTATATCACTTAGTATCTTTTAATCACTTTGAACGTTAAGCCTACGGACATATCACATTAGATCCCAGTCTTTTCAGCTATGACACCTTACATGTATTAGTCACACCCTTTATCACGAATATTCATTTCATTTCCTATTTGATGCAAAAAGACCTTTTGTATTTTCTGATTTTCAAATGTTTTTGTATTTTCCTGATTTTCTCCCCGTCAAACAATCCATATATACATATATCGCCCTCTTCCCCCCAAATTTGTGCATCATACTTTATGCACAAATTTTCCTAATAAAGAAAACGTATGTAAAAAAGTTTTAAACAAAAGAAAAGGGAAATATTTTTGTAGTTTTTGCTTAACCATTCTGGGATGAGTTCACTAAAATAGGCGTGAAACCCACAATTTGGTGAACGACTCTCATTCCGCTATTCTTATTCTTTTACATGAAATTTCGCCATCAAGTTAGGAGTGAAATCCACACCTTGATGGAAAAAAATTTTCCAATTCAAACTCTAGTGGACCCTTACTAACGAATCAGAATCTGCTCTTCATTTGGTAAGTACCAACCACACTTAGGGTACGGAATCGTCAAGTTAAGGGTGAAACCCGCACCTTGTTAATTAAGTCCCATTCTTTGATTTTCGCTCTGGCCAAAGTTTAGTTTTTTTCAATCGATTAGAGACATGTAGTAACTGGAAGGGTAAAATGTCGTTAGTCGCTTCTCGATGAGAGCATTTTACCTATAGGCCAAAGCACATTTCTCTAATTTGAAAAGAACTTTGATTCACTTTGGAATTGCCAACGTTTCTCTACCCGAAACATTTCCACATTTATGAGCCTATTCTTTTATGTGATTCAATTTCTATGTGTTTTAATACTTGTTACTCGTTCAATTCGAACCATTACACTATTCGCACATTTATCACAATCCAAAACAATGTTAATTCTCGTGAACAAACTAAATTTATACTCTTTTATTCGATTCATACGTGATTATACATGCTATACTTGTTAAACTCATGCAACTTACGAGCTTATGTGAACCTTATACATACTTATACATGCAAAACTTGTTATTTTTACATTATGATCAAGTCTCATCCCTTGCTCTATTTTGAACCTCTAGATGTCTTTTCCTAACTCTTCTAAGAAATCAAAGAGGTCCAACAAGGGATCCAACAACCACAACGGTGACCCTATGTCGAAAGGAGACCTCGTCGTCTAGTGGCTGATGAAATGGCTCGTGTTATCCCTGATATTGTTAGCCAACTCCAAACCATCCATAACGAAGGTACCCCTATGTCCTCCGCCGATTCGAAAACCGATGCACCCAAAACGTCTTACCAGTTCAAGCACTTAATGGCTTGCAAACCTGTTGAGTTCACCGGCTTGGATGGTTAACAGCCATGATCATCTGGTTCGATGAAATGGAGCTTACCTTTCTTCAGGGCGGGTGCCCTGATGACCTTCAAACCCTCAACGCTACTGGGGTCTTTCGCCAGAGAGCCCTCGAGTGGTGGACTACCGACCTCAACAAGCGTGGCAACGAAGCGGCTCACGCATTACCTTGGGAAGAGCTTAAGGAGCTCATGAAGGATCAATTTTGTCCTCCCCATGAGACCCAGAAGCTCGAAAACGAATTCTGGAATCTTACCCAACAGGGAGCGACGCCGAGGGTTTGATCGCGTGCTTCAAACAATTAAGTATCATCTGTACTGGACAGTGGATACTATTCCCAAGGTAATTGCCAAGCTAATTCGTTCGCTCTCGCCTGTGATCATGAACCATGTACCCGCTGCCAACCCCAAGACCCTCGATGAAGCTTTTAGCATAACGATTCAGCTTAACCACAACTGCATCCTTCAGGGGGCCTACGCAAAGGTCTCTACGAACCATGCGCACCAAGCCATCGTCAACACCGTCACTACCTAAACTCCTCCCTCCCAAGCCAAGAAAAACCATAACCAAAACAAGAAGCGGAAGGCTTCTGTCCAAAACAAGGCGATGGTTACTCCGCCTACCCCTACACCACTAAACGCAAGCGCCACTACCCAAAGCACCGACCAGCTCAAACGTGGTTACACTGGATCTCACCCTCAGTGTACTACCTGCTTCTACCATCATCCCGTTGGTACTCCATGCCAACCCCAAGACCCTCGATGAAGCTTTTAGCATAACGATTCAGCTTAACCACAACTGCATCCTTCAGGGGGCCTATGCAAAGGTCTCTACGAAGCATGCGCACCAAGCCATCGCCGACACCGTCACAACCAAAACTCCTCCCTCCCAAGCAAAGAAAAACCAGAACCAAAACAAGAAGCGGAAGGCTTCTGTCCAAAATAAGGCGATTGTTACTCCGCCTACCCCTACACCACTAAACGCCATCGCCACTATCCAAAGCACCGACCAGCTCAAACGTGGTTACACTGGATCTCACCCTCAGTGTACTACCTGCTTCTACCATCATCCCGTCGGTACTCCATGCCGAAAGTGCGCCCAATGTCAGAGGCTAGGGCACTTGTCTAACCGTTGCTGGAGCTTTCCTCCACCCCAAAATCAGCAACCCTTAGCCATTACACCTAACCCTAACCCTCAAGCCAAGCCACTAGTATTCGGGCGTGTTACAACTGTGGCGATCCTAACCATTTCGCCAATGTTTGCCCCAAGCGCGCCAACAACCAGCAGTAGCGCCAGCAGCAACAACCTAAGCCTGCTAAAGGTCGAGCTTTCGTCCTCACATCCGCTCAAGCCCAAAGCTCCAACGATGTTATTACTGGTACGTTCCTTATGAACCATGTCTGCTTCTTGTTTGTTTGATACTGGCGCATATAGAAGTTTTGTATCTGTTGAATTCGTACACATGGTTAACTGCATATGATCTAAATTGCCTGATCCTTCACTGTTGAAGTCGCTAACGGTAAGACCGTTCCTGTTAACTCTGTTCTCTCTCGTTGTTCCTTGGATCTTAAGGCCATACATTTTCGATTGATCTCATACCTATGAAAATGGGTAGTTTTGACGCTATAGTAGGCATGGACTGTCTCCGGCAGGTTCGTGCTGAAGTTGTTTGCTCGGAGAAATTCCTTCGCCTTCCTCTTCCTAGCGGTGATTCCTTACACGTCTATGTTGAGAAACCTTCAAAAGGTCTCAAGCTGATGTCATGTATTCAGGCGAACAAATACTTACGCAAGGAATACTTTGCCTTCTTGGCCCACATTGTGGAAAAGAAAGACAAGGGTACAAGCCTAAGTGAAGTTCCCGTCGTTTGTGAGTTCCCTGGTGTCTTTCCGGATGACCTCCCTGGTCTTCCTCCTCCTCGTGCTGTCGACTTTCGTATTGACCTCATTCTTGGCGCAACTCCTATTGCGAAGGCTCCGTATCGATTAGCACCTTCAGAAATGCAAGAGCTATCATGCCAGCTTCAAGAACTTCTTGATAAAGGCATTATACGCCCTAGTACTTCTCCTTGGGGCGCTCCCATACTCTTCGTCAAGAAGAAAGGTGGATCATTTTGCATGGGTATTGACTATCGCGAGCTCAACAAACTCACAATCAAGAACCGCCATCCACTTCCTCGCATTGATGACCTCTTCGATCAATTACAAGGCGCGACGTGCTTTTCAAAGATTGATCTCCGCTCTGGTTATCATCAACTTCGAGTTCTCGAAGAAGATATACCCAAAACTGCATTCCGCACACGTTATGGACACTATGAGTTCGTGGTCATGCCTTTTGGTTTGACTAACGCGCCTGCCGTGTTCATGGATTCAATGAACCGCGTGTGTAAGCCGTTTCTTGATCATTTTGTTATTGTATTCATCGACGATATTCTCATCTACTCTAAGACGAAAGAATAACATGGGCGACATTTGCGTCTCATTCTTACACTTTTGCACACTGAACGTCTTTATGCCAAATTCTCCAAGTGTGAATTTTGGCTATAAGAGGTTCAATTCTTGGGTCACACCATCAATGAACTTGGTATTCATATTGACCCCGCAAAGATAGAAGCTGCTAAGAATTGGGTTACACCTAAAACACCTTCTAAGATTCGTTCGTTTCTTGGCCTAGCTGGGTATTATCACCGTTTCATTTCGAACTTCTCGAAGATTGTCGTTCCTTTGACCTCCTTGACACAAAAAGATAAACCTTTTTTTTGGGGTCCCAAACAAGATGAGTCTTTCCAAACACTCAAGGACATGCTTTATAATGCTCCTATCCTTACTCTTCCCGATGGAAATGACGACTTCGTCGTGTATTACGATGCTTCTAACCAAGGTCTTGGTTGCGTTCTCATGCAGCGGGAGAAGGTTATCGCTTACGTGTCGAGACAACTCAAGATACATGAGAAAAACTATACTACGCATGACCTTGAACTTGGTGCGGTCGTTTTTGCGTTAAAGAGTTTTCGACACTACCTTTATGGTACAAAGTGTACGATCTTCACCGATCATAAGACCCTACAACCTATCTTTGACCAAAAAGACCTCAACATGCGGCAACGTTGTTGGGTGGAATTGTTGAAGGACTACGACTGTGACATTCGCTACCATCCTAGCAAAGTGAATGTTGTGGCCGATGCACTTAGTCGTAAGACTCATGTGAAGAGTGTTCGTTGTCACAAAACCATGGAAAATTTCCACCATCTGATTCGAGATGCGCAATATTCAACCATTAACGAGGGAAAGCATGAAACTGAGTTGAATACCGACAACAAAACACTGCTTGAGCAGAAGAATAATGGTATCCTGTACTATCGTGGCTGTATGTGGAATCCTAATCGTGGTACTCTTTGAACCACTTTGATGGATGAAGCTCATAAATCCCGATATTCTGTGCACACTGGCGCTGACAAGATGTACCAGACCTTCGTACGTCTTATTGGTGGCCTGGAATGAAACTTGACATCGCTCTTTGCGTGTCAAAGTGTCTGACCTGTTCTAAAGTCAAGGCAGAACATCAACGTCCCTCTGGCTTACTCGAATAACCTGAAATCCCTGTCTGGAATGGGAGAGTATTGCCATGGATTTCATTACGAAATTGCCTCGTACTCTTATCAGGTCATGACAACATTTGGGTTATCATCGATCATCTGACCAAATCCGCTCACTTCCTTGCCATTCGTGAAGATTACAAAGTCGAGAAATTGGCTCGTATCTACACGAGTGAGATCATCAGTCGTCATGGTATGCCCATTGACATCATTTCCGATCGTGACGCTCGTTTCACTTCCCGCCTTTGGCAAACTTTTCAATCCGCCCTTGACACTCATTTGAACCTTAGTACCGCTTTTCATCCTCAATATGACGGTCAAACCGAGTGTCCTATCCAAACTCTAGAGTATATGCTTCGATCATGCGTAATCGATTTTGGCAGAAACTAGGATTTGCACTTACCATTGGTAGAATTCTCATACAGCAACAACTATCACACAAGTATTCAAATGGATCCATTTGAGCATTGTATGGTCGTAAGTGTCGTTCACGTATTTGTTGGCACGAGATCGGAGACGTACAACTCATCGGTCCCGAACTGATACAAGAATCGATGGACAAGATTCTAAAAATACGTGATAATCTTCTTAAAGCTCGAAGTTGACAAAATAGTTATGCTGATAAAAGACGCAAGCCTTTGGAATTCAGTTTAGGTGATCTTGTGCTTCTCAAGGTGTCCCCTTGGAAGGGCGTTGTTCGTTTTGGTAAGAAAGGCAAACTCGTTCCTCGCTATGTGGGTCCTTTCAAGATTCTCGAAAGGATTGGCAAGGTAGCGTATAGACTGGATCTACCTCAAACGCTCAGCAATGTTCATACTGTATTTCACGTTTCAAACTTGAAGAAATGTCTAGCCGAAGAAGGACTTCATGTCCCACTCGAAGATCTTCAAATCAACGAGACGTTGCACTTTGTGGAAAAACCGGTCAAAATCATGGACCGAGGAATCAAGCAACTAAGGCGCAGTCGAATCCCTATCGTCAAGGTTCGATGGGAAGGAAAACGTGGCGTTGAATTTACTTGGGAACTCGAGAATGATATGAAGGCCAAGTATCTGCATCTATTCCTTGAGTCTTCCTAAATTTCGGGACGAAATTTCCTAAAGGCGGGAGATTGTAACGCCCTGCTTTCTTTAGAACCGTGTTTTATAATTCTTTATTTCTTTTTTTGAAGCTTGTAATTCTCATAATCATCTTTAGCCGTATCGTTGTAAAACCGAGACTATGATCATAATGAAATCAAGATTTTAATATTCATTCGTTGTAATGATGTACGTGATTAAAAAACGCTTGTGATCCATGAAACTCGTAATCGTTAAACTAAATTCGTTACGAAAACATAATTACCTATTCGTTTATTAAGTTAGTTAATTAAATTAATTTTTTAAATTAATTAATTAAATTAGTTAATAAAACTAATTAATTTCTATTTTACAAAAATTAAAATGCCATTTTTTATATATTAACATTTAGAATTTAAATGTTAATATATATGTTTCCTTAATAAACACTAAGGCCTAAATTGCAATTCTTGAATTCTTTAACTTCAAGGGCTATTCTTTCGATTTCTGAAACTAATATAAGATTTTTAATTAATAAAAAAAATATACAGCAAAACCGGATCCGCAGGACTCAAACCCGGGACCACCGGTTCAACAAACAACAGCACAACCACTCCGCCAGGCGTACCTCATTGATAGATTACCGGAAACACAAGACTTTTTAGTCGTGTTTCCAGAGTAGATGTTGGTCGCGAGCAGTAGGCCGCAGCAGCCCCTTGTGGGCGGGATTTTGAGTTTAAAACCTTTTTTTACGTTGATTACTCACCTAGCTCACCTCACAACTAACCTAAACTTATCCCTATAAAACCACCTCAAATCCAAGCATTTTTACACTTTAATCTCCCTCAAATCTCTCTCAAAACCCTTCAAACCAGCTTCCAAATTCCAAGTTCGAGCATATTGTACCCATCTTACAAAAGTGAGCATATCTTGCTCATTTCTCAATGAAATCATCTCATTCTTCTTTCTAAACACTTGGACAAACTTTAAGTTTGAATCCTAGGGTTCTCCATGCAGAACTCAGATCTAGAAATGCACTTAAATGTCCAAAAACTTTATGTTTGTTTTCAAAAACGTTTCAAAACTTATATCTCTTCATCCAACTTGAGTTTAACTCATCTCAAACCTATGTCCTAATGCTTACAACCACTCTTATGGTTGGTTAGGCTTAAAAACAAGGATGAGACATTCAAAATAAAGGATTTATCCTCAAAAAATTTTGTTTTCATAGAGCTTCAAGCTCACAAGTGATGCAAGTTCATAAACTTGTTCATGTGTGTCCACCATGGTTAGCTTGGACTATCCTAACTCAAGACCACACAGCACTTGATGATTTTCTATACCTAAAGTGTCACCATGGACACACTTCACATTCTTGTCATTTACATTATTGTTCATATTAATGTTCTAGTTCCCTCCTTGTTACCTATGGTGAATTGTGTAGTGGTGAAAGTTATAAGAGGTTCCTAAATGGATGGTTCTACCTCCTACCTCCTCCATGACTTCCATGAAATCCTTGTTAGTATAGTTTATTATTATGTACATATAGTATCCAAGGACTATATCATAATCCTAAAAACCGAAACCTTGATAATGATTATATAACACCTATCAAGTTATTAAGTTACCACTAAAGTATGTAGTTCCTTGTCACGATTCTAATAGGTCCCGAACATATGAAATCACATTCAACCCTTATGGGTTACTATAGTGTCAAGAACAAGTGCTATATCTTAGTGAATACTTTTGTATCATCATACTTTATCACACTTTATTTTAATCATGCTCGAATAATCCAATTCCTCCGTCAAACTCGTTACTCATACGCCCTCGTATTCCTCTTGTAGGATAACTCGGTGTTCATTCCATCAATCAACCCACTCCACGGACTTGTCAAGTTTTAAGACTTAGCAAAACCGTGAGTACACTCGGCCCAGTTTTCATTTACAACATTTTTAGGTGTGACATGTTTACTTATACCAAAACCACAACACTTAAACTTTATGAAATGCACAAACAATCCTATACACATGAATACTTGATACGATTACTTGATGCTTATAGCTTGGACATTCTTTATGGACCCTTTAGTCATTAACTTGTTTTAAGCCTTCGTTTGACATGTATAAGCGCTTTAGGAAGTAACGCATCCCCCTTCATTGTGTAATCTTGAGGCCATGTTAAAACATTGTGATTGCGTTACGGGTTTGACTAGAAGTATTGCATGCCTAGTATATGCTCTTGTAGAATCATAGTTGCCATGTGGATTTGTTTAAACTTTATTTGTATAAGTATGCTATACTTAAACTTGTGTACTCGCCTTTGCTTTTGCATTGAATGGATTGTTTGTGTGATTGCATAAAATATAAGTGTGATTTAGTATGTTTTTGATAGATTAACATATTGCACCCAAAAGTCTAAAGCGTAAAAGGGTGTCGAGTGTACTCACGGTTTTGCAAAGTTAATTCTGTGAAAGTGTTTGGGTGGATTAGGGGACGAACACTGAGTTATCATACACAAGGAAAAGTTGTTGTGTGAGTATTTGAATGACGATGGAGTTCGTTAATTTAAGAATTTAAAGTATGCAAAAGTATGTATAGTTGAAAGTATTTATCTAGACGCTAACGCTCGTTTTTGACACTATAAGCCCCGCAGGGTGTTTGTGGTTTTATGGGTCATGCCTAATATTATTGTCACGATGGTTAAGTCTTAGATAAATAACCTAATGTTAGGACAAATAACCATACAGTCATTGTCAAAGGTTCGGTTATATTTATTATTTACATACATTATTACAAGTTTATCATATAAATCATAGATTTCATAGAAGTCATGCATGGAGGTAGGAGGATAATCGTCCTTAACCTCTTTCGTAAGATTCACCAATACACAAATTGCCACAAGGACAATCCGGATGGCCATGAATGAAAAAAAATAAAGTACTTCACTAAACTACGTTTCGACCGAATAAGCAAGCTAGGTGCGTGCATCTCGAACATTGCAACGTTTGGGGACATGTCGTAGCCTTGTTAGTCAATTGAAGGTGAAACATAGCTTAGTGTATAGAAATCATCAAGTGAGGTGGTGGATTGAAAGTTGGATAGCCAAGGCCTCCATGTAATCACACCTTTACCAAAAACACAAGCTTATAAGCTTGGATGGTTTCAACACTTGTGGTTAAGACCCTTAGTAAAACAACAATTTTAGAGGCATGTTATACATCTTGATTTTGTATGAAACAATTCTAGCTAGCTCACTAACCATAAACTTGATTAGACGCACAAGTAGCATAGAGTTGTTAGGATAAAAGAAGTTCAAGATAAAGTTTATAAGTTTAACTTCCAAAACAGAAAGTTTAGCCATAAAATGATATTGTTCCACCTTGGTTTTCCATGGAAAACCTATGGTAACATCCCAAGAGGCTTAGAAAATGTTGTTGAGGAAGGAAACTTGAAGTTTTGAAAAGATAAAAGTGGGCAGAAAGTTCAAGACACTTTTGGACCTCAAAATGGTGAGGTTTCACCTTAGTTTGCCCATGCAAACTTGTGAAAACCTTCCTAGAGGTTTTCCAAGTGTTTTAGAAGAAGAAACAAGGTTTGAATATCAAAGGAAGTGAGTTGAAACTCACATGCAAACTGAAATAACTCAGTAGTGAATTCTGGACGTTTGAGAAGATTATGGGAAGTATTGGAGGCTTGTAAAAATGAGAAAATGTTGGGGAAAAGTGGGGTTTTATAGAGGGAAAATTAGGGTTTTAGTTAGGTTAGCATTTAATGGGTTAGTTGGTTGTTTAACTTGAAACAAGAAGAACATAACTACTTGACAGCTTGCGGCCGCAAGCTGTCTTTCTGTTCTTTTTGTTCTTTAATATATATAATTAGGTTTATTTGTTTGCTTAATTGTATTTTATATATAATCTAAATGTGAAGTGTTTGAAGGTTAAAACATGTATAAAGGTGTTACCTAAACCCTAAACAAGGTTGCAAATGTTTAACATAAGGGTGACAAGATGCATAGTGCCAAAAGTATATGCATTTTGTGTTTAATTTGATAATTGCTTGCTTGATTTGAAACGTTTAAATTTTATGAACACATGATAAGAATCCATGAGTTAATTCGAAGCTTTAAATTGTGTAACGAATACGTGCATGAACATTAAGTATAATTGCGTATGAAGATTGCGGATTTCGTATAATTGATCAATTTTATTACAATCAAAGCCTTGGTTTTACAATAATTCGGAAATAAGATACGATTACAAGGTTTGGACTTTCCAAAAATAGAAACACAAAGTAAACTTACTAAAAACGGAAAGTTACAAAAGCGAAGCGTTACAGTCTCCCCTCCTTTAGGAAATTTCGTCCCGAAATTTAGAAAGATGTAACGAACAGATGCGGATACTTAGTCTTCATGTCACTTTCAAGTTCCTAAGTAAACTCAGCGCCACATTTTCCTTCCCAGGGAACCTTCACGATAGGAATTCGACTGCGACTTAGTTGCTTGGTGCCTCGATCCATGATTTCGACTGGTTTCTTCACGAAGTGTAAGGTCTCATTGATTTGAAGATCTTCAAGTGGGACTTGGAGTCCTTCTTCGGCTAGACATCTTTTCAAGTTTGAGATGTGAAAGGTAGGATGGAGGAGCTCTTGTGGTAAGTCCAGTCGGTACCCTACCTTTCCAATCCTTTAGAGAATTTTGAAGGGACCCACATAGCGAGGAGCGAGCTTTCCCTTCTTTCCGAAACGAACCACACCCTTCCAAGGGGATACCTTGAGAAGTACAAAGTCACCAACATTGAATTCCAAGGGCTTGTGTCTTTTATCTGCGTAACTCTTTTGTCGGCTTTAGGCTTTGAGCAAGTTGTCCCAAATCTTCAAAATCTTCTCCGTCGTCTGTTGTATAAGCTTGGGACCGGTGATTTGAGCTTCCCCGATCTCGTGCCAACAAATAGGGATTGGCACTTGTGACCATACAATGCCTCGAAAGGTGACATTTGAATACTCGCGTGGTAACTGTTATTGTACGAGAATTCGACCAAAGGCAAGTGCATATCCCAGTTGCCACCAAAATCGATTACACAAGAACGAAGCATGTCCTCTAGAGTTTGGATAGTACGCTTGTTTTGACCATCAGAATGAGGATAGAAAGTAGTACTGAGATTGAGGTGAGTACCAAGAGCTTTTTGAAACGTTTGCCAAAGACGGGAAGTGAAACGACCATCACGGTCCTCTGTTAATGTCAACGGGGACACCATGATGACAAATAACTTCATCCGTGTAGATACGAGCCAATTTCTCAACTCGGTAATCTTCACGTATGGGAAGGAAATGAGCAGATTTGGTCAGACGGTCGATGATTACCCAAATACTATCGTGACTAGACGATGTATGAGGGAGTTTGGTAATGAAATCCATGGCAATACTCTCCCATTTCCAAACATGAATTGCCGGTTGTTCGAGTAAGACAGAGGAACATTGATGTTCGGCCTCTACCGTGGAGCAAGTAAGGCATTTCGAAACGTAGCAGGCGATATCCTTCTTCATACCAGGCCACCAATAAGACGCACGAAGGTCATGGTACATCTTATCAGCGCCGGGATGAATAAAATACAGAGATTTATGAGCTTCATTCATCAAAAGGTCATGAAGATTGTCATGGTTCGGAATCCAAATACGGTCGAGATAGCACATGATGCCATTGGATTTGGGCACGAGTTGGTTTTCAGCACCGCACTTCAACTCATTATCAAGTTTACCCTCATTAACCGTTGATTATAGTGCCTCGCGAATTAGCTCTTGAAGCTTTCCCAAGGTTTGGTAGCAACGTATACTCTTAACATGAGTTTTCCGACTAAGTGTGTCGGCTACAGTATTTGCCTTACAAGGGTGGTAGCGAATATCGCAGTCGTAGTCTTTACCAATTCCACCCAACGACGTTAATGCATGTTGAGTTCCTTTTGATTGAAAATGTGTTGGAGGCTCTTATGGTCGGTGAAGACCGTACAGTTTGTACAATAAAGGTAGTGTCGCCATATCTTCAATGCAAAAACAACCGCACCAAGTTCGAGGTCGTGCATAGTATAGTTTTCTCATGAATCTTGAGTTGCCGTGACGCATAAGCGATAACCTTATCTCGTTTCATAAGAACGCAACCAAGACCTTGTTTTGAGGCATCGCAATACACGACAAAGTCGTCAGTACCATCAGGAAGGGTTAGGATAGGAGCATTGCAAAGCATGTCCTTGAGCGTTTGAAAAGACTCCTCTTGTTCGGACTCCAAACAAAGTGTTATCCTTTTAGGTCAAGGAAGTGAGGGGTACGACGATCTTGGAGAAATTAGAGATAAACCGACGGCACTAACCAGCTAAGCCGAGAATGAACGAATTTTGGACGGAGACTTAGGAGCAATCCAAATCTTCACCGCCTCGATTTTCGCGGGGTCAACGTGAATACCAAGTTAGTTGACGACATGACCAAGGAATTGAACCTCCTTTAGCCAAAATTCACACTTGGATAACTTGGCATAAAGAAGTTCAGTATGCAAAAGCTGAAGGATAAGATGCAAGTGTCACTCGTGCTCTTCTCGCGTCTTGGAATAAATTAGGATATCGTCAATGAAGACGATCACGAATCGGTCGAGATAAGGCTTGCACACGCGATTTATAGTATCCATAAACACGGCAGATGCGTTGGTCAAACCAAATGGCATGACTACAAACTGGTAGTGCCCATATCGTGTGCGAAATGCGATTTTGGGTATATCTTCTTCGAGGACTCGAAGTTGATGATAACTAGAGCGAAGATCAATTTTCGAGAAACAAGTCACGCCTTGAAGCTGATCAAAAAGATCGTCGATGCGAGGGAGAGGATATCGGTTCTTGACCGTAAGCCTGTTGAGCTCACGATAGTCAATGCACATTTGGAAGGATCTGTCTTTCTTTTTGACAAATAGAACGGGAGTGCCCCAAGGAGATGTGCTAGGGCGTATGAAGCTTTATCAAGAAGCTCCTGCATTTGGCTAGACAGCCCTTGCATCTCTGAGGGTGCTAGACGATAGGGGGATTTTACGACGGGAGTTGCGCCAGGGATGAGATCGATGCGAAAGTCAACCGAACGAGGTAATCACGACACTCGGACCAGGAAGATCCTCAGGGAAGACGTCGGGGTAATCACGACACTCGGACCCTTATCCTTCTTTTCCACAATGTGGGCAAGAAAGGCAAGTATTCCTTACGCAAGTACTTGTTTTCTTGGATACACAACATAAGCTTCAGACCTTTGGAGGGTTTCTTGCCATAGACGTGTAAGGAATCATCATTGGGAAGGGGAAGGTGAATGAACTTTTCAGAACAAACAACTTCAGCATGGACCCGCCTAAGCCAATCCATACCTACTATGATATCGAAGCTACCCATTTGCATGGGTATGAGGTCAATGGAAAACGTATGATCGTTGAGATTTAAATAACAATTAGAAAGGACAGAATCGACAGTGACGGATTTTCCATCAGCGACTTCGACTTCGAATGATTTAGGCAACTTAGAACATCTACACTTAAGCAAAGGTTCGAATTCAACGGATACAAAACTTTTATCCGCACCAGTATCAAATAAACACGTAGTATAAACATTGTTAACCATAAACGTACCCGTGATGACATCGTTGGTGTTTTGAGATTGAGCGGCCATGATGACGAAGGCTCGACCACGAGCTTGTTGCTGCTGCTGGTTGTTGTTGCGCTACGGACAGGTGTTGGCGAAGTGGTTGGGATCTCCGCATCTGAAGCAGGAATGACCGGTGGGTGCAAGTGGTCGGTTTTGGTTGGCGATATGGTTTTGGGTGCGGTGATGGCTAGGGCTTGGTTGGGGGGGCTTGCGGAGCACATCGACATTGCGGAACGAAGTGTCCATACCTATTGCAGCTAGTGCATAGGCGGCAAGGGGCATTTACGGGATGGTGGTAGGGGCAGGTGTTACACTTTGAATGCGGCCCAGTGTATGACTTTTTGATAGGCTCAGGAGGGGCTAAGGCTAGGTGCTGAAAAAGTTGAGGGTTTGGCGGAGTGACTACCACGCTGGCTCAAAGCCTTTCGATTCTTGCCATTGTTGTTACTCTTCGGGCGCTTGGGTGAAGTAGGTTTAGTGAGGGTTTCGGTGGTGGCTTGGTGGGCTTTCCTAAATGAAGCCTTGGAGGGTTCACGAAGGACGTGGTTGTTGTTTACACGGGCAGACAAGCAAAAGATTTCCTCAAGAGTTTTGCATGAGGTGGCGTCGACAAGGTCCGTGAGGTGAGGAGGGAGACAGCGTATGTACTTGGCAACTGCCTTTTCGGCCGTGTCCACTTGACTAGGGAAAATTGCACTCAGCTGCTTGAAACGGGCCGTGAGGCCGGCGTTGTCATTCCCAACCTGCTTAAGGTTCCAAAACTCGTTTTCGAGTCGTTGGCATTCATGTGATGGAAAAATTCATTCTCCATCAGCCTTTTGAGCTCAATCCATGGGAGGGCGTGTGCGACATCGTTTCCATGAGCGTTACACTCGGAAGTCCACCAATCAAGAGCCCTTGATCGGAAGACTCCCATCGCGTTGATGGTACGCAGGTGGTCGGGACAACCACTTTGTAGGAAATTCACCTCAATGGCATCAAACCATTGCAATAATTTGGTGGCGTCCTCTTCGCCGGTGAATGATAAAGGGTTGCAAGAACAAAACTACTTAAAGGTGAACGTCGACTTCGGTGCTTCGACCTTAGAGTCGACGGAGGCATGGGGCGAGTCAGCGTTCGGTGGTTGAATCTTGCTTACAATGTCCGGGATAACCTTGGCCCTTTGCTCGGCCATGAACTTCATACAATCCCTCTTTGACATCGAATCGGAATAGGACTTTGACTTCTTCTTTCCCATGACGCTTTGTGAGAAAGACATCTAAAGGGTTGACAATAGAAGAGAGAGATTAAGGCTTTGATCATAATGCGTTTTTATAAAAGAAATCGTTTTGAGCATATAAGTATCATGTAACACGTATGAATTCACATAGATAGCATAGGCATACAAACATTCAAAAGCATAAACACGTATGATTTGCGTAAGGAGTAGAAATTTAGTTGGTTCACGAGGATTATTATTATTGTTTTTGGTTATGAAAGGCGTGCGAGTTGTGCATCGGGCTAGAAATGAGGGAGGTAACAAGTATTAAAACACATGATAATTGAGATACATAAAAGATAGGCTTAATAAAAATTGGAATGTTTCGGGTTGAGAAATGTCGCCTATTCCAAAGTGAATCGAGATCTTTTCAAATTAGAGAAACGTGCTTTGGCCTATTGGTAAAATTCTCTCGTCGAGAAGCGATTAACGGCACTTTACCCTTCCAGTTACTACACGTCTCTAACCGATCGAAAAATCAAAACTTTGGCGAGATTGAAAATCGAGGAACGGGACTAGTTGACAAGGTGTGGGTTTCACCCCTAACTGGACAACATCCTACCCTAAGTGTGGTTGGTACTTACCAAACGAGGAGCGAATTCCGACTCTTTGGTAAGGTTCCACTAGAATATGAAATGGAAATTCCCATCAAGATGAGGATTTCACTCCTAACTTGATGGTGTAATTTGGTGTAAAATCAGATACGCGGATTCAGAGTGATCACCAAAGTGCGGGGTTCATCCCTATTTTGGTGAGATCGTCTCGTTTATAGTATGAGTGTCTTCAAGTCTTCAAGTGTGTAAGTTATGTAAGTGTCTTAGGAAAGACACATTGCATGTATATTAAGACAAAAGAAATAGGAAGAAACAAATAGGAAGAATTAGTATTTTAATCATGAATCAAGAAAGGTCAAGTTGGACACTTAAACTATAGACTAGGTCGAACATGGCAATTCTACCTAATTCCCTATATTTATGGCTCTAATACCAATCTGTCACACCCCAACCGATGGCGGAAACATCAGAGTGAGATGAACGAGATTGCTCGAGAAATCATGACACTAAATGTGACAATATTTAATTAAACAACTCATTTCATTTCTTTCTGTTGATACACTTTTGTCTCTGTCGCTTGTTCTCAGTTACGTCTGTAATTGTACGATCTGTGTTTACTGTGTCTGTATAGTTTAGTCGTGTCAACTAAATCAAGATATCCTTCTATCTTCGTTTAGTACGACGTTTAGTTTTGTCTGTGTAAAACAGTTGCATGTGTGCATGTGGTTAAGTCTTGTGTACATCATGTCTGTGACACGATCTCCAAAGAAGAATTTTGTGCGAGTGGGAATACTTCGTACGAGCAAGATGTTGCTCGTACGAGCCACCTACCATTCGTACGAATGAGTAAAATCATTGATGCCTTAACATACAGCGATGATTACTGCAAATCAATGGGCGTGTGTCGCAAACAGAACCAGAGCATTCCGACTCTTCTAATAAGTGAGCGTGAAACCGGGAGTAATAACCGTCCACCTAAACTGAACCAAATGAACAATTATATGTCCTGGAAAAGTCGTTTCCACACATATGTTCTCGGACAGAACACAGAATTATGGACATGTTTTACTACACCCTATAAAGAATCACTCGAAGAGGCAGGTTCAAATCCAACCTCCTTAGCCAATCTAGATGAAGGTGATAAAAAGGCTTACAATCTAGAGAAAAAGGCGTTTGCTATCCTAACACAGGCACTCCATAAAGATATTTACCATATGTTTATGTACAGTACGACCACGAAAATTTGTGGGTTACCCTGGAAGCAAGAGGAAAGGGTAATGTTGCAACCAGCAAAATTCGGCATGATCTGCTAAATAAGGAGTTTGAATGTTTCATGTTCATGGAAAATGAAACTCTGAATGATATGACAACGCATTTCTACAATTTTCTCAGCGAAATGTACTCGTACAAAGTATTAGCATCTCCACAAGAAATCGTGATGCGCTTTGCTGACGCATTACCACCAAAATGGGGTCAATTTATTGACTTGTTAAAACATACAGGTGTTTTGGATTCAATCAGTATTTATAAATTTGTGCAGAAATTGGAGAACAAAAATGAAGAAGAACTTCGAAAGGCACAAAGAATTACTGTTCCACAAAATCCTGAGATGTACTTTGGAGGTATTAATACAGGTATTAATGCAAGTCAACAACCAAAGCTTCAAACCGCGTTTGTGTCAAACGTGAATCCCTTTTTACCACAACCTGTTCATCAAACCAGTCTGCAAGCTCAAGTACTCAAGCCTATGGATAAGTTTTTGATCCAAAAGCCTTTCTACCACAACCAAGAGATTTTGCACCTCAAGTTCCACATTAAGCCTCTCAACAAGCTTTCTATGGAAACAATGTTCAACCTGCAAATCGCAATACAGTCAGACTTGACACATCACATCTTTTCAAAGTCAGTGTAGAAGTTGCACAGGAATATATGGAACTTCTAAACACAATGGTTAGTGCTTATTGTGGATTAATCGTCGGTAAATAGGAAACATCAATTTGACTAATGAAGACTACCAACAAATAGACCGAGACGAGATAGAGCTGATGGATATCAAGTGGGCGTTTGCAAGTGTGGTAAGAAGAGCTAAGGATTACATGAGCAGGACAGGAAGAACTAATTTGGAAAGCAAGAAGGATAAAAAATATGGTTTTGATAAAAATGTTGCTACTTGCTTCAACTGCGGTGAAAGAGGTCCATCAAGCATGAGTGCATGAGACCCAGCAAACAAAGAAATCACAACCCCTTCAGAAATCAATTACAACCATCCAACACAGCTCAAGTTAACAATGAATTGTACCTGTTAATAACCCAAACAACACCAACCAGTCAGGAACTTCAAACAACATAAACAGAGCTTTAGTAGTACAGGCAGATGAAGGATGTGATTGGTCAGTGCAACTGGGAAATGAGAATCACGGAGGAACTGCGTGTTATGCCAAGATCATCAATCGAATCAAACATGAATGATCAAAGAATTGTACCTGTTAATAACACAAACAACACCAACCAGTCAGGAACTTCAAACAACATAAACAGAGCTTTGGTAGTACAGGCAGATGAAGGATGTGATTGGTCAGTGCAACTGGGAAATGAGAATCACGGAGGAACTGTGTGTTATGCCAAGATCATCAATCGAATCAAACATGTTCACAGCATTGATAGTTCAGATAATGATGATACCAGGGTATAATGGTGGTCCTGATGAAGAATGCTCAAGTTCAGGTGGTTATGGAACTGATTCAGATATCAGAGAAGGAAGTGATGTTGAGGTCAAAAAGTTGCTGAAAGAAGCAGAAAGGCTGAAAGGTAAAAAGGCGGGTTTGATGATAAAGGCAGAAGCTGCATCAAAGGAAACAGAAAAATTCTTTACAAATAGTGCAGCCTTTCCTCATCATACTGCCTTCATGGCAAATGTTGTTGGTTCGACAAGTCAGGTAAATTCCGACTCTCCTAAAGTTTGCAATGACTGTGCTGAATTAGATCAAAATTTGAAAAAATTAACAGTCATAATCAAAGCTTAGTTGTTGAATTGTCAAAATGCAAAGATGCGAACTTGGCTTTAACTCGAAACGAAAAAGAATTCAAATCTGTGATAGAGACCCTTAAGAAAAGCGTTTCTGAATTAACAAAAACAGTTTTGAACAAACAATCAGGAATTAATAATTACATTAATCTCCTTAAAGAAACAAAGAAAGAGTTAGCCATCGCTAAATGCGAACATGATGTGATCAAGCTACAATTGGAAAGTTATTCTAACTCCTGATATGTGCTTGATCATATCATTGACGTTCAAAAGCTAAAAGAGATGTTAAATGGATTGGGTATATGTCGTGTCCACCCCCAATGAAACACAACTATACCAAATTTCTTGATGAAGAGGAAATGCCACGCTTTGAACCCTCCGTACCTCTTAATCCTAAAGAATTTGCAGCATGACTAGGGTTCAAGCTAGAAAATTCCTCGGTTGAATCAAGAAAGTCCAAGAACTCATTAACATTTGTTAATCAGAACCCCTCTACAGCAGAGCTGGATGATTCATCAGATGATGAATCAGAGAAAATTGATCAGGATCAATCTCTTGATGAAGAAAAGGGAATAAAAATGTCTGCTACTCCCAGCGTAAAAATTGTCAAAAATCAAGAGAATGATCCTAAGAAATCTGTCAAGACAAAAGTGTCCACAGATGAAAATGATAATGTGTTGTATACTTTGGTTGAAGATAAGAAAATCTATTCTAACAAAGACTTTCCAATAAAAAATATAAATCCAACCTATATTGATCAAGTTTTTGAGAAGACAACAACCAAATTTTTGGAGAAGAAAAACCCAATCAAGTCACAACCATATCAAGTTCGAAAGAAAAACACCAAGAAAAGCGAGTTGAAAAGCCTAAAGTACCACAACCAAAGGTTGAAACAAAAGGCACTCGCTACAAAAAGAAGTTTAAGAATGTTAAATTTGTGAGTTCTAATGGTACTGATAAAGTCGAGACTTTTGAAGGCATGTCTAATATAGATTTTGTAAACAAGGTCAAGATTTTAAAGAGTAACAGTGAAAACAATTACACTCAACATACAAATGGGTGTGAAAATGAACCAAGTACCTCAAGACCCACAAGTTCAACATCAAGTCACAGAACAGGATATCCTAAGTTTTAGAGAACTTGTTTTAAATGTGGAGAATTAGGCCAGATAATCAAAATTGTTCAAACCCAACAAAACCAAGATTTATTGAGATAGCACCTCCTGAACCGACTTCCCAACGTCGATCTGTTTCTCCAAAACAAGACAAACGTATTGTTAAAGAACAAGAAGAAAAATAGAGACATAAACAAGTAAAAATAATTGAAAAAGTATTGAAGCCGGATCCTTCAGAAAGGAAACCAAGTTCTTCAAATTTAATAAAACCAGAAAGTGTTCAAATTGTAAATAATAGTCATTCTAGTAAATTTCAAAAATCTTGGAAACCTAAGACCGGTGATGGTTCGAGAGGAGGCTCAAAATTTCCAAATCATCAAGTTATAGAAATCACATTTCTTGATGATAAGGGTCGACCCAAGACCACTAAGGCTTGGGTCCCATCTCAAACTGATCGGGCTTTTGATATGTACAGGGTGTTCCAGGAGGAACTGTGAATAGTTATTGGATTGTTGACAGTGGAGCATCAAGGCACATGACAGGCGACTTAAGGCTCCTTTATGATGTGAAAAGCATTCGAGGAGGCTATGTTGCTTTTGCTAGAGACAAAGGCAGATACATCACTGGAGAAGGAATGGTATCCAATGGTGTTATGAGTTTTGACAAGATCAGTTATGTTCGACAAATTGATCACAATCTTCTTAGCGTTTCTCAAATCTATGACAAGAAGTTCATGGTTCATTTTGATGATGCCGAATGTTATGTGCTGAAACCTGGTTTTAAGATTCCCAAAGAATGGATACTCCTGTCGGCTCTAAGAATTAACCACTTGTATATTCTTGACATGAGCCAAGCTAGTACCATGTCTACACAAGTCACATGTTTTGTCTCAAAAGCCACCGAAAAGGAATCATTCTCTTGGCACAGACAAATGGGACACATTCACTTAAGAAAAATTAACTATTTGGTGAAAAACAATCTTGTGAATGGTGTGCAAGTGAAGAATTTTCATCTACAAGACGTTTGTGTATCATGCCAAAAGGGAAAGCAAGCAAGAAAATCTCATCCTGTGAAGAAGATTAACACGATGAATATGCCTTTGGAACATCTTCATATGGACCTCTTTGGACCTATGAAACATAAGACTACCTTTGGTGATTCATATTATTTAGTAGTTACTGACGACTACTCAAGGTTTTAATGGGTAAACATGTTGGCACACAAGAGTGAAGTTCCTGAAATCCTCAAGAATCTCCTAACTCTGCTTGAAAATTTATACAATTTGAAGATAATGAGAATCAGAAGCGACAATGGTACCGAATTCAAGAATCAAGTTATGGATGAGTTATGTTCTTCTTATTCTGCATGAGTACAATTATCGATACACTCCACAACAAAATGGTGTCGCTGAGAGGAAAATAGAACTCTAATTGAAACAGCAAGAACTATGACATTAGAATCAGAACTTCCTGTTCAATTTTGGGGAGAAGCTGTTGCTACTGCATGTTATACGATGAATAGAGTTCTTACAGTGAAGAGGCACGGGAAAACATGTTTCTAGTTGTTACATAAAAGGAAACCGAATGTTTCTTTCTTAGAACCTTTTGGAGCTCCATGCACTATAGATCCACATGGTAAATTTGGTCCGAAAGCTATCGAAGGTTTCTTTTTTGGATATGCTACTCCTAATTTCAGAATGTGGAATTTGTTAACAAAGAAGATTGAAGAATGGGGTAAAGTCAAGGTTCAAAGATACACTGAATCAGTAAGAGCTTCGGGTGCTCCTTGGATGTTTGACTACGAAGGGTTGTTTAACTCCTTTAATCTGCCAACTTTTGATGATGCTTCTGCAGCAGCTCAAATGTTGCTCGAAAGTGATACTACAATTGACTCATCATTAGTTCGACCAATTATTGTTAACCCTCAAGTGTCTACTTCGGTTAAAAATCTTGTTCAGAATGAGGAATTCGAAGATGCTGCTGATTACAATATTTCGTCAGAAGATGATGAGTTCCATGATGCAAATGAAGCTACTTCTACTCCAGTTCCTAGAATATCAGATGTCACGTCAAATATTCAGATCTAGGGACTACTGAAGGTCATGCATCTACATCTTCATCAAATCCAGCAAACGATTTAGTTGTTGATCTGAATATCAACAATTTGGGTATAAATTCTCGAGTTCCTGATGTTCCTGAAACTTGAATCCATAATACCCATTCTCAGCAGAATATTATAGGAGATGTCCAAAGTGGTGTGTAGACTCGTAATCAGCTCAGGAATAATTAAAATGCTGGTTTGTATTCAGTTATTAGGGAATCTGGGGAACAGAATGATTGGTCTTTTGCCTGCTATGTCTGCCAAGTTGAACCGAAATCTTGGAAGGAGGCTATGAAAGAAGACTCAAGGGTTGAAGCAATGTAGGAAGAACTTCAGCAGTTTCAGAAGTTAGGCATGTGGAAATTGGTTGACAGGCCTGACAATTATAAGAAGATTGGTACAAGATGGGTTTACAAATGTAAGAAGGATGACCGAGGTGTTGTTGTGAGAAACAAAGCAAGATTGGTCGTCCAGGGCTTTAATCAGGTAGAAGGCACTGATTACAATGAAGTTTATGCACCGGTAGCTCGTCTTGAGGCCATAAGAATTTTCTTGGCTTATGCATCCTAAAAGAAGTTTACCGTTTATCAAATGGATGTTAAGAGTGCATTTCTTCATGGTGTAGTTGAAGAAGAGGTATATGTTGAGCAACCGCCTGGTTTTGAAGATCCAATCCATCCTGACAAGGTTTAGCTTCTCAACAAGGCGTTATATGGTCTTCATCAAGCTCCACGGGCTTGGTATGAAACGTTGTCTTCCTATCTTCTAAAGAATGGTTTTTGATATGGATTGATCGACTGTTCTCTCTTCATCAAGGAATAGAATGAGGACTTATTGCTGGTGCAGGTGTATGTTGATGATATTAGTTTTTGGTCGATCATTGAGAAAATGTGCAAAGAATTTGAGCAGGTCATGCAGGAGAAGTTCGAAATGAGCGCTATGGGAGAAATGACTTTCTTTTTAGGTTTGCAGGTTCATCAATCTAAAGACGGGATTTTCATCCATCAAACCAAGTACGTCGGGGATATTCTCAAACGATTTCAGATGGAAGACTCAAAGCCCTTAGGAACTCCATTAGCTCAGAATCATGGGATTACTCCTGACGGAATGGGTGAACATGTGGAACCATCTCTTTATCGTGCTATGATCGGATCTCTCATGTATCTTACTGCTTCAAGACCTGATATAATGTACCCAACATGTCTTCTAGCTTGCTACCAGTCCAGTCCGAAGGTTTCTCATTTGATGGCTGTGAAAAGAATCTTTCGTCATTTGAAGGGTCGCCCGGACACTAGTCTATGGTACCCTAAGGATGATAACTTTAATTTGATAGCATTCAGTGATTCTGATCATGGTGGCTGCAAGATCAATGTAAAAATAAAATTAGCAAGATGTCAGTTCTTGGGATATCGTCTAGTCACGTGGCAGTGCAAAAAGCAGACTTGTGTAGCTACGTCAACCTATGAGGCTGAGTATATTTCGGCTTCTAGTTGCTACTCTCAGGTTCTATGGATTCAACAACAAATGCGTGACTACAGTTTTGAATTTCAAACTACTCCTATTTTTGTTGATAACAAAGCTACTTTACAGATCACTCATAATCCTGTACAGCACTCAAAAACCAAACACATTGAGATTAAGTCTCATTTCATACGAGATTGTTATGAAAAGAAACTTATCAATGTTGTTATAATCCACACCAATCACCAATGTGCCGACCTGTTTACAAAATGATAAATCTCGCTTTGATTATCTAATTTTGATCAATGGCATCACGGTGAAACCCGAGCAATTCATCCTTGGCTAATCATTTTTCGTAAATATTTTCCTCAAAATCTAAAATTCCAAAAAGATTTTCTATTTTCACTTAAGTTTTATATTTCAGGGAGAGAATATTTCAAGAAACTACAAAAACATGAGAAAATACAAAAATATGTCTTTTATTTAGTTTAAGGGGCGAAAAATTTCAAAAAATATAAAAAACAATAGAAAAACCAAAAATCAAAAATGAGTTTCTTGAATAGATAAGTGAAGATGATGAAATACACCAGTGATTTGTCATAAACAGTCAAAAACACAAAATGAAAATTGATAAGTAGCTTTACTAATAATGTATCGATAGACTCACAATCAGATTAAATGTACAGGTTGATATACACTTAACAGACTGTAAGCCAGGTGGGAACCATTCATTGGCATATGGTCTTGGTACTGAAATTTCATTTGATAGTATGCCGAAGATCTGAGATATGCGGTCTTTATGCTGACTTATCATCTGGGTATCATGGTTGAATCTTTTGCTGAAAAATACCGGTGACGCAAGTCTAGAATTTCTATGATACCATACATACGTGTAAATACTGCATACGACCTTTAATAAGTGATAAACATTTCACATCCAGCCAAAATAAGTGATAAAATATCACAGCTTTATGCGGGAGCTAAGTTCTTCTCTTTGTCGGTAGGATGGTACTAACCTGTTCACGAACTTATCCCTTTGCCCTGCTTGCATCTGAAAATCAAGTTCCTCATCAATAAGTGATTTAATCACATAGGGCTTGTTTTCAGTCAAAATAAGTGAGTATCTCACATCATATACGTCAAAACAGATGATAAGCAATATACTCACCGGTAAGATTTTCTCTCATGCATATCTTGATACGGGAATGTGTCGTGAAGTGGTTGAACACCGGTTAGTAAGTATAATTCATACCTTAATCATATCTCCTTATCATGGTTACATCTGATAAGTTGAGCTTACGTGAACAACAATACCAATAATCATAGTTGAATGCTTATTTATTTATTAGTTTGATGTTTTAAGCAAGAGTCGTTTTTTACAATATTAAAAGCTGGTATAATTCTTCTTCCTTGAACTCTGAAATAGATTATCTCGTTGTTACTGATTATTTTAGTTTAGTTTACTTTGTTGTTTAATAAAGTTCTTTTTGAATTAGCCAAAATTGAAGCTCAAAAGTTTTCTTCCAAGATACGCCCTAAAAACCATTCGCCTTGATATCATAACTTCATAAAAGTACGTTCTTACAACAGGAAACTCATCTCAAAAGAACAAAATCTGTTTAATAAGCACTTTTTCCTAACTTAACTTGTGATTAGTGTGGATCTGTGCAAAGTTCTAAACAGGTCAGCGAAAAACCTAAAGACGTCGAAGAACTGAAAGTCCAGTTTTGAAAAACCTAGGCTCGTACAAATCATATCATTCGTACGAGACATTGTGCTTCGTACGAATGACCTTTGGGTCTTATATGTTTTGAAGCTCTTCGTACGAACTAAGGTTGTTTCGCACGAGTATCTTGATGGGGTATAAAAGTCGATGAAGTTCTTTGGTAGAACTTCACTTGCACTTTGCTCACGTCATCTTTACACCTATCCTTAAGTTGTTTTTGATTTCTTTAAGGTATACTTGACTTTGATGGCATGGTTTGAAGTTGAACAACTTAAACATTATCTGATCATGTGACTTTGACTGACTTGAACAACAAAATTTAAGCAAAGAATGATTTTAACCGAAAAACAAGTAACTTCTCTTGAAGATTGTTTGTATGAACTAGATTCGTACGAATGAAACATCATTCACACGAATAACACTTCGTTCGTACGAGTCTGCTATTCGTACGAATGAAACATTTGTTTGACTTAATCAAGAGTTCGTGAAAATGAGTTGTTCTTCGTAAGAATAAATTTTATTCGTATGAGTCAGTAATTCTTTGTTCAGGGAATATATACATACAAAAGGTTTGGAATAAAACTTTTTTTGTGTATATTCCCTAATAAATTTGTGTTCTTATCCTAGTTGTTATATGTGTACAGAATGGAACAAAAGGAACATAAAAGAAAACTCGCAACAAAGAGAACTAACAAGTTAGAAGTGGAAATTATGTCTGAACCGAGACATAACATGGTGGCCTACTTGGATCCGGAAGACAAATTTGCTGAGCACAACGATATAATGAAGTTTTTGCGCAACTCAAGGATACATTATGCTATCATGCACAAGACTACAATATACAAGACGTTGATCAAGGAATTTTGGGATTCAGCTAAAGTTATTGAAGTGAATGGGCAGGAACTTATCTACGGGAAAGTAAATAACTTGAACGTAGATGTCTCTGTTGAAATCATTAACTCAGTATTATAGCTTGGTGATGATCCTGAAGCTCCATTCTCAGTACCGTTGAAGTGTCAACATGGATGTTTGCTTAGAATGAAATGTGTTGGAGATTTCCTCGTGGGACAACTAAACAAAGCATGGTTGCCACTCTGATACAAGTTCCTTCTACATGTTTTAATTCAGTTTTGAGAAACAGACGAAGTGGTTATGACATGGCAAATAACGACTTGGTTGGTATAATGATAGCTTTGACATTGAACAAACCATTTAGTGTTTCAAATATATTTTTGCAAACATGAAGGAAAACCTGAGAAGAACCGGATATGGTGGAAACAAGTTTTGTATGCATCCTCGTTTTCTCCAAATGATCTTGAATGTGCAACATCCGAATCTTCCAAAGAACAAAAATGATGTTTTAAAAGTTGAAATTATGATGGAACATTCGTTGAAGATCTTTAGGGGTGTGGCAGTAAAACGATACAAGGAAAGCACACCTCCTCGTAAGTTGACCAGTTTTCTGGCAAATGACCAATATATTGCACTAGAAAACGACAAATGGTGCCATGATGACACTGATTCAGATAATGAAGAACCAACCTTGAAAGAGATGATCGAAGATAAGTTTGGTCATAAAAAGGGAAAGGGTAATGATGATGATGGTGATAATGTTGGTAATGATGGTGCAAGAGAACTAGTTGCAGAAGTCCAGCCTACCTTTACAACGGAGGAGACTGAACCTGCAATGACGGAACCCTCTACAACTTCTGAACCACAACCTTCAAATACCACAACAGCTGAAACACCTTCGGCTGAAGATACTCCAGTTCGATCACAACCTACTACTTCTTCAGCTCAACAATCCCAGTCTACATCTCATCAACAAAATGAAAAACAAAGCAATCGTCTGTTATCTGAAATGGAAAAGAATGAGAAAGTTGAGTTTCTGTTCTCTCAGTTGCAAGCTGCGGCAATCTAGATTAACAAGCATTCAAAGTTTATATCTTCAAATCGGAACACAGTTGTCAAACAACAATTGGAGATAAATTATATGAAAGAGACTGTTAGAAAACAGGATTCTGAAATTGCGCAGTTAAGAAAAGAAAATGAGTGACTTAAGGCTGCAGATGCTGAAAGAGCAACTCAGCTTCAATAGATGAGAGCAGCTGATAACTCTCGAGGGATTGAGATAAATATATTAAAAGAACGTAGTGCAGCTGTACAACGATCTGCGGACACATTAACTGCTAAGCATAAAGACTTGAGAGAATGGTATCATTCTTGCAATGCTACACTGGTTGAAGGCTTTAATGGTATTAAAGATGTGTTTGAGATGACTAGAAAGAGGGTGAACATTCTATGGAATGATAGATGCAAAGCGCAGGAGATCAAGCGAAAACATGATAAGGTTTGTGAAGACACTTGCAATCCTGATGCTTCGACCTCATCCTCGCAATCAAAGGGATCTGCTTCAACTCCAGTGGTAAAGTCTAATGCACAGAAGATCGTGACTGATCCAGTTACCTCCAGTGCTACTCAAGAGGAAACAGGAAAGGTTTGATGCTTCTAGAAAGTTTTGAAGATCTGATGCTCTATCAACGATGAATAGCAGATCTTCAAGGGGAGTTTGTTGATACTCCAGGCCATTCAATATGAAGACTAAAGACCGAAGACCAAGCAACAGCCAAGGGAGAGTTTGTTGATACACTTTTGTGTCTGTCGCTTGTTCTTAGTTACGTCTGTAATTGTACGATCTTTGTTTACTATGTCTGTATAGTTTGGTCGTGTCGACCAAATCATGATATCCTCCTATCCTGGTTTAGTACGACGTTTAGTTTTGTCTTTGTAAAACGGTTGCATGTGTGCATGCTGTTAAGTATTGTGTACATCATGTCTATGACACGATCTCCAAAGAAGAATTTTGTGCGAGTGGGAATACTTCATACGAGCCACCTACCATTCGTACGAATGAGTTCATCTAAACAAGCCTCATGCTTGTTTCGTACGAGCTAGTTGATGCTCGTACGAACAGCTTGTTCATACGAGTATCTTTGGAGTATGTTCTTCGTGTCTTTTGGTGTTTCGTATGACCAGCAACATACTTCGTACTGTTGCTAGGTATGGACACTATATAAGTAGACATGCACTTCTCAGTATAGGTTAGACCTTCCAGAGACTAGAGCTATACTAGAGCACAGAGTTTGTTGCATGAGAGTGTATGAACATTGTTTGTATATGTTTATATCAGTTCTCTTCAGTTAATCAAGATATTGAATCTTTGGTTATCCTACGTTCTTACTTTGTTTTGGTTTGTATACTTACGAGGATTCCGCACTCGTATTTGTGTTGAATAAATAAGGAAGTAGGTTAATCTTGATCCTCAAAGTGGACCTACACTTTCATCAAATCGTCAAGTACAACATAATAACAAGGCAAGTTTAACGAAACATAATAAAAAACTTAGCATTCTAAGTGTGTTTTTATGCAAATCCTACTAAGTTTCGTCACATCAACATCCTCAACCTGCAACATGTTAAAACGTATAGTTCAATAACAAAGTATTGGCGAGTACACAAGTTTGAATCATAGCATAAGTAATAAAACATTTAAACAAATCCACATGCTAAGCTAGTATACGAGATTAATGTAAATAAGGCATGTGAACTACAAGTCAATCCTCAAGTGTCACCGCATAATAGATTTAACTTAACATGACCACAGGAATACGGGCGGTTCGTTACTCCTATAGCGCTATAAATGTTAAGGGGAGGCTCGTGCGAAGTTAATGACAATTATTATCACATAAGAATGTTCCAAGTAAACAAATCAGGTATCACATAACTATAGCATGTATGATGGACTGTTTATGTGATTGCATAAAATATAAGTGTGATTTAGTGTGTTTTTTATAGATTAACATATTGCACCCAAAAGTGTAAAGGGTAAAATGGTGTCGAGTGTACTCACGGTTTTGCAAAGTTAATTCCGTGAAAGTGTTTGGGTTGATTAGGGGGATAACCATCCTTAACCACTTTCGTAAGATTCACCAATACACAAATTGACACAAGGAAAATCCGGATGGTCATGAATGAAATAAAAATAAAGTACTTCACTAAACTACATTTCGACCGAATAAGCAAACTACGTGCGTACATCCCGAACATGGCAATGTTTGGGGATGTGTCGTAGCCTTGTTACTCAATTGAAGGTGAAACATAGCTTAGTGGATAGAAATCATCAAGTGAGGTGGTGGATTGAAAGTTGGATAGCCAATGCCTCCATGTAATCACACCTTTACCAAAAACACAAGCTTGTAAGCTTGGATTGTCACACCCCGACCCGCAGCGGAATAAGAGTCGGGGCATAATTGGGTTATCACCAAAGCTTATGACATTTACTAATATGTTTCATATTTAATAAAGTCAAAGTTACATTTCCAAATATCCAAACATGTTCATACAATACAAAGAAAATAAACCAAACATAACAATCCCAACTCTAAATCATTTTATTCTTCTAGTCCAATCCTATGTGTTCCTAGCTGCTGCTGGTTCACCTGTATCATGTGTAAAAATGGGGTTTTTGGGTCAACATAAGTTGGCGAGTGAACCTTATTAGATAAACATTTATTAATGAATTACTTGTTAGTTTATCAATGAAAAATTGTGCATAATCATAAATGAGCAAATGTAAATAATCAAGCAGTGGCAAATAGCAATCACAACTATAACATACAATAACATATGACAGCATACATGAACATACCAACATCATACGATAAATAACATAAATGAAACTGTGCGATCAAGGCTCAATCAAACGGAGCCGATCGTATTGCATGTACTGAAAATGAAAAATGTCTGTGCGATCAAGACTCAATCAAACGGAATCGATCGTATGTGGGCACGCCAGGTTCAACCTCATAATAAAATGGGGAACATGCTCAACACTCATAATGTAATGGGGAGCGGCGGCCTATGAAATTGCATGTACTGAAAATAATAAATTTCATCCAACAATAACTGCACAACAATTGAAACTAACTGAATACACATGTTCATGATATGATATATGCACAATGGTTTAATTATAATATATATAACAAGACACATGATACACCCCAAAACGTGATTAAAACGGGGAATTTGTAAAGATTCACTCACATTGGGTGCGCTTGAATGGAGATGATGAGATGCGCACGAATCGGAAGAATTGAACAACGAGATTTTCTAACCTAAATAATAACGGAAAAATATAGTAAATGAGTGGATTTTATTAAGGATTTTAATGAAGTTTTTAGATATATTTTTGTGAGTTTAAGGCTATTTTCTATTTTTAAAAATGTTATTTTTAAGTATTTTTAATTGATTTTTAAATTAAATTAAATAAATAAAAATATAAAAAAATTTGTTTATTTTGCGTTGACCGTTGACCGTTGACCTGTTGACTTGTTGACCGGTTCGGTCGGCGAAATTGTTTGCGCCGGGTGAGGCTCGAACCCGAGACCTCCCGTACGCGTGCACGCAACTCTACCAACTGAGCTACGTGTCTAACCCGAAATAATCTTGTTTTTAATTATATTTATATACTAATTCGGTTTAACCAAAATTCTTTTAATTTCAAAAACATTTTAATTCAACGAACCGGTGCCAGTGACGGGTTTCAAACGCGCGACATGTGACTTAGTGTTGCACACAGTCCACCGCTGGACTGTGTGTCTAACCTGGTTAATATCTCGGTTTTTATTATACTTAACAACTAACGGAGTTTACCCGGTTTAGTTTTTAAACAAAAAGGCATGTTATTACATAAGGAGTGCGTGTATCAGGGATCGAACTCGGGACATGCGTATATGTTTTGCACACAGTCCACCGCTGGACTGTGTGTCTAACCCGTTCATATTACTGATTTTAATTAAACTTATACCCTAACTAACTTCGTCTTCTTCATTCAAATTTCCGTCGACTGAATCACTGATCCGTTTCTTGTTTTTACGATTATCAAACATTCTTAAGGTTAAAATGAAATGACAGAAACGGTGTTGGAAGTAACATACCGTAGGAATGATATATCACAGAATTTCCGGCAATTGCGTCGGCTCTGTTTTTATGCTCTTCAACTGAACAAGACAATTAACTGTTTTTATTAGCTAATCGTGAAATTGAAGTGATCAGCAAATGTTAACAGAGCGTTTGAATGCCCTTACCGATTCTCAGATGAATATAGAGATTTCAGAATTTTTCCGGCGAACTGAAATTAGCTGAATACAGTGCCTGAATTCGATTTCAATTGAAAGGTTTAAGTTAGAAATAGCCTAACAATTGTTGAACTACAATGTTTATTGAAAGATTTACCGTTTGAGGGTGAATACGGTTTTTCGGCGAATTTTGCAGAAAATTCCGGCGAGTTGATTAAGCGTTCTGACGAACTGAAAGTGTGACGAAAGTGAAATGAAATGCTGGTATGATGTTTCTGAGTCGCGAGAGTGGTCTTGAGTTGAAGTAATTGGGACTTGATTAATTTCGGTTATAAAAACCGATAATAAAGAAAATTGATGTTCAATCACTTCTGAATTGATTAAAATCATCGGTTCATCGGTTATAAAACGTGAATGAGCGATTAATCAAACGATTAGACGATTGAATTGCCGATTTCAGTATCTCAGTTGGCGCAACCGGTTTAACCGAGTTTGTGTATAAATGTTATTTGTTTCCTAGAGATAACAGAAAACAACGAGTGGCGGAGTGGTGATGTGAGTGTGTGTTAAGTCGTTGGAGTTGTTCTGGCTGACCCGGGTTCGAGTCCCGGCAGCAACATATTCTTTTTATTTATTTTGTTTTAACTTTTTATCAAATATAATTTTTATAGTTTAGCTTATTTATTAATTATGTATCATTTTAAATCAAAATAATCATAAATATTCAACGTGACTTTTATAACTTGATATTCGATTACAAAACGGAGCGGGTTTTGAAAACCCGTTTTTGACAAATGTTACAGTATCCCCTACTTTTAGGAATTTCTTCCGAAATTTAAGTAGTTGAACTAGTAGGAAAAAGATGCGGGTATTTTTCACGCATTGAGTCTTCACGTTCCCAAGTAAACTCAGGTCCCCGTTTCGACTCCCAGCGTACCCTAACAATTGGAATGCGACTTCGTCGCAGACGTTTTTCCCCGAAGTCCATGATCTCTACAGGTCTTTCAATAAAATGCATAGATTCATCAATCTGAATATCTTCCAGAGGAATGTGGAGGTTTTCATCAGCGAGGCACTTCTTCAAGTTCGACACGTGGAATGTGGGATGAATCCTGTTGAGTTCTTCTGGTAGATCAAGCTTGGATGCTACAGGACCTACTCTTTCGAGTATCTTGAAAGGTCCTACGTAACGTGGTGCTAGCTTGCCCTTTTGACCAAAACGAACTACTCCCTTCCACGGTGATACTTTTAAAAGTACATGATCACCAATGTTAAACTCTAAGGGCTTCCGTCGTTTATCTGCATAACTCTTTTGACGACTTTGAGCCGCTAGAAGATTGTTTCGAATTTGATGGATCTTGTCTGTGGTTTCTTGGATCAATTCTGGACCAGTAATTTGAGCTTCCCCAATTTCATGCCAACATACAGGAGATCGGCACTTACGACCATATAAGGCTTCAAAAGGTGCCATGCTGATGCTTGAATGATAGCTGTTGTTGTACGAAAATTCAACTAATGGTAGGTGGGCGTCCCAATTTCCCTTGAAGTCTATGACACATGCTCGAAGCATATCTTCAAGAGTTTGAATGGTGCGCTCAGACTGTCCATCAGTTTGAGGATGATAGGCGGTACTGAGATCTAATCGCGTGCCCATAGCGGATTGTACTGCTTGCCATGTTCGTGAAGTGAAACGACCATCACGATCAGAAATAATGCTTAACGGTACCCCATGTCGGCTTACGATTTCGTTGATATAAATACGGGCAAGCTTTTCGTTCTTGAAATCTTCACGGATAGGAATAAAGTGAGCTGATTTTGTAAGTCGGTCTATAATTACCCATATAGTGTCATACCCACCAGAAGTGCGAGGTAACCCGGTAATGAAATCCATGGTTATATTTTCCCACTTCCATACAGGTATTTCCGGTTGGACCAGAAGTCCTGAGGGTCTTTGGTGCTCAGCCTTCACCTTGGATCATGTAAGGCACTTGGAAACAAAAACGGCAATATCCTTCTTCATTCCAGGCCACCAATAGGTATATCGTAGGTCTTGATACATCTTATCGGCTCCTGGGTGTATAGAATATCGCGTTTTATGAGCTTCATTCATAAGAATTTCACGAAGATTGTTGTGGTTAGGAATCCAGATACGATCTAGGTAGTATAGAATACCGTCAGATTTAGTTTCAATTTTTAGCTTAGCTCCATAGGACATCTCCTTTCGTACATCTTCTTCCGTTATTGAAACGTGTTGGGCTTCTCGAATTTGATCTTTAATGTCAGTTATAATTTGCGAACATAGAAGACGAATGGAGTTCGCATAACCCTTTCGACTAAGTGCATCAGCCACCACATTAGCTTTACCAGGGTGGTATCTAATTTCACAGTCGTAGTCATTTAGAAGTTCGACCCATCTTCGTTGCCTCATGTTTAACTCCTTTTGATTGAAGGTATGTTGAAGACTCTTGTGGTCAGTGTATATTTCACACTTAGTACCATAGAGATAATGTCTCCATATCTTAAGAGCGAACACAACGGCTCCAAGTTCTAGGTCATGAGTGGTGTAGTTCTTTTGATGTGTCTTGAGTTGTCTCGAAGCATAAGCTATGACTTTTCCTCTTTGCATTAGAACGCAGCCTAATCCTTGCCCTGACGCGTCGCAATAGACTACAAAATCATCACAACCTTCAGGAAGAGTGAGGATTGGTGCATCACAAAGTTTTTGTTTAAGAGTTTGAAAGGCTTCTTCTTGCTTGGGTCCCCATATGAAAGGTTTTCCCTTATGAGTTAAAGCCGTGAGTGGTACATCAATGCGAGAGAAGTTTGAAATGAACCGACGATAATAGCCAGCTAGACCAAGGAAAGATCTTACTTCAGTTGGTGTACGTGGAGCTTGCCATTCTTGAACCGCTTTGATCTTTGAAGGGTCGACATGTATTCCCTTGTTATTGACTACATGCCCGAGGAATTGCACCTCTTTTAACCAGAATTCACATTTGGAGAATTTGGCATAAAGCTTTTCCTTTTCTAGAAGTGCAAGGATGAGTCGAAGATGACGCTCATGATCAGATTTAGATTTTGAATAAATAAGAATATCGTCGATGAAGACTATAACAAATCGATCAAGATAAGGTTTGCAGACTCTGTTCATTAGGTCCATGAAGACAGCTGGTGCGTTGGTTAAACCAAATGGCATAACCATGAATTCATAGTGGCCATAACGAGTTCGAAAAGTAGTCTAGGGACGTCTTCTTCATGCACTCTAAGTTGATGATAGCCAGATCGAAGGTCGATTTTTGAAAAGCAGCTGGCACCTTCTAGTTGGTCAAGAAGATCATCAATGCGAGGTAAAGGATAGCGATTCTTGATTGTTAACTTGTTGAGCTCTCTGTAGTCGATGCACATACGAAACGATCCATCTTTCTTCTTTACAAAAAGGACAGGTGCACCCCAAGGCGACGAGCTAGGACGTATAAATCCCTTGTCTGTCAACTCTTGTAATTGACTGGCTAGCTCTTGCATTTTAGAGGGGGCTAACCTATAAGGAGACTTTGCAACTGGTGTAGCACCAGGTATAAGATCAATACGGAATTCGACGTCTCTAACTGGAGGAAGTCCTGAAATGTCGTCAGGAAAAACTTGCGGGAAGTCTTTTACTACAGGAATGTCTTCAAGTTTCTTCTCCATGGTTCCCTTTTTGATGATATGAGCTAAAAACGCGACATAATTCTTGCGAAGATATTTTTGAGCTTGAAGACAAGACATTAAGCTGAGCCCTTTCGATGAGGTTTCTCCAATGATTCGAAGAGTCTGACCGTTTGAAAGAGGAATACGAATAAATTTTTCACGACATACAGCTTCTGCCTGATGTTGACTGAGCCAATCCATACCGATTATGATATCAAAACTTCCCAGCTTCATAGGAATAAGGTCGACTGAGAAATCGTGGTCGTTTAAGGTGAGTGTACAGTTGCGTATAATAGAGTTTAATGAAACTGGTTTCCCGTCCGCAACTTCTACCGTTATGGATTCCGTGAGCTTATCCCGATTTTTGCTTAAGATAGGTTCAAATTCTAAAGACACAAAACTTCTATCCGCACCAGTATCAAATAACATAGATGCATATCTACCATTTATAAGGAACGTACCGTTAACCACATTGCCGTCAGCTCTAGCCTGATTCGCGTTAATATTGAAAGCTCTTCCTCTGGCAGGTGGAGGAGCTTGGTTCGCTTGATTCACCGGGTTGGCTTGGGCCTGAGCATGAATAATGTTTACCAACCTTGGACAAGTGTTTCTGAAGTGGCTTGGGTCTCCGCAATTGTAGCAAGCCCGCATAGGTTGGCCCATAGGATAATTGGGTTGGTAGTATGTTTGGGCTAAATGTTGGGTGGGTGGTAATGGTAGGGGTTGTTGGGCTTGACCCATTAACTGTTGGTGGGTTTGGGCTAAAGGTTGGTGGCGGTTCGTTCGTTGAGGTATGCGGCAGGTTTGAACAGTATGACCCGCGCGACCGCAGCCAGTGCAATATTGGCAGGGATGATCAGGGGAATGGTGATATTGGCAACGGTTGCATTTTGGTAGCGGGCCAGTGTAAGGTCTTCTGTATGGTGCGGGTGAAGGAGTGACTTGAGTAATGGGTGCAGCAGGAATAGGGGAGTTGGTTTGAGTAACTGCAAAATTTCTGGTGTTGCGCTTCCTCTTGTTAGCAAACTTAGAGGAAGATATGGGATGGTTTGAAGTTTGACCCTCAATAGGGGCTTTCTTTTTCTCTTCCTTGAACTTCCCGTTGCGAATTCGGTTCTCGGTCAGTTCAGTTGCTAGCTCCATAGCAGCTTTATTGAATTTTCGAGGGAAGTCCTCGAATATAATGCTCGATCAGACGATAGGTTGGGGTGAACAAATTTGGAACCATCTGGTTCAACTCCAAGAACCTCTTGTTATAGGTGGTGTGATCACCCTCCTTTTGCTTTAGAGAATGAAATTCGTCCTCCAGCTTTTTAATTTCACTCCTAGGACAGAAGCGCCTAGTCATGATTTCCCTTAACTACTCCCAAGTTAAGGCCATTGCATCTTCAGTTCCCCTCTTCCCTTTCTCAGTATTCCACCAAGTGAGAGCTACCCCAAATAGTCTCCCGGTAGCGTATCGAACCTTGCGATCCTCAGGACAATCGCAGTTTAGAAAGGTGTTTTCCATCTCCTCGAACCAATGTAGGAGAGCAGTGACACCCTCGGTCCCTTCAAATTTAGGAGGATCACAAGACTTGAAATGTTTGTATGAACACTTGCTGGTAGGAGGGTTGTCGATGTTCTGGTCATGTTGTTGGGGAGGGTTAGTAGGATTTGTAGCGAGGGCTTGTTGTACTTGGACCACAATGTCAGGCAGTATCGTGGCCATTTGTTTCGCGATCTGTGTGGCCAAGCGTTCCTGAGACCTTCCTGATCTTTTACCCCTTCGTTGTTGTCTAGACGACATCTACAGGATCGTACAATGAGAAGATTGTGAGTTTATGGTGTCTTTTTAGGTGTCATGTGTCTTTAAGAAAATGAAAATAACATAAATATCAATAATGCAACTACATCCATAGGATGTCTTGGGTTTGCTCATGTTGGGCCTCAAATGTCTCCCATACCTTCACCTATATAGTCATGTGGGCCCCCATGGCTATTGGCTTGGTAGGATTCACATTAGTATTGGCAATTTAACACTCGCATCACCCGAATACAAACCACAAAATATGTTCATGAGATGTTTGGTCGGAACGTGTCCAGGTGTAGACACAATGACAACTCAAAGTGGGGTTAGCTCACACGACGTTTGGTATAGCATGCTTTGGCCTAATAGGTACTTCGTACTCTCATCGTTAGTCCCTAGGTAGGCAAACTGGTCCTTTATTTTGGATTTATACGAATGCCAGCCTAGACAGGACGTTCCGACTACCAGTACTGGTACCCTTCCAGTTACTACATGCCCGTCATGAGAACTCACTTTGATGAGATTTGAAAACACAAAAATCATTGTAAAAGCAATCATGATGTGGTGTGTGCTTTCATGGATGTGATATGTTATGAGTATATGATTCATGATAGGCATTATATGATAATACATACTTATGAACATGCTTGCATAATATTGAATGTAACATTTAACATAAAACATATAAACATCATGAAATTTGGCATGTAACACATAAAAATCTTATAAGTTTCTAATCAACTATAGTATAGGCTCTAAGGGTCTAATAACCTATCCTATATCCCTATAGTCATGGCTCTGATACCAATCTGTCACACCCCGACCCGCAGCGGAATAAGAGTCGGGGCATAATTGGGTTATCACCAAAGCTCATGACATTTACTAATATGTTTCATATTTAATAAAGTCAAAGTTACATTTTCAAATATCCAAACATGTTCATACAATACAAAGAAAATAAACCAAACATAACAATCCCAACTCTAAATCATTTTATTCTTCTAGTCCAATCCTATGTGTTCCTAGCTACTGCTGGTTCACCTGTATCATGTGTAAAAATGGGGTTTTTGGGTCAACATAAGTTGGCGAGTGAACCTTATTAGATAAACATTTATTAATGAATTACTTGTAAGTTTATCAATGAAAAATTGTGCATAATCATAAATGAGCAAATGTAAATAATCAAGCAGTGGCAAATAGCAATCACAACTATAACATACAATAACATATGACAGCATACATGAACATACCAACATCATACGATAAATAACATAAATGAAAAATGTATGTGCGATCAAGGCTCAATCAAACGGAGCCGATCGTATGTGGGCACGCCAGGTTCAACCTCATAATAAAATGGGGAACATGTTCAACGCTCATAATGTAATGGGGAGCGGTGGCCTATGAAATTGCATGTACTGAAAATAATAAATTTCATCCAACAATAACTACACAACAGTTGAAACAAACTGAATACACATGTTCATGATATGATATATGCACAATGGTTTAATTATAATATATATAACAAGACACATGATACACCCCAAAACATGATTAAAACGGGGAATTCGTAAAGATTCACTCACATTGGGTGCGATTGAATGGAGATGATGAGATGCGCACGAATCGGAAGAATTGAACAACGAGATTTTCTAACCTAAATAATAACGGAAAAATATAGTAAATGAGTGGATTTTATTAAGGATTTTAATGAAGTTTTTAGATATATTTTTGTGAGTTTAAGGCTATTTTCTATCTTTAAAAATGTTATTTTTAAGTATTTTTAATTGATTTTTAAATTAAATTAAATAAATAAAAATATAAAAAAATTTGTTTATTTTGCGTTGACCGTTGACCTGTTGACTTGTTGACCGGTTCGGTCAGTGAAATTGTTTGCGCCGGGTGAGGCTCGAACCCGAGACCTCCCGTACGCGTGCACGCAGCTCTACCAACTGAGCTACGTGTCTAACCCGAAATAATCTTGTTTTTAATTATATTTATATACTAATTCGGTTTAACCAAAATTCTTTTAATTTCAAAAACATTTTAATTCAACGAACCGGTGCCAGTGACGGGTTTCGAACGCGCGACATGTGACTTAGTGTTGCACACAGTCCACCGCTGGACTGTGTGTCTAACCTGGTTAATATCTCGGTTTTTATTATACTTAACAACTAACGGAGTTTACCCGGTTTAGTTTTTAAACAAAAAGGCATGTTATTACATAAGGAGTGCGTGTATCAGAGATCGAACTCGGGACATGCGTATAGGTTTTGCACACAGTCCACCGCTGGACTGTGTGTCTAACCCGTTCATATTACTGATTTTAATTAAACTTATAACCTAACTAACTTCGTCTTCTTCATTCAAATTTCCATCGACTGAATCACTGATCCGTTTCTTGTTTTTACGATTATCAAACATTCTTAAGGTTAAAATGAAATGACAGAAACGGTGTTGGAAGTAACATACCGTAGGAATGATATATCACAGAATTTCCGGCAATTGCGTCGGCTCTGTTTTTATGCTCTTCAACTGAACAAGACAATTAACTGTTTTTATTAGCTAATCGTGAAATTGAAGTGATCAGCAAATGTTAACAGAGGGTTTGAATGCCCTTACCGATTCTCAGATGAATATAGAGATTTCAGAATTTTTCCGGCGAACTGAAATTAGCTGAATACAGTGCCTGAATTCGATTTCAATTGAAAGGTTTAAGTTAGAAATAGCCTAACAATTGTTGAACTACAATGTTTATTGAAAGATTTACCGTTTGAGGGTGAATACGGTTTTTCGGCGAATTTTGCAGAAAATTCCGGCGAGTTGATTAAGCGTTCTGACGAACTGAAAGTGTGACGAAAGTGAAATGAAATGCTGGTATGATGTTTCTGAGTCGCGAGAGTGGTCTTGAGTTGAAGTAATTGGGACTTGATTAATTTCGGTTATAAAAACCGATAATAAAGAAAATTGATGTTCAATCACTTCTGAATTGATTAAAATCATCGGTTCATCGGTTATAAAACGTGAATGAGCGATTAATCAAACGATTAGACGCCTGAATTGCCGATTTCAGTTTCTCAGTTGGCGCAACCGGTTTAACCGAGTTTGTGTATAAATGTTATTTGTTTCCTAGAGATAACAGAAAACAACAAGTGGCGGAGTGGTGATGTGAGTGTGTGTTAAGTCGTTGGAGTTGTTCTGGCTGACCCGGGTTCGAGTCCCGGCAGCAACATATTCTTTTTATTTATTTTGTTTTAACTTTTTATCAAATAAAATTTTTATAGTTTAGCTTATTTATTAATTATGTATCATTTTAAATCAAAATAATCATAAATATTCAACGTGACTTTTATAACTTGATATTCGATTACAAAACGGAGCGGGTTTTGAAAACCCGTTTTTGACAAATGTTACATGGATAGTTTCAACACTTGTGGGTTAAGACCCTTAGTAAAACAACAAGTTTAGAGGCATGTTATACCTCTTAATTTTATCTGAAACAATTCTAGCTAGCTCACTAACCATAAACTAGATTAGAGGCATAAGTAGCATAGAGTTGTTAGGATAAAACGAGTTTAAGAAAAAGTTTATAAGTTTAACTTCCAAAATAGAAAGTTTGGCCATAACAATGGTATTGTTCCACCTTGGTTTTCCATGGAAAACCTATGGTAACATCCTAAGTGGCTTAGCAAACATTGCTGAGGAAGAAAACATGAAGAAAACTTGAAGTTTTTAAAGGTTTGAAAAGATAAAAGTGGGAAGAAAGTTCAAGACACTTTTGGACCTCAAAATGGTGAGGTTTCACCTTAGTTTGCCCAAGAAAACTTGTGAAAACCTTCCTAGAGGTTATCGAAGTGTTTTAGAAGAAGAAACAAGGTTTGAATATCAAAGGAAGTGAGTTGAAATTCAGTGGCAAACTGAAATAACTCTATAGTGAATTCTAGAAGTTTGAGAGGATTTTGGGAAGTATTGGAGGCTTGTAAAAGTAAGAAAAGGTAGGGGAAAGGTGGGCTTTTATAGAGGGAAGATTAGGGTTCGAGTTAGGTTAGCATTTAATGGGTTAGTTGGTTGTTTAACTTGAAACAAGAAGAACATAACTACTTGACAGCTTTCGGCCGCAAGCTGTCTTTCTGTTTTTTTTTGTTCTTTAATATATATAATTAGGTTTATTTGTTTGCTTAAATGTTGTATTTTATATATAATCTAAGTGTGAATTGTTTGGAAGGTTAAAACATGTATAAAGGTGTTATATAAACCCTAAACATAGCTTGCAAATGTTTAACATAAGCGTAACAAGATTCATGGTGCCAAAAGTCTATGCATTTTGTGTTTAATTTGCTAATTGCTTGCTTGATTTGAAATGTTTAAATTTAACGAACACATGATAACAATCCACGAGTTAATTTGAAGCTTTAAATTGTGTAACGAATACATGCTTGAACATAAGTATAATTGCATATGAAGATTGCAAATTTCGTATAATTGATCAATTTGATTACAACAAAGCCTTGGTTTAATAATAATTCGGAAATGAGATATGATTACAAGGTTTGGACTTTCCAAAAATAGAAACAAGAAGCAAACTTACTAAAAACGAAATGTTACAAAAGTGAAGCGTTACAATGTGCTGCTTGGCAGTATGTTCATTAAAATCTTGTGCGTTTTGGAGATTCACAGCTATGTTACACTGTAAAAACAACTGGTTTGAGTTACATTTACCATATTGTTGACTTTGGAAACTATTTGAGCTCTATGAAGACTAAGGTGTTTTAGGTGAATTTGGTTCAAAGATAGAAAATGATTGAAAACCGGATTGATTAGAAGATGAGCTCGCAGAACTATCAGCACTGAAGGCGGTTTGAACTTTCAGACTTTGAGTACCCACAGAACTACCTTTAAAGTAAAGGTTTACATCTTGTTGCATATGAGCACCTTTTGATTTGGCCATCTTCTACATTTCTAGTTCATGACCTTCGAGCTTTTCTATGAACTTTGATAGACTATAACCACTATACTACGCACCATTTTTCAGAATCGTCAAGTACGTAGTCCATTCTCCCTCAGGCAAAGCATCTGCCAACTTATCGACTAACTCCTCATTTGTTTTCAGAATTCCCAATCTCTTCATTTGAACAACTAAGTGACAGAAACACTCGATCAACTGCTTCATAGTTTCGCCTTTCAAAAGGTTGAAAATATCAATATCTTTTCTAAGCAGTGCCTTTTTGCTCCTCCTCATTTGTGAACTTCCCTGGAACTTCAGCCTTAATGCATTCCATAATGATTGTGAGTTATCATCATGTTGCAGCATTGTTAAGATATCTTCTTTGATTGATTGCTGCAATATGCTCATCATTTTCTTCTCATTGACGAATTTTTCTTTTTTAGCCGTTGTGAACTGAGTGAACGTCTTCTCCAATTCATTTTCCCAATTGGTGCGATATATTTTTCTTCTATAGCAAACTAGCAGTTAAAATTGTTCGCTTGCACCTAGTTAACAAACCATTCCCTCTAACTGTCATGATCCTCCAAATTCATCAACTTTGGGGGTTTCACCATTGTCCCCATTTCGTTCTCCAAATTCAGATTATGTGCGGCTGCAGCTGATACATGAACAGTTGACATAGCAAACGGATAAAATTTGTTCTTCATTTTACCAGCCTGAAACAATGTTAAATGATAAAATGATTAAGATTTCGGTTCGAGTGAAGTAAAAATGTCAAAAATTGATTTATCTTCGTGCGAAGGTAAATGATTTTTAAACCTTTAGAATTTGTATCTTCGTGCGAAGATAAAATTATCTTGCGAAGGTAAAGTTATGTTCGTGCGAAGGTAAAGTTATGTTCGTGCGAGGGTGATTTACCTTCGTGCGAAGGTAGACTTCACCTTAGTGCGATGGTAGGTTCAAAACTTGACATTTTTTGCAATTTTCAACATGAATTCATTTGTTTTCAGTTCTAATTTTCTCAAGGGTTTACCTAAACATTTTTTACGTATTATAATTGAAAATCGGCTCATTTTGACCAGGGATTCATTTTAAAAAGTGAAAAGAAGAAGAATGAGTAGAATAAGAAGTCTTCTAGGCTGAATCTTGAACAATTGTCTTCAAATCACGCTCCCTGAGCTCTGATACCACTTGTAGGATCGTTTTGTCCAATAGCAAAGGTCCTAATTTGAGTATCTAGTCTATACGCGCTGAATTCATATGAATTAGTGACAATTAACAAGATTATTTCATCAATTAACTGATTTCATTTAATGTTTAACAGTTACAAATGACCAAGAAATCCGACAGAGCTTCGCTGTCTTAGTCGCAAAAGTTCTCCGCACTAACATCTCACACTAGCTATAAGTAGACATGCTACATTCGTGCGAGGGTTGTTTATCTTCGCACGAAGGTAGACTTCACTTTCGTGCGAAGTTAAGTACAAACAATGTATATCTAACATTTTCGCCCTATTACAAAATACAGACACAACGCTAAGACGTAGGCAATAGACATTATGCACCAACATATGTTCAATTTTATGTGTTGTCCGTTAAATCGACCTAGATCTAAGTATTAAGGTCCAAACTGCTGAAATTGCCTAGAATATGGTCTAATCATGGTCCATATTCATTCAAACTACCTTGGTCATTGCTATAACGCTTCGCATTTGTAACTTTCCGTTTTTAGTAAGTTCGTGTCGTGTTTCTATAATTGGAAAGTCCAAACCTTGTAGTCGTATTTCCATTTCCAAATCATCGTAAATCTAAGGCTTTGATTGTAATAAGATTGATCAATTATGTGAATTTCACAAACTTTATACGCGCTTAAACTATTGAACGTACTTTATTTCGGTACTCGATAAATCAATTCAAAATAACTCGTAAATACTTATTTCACATTGTGAATCTTGGAATTCAAGTCAAGCAAGATTATTAGTGCTTCTAATGTAAATTATTCAAGCTTTCGGTATCATAAAACTTGTTAAAGTTATATTGTAACACTTCTACATAAAAAAGTCTTTTTTTTTGTTTATGTAAGACCCTTAAGCCTTGGTTTTGATCTTCCAAACATGTCACAACTGTATGAATATAATGTACATCAATTAATCAACACTTAAACCTAGTATTATTTCACAAAAAAAAAAAAGAATGACAGCTTACGGAGTGTGATTAGGTTTTGTTTTTCAAGTTTAACAACTACAAAACCCCATTAAATGCTAACTTAACAACATCGTACCCTAAGTGTGGTTGGTATTTACCAAACGAGGAACGAATTCCGACTGGTTGGTAAGGGTCCACTAGAGTATGAATGAAAATTCCCATCAAGATGTGGATTTCACTCCTAACTTGATGGTTTAATTTCGTGCAAAATCCGATACGCGGATTGAGAGTGATCACCAAAGTGCGGGTTTCACCCCTATTTTTGTGAGATCGTCTCGTTTATAGTATGAGTGTCTTCAAGTCTTAAGTGTGTAAGTTGTGTAAGTGTCTTAGGAAAGACACATTGCATGTATATTAAGACAAAAGAAATAGGAAGAAGCAAATAGGAAGAATTAGCATTTTAATCATGAATCAAGAAAGGTCAAGTTAGACACTTAAACTATAGACTAGGTTGAACATGGCAATTCTACCAAATTCCCTAAGTTATGGCTCTAATACCAATCTGTCATACCCCAACCGATGGCGGAAACATCAGAGTGAGATGAAAGAGATTGCTCGAGACATCATAACACTAAATGTGACAATATTTAATTAACAACTCATTTCATTTCTTTCATCAAATCGTCAAGTACAACATAACTCAAATACAATGAAACATAAAATAAACAAGTTCAACAAAACATAATAAATAACTTAGCATTCTAAGTGTGTTTCTATGCCAATCCTACTAAGTTTTGTCACATCAACATCCTCAACCTACAACATGTTAAAACGTATAGTTCAATAAAAAAGTATTGGCGAGTACACAAGTTTGAATCATAGCATAAGTATTAAAAACATTTAAACAAATCCACGTGCTAAGCTAGTATACGAGATTAATGTAAACAAGGCATGTGAACTACAAGTCAATCCTCAAGTGTCACCGCATAATAGATTAAACTTAACATGACCACAAGAATACGGGCGGTGCGTTACTCCTATAGTGCTATACATGTTAAGGGGAGGCTCGTACGAAGTTAATGACAATTAGTATCACATAATAATGTTCCAACTAAACAAATCGGGTATAACATAACTATAGTATGTATGACGGATTGTTTGTGTGATTGCATACAATATAAGTGTGATTTAGTGTGTTTTTTATAGATTAACATATTGCACCCAAAAGTGTAAAGCGTAACCTTTTGCAAAGTTAATTCCGTGAAAGTGTTTGGGTTGATTACGGGGACGAAGACTGAGTTGTCTTACACAAGGAAACGTAGGTGTGTGAGTATTGGAATGACGATGGAGTTCGTTAATTTTGGAATTTAAAGTATGCAAAAGTATGTATAGTCGAAAGTATTTTTCTAGATGTTAAGGCTCGTTTTTGACACTTTAAGCCCCATAGGGTGTTTGTGGTTTTATGGGTCATGCCCAATAGAATGTAACGATTGTTACGTCTTAGATAAAATAACCTAATGTTAGGACAAGTAACCATACATTCATTGTCAAAGGTTCGGTTATATTTATTATTTACATATATAGTTTACATATATTATTAGAAGTTTATAATATAAATCATAGATTTCATAGAAGTCATGCATGGAGGTAGGATGATAACCGTCTTTAACCTCTTTCGTAAGATTCACCAATACACAAATTTCCACAAGGACAATCCGGATGGTCATGAATGAAAAAAAATAAAGTACTTCACTAAACTACATTTCGACTGAATAAGCAAGCTAGGTGCGTGCATCCCGAACATGGCAACGTTTGGGGACGTGTCGTAGCCTTGTTACTCAATTCAAGGTGAAACATAGCTTAGTGGATAGAAATCATCAAGTGAGGTGGTGGATTGATAGTTGGATAGCCAAGGCCTCCATGTAATCACACCTTTACCATAAACACAAGCTTGTAAGCTTGGATGGTTTCAACACTTGTGGGTTAAGACCCTTAGTAAAATAACAAGTTTAGAGGCATCTTATACCTCTTGATTTTGACTGAAACAATTCTAGCTAGCTCACTAACCATAAACTTGTTTAGAGGCACAAGTAGCATAGAGTTGTGAGGATAAAACAAGTTTAAGAAAAAGTTTATAAGTTTAACATCCAAAACAGAAAGTTTGGACACCTTGGTTTTCCATGGAAAACCTATGGTAACATCCCAAGATGCTTAGCAAACATTGTTGAGGAAGAAAACATGAAGAAAACTTGAAGTTTTTAAAGGTTTGAAAAGATAAAAGTGGGTAGAAAGTTCAAGACACTTTTGGACCTCAAAATGGTGAGGTTTCACCTTAGTTTGCCCAAGCAAACTTGTGAAAACCTTCGTAGAGATTATCCAAGTGTTTTAGAAGAAGAATCAAGGTTTGAATATCAAGGAAGTGAGTTGAAACTCACTTGCAAACTGAAATAACTCAGAAGTGAATTCTAGAATTTTGAGAGGATTTTGGGAAGTATTGGAGGCTTGTAAAATTAAGAAAAGGTTGGGTAAAGGTGGGCTTTTATAGAGGGAAGATTAGGGTTCGAGTTAGGTTAATATTTAATGGGTTAGTTGGTTGTTTAACTTGAAACAAGAAGAACATAACTACTTGACAGCCGCAAGCTGTCTTTCTTTTTTTTGTTCTATAATATATATAATTAGGTTTATTTGTTTGCTTAAATGTTGTATTTTATATATAATCTAATTATGAAGTGTTTGTGTTGATACAGTTTTTTGTCTATCACTTGTTCTTAATTACAGTTGTAATTGTACGGTCTTTGCTCAAGTGTCTGTATTGGTTTGGTCGTGTCGAATAGATCGAGATATCCTTCAATCTTGATCTAGTATGACATCTTAGCTTGTCTGTGTTAATCAGTTGCATGTGTGTATACTGATAAGTCTTGAAAACGTCAAGTCTACACAAGTTCTCCAAGAATGAGAATTCTGTGCGAGTGAAGCATTTCGTACGAAACACAGGGTTTCGTACGAAACAAACATTTCATATGAAACGCTGACTCGTACCAAATTCTGGAGATGTGTTTCTTGTGAAATATTGTGTTCAGTATGTCTAGATTAGTGTTTCATACGAAATCTAGACTGACACTATATAAGCAGACATGCACCTCTCAGTCAAGGTTACTGACCAGACTGAAAGAACGAGCTAGATAACTGATCTTTTGGTGAGATCTCTAAGTTAGCATTTCTGGTGTAGACGAAGACACAAGAACACAACAAGTTTGTTTGAGTCATACGAGCATTGTGTGTATATGTTTGTATTTGTTCTCAATCATTAATCAAGATATTGAATCTTTGGTTACCCCTGTTCTTTACTTTGCTTTGGTTGCATGCACACTTGGATTCCGCACTTGTGTGTGTGTCATATGAACAAGGAACTGGTTTAACACCATCAGCAGGTGGACCTACAAGTGGTATCAGAGCATTGGCTCTTTCCTTGTTCAAACCGGGCTTAGTTGTGTCTGAGCTAGTTTGAAGATTCCTGAAGTGTTCTTCAGCCTCTAGCAGAAAACATAAGTTTTTTATAGTTAACTAACTTAAAGCTTGGTTAAAATCTGTTGTATACAGAAAATTTTATGGTAAAATTTTTCTGAAGAACACCCTTGAAGAAGAAATCTGCAAAAATTTGAATCTGATTAGTTTTGGTAGGGTTGACATTATCTAACTTGGATCTGGACTTGGACTATTGATGTAACATCCGTCAAAAACTGGGTTAACCAAACCCGCTTCGTTTATTAACCGAACATCCAGTTAAAATTTTCGTTGCGTAATTAATACTCAAATTAATTTTAAACGATACATAATTAATAAACAATTTAGAATTTATAAACTATAATTGTTAAAAAGTAAAACTAAAACAATTAAAAAGGAAAACAGGCTGCCGGGATTCGAACCCGGGTCGGCCGGGAAACTTAACACACACACATTCCACCACTCCGCCACTTGTGTTACTTGTTGATTTATTGAAACAATTAATACATATAATAAAACTGGAAGTCGAATTCAGTCACTCAGCGCGCCCAAATCCGCAGACGCCGGAAAATCCGACGATTTCGGCAATTATCGAAGGTTTCTTTTGACTTAACGTACGTATTAACGTCGCCATCGGTTATAACCGATGTCTAGTTCCGCGACATCAGTCATAACCGCCGGAGAAAGCCTGACCAATGAATCGAGACTAGAAACAGACCCAATTCAACTTGATTCTTCCCTATAAATGCACACCCAAGCCTCTGGTAGTCTTTTCGCTCAAAATTGCACCATTTCTCGAAGCAATTTCACTCACCGGAGATTTTCGGCAATCATCGGACTTTCGCCGGAAAACCGAGACTCACATAAACACGGTAAATACCTCGACTCTTTCTGTTTCAGTCCATTGTTAGACCATTACTAACATCAATCCATCACCCAGAATCATTCCCAGACGACGTTGCCGGATATTCTGCTTTCGCCGGAAAACTTCTGAAATTTCCAGAATCACGCTGTGAATCGGTATGATCATCTAAATCTCCTGATAATCGTTGCTCAGTAGTTCAATTTCACATCTAATCAATCAAAACTGTTAATTTATCAGAACAGACGGAGTTCCCAAACAGAGCCGCGATCCTTGCCGGAGTTCTGAGAAAGACAATCTGTTCCGATACATTCTTTCCCCAAACCCTCTTTGTTCATCACATTTCAATCACCTACTAGTTCGTTAACTGATTTTAACAAGAAACAGTTGAAAAATCGTTGTCTGTGTTTTGAACGAAGAAGATGAAGTCGGCCTATTGTATAAGATTAATTAAAACAAGACATATAAACGGGTTAGACACACAGTCCAGCGGTGGACTGTGTGCAAACAATAAACACACGTCTCGAGTTCGATCCCTATCACGACCCTATCCTCGGAAATAAAAATGTTTTTTTTAAACCGAACCGGGTTAACTCACTGAAAGATGTTAAGTATAATAAAAACCAGAATATTAACCAGGTTAGACACACAGTCCAGCGGTGGACTGTGTGCAACGTTGAATCACAGGTCCCGGGTTCGAGACCTGTTATATGCACCGGTTCGATATAATTAAAACCTTTTTAAAATGAATAAATTCTGATTAAACTAAATAGCGTATAAATATAATTAAAAACAGAAATATTTCGGGTTAGACACGTAGCTCAGTTGGTAGAGCTGCGTGCACGCGTACGGGAGGTCACGGGTTCGAGTCTCACCCAGCGCATACTTACACACGACCGAACCGGTCAACAGTCAAACGGTCAACGGTCAACTGGTCAACGGTCAACTGGTCAAAAAAAGTCAAAAATTTTTATTTTCTTTTATTTATTTATTTTATTTAAAAATCAATTAAAAATACTTAAAAATAATATTTTTAAAGTTAGAAAATTTCCTTGAACTCACAAAAATAAACCGAACAATCCCATTAAGAACACTAATTGAAAATACTAATCTCAAATAAGAGTTTATTTATTTATCGAACTATTATGTATTATTTAGGTTAGTTCCCTTGTCGATTAAATCCGAATTCGTGCGCATTCATCATCAATCAAAGAAACGCACCCATTGTGAGTGAATTCTTACAAATTCCACTTTTTTATTCATGTTTTGGGGTGTATCATGTGTCGCTTAAACTAATTCGTTTATTCCAACTCGTGCTATACCATATTATGATCTAAACTTAGAATGTAAATATTGTTTGTTTTATGTATTACATATTGTCAAGTTGTATGCAAATTATTTGTTAGGCCCATCAGTTCCTCGTGTGAGACGAGTTGAACAACGCGTGCCTTAAAACTCATTCATTAGGCCCATCAGTTCGTAGAACAACGCGTGCCTCAAAACAAGCTATTGTTGTATGTGTGTGCAATATTTAATATTAAGTGTTTTGTGAATAAATTTACATCTACATTTGCTCATATGTGGTTCTGCACTTTATTTTATAATCAATTCAATAAACACGTTTAAATGTTTTAATAGGATTCACTCGCCAACTTTTTGTTGATCTAAAAAACATTTTTACACATGATACAGGTGGACAGGATGAAGCAAGGAACACATAGGAAAGTGCCTTAGAAGAAAAATAATGAAGCCTAGAAAGATGTATAGAACATGTTGAACTTGTATGATATGATTGTATGATCTCCATTAAATTGTAATAATAAATATGAAACATTATAATAAATGTCATGAGCTTTGATGAAAACCCAATCATGCCCCGATCACCTTTTCCGCTGCGGGTCGGGGTGTGACAGATTGGTATCAGAGCTTTTGACTATAAGGATATAGGATAGGTTATTAGACCCTTCGAGCCTATACTATAGTTGATTAGATTTTAAATTGTTTAGGTGGTTACATGCAAACTCATGATGTTTATTTCTTTCATATTTATTACATATACAAATGCATGCAAACACTTCCAATATTACATTTTGTGATACATAATGAATTATACTTACAGTGAAACATACATACTTACATACATATTCATCATACATATTTCAATGTTCACATATTCAAATCATCTTCATACTTCCGTTATTCAAGATTTTGTCACATTTTTCATTTTTCAAATCTCATCAAAGTGAGTTCTGCGACGGGCATGTAGTAACTATAAGGGTACCAGTACCGGTAGTCGGAATGTCCTGTCTAGGTTGGCATTCGTATAAATCCAATATAACGGACCAGTTTGCCTACCTGGGGACTAACGATGAGAGTACGAAGGACCTATTAGGCCAAAGCATGCCACACCAAACGTCGTTCGAACTAACCCCACTTTGAGGTGTCACCGTGTCCACACCTGGATACATTCCGAATATCATACGTTACATACTTATTTCTCGATTTTCTCCGGGTTTTAGTGTATGTAACCAGGCTAACACATGCGAACCATATGGGCCCACATGATTACGAAGGTGAAGTATGGCGGCATGCAAGGCCCAATTACGAGCAAAGCCCAAGACATCCTATGGATGTAGTAGATTTATTATTCTATATTTATTTTTGTTCATTCCTAAATACGACACATGATCCCTAAAACATCCAACTCATACTCTTGATATGTATTCCTTGTAGATGTCTTATAATTCCGCTCGTAGGAAGATGAGAGAAGGAAAAGCCCGCGAGCGCATGGCTGCCCAAATCGCTCAACAAATGGCGGCCGTAATACCCAGCATCGTAGTTCAAGTTCAACAAGCCCTTACCGCTAATCCCGACAACCCAATCAGTTAAGAAGATCAAAATATTATCAACCCTCCCCCAAATACCACTAAATGCACCTTCAAGCATTTCAAATCCTGCAACTTTGGAAGCAGCCATGGAGTTAGCTACAGAGCTCACCGAAAACCGCATACGGAATAAAGACTTCAAGGAGGAGAAGAAGAAGGATTAAGCATCAACCGAAACCCCAAACTCCACCCAAACCGAATCCCCTTCTCAACCCATTTCTAAGAGAAAACGAGATGGGCATGTTTTCGCTGTCACCCAACGCAATCAACCAGCCTCACAAGCGGTACCCCTCCAAGCTATCCCAATCACTCAAGTAGCACCCAACTCAACTTACCCAAATAAGAAACCTTACCTTGGACCTCACCCTCAATGTAACACCTGTTTTTATCACCATCCATCTACCTTACCTTGTCGACTATGTGCGAATTGTGGACACTATGGTCATTTGAGCAAGGTTTGCCGCACCTCTCAAAACCAAATCCCACCCCCTACTCAAAACATGATCCAAACATATCAACAACCCCAATACCCCATGTTTCCTTATGTTCGAGCTTGTTTTAATTGTGGCGACCCTACCCATTTTAGAAACATGTGCCCTCGATTGGTTAACATCATAAACGCCCAAGCTCAAGCAAACCCAGTTAACCAAGCAAATCAAGAAAACCTAACCACTAGTCCACCAGCAAGAGGAAGAGTTTTCAACATCAACTCCAATCCTATTGAAGATAATGACGGCCCAAATGAACCACCCAACTAGTCTCCTTCAACAAAACTCAAGATTCAACTCCACCCGCTTCGTTTTTATGTTTTTCTTTATGTTATCTCAATTTTCACGTGTCTCAATTATAAATTGGAAATTTATCCAAGAATCCTAATGCGAATTACTATTTCAGTTTTGTTTTATACTCATTGATTTAACATTCATATCATCATACCTCACGACGTATCTAAGTCTCATCATTTAAAGAAGTTGGGTTGTGTCTCACTTCTACATAGACTAACCTCTCCATCATAACAAACGAGAGAGGTACTGTCATCATTCAAACATGTATACTATCAGAATTAAGACTTAAGCTTTGGTTGATTGTGTTTGTTTATGTTTTAGAGTCACATAGAACTAATCATAACTTACGGATAAAGCCAATGAAAATTTGACAAGAATATGGTGGATACGCCGCTGGTACTTCCTATATATAAGTATTCTTGCCAAAGGATCAGAGGCATTGTCAGGCGGTTATGAGAAGTTCCATGTAGGATTTAGTAATGTCTTGGTTGAAGTTTGTTTTATACTCACTGATTTAGCATTCATATCATCATACATCTCAACGTATTTCAATCTCATCATTCAAAGAAGTTGGGCTGTGTCTCACTTCTACATAAACTAACCTCTTCATTATAACAAACGAGAGAGGTACTGTCATCATTCAAACATGTATACTTTCAGAATTGAGACTCAAGTTTTGGTTGTTGTGTTTAGAGTCACATAGAACTAATCATAATTTACTGATAAAGCCAATGAAAATTTGACAAGAATATGGTGGATATGCCGCTGGTACTTCCTATATATAAGTATTCTTGTCAAAGGATCAGAGGCAATGTCAGGCGATACTGAGAAGTTCCATGTAGGTTTTAGTAGTAGAAGTTTTGTTTTAGGATATAACCTTATCTTTCCAAACGTATCAAAACTCTTATGCATAAAATTATACTTGGCCAATCAACTCTGTTTCTAAATATTCTTTACCGTAGGCAACAAAAAGCGATTCCTGTAGCAGGGTATTCAACCCTTACAAGGAACGTTACCGCCTAAAACAAAAATTTAAACTCTTACCCCCTTCTAAGTATGCAATTGTCAAATTAAAACACCATCCTTTTGAGTCAAACATGCCACTAGTTAAATTTTGGGACGAAATTTCTAAAAGTAGGGGATACTGTAACATCCGTAAAAAACCGGGTTAACCAAACCCGCTTCGTTTATTAACCGAACATCCAGTTAAAATTTTCGTTGCGTATTAATACTCAAATTAATTTTAAACGATACATAATTAATAAACAATTTAGAATTTATAAACTATAATTGTTAAAAAGTAAAAATAAAACAATTAAAAAGGAAAACAGGCTGCCGGGAAACTTAACACACACACACATTCCACCACTCTGCCACTTGTGTTACTTGTTGATTTATTGAAACAATTAATACATATAATAAAACCGGAAGTCGAATTCAGTCACTCAGCGCTCCCAAATCCGCAGACGCCGGAAAATCCGACGATTTCGCCAATTATCGACGGTTTCTTTTGACTTAACGTACGTATTAACGTCGCCATCGGTTATAACCGATGTCTAGTTCCGCGACATCAGTCATAACCGCCGGAGAAAGCCTGACCAATGAGTATATGATTCCAAGCTTGAAGGATTTATACTTGGAGCTGGAATCGAGACTAGAAACAGACCCAATTCAACTTGATTCTTCCCTATAAATGCACACCCAAGCCTCTGGTAGTCTTTTCGCTCAAAATCGCACCATTTCTCGAAGCAATTTCACTCACCGGAGATTTTCGGCAATCATCGGACTTTCGCCGGAAAACCGAGACTCACATCAACACGGTAAATACCTCGACTCTTTCTGTTTCAATCCATTGTTAGACCATTACTAACATCAATCCATCACCCATAATCAATCCCAGACGACGTTGCCGGATTCTGCTTTCACCGGAAAACTTCTGAAATTTCCAGAATCACGCTGTGAATCGGTATGATCATCTAAATCTCCTGATAATCGTTGCTCAGTAGTTCAATTTCACATCTAATCAATCAAAACTGTTAATTAATCCGAACAGACGGAGTTCACAAAACATAGTCGACGATCCTTGCCGGAGTTCTGAGAAAGACAATCTGTTCCGGTACATTCTTTCCCCAAACCCTCTCTGTTCATCACATTTCAATCACCTATTAGTTCGTTAACTGATTTTAACAAGAAACAGTTGAAAAATCGTTGTCTATGTTTTGAACGAATAAGATGAAGTCGGCCTATTGTATAAGATTAATTAAAACAAGACATATAAACAGGTTAGACACACAGTCCAGCGGTGGACTGTGTGCAAACAATAAACACATGTCTCGAGTTCCATCCCTATCACGACCCTATCCTCGGAAATAAAAATGTTTTTTTTAAAAACCGAACCGGGTTAACTCACTGAAAGATGTTAAGTATAATAAAAACCAGAATATTAACCAGGTTAGACACACAGTCCAGCGGTGGACTGTGTGCAACGTTGAATTACAGGTCCCGGGTTCGAGACCTGTTATATGCACCGGTTCGATATAATTAAAACCTTTTTATAATGAATAAATTCTGATTAAACTAAATAGCGTATAAATAAAATTAAAAACAGAAATATTTCGGGTTAGACACGTAGCTCAGTTGGTAGAGCTGTGTGCACGCGTACGGGAGGTCACGGGTTCGAGTCTCACCCAGCGCATACTTACACACGACCGAACCGGTCAACAGTCAAACGGTCAACGGTCAACTGGTCAAAAAGTCAAAAATTTTTATTTTCTTTTATTTATTTATTTTATTTAAAAATAATTAAAAATACTTAAAAATAATATTTTTAAAGTTAGAAAATTTCCTTGAACTCACAAAAATAAACCGAACAATCCCATTAAGAACACTAATTGAAAATACTAATCTCAAATAAGAGTTTATTTATTTATCGAACTATTATGTTATTATTTAGGTTAGTTCCCTTGTCGATTAAATCCGAATTCGTGCACATTCATCATCAATCCAAGAAACGCACCCACTGTGAGTGAATTCTTACAAATTCCCCTTTTTTATTCATGTTTTGGGGTGTATCATGTGTCGCTTAAACTAATTCGTTTATTCAAACTCGTGCTATACCATATTATGATCTAAACTTAGAATGTAAATATTGTTTGTTGTTATGTATTACATATTGTCAAGTTGTATGCAAATTATTTGTTAGGCCCATCAGTTCCTCGTGGGAGACGAGTTGAACAACGCGTGCCTTAAAACTCATTCATTAGGCCCATCAGTTCGTAGAACAACGCGTTCCTCAAAACTCATTCATTAGGCCCATCAGTTCCTCGTGGGAGACGAGTTGAATAACGCGTGCCTCAAAACAAGCTATTGTTGTATGTGTGTGCAATATTTAATATTAAGTGTTTTGTGAATAAATTTACATCTACATTTGCTCATATGTGGTTATGCACTTTATTTTATGATCAATTCAATAAACACGTTTAAATGTTTAAATAGGATTCACTCGCCAACTTTTTGTTGATCCAAAAACATTTTTACACATGATACAGGTGGACAGGATGAAGCAAGGAACACATAGGAAAGTGCCTTAGAAGAAAAATAATGAAGCCTAGAAAGATGTATAGAACATGTTTAACTTGTATGATATGATTGTATGATCTCCATTAAATTGTAATAATAAATATGAAACATTATAATAAATGTCATGAGCTTTGATGAAAACCCAATCATGCCCCGATCACTTTTTCCGCTGCGGGTCGGGGTGTGACAGATTGGTATCAGAGATTTTGACTATAGGGATATAGGATAGGTTATTAGACCCTTAGAGCCTATACTATAGTTGATTAGATTTTAATTTTTTTAGGTGGTTACGTGCAAACTCATGATGTTTATTTCTTTCATATTTATTACATATACAAATGCATGCAAACATTTCCAATATTACATTTTGTGATACATAATGAATTATACTTACAGTCAAACATACATACTTACATACATATTTCAATGTTCACATATTCAAATCATCTTCATACTTCCGTTATTCAAGATTTTGTCGCATTTTTCATTTTTCAAATCTCATCAAAGTGAGTTCTGCGACGGGCATGTAGTAACTGTAAGGGTGCCAGTACCGGTAGTCGGAACGTCCTGTCTAGGTTGGCATTCGTATAAATCCAATATAACGGACCAGTTTGCCTACCTGGGGACTAACGATGAGAGTACAAAGGACCTATTAGGCCAAAGCATGCCACACCAAACGTCGTTCGAACTAACCCCACTTTGAGGTGTCACCGTGTCCACACCTGGATACATTCCGAATATCATACGTTACATACTTATTTCTCGATTTTCTCCAGGTTTTAGTGTACGTAACCAGGTTAACACATGCGAACCATATGAAAAACCCGGTAATCATGGGGGCCCACATGATTACGAAGGTGAAGTATGGCGGCATGCAAGGCCCAATTACGATCAAAGCCTAAGACATCCTATGGATAGTAGTAGATTTATTATTCTATATTTATTTTTGTTCATTCCTAAATACGACACATGATCCCTAAAACATCCAACTCATACTCTTGATATGTATTCCTTGTAGATGTCTTCTAATTCCGCTCGTAGGAAGATGAGAGCAGGAAAAGCCCGCGAGCGCATGGCTGCCCAAATCGCTCAACAAATGGCGGCCGTAATACCCAGCATCGTAGTTCAAGTTCAACAAGCCCTTACTGCTAATCCCGACAACCCAATCAATCAAGAAGATCAAAATGTTATCAACCCTCCCCCAAATACCACTAAATGCACCTTCAAGCATTTCAAATCCTGCAACTTTGGAAGCAGCCATGGAGTTAGCTATAGAGCTCACCGAAAACCGCATACGGAATAAAGACTTCAAGGAGGAGAAGTAGAAGGATTAAGCATCAACCGAAACCCCAAACTCCACCCAAACCGAATCCCCTTCTCAACCCATTTCTAAGAGAAAACGAGATGGGCAACTTTTCGCTGTCACCAACGCAATCAACCAGCCTCACAAGCCGTACCCCTCCAAGCTATCCCAATCACTCAAGTAGCACCCAACTCAACTTACCCAAATAAGAAACCTTACCTTGGACCTCACCCTCAATGTAACACCTGTTTTTATCACCATCCATCTACCTTACCTTGTCGACTATGTGCGAATTGTGGACGCTATGGTCATTTGAGCAAGGTTTGCCGCACCTCTCAAAACCAAATCCCACCCCCTACTCAAAACATGATCCAAACATATCAACAACCCCAATACGCCATGTTTCCTTATGTTCGAGCTTGTTTTAATTGTGGCGACCCTACCCATTTTAGAAACACGTGCCCTCGATTGGTTAACATCATAAACGCCCAAGCTCAAGCAAACCCAGTTAACCAAGCAAATCAAGAAAACCTAACCACTAGGCCACCAGCAAGAGGAAGAGTTTTCAACGTCAACTCCAATCCTATTAAAGATAATGACGGCCCAAATGAACCACCAAACTAGTCTCCTTCACCAAAACTCAAGATTCAACTCCACCCGCTTCGTTTTTATGTTTTTCTTTATGTTATCTCAATTTTCACGTGTCTCAATTATAAATTGGAAATTTATCCAAGAATCCTAATGCGAATTACTATTTCAGTTTTGTTTTATACTCATTGATTTAACATTCATATCATCATACCTCACGACGTATCTCAGTCCTATCATTTAAAGAAGTTGGGTTGTATCTCACTTCTACATAGATTAACCTCTCCATCATAACAAACGAGAGAGGTACTGTCATCATTCAAACATGTATACTATCAGAATTAAGACTTAAGCTTTGGTTGATTGTGTTTGTTTATGTTTTAGAGTCACATAGAACTAATCATAACTTACGGATAAAGCCAATGAAAATTTGACAAGAATATGGTGGATACGCCGCTGGTACTTCCTATATATAAGTATTCTTGCCAAAGGATCAGAGGCATTGTCAAGCGGTTATGAGAAGTTCCATGTAGGATTTAGTAATGTCTTGGTTGAAGTTTGTTTTATACTCACTGATTTAGCATTCATATCATCATACATCTCAACGTATTTCAATCTCATCATTCAAAGAAGTTGGGCTGTGTCTCACTTCTACATAGACTAACCTCTTCATTATAACAAACGAGAGAGGTACTGTCATCATTCAAACATGTATACTTTCATAATTGAGACTCAAGTTTTCGTTGTTGTGTTTAGAGTCACATAGAACTAATCATAATTTACTGATAAAGCCAATGAAAATTTGACAAGAATATGGTGGATATGCCGTTGGTACTTCCTATATATAAGTATTCTTGTCAAAGGATCAGAGGCATTGTCAGGCGATATTGAGAAGTTCCATGTAGGTTTTAGTAGTAGAAGTTTTGTTTTAGGATATAACCTTATCTTTCCAAACGTATCAAAACTCTTATGCATAAAATTATACTTGGTCAATCAACTCTGTTTCTAAATATTCTTTACCGTAGGCAACAAAAAGCGATTCCTGTAGCAGGGTATTCAACCCTTACAAGGAACGTTACCGTCTCAAACAAAAATTTAAACACTTACCCCCTTCTAAGTATGCAATTGTCAAATTAAAACACCATCCTTTAGAGTCAAACATGCCACTACTTAAATTTCGGGACGAAATTTCTAAAAGTAGGGGATACTGTAACATCCGTAAAAAACCGGGTTAACCAAACCCGCTTCGTTTATTAACCGAACATCCAGTTAAAATTTTCGTTGCGTAATTAATACTCAAATTAATTTTAAACGATACATAATTAATAAACAATTTAGAATTTATAAACTATAATTATTAAAAAGTAAAAATAAAAAATTAAAAAGGAAAACAGGCTGCCGGGATTCGAACCCGGGTCGGCCGGGAAACTTAACACACAAACATTCCACCACTCTGCCACTTGTGTTACTTGTTGATTTATTGAAACAATTAATACATATAACCTTATCTTTCCAAACGAATCAAAACTCTTATGCATAAAATTATACTTGGCCAATCAACTCTGTTTCTAAATATTCTTTACCGTAGGCAACAAAAAGCGATTCCTGTAGCAGGGGATTCAACCCTTTCAAGGAACGTTACCGCTCAAACAAAAATTTAAACTCTTACCCCCTTCTAAGTATGCAATTGTCAAATTAAAACACCATCCTTTTGAGTCAAACATGCCACTACTTAAATTTCGGGACGAAATTTCTAAAAGTAGGGGATACTGTAACATCCGTAAAAAACCGGGTTAACCAAACCGCTTCGTTTATTAACCGAACATCCATTTAAAATTTTCGTTGCGTAATTAATACTCAAATTAATTTTAAACGATACATAATTAATAAACAATTTAGAATTTATAAACTATAATTGTTAAAAAGTAAAAATAAAACAATTAAAAAGGAAAACAGGCTGCCGGGAAACTTAACACACACACATTCCACCACTCCGCCACTTGTGTTACTTGTTGATTTATTGAAACAATTAATACATATAATAAAACCGGAAGTCGAATTCAGTCACTCAGCGCGCCCAAATCCGCAGACGCCGGAAAATCCGATGATTTCGCCAATTATCGACGGTTTCTTTTGACTTAACGTACGTATTAACGTCGCCATCGGTTATAACCGATGTCTAGTTCCGCGACATCAGTCATAACCGCCGGAGAAAGCCTGACCAATGAATCGAGACTAGAAACAGACCCAATTCAACTTGATTCTTCCCTATAAATGCACACCCAAGCCTCTGGTAGTCTTTTCGCTCAAAATCGCACCATTTCTCGAAGCAATTTCACTCACCGGAGATTTTCGGCAATCATCGGACTTTCGCCGGAAAACCGAGACTCACATCAACACGGTAAATACCTCGACTCTTTCTGTTTCAATCCATTGTTAGACTATTACTAACATCAATCCATCACCCAGAATCAATCCCAGACGACGTTGCCGGATATTCTGCTTTCGTCGGAAAACTTCTGAAATTTCCAGAATCACGCTGTGAATCGGTATGATCATCTAAATCTCCTGATAATCGTTGCTCAGTAGTTCAATTTCACATCTAATCAATCAAAACTGTTTATTTATCCGAACAGACGGAGTTCACAAAACAGAGTCGACGATCCTTGCCGGAGTTCTGAGAAAGACAATCTGTTCCGGTACATTCTTTCCCCAAACCCTCTCTGTTCATCACATTTCAATCACCTATTAGTTCGTTAACTGATTTTAACAAGAAATAGTTGAAAAATCGTTGTCTGTGTTTTGAACGAATAATATGAAGTGGGCCTATTGTATAAGATTAATTAAAACAAGACATATAAACAGGTTAGACACACAGTCCAGCGGTGGACTGTGTGCAAACAATAAACACATGTCTCGAGTTCGATCCCTATCACGACCCTATCCTCGGAAATAAAAAAGTTTTTTTTTTAAACCGAACCTGGTTAACTCACTGAAAGATGTTAAGTATAATAAAAACCAGAATATTAACCAGGTTAGACACACACTCCAGCGGTGGACTGTGTGCAACGTTGAATCACAGGTCCCGGGTTCGAGACCTGTTATATGCACCGGTTCGATATAATTAAAACCTTTTTATAATGAATAAATTCTGATTAAACTAAATAGCGTATAAATATAATTAAAAACAGAAATATTTCGGGTTAGGCACGTAGCTCAGTTGGTAGAGCTGCGTGCACGCGTACGGGAGGTCACGGGTTCGAGTCTCACCCAGCGCATACTTACACACGACCGAACCGGTCAACGGTCAACGGTCAACTGGTCAAAAAGTCAAAAATTTTTATTTCTTTTATTTATTTATTTTATTTAAAAATCAATTAAAAATACTTAAAAAAATATTTTTAAAGTTAGAAATTTCCTTGAACTCACAAAAATAAACCGAACAATCCCATTAAGAACACTAATTGAAAATACTAATCTCAAATAAGAGTTTATTTATTTATCGAACTATTATGTTATTATTTAGGTTAGTTCCCTTGTCGATTAAATCCAAATTCATGGGCATTCATCATCAATCCAAGAAACGCACCCACTGTGAGTGAATTCTTACTAATTCCCCTTTTTTATTCATGTTTTGGGGTGTATCATGTGTCGCTTAAACTAATTCATTTATTCAAACTCGTGCTATACCATATTATGATCTAAACTTAGAATGTAAATATTGTTTGTTGTTATGTATTACATATTGTCAAGTTGTATGCAAATTATTTGTTAGGCCCATCAGTTCCTCGTGGCAGACGAGTTGAACAACGCGTGCCTTAAAACTCATTCATTAGGCCCATCAGTTCGTAGAACAACGCGTGCCTCAAAACTCATTCATTAGGCCCATCAGTTCCTCGTGGGAGACGAGTTGAACAACGCGTGCCTCAAAACAAGCTATTGTTGTATGTGTGTGCAATATTTAATATTATGTGTTTTGTGAATAAATTTACCTCGACATTTGCTCATATGTGGTTATGCACTTTATTTTATAATCAATTCAATAAACACGTTTAAATGTTTTAATAGGATTCACTCGCCAACTTTTAGTTGATCCAAAAACCATTTTTGCACATGATACAGGTGGACAGGATGAAGCAAGGAACACAAAGGAAAGTGCCTTAGAAGAAAAATAATGAAGCCTAGAAAGATGTATAGAACATGTTGAACTTGTATGATATGATTGTATGATCTCCATTAAATTGTAATAATAAATATGAAACATTATAATAAATGTCGTGAGCTTTGATGAAAACCCAATCATGCCCCGATCACCTTTTCCGCTACGGGTCGGGGTGTGACAGTTGACTGATTAAAAATCTGTGTTTTAACTAAAAGTGGGTAAGACAACAGGTTATTTCAAAAAAGCAGGTCTAAACAAGATAGGAAATTTCTCACCAAACCATTTCTGAAAAAGATTCCTCTGAAAAACGTTGAACAAAACTTTTTGTGCGACTGAAAAGATTAGTGCAATTCATCTGATCCGCACGAAACATCTGTTCCGCACGAATCATCTGATTCGCATGAAACATCTGATCAGGCTTAACAACTGTTTCGCACGAAACAGTTGTCTCGCACGAAACTGTTTTTGATTGTTTTTTGTGTTTTTCAAAGCTTTGTGATTTTAAGAATTTGTCATATTTTCAGAACCTGTGAATTTTTAAACGGTAATTATAATTTTGAAATTTTAAAACCTTTAAATTTTCATTAAACAAGAAATTATAATGAGTTCTAACCCGTGGGATTGGAGTTGTTCAAGCTCAATCAGGAGTCTTCGCAAAGCTCCGCAACATCATGGGTAAAATATTTGATGCCTCAACATATATCAATGATCTCTGCAAATCAATGGGCGTGTGTTGCGAATCAAAATCAAAGCATCCAAACTCTGCTAATGAGCGAAAGTGAAATTGGGAGTAATAATCGACCGCCGAAGTTAAATCACATGAACGATTATCCATCATGGAAAAGTCGTTTTCATACGTATGTACTCGGTCAAAACACGGAATTGTGGACGTGTTTCACTACCCCCTATAATGAAGCACTTGAAGAAGCTGGATCAAATCCAACCTCATTGGCCAATCTAGTCGAAAGTGACAAGAAAGCTTACGATCTAGAGAAAAAGGCATTTGCTATCCTCACACAAGCTCTGCATAAAGACATTTATCATCAGTTTGTGTATTGTACTACAACGAAAAATTTATGGGATACTTTGGAAGCAAGAGGTGAAGGTAACGCGGCTACCAGGAAGATTCGGCATGATCTGCTCAAGAAAGAGTTTGAAGGTTTCATTTTCATGGAGAACAAAACCCTGAATCATATGACCACTCGGTTTTATCATCTTCTCAGCGAGATGTACTCATATAAAGTGTTAGCAACACCACAAGAAATTGTGATGCGATTTGCTGATGCTTTACCTCCAAAATGGGGTCAATTTATTGATCTATTAAAACATACAGGGGTTTTGGACTCAATTAGTATTTATGAATTTGTGCAGAAACTGGAGAATAAGAATGAAGAAGAACTCTGGAAGGCACAACGAGTCTCTGCTTCACAAAACCCTGAGATGTACTTTGGAAGTATAAATGCAGGTACAAGTTCAAGTCAGCAACCGAAGCTGCAAACCGCGTTTGTGTCAAACGTGAACCCTTTTCTACCCCAACCAGTTCAAACAAGTCAGTCTACAGGTTCGAGTAATCAAGCCTATGGACAAGCTTTTGATCCGAAAGCCTTCCTTCCACAACCAAGGGATCTAGCGCATAAAGCTTCATAGGAAGCTCCTCAACAAGCTTTCTATGGAAGCAACAGTCAATCGGCAAATCCCAACACTGTCAAACTTGACACGTCAAATCTCTCCAAAACCAAAGTAGAAGTTGCACAGGAACATGCAGAACTTCTAAATACCATGGTCAGTGCGTATTGTGGTTTAGTTGCAGGTCAAATAGGAAACATCAATTTGACGAACGAAGACTACGAACAAATTGACCGAGATGAAATGGAGCTGATGGACATCAAGTGGGCATTTGCAAGCGCTATGAGAAGAGCGAAGGATTATATGAGAAGAACGGGTAGAACCAGTTTGGAAAGCAAGAAGGATACAAAATACAGCTTTGGCAAAACCACCGTTACTTGCTTAAACTGCGGAGAAAGAGGTCACTTTAAGCGAGAATGCACAAGACCCAGCAAGGAAGGAAATCACAACCCCTTTTGAAATCAGTCTCAACCATCCAACACAACACAGTACAACAACGAAAGAAGAATAGTAGTTGTTGGAAGCTCTAACAATACCAATCAATCAGGACCTTCAAACACGCACAGAGCTATGGTAGTTCAGTCTGATGAAGGATGCGATTGGTCAGTACAGTTGGGAACTGAGAACAACGGAAGAATTGTATGCTATGCGAAGATCGTGGATCAAATCAAGCATGATCACATCAACAACACTCCAAATAACGATGATACATCTGGGATGCTGGTAGTTCTGATGAAGAATGTTCAAGTTGGGATGGTTATGGATCTGATTCTAGTGTGAAGAAAGGAAGTGATGCTGAGGTTGAAGAGTTGCTGAGTGAAGCTGAGATGTTGAAGAGTGAAAAGGTAAGTATGACGAGGAATGCAGAAGCTGCGGAAAAAGAGACAGAGGCACTCTCTACAGATGGTGCAGTTTTTCCTCATCACACTGCCTTCATGGCAAATGATGAAGGTTCTTCAAAACAAGTAAATTCTGACCCTCCTAATGTTTGCAATGACTGTGTTGAGTTGAAAATAAAATATGAAACCGTCAACAGTCATAATCAGAATTTAGTTGTTAAACTATCAAAATGCAAAGAGGTGAATTTGGCGCTAACTAGAAATGAAAAAGAATTCAAATATGTAATAGAAACCCTTAAGAAAAGTGTTTATGAATTGACAAAAACAGTTTTGAATAAACAGACAGGAATTAATAACTACATTAATCTCCTAGAAGAAACAAAGAAAGAGTTAGCCATCGCCAAATGCGAATATGATTCGATCAAACGCAAATTGGAAAGTTATTCCGACTCCCAATATGTGCTTGATCATATCATTGAAGTTCAAAAACTAAAAGGAGATGCTCAATGCATAGGGTATAATTCGTGTCCACCCCCAATGAAACACAACTATACCAAAATGCCTGATGAAGAGGAGATGCCTTGTTTTGAACCCTCTGTACCTTTGCATCCTGAGGAATTCGTAGCAGGGTTAGGGTTCAAACTAGGCAAGTCCTCTCAAGAACTAAGCAAGCCAGAAAGTTCATCATCTGATGAAGAAGAGGATGATACATCAAATGATGAATCAAGAAATGATGATCAAGATCAGCCTCTTGATGAAAGGAAAAGAGTAGAATTGTCTGCTACTCCTAGTACTCAATCTGTTGAGAATCAAGAGACTGCTCCTAAGAAAAATTTGAAGACAAGTGTGTCTACACAAGAAGTAGATAATGTGTTGTATACTTTGGTTGGAGATAATAAAATCTATTCAAACAAAGATTTTCCAATTAAAAACGTAAATCCAATCTCTATAGATCAGGTGTTTGAAAAGTCAAAAACCAAACCTTTAGAGAAGAAAAAGCCCACCAAAACACAACCATTATCCGCTTCAAAAGAAAAAGAATGGAAGCGAGTTGAAAAGCCCACAACTTCTCAACCGAAGGTTGAAGCAAAAGGCTCTCGTTACCAGAAAAAGGCTAAAACTGTTAAATTTGTAAGTTCTAAAGGTATCGATAAAGTCGAAACTTTTCAAGGAAAATCTAATGTTGATTTTGTAAAGAAAGTTAAGATTCTGAAAAGAAATAGTCAAAACAATTACACCCAACGCTCTGATGGATGTAATGAAAATGAACCCAGTACCTCGGGACCCACAAATTCAACATCAAGCCGAAAAACACGATCTCCTATTTTTGTTGAAAGGAGAACATGTTTCAAATTTGGAGAATTTGGCCACATTATAAAGGATTGTCAAAATCCAGCCAAATCAAGATGTATAGAGAAAGCCCCTCATGAACCAACTTGCAAACGTAAATCTGTTTCTCAAACACAAGATAAACGAATTATTAAAGATCAAAAAGAGAAACAAAAATGTAAACAAGCAAAAGCAGTTGAGAAAGCTTTAAAATTGGATTCTTCTAAAAAGGATCAAAGATCTTCAAAGTCAATAAAACTAGACACTGTTAAAACTGTAAATAATAGTAAATCTGGTAATAAACAAAGATCTTGGAAACAGAAGACCGGGAATGGTCCAAAAGAAGTTTCTCAGTTTGTTAATCATCAAGAAATTGAGATTACATTTCTCGATAATAAGGGATGACCCAAGACCACTAAGGCTTGGGTCCCCATCTCAAACTAATCTTGTTTGTGGAATGTGCAGGATGTTCCAGGAGGAACTGTAAACAGTCATTGGATTGTTGACAGTGGAGCATCAAGGCACAAGACGGGCGACTTGCGGCTCCTATATGATGTGAAAAGTATTAGGGGTGGTTATGTTGCTTTTGTTGGTGACAAAGGTGGATACATCACTGGAGAAGGAATGGTCTCCAATGGTGTTGTGAGCTTCGACAAGATCAATTATGTGCGGCAAATTGATCACAATCTTCTTAGCGTTTCTCAAATCTGCGACAAGAAGTTCACGGTACATTTTGATGATGACGGATGTTATGTGCTGAAGCCTGGATTCAAGATCCCCAAGGAATGGATTCTCATGTCGGCTCCAAGAGTTAATGATTTGTATATTCTTGATATGAGCCAAGCTATTACAACATGTGCACAAGTCACATGTTTTGTCTCTAAAGCCACCGAGAAGGAATCAATCTCCTGGCATAGACATATGGGACACATTCACCTGAGAAAAATGAACTATTTGGTGAAGAACAATCTAGTGAAGAACTTTCATTTTCAAGACGTTTGTGTATCATGCCAGAAAGGGAAGCAAGCGAGAAAGTCCCATCACGTGAAGAAGATCAACACTGTGAATATGCCACTGGAACGTCTTCATATGGACCTCTTTGGACCTATGAAACACAAGACAACCTTTGGTGATTCTTATTGTCTGGTAGTTACTAATGACTATTCCAGATTCTCATGGGTAAACATGCTGGCACACAAGAGTGAAGTTCCTGAAATCCTCAAGAATCTCCTAACTCTGCTTGAAAATTTGTACAATTTGAAGATAATGAGAATCAGAAGCGACAATGGTACCGAATTCAAGAATCAAGTTACAGCTGAGTTATGTTCTTCTAAAGGCATTCTGCATGAGTACAGTTCTCGATACACTCCACAACAAAATGGTGTCGCTGAGAGGAAAAATAGAACTCTAATTGAAACAGCAAGAACTATGCCATTAGAATCAGAACTTCCACTTCAATGTTGGGGAGAAGCTGTTGCTACTACGTGTTATACGTTGAATAGAGTTCTGATGGTGAAGAGACATGGGAAGACATGCTTTGAGTTGTTACATAAAAGGAAACCAGATGTTTCTTTCTTAGAACCTTTTAGAGCTCCATGCACTATGATCGACCCACATGGAAAGTTTGGTCCCAAGGCTATCGAAGGTTTCTTTCTTGGATATGCTACTCCAAATTTTCGGGTGTGGAATTTGTCTTTGAAGAAGATTGAAGAATGGGGTGAAGTCAAGGTTCAGAGATATACAGAAGCTGTTAGAGCTCCGGGTGCTCCTTGGATGTTTGACTACGATGGGCTATTTGACTCCTTTAATCTGCCAACTTTAGATGATGCAACAGCTGCTGCTCAGATGTTATTGGAAAGTGATACAGCAGTGGACTCATCATTGGTTCGACCAATTATTGTTAACCCTCAAGTGTCGACTTCGGTTAACAATCTTGTTCAAAATGAGGAATTCGAAGACGTTGCGGATTATAATGTTTCATCAGAAGACGATGAGTTTCACGATGCGAATGAAGCTACCTCTGGTGCGGTTCCTAGAATTTCAGATGGTACGTCAAATATTCAACCTCAAGGAACGACTGAAGGTCAGGCATCTACAATGTCATCAAATCCAGCTCTCGATGTAACTGTTGATCTGAATATCAACAATTTGGATATCAATTCTCGAGTTCCTGATGTGCCAGAAACTCGAATTCATAATATCCACCCTCAGCAGAATATTATTAGAGATGTCCAGAGTGGTGTGCTGACTCGTAATCAGCTTCGAAACAACCAGAATGTTGGACTGTTTTCGGAAATTAGGGAATCTGGTGGTTTGAATGATTGGTCTTTTGCCTGCTATGTGTGCCAAGTAGAACCAAAATCTTGGAAGGAGGCAATGAAAGAAGACTCATGGGTTGAAGCTATGCAGGAAGAACTTCAGCAGTTTCAGAAGTTAGGCGTCTGGAAATTAGTTGACAGGCCTGACGGCTACAAGAAGATTGGTACACGATGGGTGTACAAGTGCAAGAAGGATTACCGAGGTGTTGTTGTAAGAAACAAAGCGCGATTGGTTGTTCAAGGTTTTAATCAGGTCGAAGGGATCGATTACAATGAAGTTTATGCACCAGTTGCACGACTTAAGGCCATAAGAATCTTTTTGGCTTTTGCGTCCTTCAAGAAGTTCACCGTTTATCAGATGGATGTGAAGAGTGCATTTCTTCACGGTGTGGTAGAAGAGGAAGTATATGTTGAGCAACCACAAGGTTTTGAAGATCCTCTCCATCCTAACAAGGTTTGGCTTCTCAACAAGGCGTTATATGGTCTTCATAAAGCTCCGAGGGCTTGGTATGAAACATTGTCTACCTAATTGTTGAAGAGTTGTTTTTGACGAGGCTTGATCGACTGTACTCTCTTCATCAAGGAACAGGACGAGGACTTACTGTTAGTACAGGTTTATGTTGATGATATTATATTTGGGTCTACTAGCACTCGAATGTGCAAAGAATTCGAACAGGTTATGCAGGAGAAGTTCGAGATGAGCGCTATGGGAGAAATGAATTTCTTTTTAGGTTTGCAGGTTCAGCAATCAGAGGAAGGGATTTTTATCCATCAAACCAAGTACGTCGGAGATATTCTCAAACGATTTCAGATGGATGACTCAAAACCCTTGGGAACTCCATTAGCTCAAAATCATGGGATTACTCCAGACGGAATGGGTGAACATGTAGAACCATCTCTCTATCGTGCTATGATCGGATCTCTCATGTATCTTACTGCTTCAAGACCCGACATAATGTACCAACATGCCTTCTGGCGCGCTATCAGTCTAGTCCAAAAGTTTCTCATTTGATGGTTGTAAAAAGGATCTTTCGTTATCTAAAGGATCGCCCTACACTAGTCTATGGTACCTAAGGATGATAACTTTGATCTGACAGCATTCAGTGATTCTGCTCATGGCGGCTGTAAAATCGATGCAAAATCAACAACAGCAGGATGTCGGTTCTTGGGAAATCGCCTAGTCACGTGGCAATGTAAAAAGCAGACTTATGTAGCTACATCAACATGTGAGGCTGAGTATATATCAGCTTCTAGTTGCTGCTCTCAAGTTCTATGGATTCAACAGCAAATGCGCGACTATGATTTTGAATTTCTTACTACTCTTATTTTTGTTGACAATGAAGCTGCTTTGCAGATCACTCAGAATCCTGTATAGCATTCAAAAACAAAACACATTGAGATTAAGTATCATTTCATACATGATCTTATGAAAAGAGACTTATCGATGTTGTTAAAATCCACACAGATCACCAACGTGACGACCTTTTTACCAAAGCTTTTGATAAATCACGTTTTGATTATCTACTCTTGGTCAATGGCAACAAGGTGAAACCCGAGTAACTCAACCATGGCTAACTATTTGTGTATATCTGTTCTAAAAATCTAAAACTACAAAAAGATTTTCAGTTTTATATTTTAGGGGGAGTAAATTTCAAGAAAAATACAAAAATATGTCTTTTATTTCCAATTTCAGAAAAATACAAAAACATTAGAAAAATCGAAAATCAGTTTCTTGGATAAATTGAAGATGATGAAATTCACCGGTAAATCTGTTAGAAATGGTTAAAAGCATAGAAAGAAGATTAATAAGTAGCTTTACTTGTGATGTATCGGTAGGCTCACAATCAGACTAAAATGTGCAGGTTGATATAAACTTAACAGAAAGAACGCCAGGTGGGAACCATTCATTGGCATATGGTCTTGGTACTGAAATTTCGTTTGATAGAGTGCCGAGGTTCTGAGATATACGATCTTTATGCTGACTTATCATCTGGGTATCATGGTTGAATCTTTTGCCTAATAATAACGGTGGCGCAAGTCTAGAACTTCCATGATATCATACATACGTGTACATATTGCATTCGACCTTCAAATAAGTGATAAAAATATCACATCCCCAAAATAAGTGATAAAATATCACAGCTTTTTGCGGGAGCTAAGTTCGTCTCTTTGTCGGTACGATGGTACTAACCTATTCACGGACTTACTCATGTGCCCTGCATGCATATGAAAATCAAGTTCCTCATCAATAAGTGATTAAATCACAAAGGGCTTGTTTTCAATCAAAAATAAGTGAGTATCTCACATCATTCATATACGCCAAAACAGATGATAAAGCAGTATACTCACCGGTAAGATTTTCTCTCGTGCATATCTTGATACGGGAATGTGTCGTGATGTGGTTGAACACAGGCTACTAAGTATAAATCCATACCTTAATCATATCTCCTAATCATGATTACATCTGATAAGTCTGAGCTTACGTGGACAACCATACCGATAATCATAGTTAAATACTTATCTGTTTAATTTTAAAAACCTAATACCGTCTTTGACAAAGATTAAAATGCTGGTATGATTCCTTTACCTTGAAACTCAAAAAAGATTGTTCAATAGATATATGGTTTATCTGTATATTTTGATTTTATGTCTAGTTTACTTAGTTGCTTATGTAATTATTTTTTGAAAGTTAGCCAAAGTTGATATTCGAGAGTTTCTACCAAGATACGCCAGAAAGCCATCTGTTTGATATCGCACCTTCATAAAGTAATATCTTGCAACAAGTAATCCATCGAAAGTGATATCGCCAGAAAACCATCTGAAATTCATTTGAGTGTGTGTATCTCATACGAATGAACCTAGTCATTTGTTTTGACTTGGTCACTTGTTTTTCTTAAATCTGGTGCTGGAATTCATACGAGTGTGTGTATCTCATTCAGGGAATACAATCATACGAAGATTTTATGATAAGTCTTTCATGTGTATTCCCTGAGAAAGTTGTGTTCTAATTATATTTGTCTATTGAGTACAGATTAATACAAAAGAACATAAACAAAGACTAGCAACGAAGAAATCTGACAAGTCAGAAGAGGAAACAAGAAATATTTGAAGTTTCTTAGAAGTTCGAAGACCTGATGCTCTAATCGTCAGATAGCAGATCTATCAATAGATAGCAGATCTTCAGGGGGAGTTTGTTGATACTCCAAACCATTCTATGTGAAGACCAAAGACTGAAGACCGAAGACCAAGCAACATCAAGGGGGAGTTTGTTGATACAGTTTTGTGTCTGTCGCTTGTTCTTAATTACAGTTGTAATTGTACGGTCTTTGCTCAAGTGTCTGTATTGGTTTGGTCGTGTCGAATAGATCGAGATATCCTTCAATCTTGATCTAGTATGACATCTTAGCTTGTCTGTGTTAATCAGTTGCATGTGTGTATACTGATAAGTCTTGAAAACGTCAAGTCTACACAAGTTCTCCAAGAATGAGAATTCTGTGCGAGTCAAGCATTTCGTATGAAACACAGGGTTTCGTATGAAACAAAGAGTATTTCGTACGAAACAAGCACTTCGTATGAAACACTGACTCGTACCAAATTCTGGAGATGTGTTTCTTGTGAAATATTGTGTTCAGTATGTCTAGATTAGTGTTTCGTACGAAATCTAGACTGACACTATATAAGCAGACATGCACCTCTCAGTCAAGGTTACTGACCAGACTAAAAGAACGAGCTAGAAAACTGATCTTTTGGTGAGATCTCTAAGTGAGCATTTCTGGTGTAGACGAAGACACAAGAACACAGCAAGTTTGTTTGAGTCATACGAGCATTGTATATGTTTGTATTTGTTCTCAATCATTAATCAAGATATTGAATCTTTGGTTGCATGCACCCTTGGATTTCGCACTTGTGTGTGTGTCATATGAACAAGAAACTGGTTTAACACCATCCGCAGGTGGACCTACAGTTTGGAAGGTTAAAACATGTATAAAGGTGTCATATAAACCCTAAACATAGCTTGCAAATGTTTAACATAAGTGTAACAAGATTCATGGTGTGCCAAAAGTCTATGCATTTTGTGTTTAATTTGCTAATTGCTTGCTTGATTTGAAAGTTTAAATTTTACGAACACATGATAAGAATCCACGAGTTAATTCGAAGCTTTAAATTGGGTAATGAATACGTGCATGAATAAAAGTATAATTGCATATGAATCTTGCGAATTTCATATAATTGATCAATTTGATTACAATCAAAGCCTTGGTTTTACAAAAATTCGTAAATGAGATACGATTACAAGGTTTGGACTTTCCAAAAATAGACACACGAAGCAGGCTTACTAAAAACGGAAAGTTACAAAAGCGAAGCGTTACAATGTGCTGCTTGGCAGTATGTTCATTAAAATCTTGTGCCTTTTGGAGATTCACAGCTATGTTACACTGTAAAAACATCTGGTTTGAGTTACATTTACCAGATTGTTGACTTTGGAAACTGTTTGAGCTCTGTGAAGACTGAGGTGTTTTAGGTGAATTTGGTTCAAAGTTAGAAAATGATTGAAAACCGGGTTAATTAGAAGATAAGCTTGCAGAACTATCAGCACTGAAGCCGGTGTGAACTTTCGGACATTGAGTACCAACAGAACTGCCTTTAAAGTAAAGGTTTACATCTCTTGCATTTGAGCATCTTTTGATTTGGCCATCTTCTACATTTCTAGTTCATGACCTTCGAGCTTTTCTATGAACTTTGATAGACTATAACCACTATACTATGCACCATTTTTCAGAATCGTCAAGTACGTAGTCCATTCTCCCTCAGGCAAAGCATCTGCCAACTTATCGACTAACTCCTCATTTGTTTTCAGAATTCCCAATCTCTTCATTTGAACAACTAAGTGACAGAAACACTCGATCAACTGCTTCATAGTTTCGCCTTTCAAAAGGTTGAAAATATCAATATCTTTTCTAAGCAGTGCCTTTTTGCTCTTCCTCATTTGTGAACTTCCCTGGAACTTCAGCTTAATGCATTCCATAATGATTGTGAGTTATCATCATGTTGCAGCATTGTTAAGATATCTTCTTTGATTGATTGCTGCAATATGCTCATCATTTTCTTCTCATTGACGAATTTTTCTTTTTTAGCCGTTGTGAACTGAGTGAACGTCTTCTCCAATTCATTTTCCCAATTGGTGCGATATATTTTTCTTCTATAGCAAACTAGCAGTTAAAATTGTTCGCTTGCACCTAGTTAACAAACCATTCCCTCTAACTGTCATGATCCTCCAAATTCATCAACTTTGGGGGTTTCACCATTGTCCCCATTTCGTTCTCCAAATTCAGATTATGTGCGGCTGCAGCTGATACATTAACAGTTGACATAGCAAACGGATAAAATTTGTTCTTCATTTTACCAGCCTGAAACAATGTTAAATGATAAAATGATTAAGATTTCGGTTCGAGTGAAGTAAAAATGTCAAAAATTGATTTATCTTCGTGCGAAGGTAAATGATTTTTAAACCTTTAGAATTTGTATCTTCGTGCGAAGATAAAATTATCTTGCGAAGGTAAAGTTATGTTCGTGCGAAGGTAAAGTTATGTTCGTGCGAGGGTGATTTACCTTCGTGCGAAGGTAGACTTCACCTTAGTGCGAAGGTAGGTTCAAAACTTGACATTTTTTGCAATTTTCAACATGAATTCATTTGTTTTCAGTTCTGATTTTCTCAAGGGTTTACCTAAACATGTTTTTACGTATTATAATTGAAAATCGGCTCATTTTGACCAGGGATTCATTTTAAAAATTGAAAAGAAGAAGAATGAGTAGAATAAGAAGTCTTCTAGGCTGAATCTTGAACAATTGTCTTCAAATCACGCTCCCTGAGCTCTGATACCACTTGTAGGATCGTTTTGTCCAATAGCAAAGGTCCTAATTTGAGTATCTAGTCTATACGCGCCGAATTCATATGAATTAGTGACAATTAACAAGATTATTTCATCAATTAACTGATTTCATTTAATGTTTAACAGTTACAAATGACCAAGAAATCCGACAGAGCTTCGCTGTCTCAGTCGCAATAGTTCTCCGCACTAACATCTCACACTAGCTATAAATAGACATGCTACATTCGTGCGAGGGTTGTTTATCTTCGCACGAAGGTAGACTTCACTTTCGTGCGAAGTTAAGTACAAACAATGTATATCTAACATTTTCGCCCTATTACAAAATACAGACACAACGCTAAGACGTAGGCAATAGACATTATGCACCAACATATGTTCAATTTTATGTGTTGTCCGTTAAATCGACCTAGATCTAAGTATTAAGGTCCAAACTGCTGAAATTGCCTAGAACATGGTCTAATCATGGTCCATATTCATTCAAACTACCTTGGTCATTGCTATAACGCTTCGCATTTGTAACTTTCCGTTTTTAGTAAGTTCGTGTCGTGTTTCTATAATTGGAAAGTCCAAACCTTGTAGTCGTATTTCCATTTCCAAATCATCGTAAATCTAAGGCTTTGATTGTAATAAGATTGATCAATTATGTGAATTTCACAAACTTTATACGCGCTTAAACTATTGAACGTACTTTATTTCGGTACTCGATAAATCAATTCAAAATAACTCGTAAATACTTATTTCACATTGTGAATCTTGGAATTCAAGTCAAGCAAGATTATTAGTGCTTCTAATGTAAATTATTCAAGCTTTCGGTATCATAAAACTTGTTAAAGTTATATTGTAACACTTCTACATAAACAAGTCTTTTTTTTTTGTTTATGTAAGACCCTTAAGCCTTGGTTTTGATCTTCCAAACATGTCACAACTGTATGAATATAATGTACATCAATTAATCAACACTTAAACCTAGTATTATTTCACACAAAAAAAAAAAGAATGACAGCTTATGGAGTGTGATTAGGTTTTGTTTTTCAAGTTTAACAACTACAAAACCCCATTAAATGCTAACTTAACAACATCGTACCCTAAGTGTGGTTGGTACTTACCAAACGAGGAACGAATTCCGACTCGTTGGTAAGGGTCCACTAGAATATGAATGAAAATTCCCATCAAGATGTGGATTTCACTCCTAACTTGATGGTTTAATTTCGTGCAAAATCCGATACGCGGATTGATAGTGATCACCAAAGTGCGGGTTTCACCCCTATTTTTGTGAGATCGCCTCGTTTATAGTATGAGTGTCTTCAAGTCTTAAGTGTGTAAGTTGTGTAAGTGTCTTAGGAAAGACACATTGCATGTATATTAAGACAAAAGAAATAGGAAGAAGCAAATAGGAAGAATTAGCATTTTAATCATGAATCAAGAAAGGTCAAGTTAGACACTTAAACTATAGACTAGGTTGAACATGGCAATTCTACCAAATTCCCTAAGTTATGGCTCTGATACCAATCTGTCATACCCCAACCGATGGCGGAAACATCAGAGTGAGATGAAAGAGATTTCTCGAGACATCATAACACTAAATGTGACAATATTTAATTAACAACTCATTTCATTTCTTTCATCAAATCGTCAAGTACAACATAACTCAAATACAATGAAACATAAAATAAGACAAGTTCAACAAAACATAATAAATAACTTAGCATTCTAAGTGTGTTTCTATGCCAATCCTACTAAGTTTTGTCACATCGACATCCTCAACCTACAACATGTTAAAACGTATAGTTCAATAAAAAAGTATTGGCGAGTACACAAGTTTGAATCATAGCATAAGTATTAAAAACATTTAAACAAATCCACGTGCTAAGCTAGTATACGAGATTAATGTAAACAAGGCATGTGAACTACAAGTCAATCCTCAAGTGTCACCGCATAATAGATTAAACTTAACATGACCACAAGAATACGGGCGGTGCGTTACTCCTATAGCGCTATACATGTTAAGGGGAGGCTCGTACGAAGTTAATGACAATTAGTATCACATAATAATGTTCCAACTAAACAAATCGGGTATAATAACTATAGTATGTATGACGGATTGTTTGTGTGATTGCATACAATATAAGTGTGATTTAGTGTGTTTTTTATAGATTAACATATTGCACCCAAAAGTGTAAAGCGTAAAGGGTGTCGAGTGTACTAAAGCTTTTGCACTGTGAAACGGTATAATCATTCAAACCTTCTGATAACTCTTGTTTAGTCCTTCAATTCCACAACTAGTTAATCAAAACTGTTAATTGGTCCGCTCAGACGGAGTTCATAAAACAGAGCCGACGACTTCGCCGGAGTTCTGAGAAAAGTCATCATTCCGGTATGTTCATTCCCAAAACCTTCCCTATTCATTTCATTTTAATCATTTATATGTCCCTCAATCGAATTAGACAAGTACAGTAGAGTAATCGTTGTCTGGGTTATTGTAACGAAGAAGATGAAGTAAGTCTGTATATAAATTTAAGATAAATTGGATTATATCTCGGGTTAGACACACAGTCCAGCGGTGGACTGTGTGCAATTGAAACACAGCGATACCGGGTTCGAGTCCGCCCTAATTCCGATTCGTCACAATATTCAGACTTTTTATAAAACCCAAATATGAAAATTTCCAGTTAGTATATAAGAGAAATAAAAACAAGTGTTTTAACCAGGTTAGACGTGGACTGTGTGCAACGTTAATAAACAGGTCCCGGGTTCGAGACCTGATACGCACGCCGGTTCGATAGAATTTAAATCCTTTTTAAGAAATGAATTTTGGAATAAATTAAATAGTATATAAATATAATTAAAAACAGAAATATTTCGGGTTAGACACGTAGCTCAGTTGGTAGAGCTGCGTGCACGCGTACGGGAGGTCACGAGTTCGAACCTCACTCAGTGCAAACAATATACACGACCGAACCGGTCAACAAGTCAAAGTCAATGGTCAACGGTCAAACCCAAAAAGTCAACATTTTTTTTATATTTTTATTTATTTATTTAATTTAAAAATCAATTAAAAATACTTAAAAATAATGTTTTTAAAGTTAGAAAATAGCCTTAAACTCACAAAAATATATCTAAAAATCCTATTAAAATTATTAATAAAATCCACTCATTTACCATACCTTTCGTTATTATTTAGGTTAGTTAATCCTCGTCGATCAACCCTCTAAACTCGTGCGCATTCAACATCTTCAACCGAACGCACCCAATGTGAGTGAATCTCTACAAATTCCCCGTTTTAATCACGTTTTGGGGTGTATCATGTGTCTTATTATTTATTACATTTAAACAATTGTGCATCCATCATATCCATGATCAAATGTGTATTCAATATGTATCAACTGTTTGTGTGATTATTGTTTAGATTAAATTTATCATTTTCAGTACATACATTATCATAGGCCGCCGCTCCCCATTACCTATGAGCGTTGAGCTGTTCCCCATTACCTATGAGCATGAACGAGGCGTTGCCAACATACGATCGGCTCCGTTTGATTGAGCCTTGATCGCACATACAATTATCATAGGTCGTCGTTCCCCATTACCTATGAGCGTGAACGTGACGTTGCCAACATATACAGTATCAGTAATGTTATATATTCATGCAAGGTGGTTTGTTATTGTATGTTATTGTTTGTTATTGTTATTGTTATTGTTATTGTATGTTTATTTACATTTGCTCACATATGATTATTGCACAATTTTCCATAATAAATACAACAAGAAATCAATAATAAATGTTTTCTAACAAGGTTCACTCGCCAACTTATGTTGACCCAAAAACCCCCATTTTTACACATGATACAGGTGATCCAGATGCAGCAAGAAACATATAGGATGGCTTAGAAGAATAAACCGGTTTAGACTTTGGATTGTTTAGTTAGTTATTTTATTTGTAATTGTATGAACATGTTTGGAATATTGAGGATGAAATTTTGAATTTAATAAATATGAAACATATTAGTAAACATCGTGAGCTTTGGTGATAACCCAATTATGCCCCGACTCTCATTCCGCTGCGGGTCGGGGTGTGACACATTGGTATCAGAGCCATGACTATATGGATATAGGATAGGTTATTAGACCCTTAGAGCCTATACTATAGTTGATTAGAATTTTTAAAATTATTTGTGTGTTACATGCAAAATTCATGATGTTTATATGTTTTATGTTTATTGTTACATTCAATGTTATGCAAGCATGTTCATAAGTACATATTATTATACAATGCCTATCATGAATCATATTCTCATAACATATCATATCCATGAGAGCACACACCACACAATTTCCATGACTTTTGCAACGATTTTTTTTGTATTTTCAAATCACATCAAAGTGAGCTCTCGTGACGGGCATGTAGTAACTGGAAGGGTACAAGTACCGGTAGTCGGAACGTCCTGTCTAGGCCTAGCATTCGTATAAATCCAAAATAAAGGACCAGTTTGCCTACCTGGGGACTAACGATGAGAGTACGAAGGAGCCTATTAGGCCAAAGCATGCTATACCAAACGTCATGTGAGCTAACCCCACTTTGAGTTGTCATTGTGTCTACACCTGGACACCCTCCGACCATACATCTCGCAAACATATTTCATGGTTTTCATTCGGGTGATGCGAGTGTTAAACCGCCAATACCAATGTGAATCCTACCAATCCAATAGTCATGGGGGCCCACATGACTATACAGGTGAAGGTATGGGGGACATTTGAGGCCCAACATGAGTAAACCCAAGACATCCTATGGATGTAGTTGCATTATTGATGTTTACGTTATATTTTTTTAAGACACATGACACCTAAAAAGACTCCATAAACTCACAATCTTCTTATGTATGTTCCTGTAGATGTCGGCTAGGCAACAACGTGGGGGTAGAAGGTCAGGAAGGTCAAACGAACGCTTGGCCACCCAAATCGCAAAATAAATGGCACCGGGGCTTCCTGACATCGTAGTTCAATTCCAACAAGCTCTCGCCACAAATCCCATCGATCCTCCCCAACAAGATGACCAGAATGTTGACAACCCTCCCTCCAAAAAGTGCTCATACAAACATTTCAAGTCTTGCGATCCCCCGAAATTTGAAGGGACCGAAGGTGTCACTGCTCTCCTCCACTGGTTTGAGGAAATGGAAAATACCTTCCTCAACTGCGATTGTCCCGAGGATCGCAAGGTACGTTACGCAACCGGGAGACTATTTGGGGTAGCTCTTACCTGGTGGAATACTGAAAAGGGTAAGAGAGGAATCGAAGATTCAATGGCTTTAACGTGGGAGGAGTTAAGGGAAATCATGACGAGACGCTTTTGTCCAAGAAGCGAGATCAAAAAGTTAGAGGATGAATTTCATTCGTTGAAGCAAAAGGAGGGAGATCATACTTCCTACAACAAACGGTTTTTAGAGTTGAACCAAATGGTCCCTAACTTGTTCACCCCAGTTTACAACTTAGTCGAACACTATATTCGAGGCCACCCCTCGAAAATTCAAGACTCAGTTCTCAGCACTTCGCCTGCAACACTCGAAGCAGCTATGGAACTAGCTACCGAGCTTACCGAGAATCGTATTCGCAACGGCAAATTTAAAGATGAGAAAAAGAAAGCCCCAGTTGAGGGCCAAACTTCAAACCATTCCACCTCCTCCTCAAAGTTTGCTAACAAGAGGAAACGAAACACCAGAAACTTTGCTGTCACACAAACAAATTTCCCTATCCCTGCTGCACCCATCACTCAAGTTGCCCCCTCACCTGCACCATATAAAAGGCCATACTCCGGCCCATACCCAAAATGCAACCGTTGCCAATACCATCACTTTCCTGATCATCCCAGCCAACATTGCACCGGCTGTGGTCGCGCAGGTCACACCATTCAAACCTGTCGCGTACCTCAGTGAACGAACCGCCATCAGCCCTCAACCCAAACCCACCATCAGATAGTGGGTCAAGCCCAACAACCTCTACTACTACCACCTACCCAACATGTAGCCCAATCCTACTACCAACCCAACTATCCCATGGTGCAACCTATGCGGGCTTGTTACAATTGTGGAGACCCAAACCACTTTAGAAACACTTGTCCACGCTTGGTGAACATTATACATTCTCAAGCTCAAGCAAATCCGGTGAATCAAGCTAACCAAGCTCCTCCACCTGCTAGAGGAAGAGCTTTCAACATCAACGCCAATCAAGCTAGGGCCGACAACAACGTGGTTAACGGTACGTTTCTCATCAATGGTAGTTATGCATCCATGTTATTTGATACTGGCACGGATAAGAGTTTTGTGTCCTTAGAATTTGAACCCATCCTCAACCAAACTCGTGATAAACTCATGGAATCCATAACGGTGGAAATTGCTGACGGAAAACTGGTCTCATTAAACTCTATTATACGCAATTGTACTCTCACCCTAAACGATCACGTTTTTCCAGTTGACCTCATACCTATGAAGTTGGGAAGCTTTGACATTATAATTGGTATGGACTGGCTCAGCCAACATCATGCTGAAGTTGTATGCCGCGAAAAGTTTATACGCATTCCTCTTACAAACGGTCAGACTCTACGAATCTTTGGAGAAACCCCTTCGAAAGGGCTCAAATTAATGTCCTGTCTTCAAGTCCGAAAATATCTCCGCAAGAATTATGTCGCATTTCTAACTCATGTCGTCAAAAAGGGAACCAAGGAGAAGAAACTTGAAGACATCCCAGTAGTAAAAGATTTTCCGCAAGTTTTTCCTGACGACATTTCAGGACTTCCTCCCGTGAGAGAAGTCGAATTCCGCATTGATCTTATACCTGGAGCTACACCAGTTGCAAAATCTCCTTATAGGTTAGCCCCATCCGAAATGCAAGAGCTAGCCAGTCAATTGCAAGAGCTGACTGACAAAGGATTTATACGTCCTAGCTCCTTGCCTTGGGGTGCACCTGTCCTTTTTGTGAAGAAGAAAGATGGAACGTTTCGCATGTACATCGACTACAGAGAACTCAACAAGTTAACGGTCAAGAACCGCTACCCATTACCTCGCATCGATGATCTTCTAGACCAACTTCAAGGCGCCAGCTGTTTTTCAAAAATCGACCTTCGTTCTGGTTATCATCAACTCACAGTACATGAAGAAGACGTCCCAAAGACCGCCTTCCGAACTCGTTATGGTCATTATGAATTCATGGTCATGCCATTTGGTTTAACCAACGCTCCAGCTGTCTTCATGGATCTAATGAACAGAGTCTGCAAACCCTATCTCGATCGCTTTGTTATAGTCTTCATTGACGACATCCTCATCTACTCAAAGTCTAAGTCTGATCATGAACGACACCTTCGACTCATCCTTACACTCTTAGGGAATGAAAAGCTTTACGCAAAATTCTCCAAATGCGAATTCTGGTTAAAAGAGGTACAATTCCTTGGACATGTCGTCAATAACAATGGAATACATGTCGACCCCTCAAAGATCAAAGCAGTACAAGAATGGCAAGCACCACGTACACCTACCGAAGTAAGATCATTTCTTGGTTTGGCTGGATATTATCGCCGTTTCATTGAAAATTTCTCTCGTGTTGCTGTACCACTCACGGCTTTAACTCATAAAGGAAAACCCTTCATATGGGGACCCAAACAAGAAGAAGCCTTCCAAACCCTTAAACAAAAACTCTGTGACGCACCTATCCTCACTCTTCCTGAAGGTTGTGATGACTTCGTGGTTTATTGCGACGCGTCAGGGCAAGGACTAGACTGTGTTCTAATGCAAAGAGGAAAGGTGATAGCTTATGCTTCTAGACAACTCAAAACTCATGAGAAGAACTACACCACCCACGACCTAGAACTTGGAGCCGTTGTGTTCGCTCTTAAGATATGGAGACATTACCTCTACGGTACTAAGTGTGAAATATACACTGACCATAAGAGCCTCCAACATATCTTCAACCAAAAGGAGTTAAACATGAGGCAACGGAGATGGGTTGAACTTCTTAATGACTACGACTGTGAAATTCGGTATCATCCTGGCAAGGCAAACGTGGTGGCCGATGCACTCAGTCGAAAGGGTTATGCGAACTCCATTCGTCTTCTATGTTCGCAAATCATAACAGATATCAAAGATCAAATCCGAGAAGCCCAACATGTTTCAGTAACGGAAAACGACGTACGAAAGGAACTGTCTTGTGGAGCTGAACTTAAAATTGAAACTAAATCCGACGGTATTCTGTACTATCTAGATCGCATATGGATTCTTGACCACAACAACCTTCGTAAGTTACTTATGAATGAGGCACACAAAATACGATACTCTATACACCCAGGAGCCGACAAGATGTATCAAGACCTTCGATACACCTACTGGTGGCCTGGAATGAAAAAGGATATTGCTGTTTTTGTTTCCAAGTGCCTTACATGTTCCAAGGTAAAAGCTGAACATCAAAGACCCTCAGGACTTCTGGTCCAACCTGAAATACCTGTATGGAAGTGGGAAAACATAACCATGGACTTCATTACCGGGTTACCTCGCACTTCTGGTGGGTATGACACTATATGGGTAATCATTGATCGTCTTACAAAATCAGCTCACTTCATTCCGATCCGCGAAGATTTCAAGAACGAGAAGTTAGCTCGTATCTACATCAGCGAAATCGTAAGCTGTCATGGTGTTCCGTTAAGCATTATTTCAGATCGTGATGGTCGTTTCACTTCACGAACATGGCAAGCCGTACAAGCCGTTTTGGGTACACGATTAGACCTCAGTACCGCTTATCATCCTCAAACTGATGGACAATCTGAACGCACCATCCAAACTCTTGAAGATATGCTTCGAGCATGTGTCATAGACTTCAAGGGAAATTGGGACGCTCATCTACCATTAGTTGAATTTTCGTACAACAACAGCTATCATTCAAGTATCGGCATGGCACCTTTCGAAGCTTTATATGGTCGTAAGTGCCGATCTCCAGTATGTTGGCACGAAATTGGAGAAGCTCAAATCACCGGTCCAGAATTGATTCAAGAAACAACAGACAAGATCCATCAAATTCGAAACAATCTTCTAGCGGCATAAAGTCGTCAAAAGAGTTATGCAGATAAACGACGAAAGCCTTTGGAGTTTAACATTGGTGATCATGTACTTTTAAAAGTATCACCGTGGAAGGGAGTAGTTCGTTTTGGCCAGAAGGGCAAGCTAGCACCACGCTACGTAGGACCTTTCAAGATACTCGAAAGAGTAGGACCTGTAGCATACAAGCTTGATCTACCAGAAGAACTCAACAGAATTCACCCCACATTCCACGTATCAAACTTAAAGAAGTGTCTCGCCGATGAAAACCTCCATATTCCCCTGGAAGATATTCAGATCGATGAATCTATGCATTTCATTGAAAGACCAGTAGAGATCATGGACTTCGGAGAAAAACGTTTAAGACGGAGTCGTATTCCAATTGTTAGGGTACGCTGGGAGTCGAAATGGGGACCTGAGTTTACTTGGGAACGTGAAGACTCAATGCGCGAAAAATACCCGCATCTTTTTCATGTTACCACTACTACTTAAATTTGGGGACGAAATTTCTAAAAGTAGGGGATACTGTAACATTTGTCGAAAAACGGGTTTTTCAAACCCGCTTCGTTTATTAATCGAATAATCAGTTTTATATTTTTGTTGCTCATTTAATGCCTATGTTAATTTTAAACAATACATAACTAATAAACATTTTAGATTATGGAAATTAAAATTGTTAAAAAATAAAATTAAAACAATTAAAAATGAAAAAGGGCTACCGGGTTTCGAACCCGGGTCAGCCGGAGAACTTTAACACCAAACACATAACCACTCCGCCACTTGATGTCTTTGTGAATTCTAGGAAACAACTAAAACATAAGTTCAACCGTGAATCAACCTGTTTGCGCCAAACTGAAACCGATATCGGCTTCCAAACGTCCAGGGACTTTTGAGTGATCGCGGATTCTTGATTATAACCGATAAACCGACATTCTTAATTAATTCAGCCTTTAATGAACTTGAATTCATGTGATGTTCGGGTTTAATAACCGAAAACTTTCACTTCCTGAATTACTCCAACAATATCAGTATCTCGCGACTCAAAATCATCCCCAGAACTCTCAATTTCACTTTTGCTCTATTGTCAGTTCGTCGGAAACGCTTTTTGAACTCGCCGAACTTTCGCCGGAAAACCGTGTCTTTCATCAAAACAGTAAATTTCTCAATTCTTTCATCTTCTATCAGTTGTTAGGCTTTTGCTAACTCAAACCTTTCAGTCAGAATCAATCCCAGACGACGATATCGGATAATCAACACTCGCCGGAAGTTTTCTGAAAATTCCTACATTGCACTGTGAAACGGTATAATCATTCAAACCTTCTGATAACTCTTGTTTAGTCCTTCAATTCCACAACTAGTTAATCAAAACTGTTAATTGGTCCGCTCAGACGGAGTTCATAAAACAGAGCCGACGACTTCGCCGGAGTTCTGAGAAAAGTCATCATTCCGGTATGTTCATTCCCAAAACCTTCCCTATTCATTTCATTTTAATCATTTATATGTCCCTCAATCGAATTAGACAAGAACAATAGAGTAATCGTTGTCTGGGTTATTGTAACGAAGAAGATGAAGTGAGTCTGTATATAAATTTAATATAAATTGGATTATATCTCGAATTAGACACACAGTCCAGCGGTGGACTGTGTGCAATTGAAACACAGCGATACCGGGTTCGAGTTTGCCCTTATTCCGATTAGTCACAATATTCAGACTTTTTATAAAACCCAAATATGAAAATTTCCAGTTAGTATATAAGAGAAATAAAAACAAGTGTTTTAACCAGGTTAGACACACAGTCCAGCGGTGGACTGTGTGCAACGTTAATCAACAGGTCCCGGGTTCGAGACCTGATACGCACGCCGGTTCGATAGAATTTAAATCCTTTTTAAGAAATGAATTTTGGAATAAATTAAATAGTATATAAATATAATTAAAAACAGAAATATTTCGGGTTAGACACGTAGCTCAGTTGGTAGAGCTGTGTGCATGCGTACGGGAGGTCACGAGTTCGAACCTCACTCAGTGCAAACAATATACACGACCGAACCGGTCAACAAGTCAAAGTCAATGGTCAACGGTCAAACCCAAAAAGTCAACATTTTTTTATATTTTTGTTTATTTATTTAATTTAAAAATCAATTAAAAATACTTAAAATAATGTTTTTAAAGTTAGAAAATAGCCTTAAACTCACAAAAATATATCTAAAAATCCTTTTAAAATTATTAATAAAATCCACTCATTTACCATACCCTTCGTTATTATTTAGGTTAGTTAATCCTCGTCGATCAACCCTCTAAACTCGTGCGCATTCAACATCTTCAACTGAACGCACCCAATGTGAGTGAATCTCTACAAATTCCCCGTTTTAATCACGTTTTTGGGGTGTATCATGTGTCTTATTATTTATTACATTTAAACAATTGTGCATCCATCATATCCATGATCAAATGTGTATTCAATATGTATCAACTATTTGTGTGGTTATTGTTTAGATTAAATTTATCATTTTCCGTACATACATTATCATAGGCCGCCGCTCCCCATTACCTATGAGCGTTGAGCTGTTCCCCATTACCTATGAGCGTGAACCAGGCGTTACCAACATACGATCGGCTCCGTTTGATTGAGCCTTGATCGCACATACAATTATCATAGGCCGTCCGTTTCCCATTACCTATGAGCGTGAACGTGACGTTGCCAACATATACAGTATCAGTCATGTTATATATTCATGCAAGGTGGTTTGTTATTGTATGTTATTGTTTGTTATTGTTATTGTTATTGTTATTGTATGTTTATTTACGTTTGCTCACATATGATTATTGCACAATTTTCCATAATAAATATAACAAGAAATCAATAATAAATGTTTTCTAACAAGGTTCACTCGCCAACTTATATTGACCCAAAAACCCCCATTTTTACACATGATACAGGTGATCCAGATGCAGCAAGAAACATATAGGATGGCTTAGAAGAATAAACCGGTTTAGACTTTGGATTGTTTAGTTAGTTATTTTCTTTGTAATTGTATGAACATGTTTGGAATATTGAGGATGAAATTTTGAATTTAATAAATATGAAACATATTAGTAAACATTGTGAGCTTTGGTGATAACCCAATTATGCCCCGACTCTTATTCCGCTGCGGGTCGGGGTGTGACAGATTGGTATCAGAGCCATACTATAGGGATATAGGATAGGTTATTAGACCCTTAGAGCCTATACTATAGTTGATTAGAATTTTTAAAATTATTTATGTGTTACATGCAAAATTCATGATGTTTATATGTTTTATGTTTATTGTTACATTCAATGTTATGCAAGCATGTTCATAAGTACATATTATTATACAATGCCTATCATGAATCATATTCTCATAACATATCATATCCATGAGAGCACACACCACACAATTTCCATGACTTTTGCAACGATTTTTTTTGTATTTTCAAATCACATCAAAGTGAGGTCTCGTGACGGGCATGTAGTGTACAAGTACCGGTAGTCGGAACGTCCTGTCTAGGCTTGGCATTCGTATAAATCCAAAATGGTTAATGGTTAGTGAGCTAATGGTTAGTGAGCTAGCTAAACTTATTCTATACAAAATCAAGAGGTATAACATGTCTCTAAAATTGTGGTTCTACAAGGGTTTTAAACCCACAAGTGTTGAGCCATCCAAACTTACAAGCTTGTGTTGGTGAAGGTGTGATTACATGGAAGCCTTGGCTATCTAACTTTTCAACCCACCCTTAACTTGATGATTTCTATCCATTAAGCTACGGTTCACTTTCACTAGAGTAATAAGGCTACGACACGTCCCCAAACGTTGCCATGTTCGGGATGCATGCACCTAACTTGATTATTCGGTTCGAAGCGTAGCTTAGTGAAGTACTATATTCTTGACCATCCGGATTGTCCTTGTGGCAATTTGTGTATTGGTGAATCTTACAAAAGAGGTTTAGGACGGTTATCCTCCTACCTCCATGCATGACTTATATGATATCCATGAATTATATGAAATCTATGATAAACTTGTAATAACTTATGTAAACTATATATGTAAATAATTAATATAACCGAACCTTTGACGATGACCATATGGTTACTTGTCCTAATATTAGGTTATTTTATCTAAGACCTAACCATCGTTACGATTCTATTTGGCATGACCCATAAAAACACAAACACCCTTCAAGGCTTATAGTGTCAAAAAGAGCGTTAACGTCTAGATAAATACTTTCGACTATACATACATTTTGCATACTTTAATTCCTAAAATTATCAAACTCCATCGTCAAACCAATACTCACACACCTACAGTTCCTTCTGTAGGATAACTTGGTGTTCGTCCCCCTAATCAACCTAAACGCTTTCATGGAACTTAACTTTGCAAAGCCGTGAGTACACTCGAACACCCTTTTTACGCTTTACACCTTTGGGTGCAACATGTTAGTCTATCAAAATACACGCGATCACACTTATACTTTTATGCAATCACACAAACAATCCATCATACATGCTATAGTTATGTGATACATGATTTGTATACTTGGAACATTCTTATGTGATGCTATTTGTCATTAACTACATACGAGCCTCCCCTTAACCTGTATAGCGCTATAGGGTAACGCACCGCCTGTATTCTTGTGGTCAATGTTAAGTTTTTAATATATTATGTGGTACACTAGAGGATTGACTTGTAGTTCACATGCCTTGTTTACATTTATCTCGTATACTAGCTTATCATGTGGATTTGTTTAAACGTTTTATTACTTATGCTATGATCTCAAACTTGTGTACTCGCCAATACTTTGTTATTGAACTTCACTTTTTAACATGTTGCAAGTTGATGAGATTGACATGAGGAAACTCAGTAGGATCGGCATAGAAACACGCTTAGAATGCTAAGTTATCTAATATGTTTTGTTGAACATGTCTTGTATGATGTTGTTTCGTATTTGAAATGTATTGTATATGACAATTTGGTGATTTGAAATGAATGAGTTGCACAATTAGCGTTATGATGTCTCGAGCAATCTAGTTTGCCTCACTCTGATGTTTCCGCCATCGGTCGGGGTGTGACAATTGCTAGTGGTGTGCAAATCAACCACTACAATTGAAATTTGGGTAGAACTTCGTCATTCGTTTAACAGTTTCACACAAAACTTAGTTCAGACAGAGAGAAAATTTGAAAAGTAATGAGCCACTTCGTACAAAGTAATGATATATATAGTGATCAGGTTCACTTCGTGCGAGGATAAATAGTTCACTTCATGCGAAGATTAAATATTTATCATTGTGCGAAGGCAACACTTCGTGCGAAGTTAACTTTAAATTTTCAGAATTTCAACTTCTCAATCATTTTATGAGTTTTAACAACCCACTCAGTTGACCAAGCCCAAGTTAATGACCCTAGTTAACTGATTTGTCTACCAAATCCAAATTAATAACTTTGGTTGAACACTTTGTAAACAAACTGATCTTTTTAGACAATTTTAAGTTTCAAATTAATGAACTTTTGATCATTTCAATCATTTTCTCATTTTTAGATAAGCTCCCAACCTATTGTTCTCAAGATTTCTATTAGCATTTAGCAGCTTTAGACTTTGAAGATTAGTATTCATCATTAGCTGTCAAAACTAAAGATGAAAATAAAATCTTTTTAATTTTTCCAAAGTTTATGCTAAAACACATTGAAAATCTTTTTGGGTATTTCTGAAATGAAATAGCTATGTACAAACATATTTATAGACACTTTTTGTGAGTTTGTGTTAAAGGATCATATCAGTTTTTGAGACTTATCACAAGTATTGTTGATCTTGATTAAACTTTAAGTTCTAAACAGATCACTTAGATTATCAGTATATTGGTCCACTTAAACTTCTACACATTTCTCAATTGCTTTGAGATACGCTAATTAGATGTCTTAGAACTTGACTTAATAGTGCCCACTTGATAATATACTCCCGTATCAAGATTATCTGGATTTCATCTTACAAGTGAATATATCTAACGGATATCTGTATCTGGGTTGTGCGAGACCTTAAGAGCTCAGGTTAGTACCACCGACATACAGAGAGATGAAGACTCGACTTAAAAGTGGTGTTCGATATTTAGAATCTTTTGTACTTCAATTGCCAGATCTTTCAATACTTTCAATATGTTGTAATTTTAGGTTTTTAAAGTAAAAATATTCTACAAGTTCCTGGCCATTGCTGACTCAAAATCAAAAGAAGCTGTGTAATAACCCATATATCAATTATCTATATAGACCTAGTATCTCAGAATCCGGAAATCTCTCAAACGAAATTTCGGTGTACTAAGACCATATATCCGAGAGATGTTAACCCACTAATTAAGAAGTTTTTCTTTGTGTTCATACTCTGAAACAATTTACTAAATATGTGAAGCCTACTAGCACATCATCAATGAGACCTGTTTAAACATTTTAACGCTACATTTCTTTATCATACTGTGATAGCCCACTGATGTACAATCATTTACTCTTTTTACACAAAAACTCTTTTTGTCCTTTTCATGTTTTTGTACATTCTCAAATTTTTATATGTTTTTGTATTTTTCACAACATATTTCTCCCCCTAAAATCAAAAACATATTTTTGGAATTTTAGTTTTTAAGGAAAGAAATTTGAAAACAAAAACTTGAAAAACTGATGAGGATTACTTCAAATCGTCATCCATCTCAGCTTCACCCTCTGTTTCCCCTCCTGATGTCACATCTTTCATCGGTTTACTTTCAAAAGTTATTTAACTTTCTCTCTGTCAAACGCTTTTGTATAAAAGTCTTCTTTCAGTTCATCAGTGTTGATCTTTTCCATACGATTCAACTTTTTCTCATAGTAATCATGGATAAAGTGATGTCGTATTTCTATGTGTTTACTTTTAGAATGTTGAACTGGACTTTTTGTTATGTTAATGGCGGCCTCGTTATCTACATATATAGGCGTATCAAGAAACTTCAGTCTATAGTCTCTCATCCGTTGTTGTATCCACAAAATTTGGCAATAACAACTGGATGCTGAAACAAATTCTGTTTCGCAAGTAGAGAGCGACAGTGGTTTGCTTCTTCCATTGCCACGTTACTAATCGTGTACCAAAGAACTGGAAACCAGCAGTTGTAGATTTAGCATTTAATTTGCAACACCCAAAATCAGAGTTGGGGTATCCAACGACATTGAAATTGTCTGATCATGGATACCACAAGCCGGTGCTTGGGCAATACTTTAAGTACTAAAGAATCCTCTTGACAATCAGCATATGTGACAATCTGGGACTTGACTGATATCGGGCGTAGAGTTATGCCGGATACATGATATCCGGCCTTGAAGTTGTTAGGTACATTAAAGATCTGATCATTGACCGATATAAAGTTTCATCTATCTTCCGACTAGTCAAGTCTGGTCTGATGTCGTGGTTTAGAGCCAATGGGTAGAAACTAGTGATGTTTAGGACATCTTGAATTTCTCCAACACATTCGTGTGATGTATGAAGATACCATCAGGCAATTGATGGACCTGAAGTACCAAGGAGAATTTCATTTCCCCCATAGAACTCATCTCGAATTTTTTCTTCATGACTCTTTCGAAGTCTTTTCAAAGCACATCGTTTGTCGAACCAAATATGATGTCATCCACATAGATTTGGAAAATTAAGATGTGTCCATCCGCTTCCCGTGTGAAGAGGGTATTGTCTTATTCAGAAGGTGTTAAGAAAGTATCTCATACTAGGCTCTCGAGGCCTGGTGTAAGCCGTATAATGCCTTATTCAGTAGATGAACCTTATCTTTGTGTATCAGATTGACAAACCCCAGTGGTTGGCTGACAACACCTCCTCCTTCACTTTTCCGAACAGGAACGAGGACTTGACACCCAATTGGTACACTTTGAATCCCATCCATGACGCGAATTGCAGGAAGATGCGAATAGCTTCTAATCTTGCCACGGGAGCATAGACCTCAGTGTAGTCTATTCCCTCTTGTTGATGAAATCCTTGAACAACGATTCGAGCTTTGTTTTGAACAATTACTCCTCTATCGTCTCTTTACACTTGAAACCCACTTTGTAATAATCTTCTTGTGGTCATCTAGTAGATCAACAAGTTTTCAAACTCCAGGTTTCTCGAACTATAGCAGCTCCTCCTACATTGCAGTTACCCGACTTTCTTCTATGAGAGCTTCCTTGTTCTTTTTGGCTCAATCTGCAAAATAAAGCAACTATATGAGACAGTATCTTGTACAGGTACAACAGTAGTATAAAAACAACTAACTTATTGATTTGATTTAGCGTTTTGACACCAGTCTGCAACTCTCCAAGGATATTTTTTGATGGGTGGTATGATAATATCCTTGGCATAACTTTGTTCGTAGTGCTCACTTCATGTTCTAGATATGTGATGTTTTGATCAGCGTCTTGATTACTTGTGGATGCTTCATTTTGAGCACTTGGACCCGCTTGATTATTTAGCAAATTTTCAATCTGTTCTTCGCCATCATCAGAAGTAAATCCATCATTGTCATATGTTGAGTACTTGTACTTTGATCCAACGTGGGAGCAGGTTCACTCATCTCTTGATTTGCTGTGGGATCACTTGTTCCTGCAGTCTGAGATCCTGGATGTTGAGTACTTGTACTAGCTTCAGCATCATGAATACCAATAGGTGTTGGAGTAATCACAATCGGTCTAGGAACTTGTTCTTGTGATGAAGCTTATTGTTGCTGATAAAGATTCAAAATTTCCTCTTCTGTTGGTTTAGCTAGAAGCTCTAAGGAATACTAGAGACTATCATAGTTAAACAGCCAAGCATCTCCTAGTTTCTGTGTTAGAGACGTGTATCATTGACAATCTACGTTTTGAGCTTCAATAACCCGGTTTATGCTAGGAAGATACACTCTAAGTAGTGGACTAGCATATCCCACGAAGAAACCTTCCATTGATTTAACTTCAAATTTGCCATTTACATCGATTCCAGTGCAAGGTGACCCAAAAGGTTCTAAATACTTCAGGTTTGGCTTTCGTTGGTAAAGTAGCTCGAAACACGTTTTCTTGTGTCGCTTGAATGTCAATACTCTATTCAAGTATAGCTTGTAGAAGCCATGGCTTCGCTCAAAAAACTAACTAGCAGTTTAGAATCCGCGAGCATGGTTCTTGCTGCCTCTATCAAGGTTCTGTTTTTGCATTCAGCTACACCGTTTTGTTGTGGTGTATATGGTGCACTGATTCATGCAACTCCCTTCTCATTACAAAACTCTGCCATCCGATCATTCTTGAACACTGTACCGTTGTCCTTACGAATGCGACGAATTGGTAAGTGATACAGGTTCTCTAATTTCCTGAATAAGATCTGCTGACTCTCAAAAGCTTCATCTTTTCTTTCTAAGAACATCTCCCACGAGAATATTGAATAATCGTCAGTAGCAACAAGACAATAAAGATCTCCTAAAATACTTCCAACATCGACAGGCCCAAAGAGATCCATGTGTTGTTTGCCCTTTTTGCAGGAGCTTCCTTGGATGCGACTTTTTATGTTGTTTGCCCTTTTTGCAACTTATGTAGTCGTCACTCAATTGAAAAATCTTTACATTGACTCCTCAACTAGATTGTTGTGTACTAAGAAGTTCAACTTTCGAAGATGAATGTGCCCCATCTTTCTATGCCACATGATCGATCCTTATTCTGTTTCTTTTGACACGAAACATTGTGCGGATTTTGTCGTTGTTGTCGCAATACTCATGTCTAAGACATACAAGTCATTTTCTCGGGGAGTGCGCATCAGGATCCATTCCTCAGGTATGTGGAATCCCGGTTTTAGAATGAGACATTCTCGATCTGTGAAATGTGTCATGAACTTTTTGTTACAAATCTGAGAGATACTCGCAAGTTGTTCTCTAACTCTGCTATGTAGTTGACTTTATCGAACCACACCACACCGTTTGTTAGAATCCCTTCACCGACTTCTCCCACCTTGGTTACCTGCTAACCCAACATAGCCTCCTCAGATTGATTTAACATTGTAGAGCAAGGCCAACATTCCCGTCATGTGCCGAGAAGCTCCACTATCCATTATCCACTTGGAAATTATTGATCTCGTGAGCCCTTGCACATGCAATTAAGCGATTATTTGAATAGCGAGACGCAAGCCTTGACGTCTTGGGTGGGTTTGGGCTTTCCACTTTTAGTTCACAAACACTTTCTTTCTTGGTTTCAACAATCTATTCAACCACATCCTTTTTATCTGTCATGGTTGGAACACTTGTTTTGACTTCTTCACAAGATGGTTTTGATTTAACCACCCAAGTTTGTTGTTTTGATAATGCCTTTCTGGGATAAAATTTCGAATCTTTTTATTCATGTTTGCTTAGTGATTCACCAACTTCTTTGTTTAAAATATTAGAATTTGTTGGTTTCACATTGTTAGATTCGTTGTTTCTTTTCAAAATTTGTGTAGGAACAAACTTTGGGGATTTTTGGTTCACATCTTCTAAATATTTCTTAACACTATAAATAGGTTTAGAGACATTTTGTGAACAATTTCTCACGATATGTCTAACTTGGTTGCAATTGAAGCATGTCCTACTGTTGTTTCCAACAGCGGATTAGATAACCTGTTCACGGTGTTTTTTCTCTGCATCAAATTCATCGTTTGATTATTCTTTAGCCAATTTTTCTTTCTCACTTCTGAGCTTGTTCCGAAAACAAAGTTTATGTTTTTTGAAAAATTTGGTTTTTGAAACCTGTTGTTATTTTTCTTGACATATCCCAAACCTTTTCGTTTATTCTCAGGATAATTCTTTCCTTTCTGTGTTGGTTCATAATATCTATTGCCTACGTCTAGGATATGTTGTTTATGTATATAGGGCTTAGAACGTCAGTTTGTATATGATTATATATGTTTTATTTGTTTCATAAATGACTCGTACGAGTGAGTCTTGTGACTCGTACGAGTGACACTCTGTCACTCGTACGAGGCTCCACTCACACGAGTCACACTCAGTTACACACTCTCCTGCGCGAGTCATGTCGACCTATAAGTAGAGGAGTGTTGTGTCAGAAAAAAACTCTATTGGTGTGGCGAAGCCCTGCTGAACTGTTTACTTGCTCTATACTTGTTCACATTTATCAATATAATTCAAGGCATTTAAGTGGTAGATCTCACTTGTTTGTTTGTTAAACTCACTAACAATGAATTCCGCCTCTGTTAGTTGAGTTAGATCGGTCTGGTGCTCATCGGAGGAAAGCCGATCCCCCCTCACATGTGGTATCAGAGCCTTGAGGCCTGATCTTCTGACAAACATCAAGTTTCTGCATACTACCAACAATCTCATATTCAGATTCACCATTGGAGTTTTCTATCTTACACTTTCCCATACAGATCTCGGAATTGGACAAATTCATGGACAAAATTGGTTAGGATTTTAGGATATCATGTTAAAATCAATTCTAATCAATCCTTGACAATTTCAGATCTAAAATCAAACTTAATCATGTCAAAATTGGTAAAATTCATCCGTTTGGTGACCTGAGTTGTTTCGTACGAGTAGAGAGACAACTCGTAAGAACGGTTATCCGTACAAATTAAGTCATTCGTACGAATGAACAAACAAGTTTTTTCTACAAACTTACAAGTTTAAAAACAAGTCATTCGCAAGAAGCAATGATTCACACGAATTAGTCGTTCGCATGAACCAGTCACTCGCAAGAGTAACATTTCACTCACACGAACATCTCATTCGCACGAATCTCAAATCGCACAAATAGATCACTCGCACGACTATCTCAGTCGCACGAGCAGTTCATCCGCACGAAGAACATTTTTTTGTCATTCTAATAAGTTTTTCGAGTGTGTTTTTCGAAAACTTTTGCAGAAAAATGGAAGAAGGGTTTTATAACGCATTTGCTGCCTCAGCTGTCACAACTACTGCAGCTCAAAATATGAATCTTGGGAATGAGATGGGTACGATGACGAAGCCACCAAAGTTGATGAACCTTGAAGACTTTGACAGTTGGAGTGAACGTTTTATGAATTGGGTTCAAGCAATTGCTGGTTTGCCATCGAAGAAAAATATCAAGCTCTGGTTGGAGAAAACGGTCTGGAAAAAACGTTAGCTCAACTTCAGATTTTGAAAGAGAGTAGTTCATAAACGAGAGAAAAGATGATGAACATTTTACAACAAGCCATCAAGGAAGACATATTGGCGCTGTTACGACATGATGATGATGCACAATCGTTATGGAATGCTCTTCGATTGAAATTCCAAGGAAGCGCACAGTTGCGAAAAGGGAAGCGAGCGTTGTTAAGTAAAGAATTTGATATCTTCGCTTTGATCAAGGGAGAGACAGTGAAACAACTGATTGAAAGAAACTGTCACTTGGTTCTGCAAATGAAGCGTATAGAAATCATAAAGACGAATGAAGAATTAGTCGATAAACTGGCAGATTCCTTACCACAAGGCGAACGGTCTACTTATTTGACTATTCTGAAGAATGGAACAGAATACGGTAATTTCTCATTACCGAGATTCATTGAGAGATTGGAGGGACACGAACTCGAAATGCAGAAAATGGGAAAAACAAAGGCGCCCAAATGCAACAAGACATAAATATGTATTACAAAGGTAGTTCTGCCGCTCAGATACAGTCTCCAAATATTCAAACTGCCTTTAGCGCTTACAACACATCAAGCCCACCGTCAAATCAACATAGTGGCTTTCAAACCTTTGCTTCGGTCAACCCAAACACGTCTCCAAGCCCACAATCATCACATGGTTAGAGCAATCCCAAGATCAACCAGAACAATCAATCTCATCCTACTCAAAGAGTTTTACAGTGCAATATCGTTGTTTATTTCCAAAATGCACAAAACTTTGACGAGAAGACCGCAAAGCAACACATGTCTTTATTAGCTTCGGTTCTCGAATCATACGACAGTTTAGTCGCAGGAAAAATTGGAAACTCAGAGATGACAAGAGATGATTATGATCAAATTGATCTGGCCGAGATGGAGTTGATCGACATCAAATGGTGTATGGCATCTATCGTTAAACGAGAATGTCCGAATAGAGAAGTTCAGGGCAATCGGAACCCATTTGACGACGACTAATACAAGAAAGCCATCTATCATCGTCCTCAACCAAAAACAAGAATAGTGCAAATCGAAGATAAACAGCCAGAATCCAAAGACAAAGCGCTTGTCGTGACTCTAGAAGACGAAGGCTTTAACTGGAACAAGTGTATCTCCAAGAATGAGAGTTTGGCGTTAGTCGTAGAAATCATCGAAGAAATTAAAGAATTTGTAGAGGCATCTTTTGACGAGGCTCCTGAAGAATACTATCACACATCGTCAGAAGAAGAGGAATTGTTAAACAGTGCTTTTAAACATCTCCTGCCTAATGATATTCTTAAAACTTTTGCAGGTTATTTTGAGCTAACCCATCGATCATCTTGTGAAGAAAAGAAGGAGCCGGAAGTGGAAGCAAAGAAAGTTGATAAAGAGTTGGAGAAGTTGACTGATGAGACCAACAAAGCTTGTATGGCAAATGTGAATGAGGTAAATGTGTCGAGAAGTGAGTCTGTGATAGAAAAACTGTGTTTAAAATGTAACGAGCCATGTAGTGAATGTGCTGTAAAAGACACACGATACAATGAGCTTAAATGTCTAACAGATAATTTGTCATGTGACTATAAATCAACAAAAGCAGCTTATGACAAATTAATCAAATCTATTAAACAATATGAAAAAGTACTCAGAGAAAATGACCGAACACTTTCAATTCTAAAAGCGACTGTGATGGACAAACAAATGGCCATTAACCTTCATTTAAATACAACCGCTGAGCTAAAAAGTGAACTTGAGAAAGTAAAAATAGAAACTGAGTGGGTTAACAAATTGTTAGTCAGTTATTCTACAAGTTCATACGTCATTGATCACATTCTACCAAAGATCGAAAGCAAAGAAGAAACTAAAAATGATGAAACCAAAGGTGCAAGTTACGATCGTGTTCCACCACCCATGTGGAATAGATATGATACTAAAAAGCTATCAGGGGTGGAAAAGGCGCTTAATTTTAAAATTGAAAACTGAAAAATCAAACGAGCTGCTTGCGAACATTGATATAACTTACACCAAACCACAAAATGAATGTGAGTCTGATGTGGTTAAAAACATGGTTGAAAGTGTTTTGAAGAGTGAGTCTGAAAATCTAAATCGGATGTTGAAACATCCGAAAATAGTTTATATACTGATCCAAATGTCATCGTTTACAAAATGGATGGATCTGATAAACAATATTCTGATGAAGATTTCCCGATCCAGAATGTTGATCTGGATTGTGTCGATAAGTTGTTCAAGCTTGTTGAGGTAAGCCATTCTGATTTAGAAAAACACGATTCAATATTTTATTCTAAATCAAGATGTTAATAAACCCTACCATCAGAGAAACAGAGATTATCCTGAGAATAGGAGGGTTGGGTTGGGTTTTCAAAATAAAAGAACAAATAACAAGTTTCAAAAGTTGAACTTTACAAAGAAAGTTAACTTTGTTTTTGGAACAAATACCGAAAAGAAAAAGAGATCATTGGTACACAATCCAATGATGAGTTCAATAAAGAAAAAGAGAGTAGAAAAAAAGTTTTGGATTCCTCTATTCAAAAGGACAGCAGGACGTGCTACAAGTGTAAAAATGTTGGGCATATTGCAGGACATTTCTCTCAAAGAAATCCAAAACTTGTTTCTAACTCTATTATATCTACCAAAGATATGAAACAAAAGGCACCCATGGTTGTACCAAAAAAGATTTTGAAAAGAAACATTGAATCCAACAAAAATGTTAAATCAACAATTCGACTTAATTCTAAATTTGAAATTGGTGAAACATCCACCAAGAATCGGCAAATGGATTCAAAGTTTTATTCAAAAAGATCCAATTTGAAAACATAAACTTGGGTTGCAAAGGTCAAACCATCTAAGGTAGAACTTAAATCATCTGTTCCAACCAAAACCGAGCCTAACAGAATGTTAAAAACAAAGTTTTTCTGAAATTTGATATTCCGAACCCACCCAAGACCAAGCAGGCTTGGGTTTCTTTGTTTAAATAGCTTCTTCCTCATGTGTGCAGGGGCTCCCGAGATCAATCATGTCAAAATGGATTATGGATGGTGGAGCTTCACGACACATGACTGGGATGCTTACGTTGTTACACGATGTTAAAGCTATCCGAGGAGGTTATGTAGGTTTTGCTGGAACTCAAGGTGGAAGAATCGTCGGAGAAGGTATTCTTACGAATGGAGTGGTTTCGTTTGACAAAGTGAACTACATTGCAGAGCTAGAGAACAATCTTCTGAGTATTTCGCAAATTTGTGGCAAAAAGTTCACAGCACACTTCAACGACAAAGAATGCTTGATTTTAAATTTGGGATTCAAGATTCCTGAGGAATGCATTCTTTTGCATGCTCCAAGAGAAAATGATCTTTATGTCCTTGATATAAGTGTCGCATCTACAACATCAAAGAAGGTTCAGTGCTTTGTTTCTAAAGCAACCGAGAAGGAGTCTATCTTATGGCATAGTAAGATGGGGCACATACATTTGAGAAAGATGAATTTTCTAGTGCACAACAACCTAGTGGAGGGTGTTAATCTAAAAAATTTCCAGTTATCTGATGATTTCTGAGTTGTAAGAAGGGGAAACCGCATAAGAAATCACACCAAGAAAGCTTCTAAGTTCTATCAAGCTACCACTAGAGAGGCTACATTTGGATCTATTCGGGCCAGTAAATGTCAAAAGCATTTATGGAGATCTATATTGCCTGGTCGTTACAGATGATTTTTCAAGATTCTCATAGGTTTTCTTCTGGAGAGAGCAAAGATGAAACATTTGAAAGTCTAATGATTCTCTTCAGAAACTTGAAAACCTGTATCACTTGCCTATCAAGAGAATCCGTAGTGATAATGGTATCGAGTTCAAGAATAAATGAATGCTCGAATTCTGCAACGAAAAGGGATTCTTCATGAATTCAGTGCCCCCTATACTCCTCAACAAAATGGAGTTGCTGAGCGTAAGAATTGCACATTGATCGAGACTACCAGAACCATGCTCGCCGATTCGAAATTGTTAATTAGTTTCTAGAGCGAAGCAGTCGCCTTAGCGTGTTACACCCTCAATCGTGTGTTAACAGTCAAACCTCACAACAAGACCTAACCTTGAGTTTCTAGAGCCTTTTGGATCACTGTGTACTGTATTGGACCCGGATGGTAAATTTGGAGCCAAATCCTTAGAAGGATTTTTCGTCGGTTATGCTACTCCACAAAAGCGTGTCTTCTTGCCGAGTCTGAACCAGGTTATTCTTGCACAGCATGTTGATTGTCAATGTTATACTACGCCTACACAGAAACCTGAGGATCCATGGTTGTTCAACTACGAAGGTTTGTGGAATTCATTTGACCTACCAGACGTGTCATCTGAAGAAGAACTTGTTATGCTCCTTGACCAGCATCAAATCTTTAATCAAGAACAAGTTACTAGACCGTTGATGATTTCTCCATCACTTCCTATCAACACTTCTGATGTAGGTCCGAGCACTACTCTTCAAGAATCTGTATCAGTACCTATCTTGAACAATGCTAAATCATTTACCCAACAACCCCCCAATGCCGACTCTGATCGAGAACCGACTTTTGATGATGGAGGATCTAGTTCTGATGAAGGATCTAAGCATATTGAAAGCTTCCTAAATGCTCAAGCTGATCAATCAAATGTCAAAAATGAAGCTACATCTTCTGCACCAGTTGTTGATGAAGTGATCACGAATTTGCAAACTCAAGTGGATGTTCCAAGTGAAGTAATGCCGAGGACACTTTCTAATCATCCATCAGAGAATATCATTGGCAGCTTACAAACTGGAGTGCAAACTCGCAATCAGATCAACAAGGATCTAAGCGGTTTTTATACCCGTATTGCTCCATTACAAACCATAATTTCTTAAAAAAAAATTGTTTCACAGGTTGAACCTGGAAACTAGAGAGACGCGTAGAAGAAAGTTGGGTGGAGGCAATGCAGGAGGAATTGCTTCAATTCCAAAAGTTAGGAGTCTTGAAGCTTGTTGACCTACCAGATCATCAAAAGAAGATAAACACTAGATGGGTCTTCAAGTGTAAGCGCGATGACAGAGGAATAGTGATCAGAAACAAAGCTCGACTCATGGTACAAGGCTTTCATCAGCAAGAAGGGATAGACTACACTGAAGTCTATGCCCCAGTCGCTCGTCTCAAAGATATCCGCATATTCTTGGCCTTTACTTCGTGGAAAGGTTTCAAGGTGTACCAGTTGAATGTCAAATCTGCTTTCCTGTATGGCAAAGTTAAAGAGGAGGTGTATGTCGGCCAACCACCGGGGTTTGTCGATCCTATACACAAGGATAAAGTCTACCTTCTAAATAAAGCTTTATATGGTCTTTAGCAAGCCCGAGAGCTTGGTATGAAACGCTTTCATGACATCTTCTAGACAATGGCTTTCTCAAAGGAACTGTAGATTCTACCCTCTTTACCAAGGAAGTCGATGGTCATCTGATTATCGTGCAAATAGATATGGATGATATTATCTTTGGATCGACAAATGACAAGCTGTGTAAAGAGTTCGAAGAAGTCATGAAGCAAAAATTCGAAATGAGTGCGATGGGGGAGATGAAGTTCTTTTTTAGGACTTTAGGTTGATCAATTGCCTGATGGTATCTTCATCCATCAGACGAAGTATGTTGATGACATATTAGAGAAATTTGATATGTTAGGAAAACTGGCATCTACCCCATTAGCTCTAAATCACGGCATTTGTCCAGACGTTCAGTAAATTATTTTTCAAGATATAAACCTAAAAGAAAAACTGAGTAACTTGTGGTTTAACATCTCTCGGATATATGGACTTAGTACTCTAAAATTTCGTTTGATAGAATGCTAGATTCTACGACACTAGGTCTTTATATTTAATTGGTGTCTGGGGTATTATATGAGTTCTTCTGATTTTGCATCAGTAATGGCTTAGAACTTGTATAATACTTTACGTATTATTCTCCTACAAAAGCTGCACAAAAAATGAGTATGTCATAAACATTTACGACATTTGCAGTTCAAAAGATTCCTTTATGGAACACCACCTAAAGACGAGCTTTCATCTCTTTGTCTGTATGGAAATACTAACCTGAGCTCTCAAGGTCTCGCAATTCACCCTATTTACAGATATCAATTGGATATATTCACCTATGAAATGATATTCTGGGAATCTCGATACGGGAGTATATTCTAAGATGGGAAGCACAGTTATTTCATGTTCCTTAATATTACATAACATATCTTGAAACAGTTGAGAAACGTTTAGAAGTTTAAGACGATAAGTATATTGGCAATCTAGGTAAATCTATTTAAGAACTCAATGATACTACCAAGATCAACGTTACTTGTGATTTATCTAAATATCTGATGTGATCCTCTTAACACAAAAATATGTATGTATATAATCTTTACTTGTTATATCTTTTCAGAAAATCCAAAAAGATTTTCAGCTTTTAGCAATTTATCTTAGATTATAAGTCTACTGATGATGAAAACACTGTTAGTCCAAGTCAAATTGATGATTACTGGAGGAAAGCTGAAGTCCACGGGTTGGGAGCTAATCACGAAAAGAAGAAAGAGTTTACCTGAACGTCAACAAAGTTCATTAATTTGAAACTTTACATTTTTAAAATAAATTTGTTTTGGTTAAAATGGTCAACCAAGGTCATTAACTTAGACTTGGTAAGCAAATCAGATAACCATGGTCATTAACTTGGACTGGGTTAACTGAGTGGGTTAAAAAAACAGATAAAAATTTCATAAAAAATCAAAAAGTTGGTCGAATGTTAGAATTGACTCGTACGAGTGACACTGACTCGTATGAGTAACAAAAGCCTTCATTCACACGAGCCATCGCTCGTACGAGTGACTGCTGAATGAGTATAAAAGGATGACTCATTCGCACGAGTCAGACTATTGACTCTGTGCGGTTGAGAGCGAACTTTGAGCGAACTTTGTGCGAACCAGTTCTATTCACTTCATTTTCTTGATCTACCGTTTGTATCTAGACGTTGGGGAGGTTTATTTGCACACCTCCCACAATGGGAAAGGTACTTATGCTTGTTTTAAGCCGTTATAATGCCAAAATGGGACGAAATGGACATAAAACGTAGATTTAGGGAATTTGGACCCGTAAAAAATAAAATTGAACTCAAAAATGTTAAAATCAGCCCTAATAACCTATAAATCAACCTTCAATTTCTTAAAATCAACACGTTTAAGTTCGTTTTAACTAGGTGTTATTTGGTATGGTTTGCAATTCGTACGAATATCCACTCATACGAACAAGTTTTCAAAAGTTTGTTTATCATTTTCACTCGTACGAGTGAGTATTCGTACGAGTAGGTCCTTAATGTTTAATTCTTGATGATTCGTACGAAGAATCATTCGTACGAAGAAGTTGGGACAAAATTCTTGAAAATTTGCTAAGTATATTGGTCATTCGTACGAAGTAGTGACTCGTACGAGTGATGTTTTGACTCAGACTTGAAATTTGTCTAAGTGTATGACTCATACAAATGGTGATTCGTACGAGTGGCTAAAAATTTGAAATTTCTTGAAAAAGTTTCTAAGTGTCTGAAATGTCTATGCTTATAGGTAAAGAAATCTTCATTTTCGTCGTTTCATAATATCTGTTGTCTTCTAGATGATTCTATTCTAAATTGCTGCATATTGAGAAGTCTTGGATTTTCTAAGCACACTTCCCATCACCAAAGCTCTCACTGATCGTCATATAGCATATCATTCGCAAACTGAATATTTCTAGAATGTTGCCGAGTATGATGAGGAGGAGAACGCTATTGTATCTGTGATAAAATTAACGATGAGGATATTCAGGTTAAGATCACTGAAGATCTGATCAGAACTGTGCTAGAGTTCAATGATCACGAAGACGACCCCACTGGTTTTTCTGAATAAATGGTGAAGGGGTGTTTTTACCGAATGGGTTATGCCGGTTTCGTAAACTTTGCTTCGTTCAAAAAGGATAACCTATGTGCTCCATTCAGATATATTGCACACTACATTATACACGCTCTTAGCCACCGAAAGGGTGTATTCGATGATTTAGTCGATTATCAGATGTGTATGATCACCGCTCTTGTTCTGAATCTTCTGTACAACTTCTCCAGAGTAATTTTCTCCCAAATGGTCCAAAACACGCAGCATGAGAAGTTCTTGCAGTATCCACGTTTTATCCAAATGATGCTTGACCATTTGTATCCGAATCTAAAAAAGAAAAAAGATGATATTTTGAAGTTAGAGCATATCGATGTCTCAACGCTAAAGAAGATGAATTTGCATCTCAAAGCTTTCCCCAATGCAAAACCCGTTTTTGGCGCGATTGTTGATAAATATTATGTGTCTCTGCCACTAGGGAAATGGAGGAAAGATGATAGCGGTGATGAAGATGAAGACTTGAAGCGCTAGATAGTTTTATCACTAAAAGAAGCGCGTGGTTTGTGAAAGAAGAGAAAAAGGGGGTAAGGGGACAAAAAGAAAACAAGCGTCCACATCTTCCTCTACTTCCCCTCAGAAGAAAAAGAAAGCGTCTGAAAGCTCGAGATTAGTGGATGAATCAGAGCCAAAAGAGAATGTTGAAACTCTGGCAGCTGAGATTGAAAAAGAAGCTTTTGGAGTGCGAGAGGGTGAGGTTGAAGAAGCGTCATCTTCTAGTACTGATACTGAAGATAGAATCGCTGGAGAGAAGGAAAGGGCTAAGGAAAGAGAGATTGAACGTCTGGCAGAACTCAAACGTAAAGCCGAAGATAAGAGAAGAAAAGAAAAGCGACAGGGGAGGATGACATGACATATGTACCATCGAATTCAGATAGCAAAACTCCTGTATGAAAGACTCCAAAGAAATCTTCTCGACGACTTAAAAGCCAGCAGTTAGAAGTTCGGATTCTCCAGTAGACAAATATAAGAGAAAAGTACAAAAGAAGATTGTTCAAGAAGAGATTGTTGAGCCGTCTCTACAACAAACACCATCACCGGCTCGTCAGCCAACACCACAGCCACCACCATCTCCATCACGACAGCAAACACCACAACTACCACCGCAGTCGATGCCACAACCCTCACAATCCCAACGCTAGTTTGATTTTGATTTTGATTTGGGTGACATACCTTGGGGGAGTATTTCTCTGCTGACATGTTTAATGATGCACGTGTTGAAGAATTGGAGAAACAGGTTATGTTAAACAATGTCAGAATTTTTGAACTGCAGGAACAGTTCAATGGGTTAAATGAAGAAAAACTGCAGTTAGAAGCTATTGTGGCTAGTATTGTATTTGAAAATGAGCATTTGAGGATTCGAATGGCCGAATACGAGGAAGAACGTCTCAGGAGCCAAAGAAAGATGAACTTATTGGAAAAGATACTTACAAAGAAACTTGGAATTGATATTGCTGCTGAAATTGATGAAATTGAGCGAGCTGAAGCAAGAGAAAGGGTTGTAGAGCGTGAACGTGTTGCTAAAGAACAATCTCAAGCTCAAGGCAAAGGCAAAGCGAAGGTCAGTGAGGATCCTGTAACTGTTACAACTGAGCCAGAAGCTGAATCTGCACCAGTAATTTCTGATGTGGTGGTGTTTTCGAGGTTGAAAAAATTTGTATTGGTAGGTAAGCCTAAAGATGTTGATATTGATACGTCAAATCTTACAGCAAAGCATCAAGAATGGCTGAACAAGAGAAAGATGAAGAAAGAGATAGAGGTTGAGGTTGATGAGTTTGTTGAAGAACCCTAGAAAGAAGCTGAAGACTTAGATGATATTGATGATGTATTTTCTGATAAGTCGGATGACGATAGTGGAGGTGATGATTTAGGTGGAACGGGTGTCCTTGTAACATAGTCTGATTTAAATGATGATATTGATTATTCTATGTACTTGGATTAATAAGCAAATCAAGTTGAAGAAGATAGAGATCAGTGTAAATCTCATAGCTCTAAGAATGCTGAGTAGGCAGGAATTCTCACGGTAACTGATATATCTACCGTTCCTGTCATGCCAAAACCAAAGATACTATATATAGAGCATGATGTAGAGGAAGGGGAGTTTGTCCACATCTATTCTAAAGAAGAAATTGCAAAGATGCTGGGCGTGGACGAAGAAAATTTTGAGTTTGATTTCAAAGAAGAGCTGAATGATATTAGTGCTTTCGAGCCTGTTGATTACGTCTTCGAACATGTGTCTGATGCACATGACTATGATCAAGTTATTGTAGAGGATGAATTTGATGACGATGATATAGATATTGCCGATCAGGGTATAGATGACTCTCCAACTTTTAGTGATCTGTTTGCAGCTGAAAGTGATGACTTTTGAAACGTAAAGTTGAAGAAGCTGTTAAACACGGAACCGTTCCTCAACAATCATCTGCTGAAGAAATTGCTGAGATGAGGAAACGGTGGTTCAAAGTTGCACCAGCTGAGCGAAAGTTTAAACGTCCCTTAGCATTCTTTACGCATGACGCGGATATTTCTTTAGGAGACATTATTAGCTTGGGCTGGATCAAGGAGCTAAATGTTTATGCTATTAAAAGGGAGTATGGGATTCAGTATTTTAGATACTTGAGCGATATCAAGACCCTGCCATATTGGGATATTAAAGAGCTTGTGAAAACAAGGATGATAAATCTTAAGATGAGATTTCACGACCAACGGATGTGAAAACTGATACAGCTTGAGGCTGCGCATGGTTTTACACACTGGAAGCCGCATTTCCCTAAGCGAATTACTAAAGTCGATCCAGTAACACAAGAGAAAGACGTGAGGCTAATCGTAAAGATGCCGAAAGTGATGAAGAATATGCCTCTTATCAAAATGGAACAAGACTTCTACAAGATCTTCAAATGGTGGCACTACGATTCGAGTACAGGTGAAGTTGTTATATGTGTGCACCCAGATGATGATTCTTGGAAGATCACAGAGGTGCTAACTGTGGCGTGGCATTCGTGTACTATACCCGATGTGGCTAGTCAACTATTCAAAGAAAGATATTGAATGCTTGTTTTACAGCAAGATCAGCTTTGAAGAGAGAGATAAAGAACAAGCACTCCAGTTTCAAACGATAGTTAATGTATGTTTTACCAATGATGTACATTCAGGTACGGCATGGAACACTTCATGGAGGAAACTGGAGGAGATTGAGCAAAGGAAAAAAGACAAGAAGGAAGAAAGGATTGCTGAGCGAGCATGAATTACTTTGCTAAGAAGTTTTTGGTTTGGCAATACAGTTAACCGATCTCCTCATACAGATTAAACGCCGATAGCTTTTGAGGAGCATCGCAAGCCTCCGAAACGTTTCTTTGGTCGATAAATGTCAGATCTTTTGAAGACTATCCAAGAGTGCGTTAACATCCAAAGGGGAGTTTGTTGTTTCATAATGTCTATTGCCTACGTCTAGGATATGTTGATTATGTATATAGGGCTTAGAACGTCAATTTGTATATGTTAATATATGTTTTATTTGTTTAGAAAATGACTCGTACGAGTGAGTCTTGTGACTCATACGAGTTACACTCTGTTACACACTCTCATGTGCGAGTCATGTCGACCTATAAATAGAGGAGTGTTATGTCAGTAACTGGTGACTCTGTTAGTGTGGCGAAGCCCTGCTGAACTGTTTACTTGCTCTGTACTTGTTCACGTTTATTAATACAGTTCAAGACATTTAAGCAGTAGATCTCACTTGTTATTTGTCAAACTCACTAACAATGAATTCTGCCTCTGTTAGTTGAGTCAGATCGGTCTGGTGCTCATAGATCCCCCCTCACAATTTGATTTTTCAAACTTGATAGCTTTTCACTTCGTGTGAAGGTAATGTTATCTTTGTCCGAAGTGATGTTTAAGATCGTGCAAAGGTGGATTTCACACTTTCACGTTTTTCAGTGTTTTTAACATGATTCCAATGGATTTTAGGTCTGGATCTTTCAAGCGTTTATTAACAGTAGATTTACGTACTCCTTTGAAAAATCAGTCCATTTTGACCGTTAAATCTTTGAAAATGATAAAAGGAAAATGAGTAGAAGAGAAGTAGAATCTTGATGAATTGTCTTCAAATCAGGCCTCCAAGCTCTGATACCACTTTGAGGATCTGCTCTCCATTAGCTCAGGTACTAATTTGATTAACTAGTCATAAACTGTGTGGAATTCATTTTATTATAGAGAGAATAGATCAAGATATACTTTTCAATGTTTCTTTATCATTAATTGTTAACTTGTACAGCCTGAAACAATTTTGACAGGGCTTCGCCTTATTAGTCAACAAAAACAGCTACTAACAAATGAACGCACGAAGTCTTTTTATAGACATCCTACCATCGTGCGAACATAAACTACCTTCGTACAAAGTGAATCAACTCCGTACGATACCTTCGTACGAAGTGAACATGCATACATTCAAAATCTAACATTCAGCCCTATTACATGACACGGACATGACCCAAGACGTAGGCGATAGACATTCTGCATCATCATGGCACAATTAAAGAGGTACAGAAGACATCTGAGGAATAGAAAGTTTCGACAGCATTAGTAAATGAAGAGATTATGAAGAGATTAAAACAGATAACAGAGTGTTTGAACCCGTAACCATGCAAAATATGCGCTGAGAAGGATGAAACATACAAAATTTTGAAAAAAAAACATACTAACGATCTCTCGTATGATTTAAAAAGTGTGAAAGAAGCTTATGATAAACTTCATAAATCAATCAATCAGTTTTGATAAGCGAACAAAGATAATGAAGCATCAATTTTAATGCTAAAAAACACAGTTTTGGATAAGCAATGTGCAATTAACAATCATATTGATACCATTGCTAATCTAAAACAAGAGCTTGAAACTGCTAAAATCAAAACTAAAAAGGTTGATAAGAAACTTAAAAGCTATTCCAAAGCTTTGTATGTCATAGACCATATTCTCCCAAAACCCACAGGTAAAGATGAAGAGACGGGAGAAGATGTGTAACACCCCGACCGCGTAAAACAACGAACCGCGGCGGAAACGTCAGGGAGTCATGTCACAGAACTATTGTTTCATAACTCATTGAATTTAAAATTATGTTTGATTAAGTTAAATGTTTACATTGTCTTGGGATAAACAGAAACAACACATAAATAAATTGTCTTTCTTGTTTTAAGTCACTAAGGCCCGCGTCCATTCCTACGTGAAGCATGCATCATATTATCAAGTATTGATTCCTGAAACATATGTGAAAAGAGAGTCAACATAAAAAAATGTCGGTGAATACATAGTTTTGTGAGTGTGTCAAATTCGTGGACTTGTATACATATTGCAACACCTCGTCCGACTTCAAGAGTCATTAAGTGAAAACCTTGTATCAAAAGTGTTTGATATTGCAATACAATTAACCAACTAAAACAAGTTGGTTAGAGTTATGAAAACCTTGTAGCCATGAATCTTGACAAAAACGTTTCTTTGTAAAAACCTTGTAATAGATTGATTCAAAAGAAAACTTCGTATGGTTTATATCTTTAAGTGAAAATCATTGCGTGACATTGTTTAAAACCATTTGTCCGTGTTATAAAGCATTTGTCCGTGTTATAAACCGTTCGTCCGTGTTATAAATCAATCGTCCATGTCATAAACCAATTGTCCATGTCATAAACAAATCGTCTGTGTTTTTAATTGTGAAAACTTTTGATCGTTCTTTAATGAACACATTCAAACCTGTGTTGACTATACCACCAAAGGGTATCATTAATAGACCACCAAAGGGTCTCTTTAACTAGACTAACAAATCAACAAATGATTTGTTAATCAGAAACAGTTTCTGTCATTACCCAAACTTCCACCGAATCCAGTGAATAGTCCGATAATGGGATTGTCAGTCCTATGGTACCATAACATACTACTGGTCGGCTCAGCCAAAAGCTAATGAATATCATTCGTGTTATGGATAACGCATCAACAAGTTCTTCACATTATTGAAATCGTATTGTTTTATATATAAACCATAGACATTGTTTTTGAAAACTTGAAAATGATTTAGTACATATGAGTCACCCCAAAACATTTGAAAACGTAAAAGAGGGGGGCTATGTACTCAATTTGAAAATCATTTTTGTATACATAAACCATGTATATTGTTTTGAAATTTTGAAAATAATTATAGGCACATATGAATCACCCCAAAACATTTGAAAATGTAAAAGAGCGGGGGTATGTACTCACTTGGGATTGCAAAAGTGTTCTTGATCAACGGAATAAACAAAGCTCAAACGTGTCCTAATGTGTCAGATAAATATGTTAGTGTGTCGGGACTACAAACGGGAGATTTGATATAATGAAGTCTTATAAACCAAACGAGTGTTGGAACTCATATGATATTGTTTAACAAACTTAACATTCTGATTTGGAAAGGATCCTAAGTGCTTTTGACCCATTATGACTCGTTAAGGTAGTTTACGCTACTTTAACGGGTCATTAGCGTAAACGTGTGATCGGATGGTTAAACATGTGCAATGATAAGTCTTAAATGCCCAAGCATATTTGAAAATGTTAAAACATCAGTTTATATGTCAAATATTTGGTTACATGTTTTTAAAATGGATTTATGCACAAAAGGGCATTTTGGTCATCATTTTATAAGAACATACAAGTAATTAATCATAACACTAACCAAACAACATGACCATAAGGTATAACCTCATTAGGTTATTCCCTATATAACTAGGGTCTCAAATATGTGTTTGGTAGGATCCTAAGATCGACCAAAGGGGTCGGATTCGAAAGTCAAAGCCCTGGTCAAGACCGCTCGACTTATGACCCTAAATAAGCACTAAACTAGAAGTGATGAGTTAGACATGTCAAAATATGTCTAACTAAGTTTATAAAACTGATTTGGTATCAAAATTTGATGTTTTGATACCCGAAAATAGTTTCGTCGTAAAATGCACATAATGTGCATTTTTTTACCGAAACTTTAACTCGTCACTTCGACTAGTAAACGTTGTAATCAGAAGGTGAAATTGCTAGGGATTATAACCTTCATGATTACGATCACGTTGCAAAGTTCAATTGAACTTTGACTTGATCAAATATGGTCAGAACCTAAAGTCAATCAGGAAGCCAAATTGTTCGACTTTTAGCTCAAAATAGCTAAAAAAGTTAAAGAACTAGGAAGAGTACTTACTCGTGTTGAAGAACACTTTCGGAACTCAAGATAGGAGGCTTCCAAACGTTGGAAACAAGCTCCAAGAAGGATAGAAAGAAGAACTTCAAACTTTGCTTTGAAGTGTTTTGAAGTGGTGTGAAAAAAAATGGAAGAATCATGGGGTATTTAAGTATTTTAGGATTAAGGAGGTGATGACAAGTGTCCTCAAGTGTGGATTAGTGTCCTAACATGTGTCAACACCATATTAAGTGTTGCGAAGTGAGTGCTAGGTGTTAAAAATTGGAGATAGGTGGCAAACTTGATGAAGAAGCAAAAATATTTATTATTTTTTTGACATTTTTGGCCCTTGGACTTGTATTTTCACTTGTTTGCCATTTTTAACCCCTTTAACCTAATATTTAGGTTATATAAAGGTGTTAAGACATGTCTAACTTGGATTATGCCCGAAAATGTCGTGGATGTCGGTTCGTTCGATTGTACGGTTATGCGTTTCGCAAAAATGCGTAAAACGCTTTAACGAACACGAAAATGATCGAAATTGTGCAATGATTGACATTTTTGCATTCTCATAAATAAAATAAAAGATTTTATTGAATCCAAAAATATTTGGAAATAAAACACAGGGTTTCATCGAATACGAAATTGTTTGTAATTGTGCAATGATTGAAAAGGAACAAATGTCACAGTCTCCCCTACTTTGGAAATTTCGTCCCGAAATTTAATTAGAGGAAACTTTGTGAAAACAGATGTGGATATTTCGCTTTCATCTGATCCTCTCATTCCCAAGTAAATTCTAGGCCATGTTTGGATTCCCAGCGAAATTAAACTATCGGTATACGTCTACGCTTGAGTTTCTTGACGTCACGGTCCAATATCTCCACACGTTTCTCGACAAAGTGCATGGTGTCATCAACGTGAATATCGTCGAGGGGAATGTGGAGGTTTGTATCAGCTAAACACTTTTTCAAATTGGACACGTGGAATGTTGGTTGAATATTCCCAAGTTCAGGAGGTAGCTCAAGTTGGTAGGCCACTTTTCCGATTCTCTCAACGATCTTGAATGGTCCAATATATCGTGGTGCAAGTTTTCCTTTCTTTCCAAATCTAATCAAACCTTTCCAAGGGGATACCTTGACAAGGACGTGATCACCAACTTCGAATTCCAAGGGCTTGCGTCGTTTGTCCGCATAACTCTTTTGACGGCTTCAGCTATCAGAAGGTTATCGCCAATTTTCTTGACTTTGTCTGTTGGGTCGTGAATGAGTTCATGCCCAGTGAGCTGAGCTTCACCGACCTCATTCAAGCAGACAGGTGAACGACATTTTCGACCATATAGAACTTCGAAGGGCGCCATATTGATGCTACATGATAACTATTGTTGTAGGAGAATTCGACCAATGGTAGATGCGAATTCCAACTACCACCAAAGTCGATTACACACGCTCTAAGCATATTCTCCAGTGTTTGAATTGTCCTTTTAAATTGTCCATCCGTTTGAGGATGATAATCAGTGCTCAGATTGAGTTTGGTTCCCATGGCAGATTGCATGGTCTTTCAAAAGTGAGATGAGAATCGAGCATCTCGATCGGATATGATGTTCAAAGGAACACCATGACGAGATACAATCTCATCAACGTCGATCTTGGCGAGTTTGTCAGCAGATAGATCCTTACGAATTGCCAAAAAGTGTGCTGACTTTGTTAGACGATCAATGATTACCCAAATGGCATCATGACCTCTAGGTGTGCGCGGTAGTTTAGTGACGAGATCCATCGCAATGTTCTCCCACTTCCATAGCGGTATTTGTGGTTGCTCAGGTAAACCAGATGGGCGTTGATGTTCTGCCTTAACTTTAAGACAAGTTAGGCATTTAGACACATATAAGGCAATGTCCTTCTTCATACCCGGCCACCAATACTGGGTACGGAGATCCTTATACATTTTGTTTGCACCAGGATGGATTGAATAATGAGACTTATGAGCTTCGTCCATCAATAAGGTGTGGAGATTGTCTTGACTAGGAATCCACAAACGGTTCTTGTAGTAGAGTAATCCGTTATCTTTTGTTTCGAGTTGAAGTTTGAGATTTTGTGGCAGCTCATTTTTTCAACAAGCTTTGGGTCACACATGTATGTTGTGCTTGAAAGATACGTGTCTGGATATCAGATTGAACTCAAACACAATGACGTTTAACACGTTCCTTACGACTAAGCGCATCAGCCACAACATTCACCTTACCAAGATGGTAACAAATCTCGCATTCGTAGTCGTTCAGAAGTTTGACTCAGCGTCGTTATCTCATGTTAAGCTCCTTTTGATTGAATATGTGTTGGAGACTTTTGTGGTTAGTGAAAACCACACATTCGTACGTAAAGGTAGTGTCTCCAAATTTTGAGAGCAAAAACTACGGCTCCTAACTCAAGATCATGAGTTGTGTAGTTCTTCTCATGGATTTTCAATTGTGTTGACGCATAGGCTATGACTTTGTCTCTTTGCATGAGAACACAACCAAGACCTAGGTTTGATGCGTCACAATAGACAACGAAATCATCGTTGTCGTCGGGTAAAGATAAAACAGGAGCAATGCAGAGTTTTTGTTTCAGTATTTGAAAGGCTTCCTCTTATTTGGGTCCCCACTCCAAAGGTTTATTCTTCTGAGTCAAACTGGTGAGGGGAACAGCGATCTTTGAAAAGTTCGCAATGAATCGTCGATAGTATCCAGCAAGACCAAGAAATGAACGAACTTCGGTAGGAGTAGTAGGTGTACTCCAATCCTTAATCGCACTGATTTTGGCGGGATCTACATGTATACCTTGTTCTTTAATAGTGTGTCCCAAAAATTGAACTTCTTTTAGCCAAAATTCACATTTGGAGAGTTTGGCATAAAGTTGTCTTTCTTCAGGAATTATTGTTAGACGGAGATGTTGTTCGTGATCGGCTTGAGACTTAGAATATATGAGGATATCGTCGATGAAAACAATGATGAACTTGTCTAAATAAGGTTTACAAACCCTATTCATTAAGTCCATGAAGACGGAAGGAGCATTCGTCAAACCAAAAGGCATGATAGTGAACTCGTAATGGCCGTATCGAGTGCGAAAAGCAGTATTCGGAATATCTTCTTCGAGTACACGAAGTTGATGATACCCAGAATGCAGATCAATCTTTGAAAAGCAGGTCGCACCTTGTAGCTGATCAAAGAGATCATCAATGCGAGGTAGGGGATATCGGTTTTTTATTGTGATTTTGTTGAGCTCACGATAATCGACACACATATGGAAGGATACATCCTTCTTTTCAAGAATAGGACAGGAGCGCCCAAGGTGAAAAGCTCGGACGAATGAATCCCTTGTCTGAAAGTTCTTGGAGTTGCTTTGACAACTCTTGCATTTCAGACGGTGCAAGACGGTAAGGAGATTAAGCAATTGGGTTGGCACCAGGTACAAGGTCAAGAGGAAACTCAACTTGACGAATTGGGGGTAAACCAGGTAGCTCTTCAGGAAACACCTCAGGATATTCTCGAACAATGGGGATGTCCTGAACAGTCTTGCCCTTGCCTTTTTCCTCTATGATATGTGCCAAAAAGGCAACATAATTCTTTCGTAGTTATTTTTGGGCCTGGGTACAGGTCATGAGTTTTAGGCTACTAGAGGGTTTCTCTGCGTGAACTTCTAAGGTTTCGCCAGATGAAAGAGGTATACGACAACCTTGTCAACACAGATCACCTCAGCATGGTGTTTGGTTAACCAATCCACTCCTATGATGATGTCAAAACTCCCGAGTTGGATTGGTGTGAGGTCAATGGGAAAAAGGTGGTTATCCAAGTTGAATTGGCAAGTACGAGTGACATAGTCGAGCACAAGGGGTTCACCACTAGCTATTTCCATCGTTAAGGGTTTTCCTAGTTTAGTTCTAGGCATCGAAAGCAAAGGTTCAAAGGCTAGTGATATAAAGCTTCTATCGGCACCCGAATCGAAAAGAATAGAAGCATGATGATTGTTAACAAGGAACGTACCATTAATGACTTCGTTATCAGCACGAGCCTCGTTGGCATTGATGTTGATGCGCGTCCACGGGCTGGATTTGCATTCGCGTTCACCAATTTTGGGCAGTTGTTTCTAAAGTGACCCATCTCGCCATAGTTGTAGCAAGAACCAGGTGGGAACGGAGGTCTAGCAGGGTTGGCTTGGGGTTGAACAGGATTCTAAATAGCTTGTTTTGGGGCCGAATGACAAACATTGGCTAATCTAGAGAGATTTTAAAAAATATCGACAAAATAAAAGGATGGTGGTCATTCGTTCGTTACTTAAAAACAAAAAAAACGACATACGGTGACTAATCAAAGTAAATGGGTCTTTATAATGTATCGCGAAGACATGCTTTAGCCTATAAGTGGACACTCACCCCAAGAGTTCCCAGGTAAGAGTGACTGGTCCAATAATGCGGATTTGTACGAACACTCTAGCCTTAGACAGAAAACTCAGGGTACAGGCATCCACCCTTCTAGATTGCACGTGTTCACATTAATAAAACCCAAACTTTGACGGGATTTTGAAAACTTACAAGACTTTAAGCCAAAATAGATCATATAAGGATAGATGATTGATTTTCAAAACGAATTTGTAACTTGTGTATTTGTTTTGGCAGTCACCTAAGGATAGGTGATGGTATTGTTTTTAAGAATAGGAAGGTTATAGTCTAGGTCAAAGCATTACTAATAACCTAATTCCCTATAACCATAAGTCTGATACCAATCTTTCTGTAACACCCCAACCGCGTAAAACAACGAACCGCAGCGGAAATGTCGGGGAGTCATATCACAGAACTATTGTTTCACAACTCATGGAATTTAAAATTATGTTTGAGTAAGTTAAATGTTTACATTGTCTTGGGATAAATAGAAATAACACATAAATAAATTGTCTTTCATGTTTTAAGTCACTAAGGCCCGCGTCCATTCCTACGTGAAGCATGCATCATATTATCAAGTATTGATTCCTGAAACATATGTGAAAAGAGAGTCAGCATAAAAAAATGTCGACGAGTACATAGGTTTTGTGAGTGTGTCAAATTCGTGGCCTTGTATACATATTGCAACACCTCGTCCGACTTCAAGAGTCGTTAAGTGAAAACTTTGTATCAAAAGTGTTTGATATTGCAATACAATTAACCAACTAAAACAAGTTGGTAAGAGTTATGAAAACCTTGTAGTCATGAATCTTGACAAAATCGTTTCTTTGTAAAAACCTTGTAATAGATTGATTCAAAAGAAAACTTCGTATGGTTTATATCTTTAAGTGAAAATCATTGCATGACATTGTTTAAAACCATTTGTCTGTATTATAAAGCATTTGTCCGTGTTATAAACCGTTCGTCCGTGTTATAAATCAATCGTCCATGTCATAAACCAATTTTCCATGTCATAAACAAATCGTCTGCGTTTAATTGTGAAAACTTTTGATCGTTCTTTAATGAACAAATTCAAACCTGTGTTGACTACACCACCAAAGCGTCTCTTTAACTAGACTAACAAATCAACAAATGATTTGTTAATCGGAAACAGTTTCTGTCATTACCCAAACTTCCACCGATTCCAGTGAATAGTCCGATAATGGGATTGTCAGTCCTATGGTACCATAACATACTACTGGTCGGCTCGGCCAAAGCTAATGAATGTCATTCGTGTTATGGATAACGCATCAACAAGTTCTTCACATTATTGAAATCATATTGTCTTATATATAAACCATAGACATTGTTTTTGAAAACTTGAAAATGATTTAGTACATATGAGTCACCCCAAATCATTTGAAAACGTAAAAGAGGGGGGCTATGTACTCACTTTGAAAATCATTTTTGTATACATTAACCATGTATATTGTTTTGAAATTTTGAAAATAATTATAGGCACATATGAATCACCCCAAAACATTTGAAAATGTAAAAGAGGGGGGCTATGTACTCACTTGGGATTGCGAAAGTGTTCTTGATCAACGGAATAAACAAAGCTCAAACGTGTCCTAATGTGTCAGATAAATATGTTAGCGTGTCAGGACTACAAACGGGAGATTTGATAGAATGAAGTCTTATAAACCAAACGAGTGTTGGAACTCATGTGATATGGTTTAACAAACTTAACATTCTGATTTGGAAAGGATCCTAAGTGCTTTTGACCCATTACGACTCGTTAAGGTAGTTTACACTACGTTAACGGGTCATTAGCGTAAACGTGTGATGGATTATTAAACATGTGCTATGATAAGTCTTAAATTCCCAAGCATGTTTGAAAATGTTAAAACATCAGTTTATATGTCAAAAATTTGGTTACATGTGTTTAAAATGGATTTATGCGCAAAAGGGCATTTTGGTCATCATTTTTTTAAGAACATACAAGTAACATATCATAACATTAACCAAACGATATGACCATAAGGTATAACCTCAGTAGGTTATTTCCTATATAACTATGGTCACAAATATGTGTTTGGTAGGATCCTAAGATCGACCAAACGGGTCGGATTCGAAAGTCAAAGCGGTGGTCAAGACCGCTCGACTTACGACCCTAAATAAGCACTAAACTAGAAGTGATGAGTTAGACATGTCAAAATATGTCTAACTAAGTTTATAAAAATGATTTGGTATCAAAACTTTGTGTTTTGATACCCGAAAATAGTTTCGTCGTAGAATGCACATCATGTGCAATTTTTTAACGAAATTTTAACTCGTCACTTCGACTAGTAAACGTTGTAATCAGAAGGCGAAATCGCTAGGGATTATAACATTCGTGATTACAATCATGTTGCAAAGTTCAATTGAACTTTGACTTGACCAAATATGGTCAGAACCAAAAGTCAATCAGGAAGCCAAATTGTTCGACTTTTAGCTCAAAAATAGCTAAAAAAAATTAAAGAACTAGGAAGAGTACTTACTCGTGTTGAAGAACACTTTTGGAACTCAAGATAGGAGGCTTCCAAACGTTGGAAACAAGCTCCAAGAAGGATAGAAAGTAGAACTTCACACTTTGCTTTGAAGTGTTTTGAAGTGGTGTGAAAAAAAAATGGAAGAATCATGGGGTATTTATAGTATTTTAGGATTAAGGAGGTGATGACAAGTGTCCTCAAGTGTGGATTAGTGTCCTAACATGTGTCAACACCATGTTGCAAAGTGAGTGCTAGGTGTCAAAAATTGGAGATAGGTGGCAAACTTGGTGAAGAAGCAAAAATATTTATTATCTTTTTGAAATTTTTGGCCCTTGTACTTGTATTTTCACTTGTTTGCCATTTTTAACCCCTTTAACCTAATATTTAGGTTATATAAAGGTGTTAAGACATGTGTAACTTGGATTATGCCCGAAAATGTCGTGGATGTCGGTTTGTTCGATTGTACGGTTATGCGTTTCGCAAAAATGCGTAAAACGCTTTAACGAACACGAAAATGATCGAGTTTGAAACAGTCAAAACCAAGTTTGGAAAAAGTTGTTCAAGTTCACATTTTGATAGTGATGATATCTTTCACAGCGATACATCCCGAAATCAGGAAATAATTTGTGTGATCCAAATGTGTTCATGTATAAAATGAATGGATCAGACAATTTATGTTCTGATTCTGATTTGCCACTATAGAATGTTAAGATGAATATGGTCGAAAAAGTTTTCAAACTTGTGGAAGTTGAAATGTCAGAAGTCGACACAATTGTGTCAAGTGGTCAAAGTTTTCAAATTTCAAAAGTGAACAAAGTTACTACACACCACGAAACTCCCATAATAATCAACAAAGAAACAGTCATTTTGGGAGAAATCATTCTAGGAATGATTCGGGTTTGGGTAATCAAAGTTATGGTAAGTTTCAAAAAACTAAATTTGTGAAGAAAATGACTTTCGTTTTAGAAACAAGTTCTGAAAGCAAAAATGAAAGTCAATTAAGGAATCAATCGAACAATAAATTCTTTGAACAAAAGGTGAAGCGTGAACAGGTTGAAGTATCTTCTATCTTAATTGATAGAAGAATTTGTTTTAAATGTAATCAAGTTGGACACATTTCATATAAATGTCCACAAAAAGGTTATAAACATGTTCATATCCCAAAGAGAACTTCAGAAGATGTTAAGCAAAAGTCGACAATGGTTGAGCCAAAAATTATTCTTAAAAGAAATGTTGAACCTAAACAAGAATTCAAACCGGTAAACATTTCAATTACTAAAATTGGTGAATCTTCAAAACCAAACGAACAAAATGATTCCAAGTTTTACATATAGAAAACAATTTCTGAGAACCAAACATGGGTGGCGAAGAAGACTGAATCTTCTGAAGTGATTCAAAAAGTTAATTCAACTAAAAAAGTTAAAAAGATTGATTCAAAAAATGAGAGTGTGAGCGAAGAGAAAATTATTGCCAATCTAACCAAGATCACAAAGGCTTGGGTCTCGCTGTTTAAGTAACCGTTTATTTACATGTGCAAGGGCTACTGAGATCCATTATATCAAAGTGGATCATGGATAGTGGGGCCTCTTGACACATGACAGGAATGTTAGCGCTACTTTACGATGTCAAACCTATTCGAAGGGGCTACATCATGTTTGTAGGTCATCAAGGTGGACATATAGTTGGCGAGGGTATTCTATCTAACGGGATGGTTTCATTCGACAAGGTCAATTTTATCGTCGAATTAGAAAACAACCTTTCGAGTATCTCACAAATATGTGACAAGAAGTTCAAGACTCATTTCACCAACAGATAATGGATTCTCATGTGCGCTCCATGAGAGAACGGTTTATACATGCTTGATATGAGAGTTGTAACTACTACATCAAAGACCGCACAATGTTTCGTGTCTAAAGCTACAGAAAAAGAGTCCATTCTTTGGCACAGAAAAATTGGGTATATTCATCTTCGGAAAATGTATTATCTGATTCATAATCAGTTAGTAGAATATATTAATCTGAAGAACTTTCATTGAGTGACGATTGTATTAGCTGCAAAAAGAGTAAGCAGAAGAGGAAATCACATCCTTGAAAGTTTCTCAACTCCATAAAGCTACCACTAGAATGCCTACACATGGATCTTTTTGGGCCAGTTAATGTCAGAAGCATTTCAGGAGATCTATATTGTCTTGTAGTGATCGATGACTTCTAAAGATTTTTATGGGTGATGTTCTTGGAAAACAAAGATGAAACTTTTGAGTATATTATGGTATTATTCAAGAAAAATGAAAATCTTTATCAGTTGCCAATCAGACGAATTAGAAGCGATAACAGGACTGAGTTCAAGAACAATAAAATTCTGGAGTATTGTAATCAGAAAGGGATCTCACACGAATTCAGTATGTCGTGTACATCGTAACAAAATGGCGTTGCAAAAAGAAAGAACATAACTTTAATCGAGACAGCACGCATAATGCTAGTAGATTCAAAGCTACTTGTTAGTTTCTAGAGTGAAGAGGTGTCATCAGCGTGTTATACTTTAAATCGAGTTCTAATGGTCAAGGAGCATAAGAAAACATGTTTTGAGCTTATCAACAATCGGAAACCCAATCTTTAATGGCTCGGGCCATGTGGGTCTCTGTGCACTGTTATTGATCCCGACGGAAAATTTGGAGCTAAATCATTAGAGGAATTCTTCATGGGATATGCTAGTCCTCTGAAACGAGTCTATCTACAGTGCATCAACCGCGTGTTGCAGGCTCAGAATGTGGATTGTCAATGTTACGTAACTCCTACTAAAAAACCAGGAGATTCTTGGTTGTTTGACTACGAAGGTCTTTGGAGTTCGTTCAACCTGCCAGTAGAACCATCTGAGGAGGAACTTGCAATGTTATATCAGCATCAACAAGCGTTTTCACAAGAACAAGTTCCGAGACTGATTGTCATCACACCGACACAATCTGGTACACACGATACAGAAGCAGGTCCGAGTACTCAACCAGCAGAACCACAAAAATCAGGAACAAATGACCCCGTGATAGAACCAATGGTTAATGAACCTGCTCTAAGTTTCGATAATTCAGACGACTCTGAAGCTGAAGCTACATATGATGATGACGGGTCTACATCCGAAAGAGAACCTCAATTTGATGTTTTAGTAGATGATCAAAATGAAGTAACCAGTGCACAAAATAACATTCCTATTGATATACAAGCTGTTGAACAGAATGTCACAAATCTGCAACCAGTAGTCAGTGTTTCCAATAAGGTGATGCCAAGAATGTTATCATACCATCCTCTAGATATCTTAATAGGTGAACTACAAAGCGGTGTGAAGACTGGAAACCAAGTGAATCAGGGTTTAAGCTGCTTTTATACCCAAGTTGCTCCTTTACAAAACTGGTTCTCGTTCAAGTGTTTCATCTCTCATATTAAACCAAAGAACTATAAAGAGGCTTTAATAGAGGAGATTTGGGTTAACACAATGCAAGAAGGGCTATCATAGTTCGAGAAGCTAGGCGTATGGAAGTTGGTGGACTTGCCTGATAACCATAAAAAGATTAACACCAAAGGGTTTTATAAGTGCAAGAAAGATGATGGAGGCGTATTGGTGCGAAACAAGGCTCAGCTCGTGGTGGAAGGATTATGTCAACAGGAAGGGATAGATTTTATGGAACGGTTGCGAGGCTGGAAGCAATACGGATCCTTCTAACCTTTGCATCTTAGAAGGGCCTTAAGGTGTATCAGTTAGATGTGAACCTTGCTTTCTTATACGGTAAAATGATGGAGAAGTGTACGTTAGCCAACCACCGGGTTCGTCGATCGTATCCACAAAGAAAAGGTTTATCTGCTAGAAAAAGCTTTGTACAGACTACATCAAGCTCCGAGAGCTTGGTATGAGACGTTGTCGCAGCATCTCTTAGATAAAAACTTTGTCCAGGCACAGTGGATTGCACTCTTTTCACTCGGGTGACAGATGGACAGATTCTGATTTTTCAAATCTACGTAGACGACGTTATTTCAAGTCAACTAATGATGCTCTCTGCAAAGATTTTGAAGCAGTAATGGAGAAGAAATTCGAAATGAGCTCGATGGGGGAGACGAAATTCGTCCTACAACTTCAGGCGGATCAACTGCTAGATGGTATTTTCATCCACCAGACCAAATATACGAATGATATCCTACAGAAATTCAAAATGACGGACACCTCTCGATGTCTACCCCACTTGCTCAAAATTATGGAATAGGCCTAGACCCCACTAGCGAAAACATTGACCAGACACTTTATCGCTCGATAATTGGATCGCTAATGTATCTAACGGCTTCAGACACGACATAATGTATCCGACTTGCCTTTGTGCAATATATCAGTCTAGTCCAAGAGTTTCTCATCTGATGATTGTCAAGCGAATTCTATGCTATCTCAAGGGTTGCCCTGGAATCGGTCTATGGTACCCGTGAGATGATGATTTCATACTTCCAGGTTACTCTGATTCAGACTTCTAACATTTCAAGCTGAACTCAAAGTCTACAACGGCCGGTTGTTAATTCTTTGGTTCGATTTTCATAATGTGGCAGTGTAAGAAACAAACAATTGTTTCTTTATCAACCTGTGTAGCTGAGTACGTGTCTTCTTCCAGCTGTTATTCTCAAATCCTCTGGATTTAACAGCAGATGAGGGATAGTTTGGGATATCGATAACTAAAAATCCAATTCATCACTCAAAAACTAAACATATTGAGATCCGCTATCACTTTATCCAAGATTGCTTCGAGAAAAAGTTGATATGCATTGAGAAAATCCACACTAATGAACAAAAAGCTGATCTTTACACAAAACTGTTTGATAAAACTGAATTTCAATATCTTTTAAAATTAAATGGTATAAAAGATATATCATCAGGAGGAGATAAAAAGTGTGAAACTATGATGGATGATGATCTAAAGTAGACCTCATTGGGAAGTCAAGTTTTTGTTTTTAATTCTTTCTTTAGTTGGGAAAAATAGAAAAATATATTAAAATTTTGAAAATACAAAAACATATAAAAAAGACGAAACATGAGTTTTAATGTGATAAAGAGGAAATGATAGTACATCATGGATTGTCACAACATGCTAAAGAAATGTAAACTTTAAAATATTTAAAACGGTCTCACTAATGATGGGTTAGTAGGTTTTGCACACTTATTAAGTGGTTTTCGAGATATAAAGATAATGAAACTTCTTAGTGGTCAACATCTCCTGGATATATGGTATTGGTACCATAATTGTCACACCCTGATTTTCGTTGTTGCGGAAGCGTGTGTGAGGTGTGGCCAGAGCGGCAATCGTTGCATTCAACCAAGTAAACGACAATTGTAAAACATAATAAGATGCTCATCCATACATTTTATTTGAACCAAATTTACAATCAACTACTTTTTTCAAAAACTTAGTACATTTTCAACGACAATGTTCAAACTTTAAACCACAAGTTTTACAAACATGATAACCAAAAACTAGATGACATCAAACTGCTTGACTTCAAAACACACGAACATATGTTTCCAAAGTTGTCCACTAGTTACCTGTAATACATGTTAGTTTTGAAAAACGTCAACAAAAGCTGGTGAATTCATGTATTTAATTTGCATCAAATATTTTTTTAAAATATTTGAAGTATTGAATCTGGTATGTAATCAAATGAAACTTGTAAGATCATTAGTGTTTTGCAAGGACACTAATATGTATGCCGAATAAGGTGGCAACCAAACCTTGACGATTTATTGTGTCTGGGACACTCGTTTTAGACACAAAAGCACTCTATTACGATATGTTATTGTTGCCGTAATAGAGTGGGGCTCGCCCAAACCCAATAGATCTATCCCCTTGTTCCTCGGTTCTTGTTATCCATTAATGGTCCCAATGCTTGAGCCTTATCCACATATGATCTAAATATTTTCATTCCTTAAAAATAGTCAAACCCATTTGAAACATGTATTCTCCCAGTACGTTTAAAACCTTAAAACGATTAAATAAAAAGGGGAAACATGAACTCACTGATTCGCGTTCAATGCAAATCTCTATGTATTGTGTGATTCTCCGTTCGTTTTCTCAACCTACAAGTGCTCTTATTCCATTAGACACTTAGGTTTATGATCATTTTCGTAGTGTTCATCTTGAATTCATAAGTATACTTGTATTTGTTTGTTTTCTTTGTTGGTATATATATATATATATATATATATCATATCTTTTGTATTTGAATGGGTCTAGCCCAAGGGTTATGTGTAAGAATTCAATTCTTATATTTTTGTATGTGTGGGCCTAGCCCAAATAAATTTACTTAAAATGGGTCAAGCCCAATGAGTTTGTAAAAGTGGACTTTAGCCCAAATCAATCATGTAAGAGTGGGCCTAGCCCAAAATAGTTTATAGAAGTGGGCTTAGCCAATTTAGTTTACAAAAGTGGGTTTTAGCCCAATTCAGTTATAAAAGTAGGCATTAGGCCAATTCAGTTTATAAAAGTGGACTCTAGCCCAATTCAGTTTATAAAAGTGGGCCTTAGCCCATATAGTTTATTTAAATGGGCTAAATCTATGTTTTAAACACTCACTAGTAATAATTTATAAAAATTATTTTATAAAACTACTAGTATCTTATAGAAGTTTATTTTTATAAATTCTTGTATGTATATATTTGTATAGTGTGTGACGACTTGTTTGTTTCGACCTTTCCGTTTGCGTGGTCCGCTTCGTTTGCGTTATTTGTTTCGTCCGTGTCGTTTGTTTCGTATGTGTCCTTTGTTTCGTCCGAGTCATTTTATTTGTTTGATATGTCCAAATTGTCCATTTTTGTCCGAATTGTCTTATTGTCCGATTTGTTAGTTTATGTCCATGTTTGGACACAAATATTTATACTTGTCATGTTTCAAGTATATATATAAGTTCTTTTACATTTTGTGAATTTTGTATTTTTGTATTTATTCCTACTTGATCTAAAGACATAATATTTATACACAAAATACACATACATAATTGATCATATCTAAATATATATTTTATCTAAAATGTATATTTATTCATTATAAGTTTAAGAAAATTCTTAAATTTTATCTTAAACTTTTTCATCCAAATTTTTGTTTAATCATGATTAAAACTCTTAGTCATTAAAAATCTTTAGTTTAACTATACTTTAGTCATATTAACTTTTTAAAAAAAATTTCCATAGTTTCCCTTAAACTATGGAGTTTCCCATGTTTAAATAAACATGTTATAAACCATTTTCAACTCAAATAATGATCAAGTATCCATGACTAACCTTCTAGATCGTAAATCTCTAACAAGAAATGTTATGAACTTGTAGTAACTTTAAACCTTCCAAAGATGGAAACTTTATCAATTTTTTCATAAAAAAATTAGATTATTATTTTATATATGAACCTATACTTTATGTAATACAATAAATCTTTTTAAGTGTGTAGACATGTTCATATCAATTCCAAAAATAAGTGCATGTTCATGATCTTTCCAAAAATGAAAACTTTATTACTACTTTTCAACAAAATTTCTAGATCATGAATTTTAAATAACAATCTATATTTTGTATAATGCATATGACCATTTTAAGTGCATAAATCATGTTCATAACATTTTTGTTAGTAAATCTTGCTAGATGTAAACATGCATATGCTTAGATCTTCATTTTCAACCATAAAATGCAAGATTACTTCTACTACAAAAACGACAACTTCAAGAACATCAAATAAGTTAAATAATCATATTAATATGTTTATTCTTGTCATTGTTTTTAGATGATTTTTATGTGAAATTTCAAGATGATCTTGTACTTATCATAATATAAGATGTAATAATAAAATATGAAGCTTACTACTAGCTAAATGAACAAGATGAAAGTGATGATAATATGAAGAAACGATGATCATCCAAGAGCTTCAAGTCTTGAGAAAATGCTCCAAGTGGGTCTTCAAGTCTTGCAAAATCTTTGAATCATTCATGCACCTCCATATTTGCTTGAAATCTTGAGTTTGAGTTTTGAAAATGTGAAGATGATGGGTGCTTGATGTTGGCAGATTTTAGAGAGAGAAAGGAAAGAGGTGAATGATTTTTGGGTGTTGTTGGAAATGAGGAAGGGTGGAGTGTGCTTTTGATTAATGTTCTTACACTTAACCTACACTAATCATGTTTTCCTTGTTCCAACACATCAAAGAAATGTGAGTGGGTATGGGGGCCCACCTATAGCCGTGTAAAAGGGGGGTGTGGTTTAATTTTTTTATATAAAAATCTTGTTATATTTTATAAAATTTAAAATCTTTGTATATATTAGTTTTTATAAAGTTTAATGAACCACCACACTAAAATGATGTTATAACATGTCAAACTAACTCACTTGGCTAATTGTTTCGTTGTTCGGTTGATAGATTCGATTCAGGTCTCGTACCGGGTTAAATACTGATATTTTGTGTTCTTGTGTAATTTTTATCTACACAATTGTCTTTGTAAAAATTTTATTGTCCAATTTATTAATCCAACTCTCCGGACTAATAAATTTGTTATTTCGGCCTCAGTTCCTATACCGGCTTTGTTGTCGGGTATTTACTAAACTATCCGTGTAGCTTAAAAACCTAAAGTTTAAATAAGGGTTTTGTATTGTTTTTAATACGCTACGTATTATTTAGGATAAATAATATTTATTTTTGAGTTTTGGACATTTGTTGTTTTTGTTATGCGGAGTGTTGTACATTCAACAAAATTGCTGTATTTTTCTGCGGACCGGACAATTTGGTGTTTTAATAAAAGTTTCTTTGAAAGGTAATATTTGCACATTATATCCAACTAATGTTCCCCTATAATAATTATCACGGACATACTTAATTTCTCTTTTTTTTCTTTTTGTCGTGTCAGACTGTACTACGACTAGTCCTGACATGTATAGTGTGTTCGCGTTTCCGCTGCCAGTCTAGGATTTAAGTTTATATGTTTCTAATTGTGGCGGTTTATTATCATACAAAGCTATGATTTTGAAATTCCTAGACCTTTAAGACTCAATTAAATAAAATAAAGTCAAAAATTACTAATCTAATAGTTGCTTAAGCTGTACGGATTTACCGGTATTTTGCCGTATGTCACATTCTCCCCCAGTTCAAGAAAATTCCGTCCAGAAATTTAAGTTGCATTATCCGTTGTAGGAATTTCCTTGAATAGGTGAGGCTACTTCCTTTTCATTTCATCTTCTTGTTCCCATGTGAACTCGGGTCCGCGCTTTGAGTTCCAACGGACTTTGATTAGTTTGATACGACTCCTCCTTGTTTTCTGAGTTTTCGAATCCAAAACCTCAACAGGTTCTTTGATGAAATGAAGTTTGTCGTCTATATTGATTTCATCCAGGGGAATAATAAGTGATTCGTCAAAAAGACACTTTTTAAGGTTTGACACGTGAAAGGTGTCATGAACATTGTTAAGAGTTTCTGGTAATCTTAACTTGTAAGCGACATTTCCAACTTTTTCTAAAACCTCATAAGGTCCTATGTATCTTGGGCTAAGCTTTCCTTTCTTCCCAAATCTAGCCACACCTTTCCAAGGTGAGACTTTTAACAACACTTTGTCTCCAACATCAAAAGACAATGGTTTGCGGCGTTTATCCGCGTAGCTTTTCTGTCGGTCTCGGGCCGCTTTGATACGTTCTCGAATTTTAAATATTTTATCAGTGGTCTCTTGGACTAACTCTGGTCCTATCATTTATTTATCTCCCATCTTCGCCCAGCATAACGAAGATCGACACTTACGTCCATATAATGCTTCGACTGGAGCAGCTTGAATACTTGTGTGATAACTGTTATCGTATGAGAACTCCACTAATGGCAAGTGAGTGTCCCAATTTCCTCCTAGGTCCATCACACAAGCACGAAGCATGTCTTCTAAAGTTTGAATTGTGCGTTCACTTTGGCCGTCAGTTTGGGGACGAAAGGCTGTACTTAGATCTAAGCGAGATCCAAAAGCCTTTTGAAATAATTGCCAAATTCTTGACACAAAACGACTATCACAGTCAGATATTATCGAAATACGCACTCCGTGCCTTGCCACAATCTCCTTGAGATAGAGTTCAGCTAACTTCCCGGTCTTATCTTTCTCGCGGATTGGTAAGAAGTGAGCTGACTTAGTTCATCGATTAATAATTACCCAAATCATGTCATGACCACGAGGGGTCCTAGGTAATTTAGTTACGAAGTCAATGGAAATTTGTTCCCATTTCCAAGTGGGAATTTCAGGTTGTTGTAACAATCCTGAAGGTTTTTGCCATTCGGCCTTATTTTTAGCACATGTTAGACACTTTCCAACATAAGTTGCAATATCACTTTGATATTTGGCCACCAATAATATTCTTTAAGATCATAATACATTTTATCCGCTATGGGATGTATCGAGTATTTGGATTTATGAGCTTCATCTAGAATTAGATCTCGAAGACCGCCAAAACGAGGTACCCAAATTCTACTAATAAAGTATAAGGCTCCATTCTCTTTTGGTTCCAGATGTTTTCCATGCCACTAAGCGTCACTTCTTTAAAGTTTCCGTCCCTTAGTGCTTCTTGTTGGGCATCATGAATTCGAGAGGTGAGGTTATTGTGAATTGTGAGTCCTAATGATCGTACACGTTGGGGTTTACTCGTTCTTTTCGGCTCAAGGCATCTGCGACAACATTCGCCTTGCCCGGATGGTATTTGATTTCACAATCATAGTCATCCAACAATTCAAACCAACGCCTTTGGCGCACATTTAACTCTTTCTGGTTAAATATATGTTGAAGGCTTTTGTGATTAGTAAAAATCGTGCACTTAGTGCCGTAAAGATAATGGCGCCATATTTTTAATGCAAATACCACTGCACCTAACTCTAGGTCATGTGTGGTATAGTTCTTCTCATGGACTTTTAATTGACGTGATGCGTATGCAATAACTTTCTCCCGTTGCATTAACACGCATCCTAATCCCTGATATGATGCATCGCAATAAACTACAAAGTCGTCCGTGCCATCCGGAAGTGATAGAATTGGTGCATCACATAGTTTGTCCTTAACTAGTTGAAAAGCTGCTTCTTGTTTCTCTCCCCAATCAAATTTCTTATCTTTTTTAGGGAGGGAAGTTAGAGGTTGAGCGATTTTTGAAAAGTTCTCAATGAATCTCCGATAATAACCGGCCAATCCTAAAAATTGACGTACTTCGGTTGGTGTCTTTGGTGCGTTCCAATTCTTGATGGCTTCTATTTTAGATGGATCGACATGTATGCCACTCACATTGATTACATGTCCGAGAAATTTAACTTCGCGAAGCCAAAACTCACACTTAGAGAATTTGGCATACAGTTTCTCCTTCTTCAATAACTCTAGAATAGTTCTAAGATGATGTTCGTGTTCATCCTTGTTTTGTGAATATATCAATATGTCATCGATAAGCAATATTACAAATTTATAGAGGTATGGTTTGCACACACGGTTCATTAAATCCATGAACAGTGCTGGTGCATTTGTTAAGCCAAAAGGCATAACAAGGAACTCGTAATGATCGTAGCAAGTTCGGAATGCCGTTTTAGGAATACTTTCTTCTTGAACTCTAAGCTGATGGTATCCTGACCTTAAGTCAATCTTCGAATAGAAACTCGATCCTTGAAGTTGATCAAACAAGTCATCGATCCTCGGTAATGGATACCGATTCTTGACCGTGAGCTTATTCCATTCTCGATAGTCTATGCACATGCTAAAACTTCCATCCTTCTTTTTCAGGGATAAAACTGGAGCTCCCTAGGGTGAGAAGCTTGGTCTAATGAAACCTTTATCCAACAATTCTTGAAGTTGCATGGACAACTCTTGCATTTCTGAAGGAGCTAATCGGTAAGGGGATTTTGCAATAAGTGTGGCTCCTGGAATTAAGTCTATACGAAATTCGACTTGTCGTTGTAGTGGCACTCTCGACAAGTCTTCTGGGAAAACTTCAGGAAATTCCTTCACAACAGGGATCTCCCCAAGTTTCGGCTCCTTAGCTTTCTTATCAACTACGTGTGCTAAGAATGCTATGCATCCTTTCCGTAAGCACTTTTGAGCTTTCATACGAGTGATAACTCGTAGTTGTGTTTCATTTTCCTCGCCATGAACAAGAAGTATTTCGTCATTAGGAAGAGGAATACGAATGAATTTATCGCAACATACGACTTCAGCTCGGTTATAGGATAACCAATCCATACCAACTACGATATCGAAACTTCCTAATTGAACGGGTAATAAATCAATGATAAATTTTTGTCCACCAAGCTCTAAGGAGCATCCTTTAACAATCTCTGCAGATTCAATTATTTTTCCATTCGCTAGTTCGATAGTGAAAGGAATGTCTAATTTATTTGAATTTACTCTAAGTATATCTTTGAACTCTAAAGATATAAAACTGTAATCTGCGCCAGTATCAAATAAAATAGATGCAAAGTGATTGTTAATAGGAAACGTACCCGTGATCAGATTAGGATCTTGGCGCGCTTCTCGGGCTCCTATCACAAAGGCTCGACCGTGACCTTTGTTTTCTTTTGGGCAATTTTTCCTAAAATGACCTAAATCTCCGCAACCATAGCAACCTTGGTTCTTTCCTTTCTCGTTTCTATTTCCACTGTTGCTTTCTCTCTTCTCTACGTTCCTGCCTCCCTTGTTATTTCCCCAACAATTCTCAGTGCGGTGTCCTAACTTTCCGCACTTATCACACTTGGTGGTTTGGCATCCACCATAGTGATGATATCCACATTTGTTGCACCTAGGTGCATTCCCCGCATAACGTTTTGGTCCAATTTCTATTGTGGTTACAAATGCTTTACCTTCTCCGGTAGCGGGGGTTTCCTTTCTCTTGTTGCTCGGTCTTGATCCCATTTTAAAATGAGAAATTTTTCTCTTGTTCTCATGCGAAGATGACTCCACATGTGTCTCCTTGGGCTTCTCGACACCTTTTCTTGAAAGCTTATTCGTTCTTACCGCCTCTTCGGTAAGACTCATGGCAATTGTTATAGCTTCGGTGATAGTTGCCGGATGCGACGATGTAACCATACTCCGGATCTCCGGGACTAATCCCCAAATGTAACGTTCGATTCGTTTGAATTCGGGAGTTACCATATACGGAACAACCCGAGAGAGATTGTGAAAACATTGAGTATAGCCATAAATGTCGGATCCAATCATCATTAGATTCCAAAATTCTGTCTCCAGCTTCTGCAATTCAGCTCTTAAACAATATTTTTCTCTCATCATGTCCTTCAATCTTTCCCATGTAATAGCATATGCGGTTGCATCTCCTAGTGTCTGCACTTGTAGATTCCACCATGAAAGAGCTTCGTCAATGAACAAATCCGAAACATACATAACTCTCTGATTAGGAGAAAAAATTGCTCATACGGATCACAGAATCCGTCTTTTCAGTCCATCGTACAAATGCCACAGCACCGCCAGTGCCATCAAAGTTGAGTGGCTTGCAATCCAAAAATTGCTTGTATGTGCATCCTAAATGTTTGTTTTCAAAAATAGTAAAAAAATATATATATTCGCAAATAAATATTAATGATAATTCCTTTTGGTAAGGTTATGAATAACCAACCGTTAGCAAGATTTTTAACTCTTGGTGGGGCTTGAAATCTAGCTTTGTTATCTTGATTAGTACGGTTAGTCTCATATTGTGCGATCGCTTCGGCGATTCACTGGTTCAACAGAGCATCTTGTTCAGCTTGTGATGTAGGTAGAGAGGTTGGTTGAAGTCGGCGTATATTTCTTCTTTTTAGTGCCATGATCTTCATATATAACATATAGAAGTGATTAGACAAATATTTAAATAAATATTGTCATTCATGGACTCAAATTGAATAAATACGTCATCATAAAGTATACTAATGTATAAAATCGAATAAATTGAATCATCTCTTCACATAAGGTTTCCATACGATAGTCATCACATCATAATTAATATCAATGCATAATAAAGGAAAAGAAACAAACTTTACAACACACACACACACACACACACAGATTTATATTATTATATATATAATATATATATATATATATATATATATATATATATATTCAACTTGTGGCATAATTTTTGTGAAGAACAAAAATAATTCTGAGTTACATCGCTCTGGAATACAAGTCATAGACAATACAAAATAAGTAAGTATTTTTCTTCACATCATTTCTTCAAAATCTTCAAGTTAACATATATATATCTTCAAAATCATCATTCTTCAACCAAGCGGGTATGGGTACTACCCTCAAAACATGATCACATACCAAATCTAGACAGACGGTGGGGGTGGGGTGAAGATGCACATATCACACCACGAAAATATGCTATCTCCTCCTCGATAGCACTGATACGCCTCTCATAGATGAAGAGACAACATGGGGTGGTGGAAGTGAGGATACTGATATAGATGGTTGTAGTGGAGATATCGGTAGTGGTGGTGGTGGAGGAGGTGATGATGTAGGTAGTGGTGGCTGGGATGATGACGATGAAGCACTCTGAGATGCTCGAATAGCAGAAATTTGAGCACTAAGCTCATGAAACCGTCTAAACTAGATACCGAGCTGTATCTCGGTGGATGTGACCCTATACTCAGTGGTGGTAGGTGGCAAATGGTTCGGGTGGTACGGATCGGATGGGCTCATGCTCGGAGGTGGCTGAACATGTGAAACAGGATAGTAAGGTGAGGGGTATGTAACAGTACTATGCACATGTGGTGGGGGATGAGACAGATCTCCAACAGTGGGGATGGGAATAAAAAGAGGATACTCAGTCATAGAATGACTATGTGGAAAATGTGATGGCACTGCAGCAAACGGGTCCGGATAAGAACTGAGAGTCGGTGTGAAAATAGTAGAAAAAGATCCAGAAAAAGGATAAGGGGGTACATGATCAGCAGGCTGAGAAATACCACCAAGGGTAAAGGAGACGGTCCAGCAAAAGGGTGATGTATCGGGTGATCAGTGTGGTGTTGATATCTCCCATAGAATACAGTGGTGGTGCAGACTCAGATAAATGATCAGTGGGAATGTGTCTGGTAAAAAGCGATCAACATGTATAGGTGGAGTATCTGAAGATGGTGGTAAAACGGTATCGAGTGAAAGCATCGGTGATGGTGTCTCAGGTGTGGATGGTGCAGAAGATACGATGTCGACAACCGAGATCTCAGGCTGAGCTACCTCTAACATGGCTATGTCAAAGTCCTCTCCTATACCGAGGTCGTCCTCGAGGTGGTCAACATGTACAATCGGGATGATATCGTCATCATCGTCAATAACAGGAGGAATGAGGTGGTTGTTCTCATCGATATCCTCGTCCAATGGACCTACCACATTAAGTGGTATGAGGTTATATGCAAAAACATGTTCACCCTTAGGGTGACCATAGATAATCATCTCATGATAGTAAGGTACAACTGGTATATCATCCTCTAAAGGGACATCTGCGGGAACAGGATCAGCCAGGGCAAAGGGCTGAAAGTCAATGTTCATCCATTCATCGTCCGAGAGGTTGTCATCGGAGATGATGATGATGGGTGGAACGGGGTCGTCTAGTGGTCTGTAATCAGCATCTGAGGTAAATCCTGTGAATCAATGTCAGAACTGGTACTGGAAGGCATGGTCCTGGCAAAATAATCCGTACAACTCATGGGTAAACAATTATTACTTATAATAAATTTGGGCAATTGTATTTTACTTTTGTTGTAAGTTGCCTCATGTATTGTTTGGATCAATCTTATTGTTATCGTGTCTAATTCTCATCGACTAACTTGTATAATGTCCTTGCATTATAGTTTCGAACTTTAGTTTGGTACCAGTGGACTCTTTGTGATAATGTAATGAAAAAAACTTGTTGCGATTTCATAAATGACTTATTTAACTTTTTATAAAATGACCATTTTGAAATTGTTGACTTGACTCAAAAGAATCTTAGTTCACTACAATTGAAGCTCTGATACCAGGTCTGTCACACCCCGATTTTCGTTGTTGAAGAAGCATGTGCGAGGTGTGGCCGGAGCGGTGATCGTTGCATTCAACCAAGTAAACGACAATTGTAAAACATAATAAGATGCTCATCCATACATTTTATTTGAACCAAATTTACAATCAACTACTTGTTTCAAAAACTTAGTACATTTTCAACGACATTGTTCAAACTTTAAACCACAAGTTTTACAAACATGATAACAAAAAACTGGATGACATCAAACTGCTTGACTTCAAAACACACGAACATATATTTCCAAAGTTGTCCACTAGTTACCTGTAATACATGTTAGCTTTGAAAAACGTCAACAAAAGCTGGTGAATTCATGTATTTAATTTGCATCAAATAATTTTTGAAATATTTGAAGTATTGAATCTGGTATGTAATCAAATGAAACTTGTAAGATCATTAGTGTTTTGCAAGGACACTAATCTGTATGCCGAATAAGGTGGCAACCGAACCTTGACGATTTATTGTGTCTGGGACACACGTTTTAGACACAAAAGCACTCTATTACGATCTGTTATTGTTGCCGTAATAGAGTGGGGCTCACCCAAACCCAATAGATCTATCCCCTTGTTCCTCGGTTCTCGTTATCCATTAATGGTCCCAATGCTTGAGCCTTATCCACATGTGATCTAAATATTTTCATTCCTTAAAAATAGTCATACCCATTTGAAACATGTATTGTCCCCGTACGTTTAAAACCTTAAAACAATTAAATAAAAAGGGGAAACATGAACTCACAGATTCGCGTTCCGTGCAAATCTCTATGTTGTTTGATTCTCGGTTAGTTTTCTCAACCGACAAGTGTTATTATTCCATTAGACACTTAGGTTTATGACCGTTTTCGTACAAGTGTTCATCTTGAATTCATAAGTATACTTGTATTTGTTTGTTTTCTTTGTTGGTATATATATGTGTATATATATATATTTCATATCTTTTGTATTTGAATGGGCCTAGCCCAAGGGTTATGTGTAAGAATTCAATTCTTATATTTTTGTATGTGTGGGCCTAGCCCAGTTGGTTTCATATGTATGGGCCCAACCCAACTAGATTTAAATGTATTGGTCTAACCCAAAGAGTTTTATACATGTGGGCCTAGCCCAATTAAATTTACTTAAAATGAGTAAAGTCCAAATGAGTTTAGTGGGCTTTAGCCCAAGTCAATCATGTAATAATGGGCCTAGCCCAAAATAGTTTATAGAAGTGGGCTTAGCCAATTTAGTTTATAAAAGTGGGCTTTAGCCCAATTCAGTTTATAAAAGTAGGCTTTAGGACAATTCAGTTTATATAAGTGGACTCTAGCCCAATTCAGTTTATAAAAGTGGGCTTTAGCCCATATAGTTTATTTAAATGGGCTAAATCCATGTTTTAAACACTCATTAGTAATAATTTATAAAAATTATTTTATAAAACTACTAGTATCTTATAGAAGTTTATTTTTATAAATTCTTGTATGTATATATTTGTATAGTGTGTGATGATTTGTTTGTTTTGACCTTTCCATTTGCGTGGTCCGCTTCGTTTGCGTTATTCGTTTCGTCCGTGTTGTTTGTTTCGTATGTGTCTTTGTTTTGTCCGTGTCATTTTATTTGTTTGATATATCTAAATTGTCCGTTTTTGTCCGAATTGTCTTATTGTCTGATTTGTTAGTTTATGTCCATGTTTGGACACAAATATTTATACTTGTCATGTTTCAAGTGTATATATAAGTTCTTGTACATTTTGTGAAATTTTGTATTTTTGTATTTATTCCTACTTGATCTAAATACATAATATTTATACACAAAATACACCTACATAATTGATCATATCTAATTATATATTTTATCTAAAAATGTATATTTATTCATTATAAGTTTAAGAAAATTCTTAAATTTTATCTTAAACTTTTTCATCCAAATTTTTGTTTAATCATGATTAAAACTCTTAGTCATTGAAATCTTTAGTTTAACCATACTTTAATCATATTAACTCTTTTAAAACTTTTTCCATCGTTTCCCTTAAACAATGGAGTTTCCCATGTTTAAATAAACATGTTATAAACCATTTTCAGCTCAAATAATGATCAAGAATCCATGACTAACCTTCCAGATCGTAAATCTCTAACAAGAAACGTTATGAACTTGTAGTAACTTTAAACCATCCAAAGATGGAAACTTTATTAATGTTTTTCATCAAAAAAATTTAGATTATTATTTTATATATGAACCCATACTTTATGTAATAATCTTTTTAAGTGTGTAGACATGTTCATATCCTTCCAAAAATAAGTGCGTGTTCATGATCTTTCCAAAAATGAAAACTTTATTACTACTTTTCAACAAAATTTCTAGATCATGAATATTAAATAACAATCTATATTTTATATAATGCATATGACTATTTTAAGTGCATAAATCATGTTCATAACATTTTTTGTTAGTAAATCTTGCTAGATCTAAAAATGCATGTGCTTAGATCTTCATTTTCAACCATAAAATGCAAGATTACTTCTACTACAAAAATGACAACTTCAAGAACATCAAATAAGTTAAATAATCATATTAACATGTTTATTCTTGTCATTGTTTTTAGATGATTTTTATGTGAAATTTCAAGATGATCTTGTACTTATCATAATATAAGAATGTAATAATAAAATATGAAGCTTACTACTAGCTAGATGAACAAGATGAAAGTGATGATGTAACATCCGTCAAAAACCGGGTTAACAAACCCGCTTCATTTATTAACCGAATATCCAGTTAAAAATTTCGTTGCGTATTTAATGCTTAAATTAATTTTATACGATACATAATTAATAAATATATTAGAATATAAAATTTATAATTGAAAATTTATTAAAAATAATGAAATAAAAATAATATGCTGATGCCGGGTTTCGAAACCCGGGTCAGCCGAGAACCTCAAAGACTTAACTCACACACATCCAACCACTCCGCCACTTGTGTTATTTGATAATATATCGAAACAATTAATACATATAACAAAACTCGGAATCAAACCCAGTCAACAGCGCGCCCATTTCGCAGTCGCTGGAAAATCCGACAATTTCGCCAATTATCGACGGTTACTTTTGACTTAACGTACGTATTAACGTCGCCATCGGTTATAACCGATGTCCAGTTCCGCGACATCAGTCATAACCGCCGGAGAAAGGCTGACCAATGAATCGAGACTAGAAACAGACCCAATTTAACTTGATTCTTCCCTATAAATGCACACCCTAGCCTCTGGTAATCTTTTCGCTCAAAATCGCACCGATTCTCGAATCAATTTCACTCGCCGGAACTTTTCTGCCATCACCGGACTTTCGCCGGAAAACCGAGTCTCACATCAACACGGTAAATACCTCGACTCTTTCTGTTTCAATCCATTGTTAGACCATTACTAACATCAATCCATCACCCAGAATCAATCCCAGACGACGTTGCCGGATATTCTGTACTCGCCGGAAAATCGTTGGAATTTCCGAAATCACGCTGTTAATCAGTATGATCATCTAAACCTCCTGATAATCGTTACTCAGTAATTCAATTTCATATCTAATCAATCAAAACTGTTAATTGATCCGAACAGAGGGAGTTCACAAAACAGAGCCGACGATCTTTGCCGGAGTTCTGAAAAAGGACAACCTGTTCCGGTACTTTCTTTCCCCAAACCCTCTCTGTTCATCACATTACAATCGCTTATAAAGTTCGTTAATTTAATTTAACAAGTAACAGTTGAATGATCGCCGTCTGTGTTCTTGAGCGAAGAAGACGAAGTTGATTATGGTTATAAGATTAATTAAAAGCAGAATAATAAACGGGTTAGACACACAGTCCAGCGGTGGACTGTGTGCAAACATGAAACACACGTCTCGAGTTCGATCCCTATCACGACCCTATCCTCGGAAATAAAAATGTTTTTTTTTAAAACCGAACCAGGTTAACTCACTGTAAGATGTTAAGTATAATAAAAATCAGAATATTAACCAGGTTAGACACACAGTCCAGCGGTGGACTGTGTGCCAAACTAAACCACAGGTCCCAGGTTCGAGACCTGTTGAGATTACCGGTTCGATACAATTAAATCCTTTTTAAATAAATGATTTTCGGATTAACTTAAATAGTGTATAAATATAATTAAAAACAGAAATATTTCGGGTTAGACACGTAGCTCAGTTGGTAGAGCTGCGTGCACGCGTACGAGAGGTCACCGGTTCGAATCTCACTCAGTGCAACAATATAACCGACCGAACCGGTCAACGGTCAACAGTCATGGTCAACGGTCAACGGTCAAAGTCAACATTTTTTTATATTTTTATTTATTTATTTAATTTAAAAATCAATTAAAAATACTTAAAAATAAATGTTTTTAAAGTTAGAAAATAGCCTTAAACTCACAAAAATATATCCAAAAATCCTATTAAAATTGGTTAATAAAATCCGCTTACTTACCGAACCGATATGTTATTATCTAGGTTAGTTTCTCTCGTGGTTAAATCCAAATTCGTGCGCATTCATCATCAATCCAAGAAACGCAACCACTGTGAGTGAATTCTTACAAATTCCCCTTTTTATTCATGTTTTGGGGTGTATCATGTGTCGCTTAAACTAATTCGTTTATTCAAACTCGTGCTATACCATATTATGATCTAAACTTAGAATGTAAATATTGTTTGTTGTTATGTATTACATATTGTCAAGTTGTATGCAAATTATTTGTTAGGCCCATCAGTTCCTCGTGGGAGACGAGTTGAACAACGCGTGCCTTAAAACTCATTCATTAGGCCCATCAGTTCGTAGAACAACGCGTGCCTCAAAACTCATTCATTAGGCCCATCAGTTCCTCGTGGGAGACGAGTTGAACAACGCGTGCCTCAAAACTATCTATTGTTGTATGTGTGTGCAATATTTAATATTAAGTGTTTTGTGAATAAATTTACATTTACATTTACTCATATGTGGTTATGCACTTTATTTTATAATCAATTCAATAAACACGTTTAATGTTTTAAATAGGATTCACTCGCCAACTTTTTGTTGATCCAAAAACCATTTTTACACATGATACAGGTGGACAGGATGAAGCAAGGAACACATAGGAAAATGCCTTAGAAGAAAATAATGAAGCCTAGAAAGATGTATAGAACAAGTTGTATGATATGATTGTATGATTTCCTTTAAAAGGAAATAATAAATATGAAACTTAATAGTAAATGTCATGAGCTTTGATGAAAACCCAATCATGCCCCGATCACCTTTTCCGCTGCGGGTCGGGGTGTGACAGATGATAATATGAAGAAAAGATGATCATCCAAGAGATTCAAGTCTTGAGAAAATGCTCCAAGTGGGTCTTCAAGTCTTGCAAAATCTTTGAATCATTCATGCACCTCCATATTTGCTTGAAATCTTGAGTTTGAATTTTGAAAATGTGAAGATGATGGGTGCTTGATGTTGGCAGATTTTACAGAGAGAAAGGAAAGAGGTGAATGATTTTTGGGTGTTGTTGGAAATGAGGAAGGGTGGAGTGTGGTTTTGATTAATGTTCTTACACTTAACCTACACTAATCATGTTTTTCTTGTTCCAACACATCAAAAAAAGGTGAGTGAGCATGGGGACCCACCTATAGCCATGTGCAAAAGGGGGTGGTTTGGTTTTAAATTTTTTATAAAAATCTTGTTATGTTTTATAAACTTTAAAATCTTGAATGTTTGTATATAGTAGTTTTTATAACGTTTAATGACGCAACACACTAAATTGATGTTATAACATGTCAAACTGACTCACTAGGCTAATTGTTTCATTGTTCGGTTGATAGATTCGGTTCAGGTCTCTTACCGGGTTCAATATTGATATTTTGTGTTCTTATGTAATTTTTATCTACACAATTGTCTTTGTACAAATTTTATTGTCAAATTTATTAATCCAACTCTCCAAACTAATAAATTTGTTATTTCGGCCTTAGTTCCTGTACCGGCTTTGTTGTCGGGTATTTACTGAACTATCCGTGTAGCTTAAAAACCTAAAGTTTAAATAAGGGTTTTGTATTGTTTTTAATACCCTGCATATTATTTAGGATAAATAATATTTATTTTTGAGACTTGGACATTTGTTGTTTTTGTTATGCGGAGTGCTGTACATTCAGCAAAATTACTGTATTTTTTTGCGGACTGGACAATTTGGTGTTTTAATAAAAGTTTCTTTGAAAGGTAATATTTGCACATTATTTCCAACTAATGTTCCCCTATAATAATTATCACGGGCATACTTAATTTCTCTTTTTTTTCTTTTTGTGTGTTCGCGTTTCCGCCGCCAGACTAGGATGTAAGTTTATATGTTTCTAATTGTGGAGGTTTATTATCATACAAAGCTATGATTTTGAAATTCCTAGAACTTTGAGACTCAATTAAATAAAATCAAGTCGAAAATTACTAATGTAATAGTTGCTTGAGTTGTACGGATTTATCGGTATTTTGCCGTATGTCACAATAATTTCGTTTGAGATTGCCGAATTCTGAGATACTAGGTATTTATAATTAGTTGATATCGTATTACAAGTTCTTTTGATTTTGTGTAAGGATGGCCTAGAACTTATAGAATACTTTGCTTTAAACCCTAAAAACTGCACTAAGATTGAAAATATCTTAAGATACGACAATTGCAGTAAAATATTCCAAATATTGAACACCACTTTCTAAGTCGAGCCATCTCTTTGTTTGTACGGTGGTACTAACCTGAGCTCTCAAGGTCTTGTATTAACCCAGATACAGATATCAATTAGTTATATTCACTTATAAGATTAGATCCAGAGTATGGGAGTATATTCTAAGGTGGGAACATAGTTAAGTCAAGTTCTAAACCAACTAACAACCGTATCTTGAAACAATTGAAACATGTGTAGAGATTTAAGTGGACAAACAATACTGACAATCTATGTAAATTTGTTTAAAGCTTAACGTTTATCAAATCAACAGTCTATGTGGGACATGTCTCATTAAACTGATATGATCCTTTTATACAAACTCAGAAGAATATGTCTGTAAATATGTTTGTGCATAGTTATGTTTCATTGCAAAAACAAAAAGATATTTAGTCTGTTTTAGCATAAAGTTTGGAAAATACAAAAATATTTTATTTCATCTTATTTTCAACTGCCGATGATGGAATACTAATCTTTCAAACTCCAAAGTTGTTTGACAGAATCTAAAGCATAATGGGATGGGAGTCAATCTGAAATGGAAAATGATTTGAAACGTATAAAAGTTCATTAATTTGAACTTGACAAGTGTTTGAAAACATTAGTTTGTTCATAAAGTGTACCAAGGTCATTAATTTAGATTTGGTTAGCAAATCAGATAACCATGGACATTAACTTGGACTTGGTTAACTGAGTGGGTTGTTAAAACTGAAAAAATGTTTGAAAATTGAAAACTTGTAATTTTCAAACGAATGAGTGTTTCATAAGGACCAAGTTGATTCGCACGAAGGGGGCTTCCTTCACGCAGATTACAACTTAATCCACATGAAACAGACTGGTTCTCATGAAGGAGTGTCCTTCGCACAATCTAGTTCATTCGTCCATATTAAACTTGGTTCGCACAAAGAAGAGTTATTCGCACGAACTACCTCATCCGCAGATATAAATAGGTAGTTTGTACGAATTAACCTCATTCGTTCTAACTCGTCTTCTCTGCAGAAGCATTCTCTGAATTCAAAAGCATCGATTAGTGTCATTATACTGTCATATTTTTGTCTTGGTTGTTGATTAGCACAACATCTAAGATGGGAAATGTAGAATTTCTAATCATTTAGAACTTATTTGGTGTATAATATGATGTTTTTGCAGATCTGGATTGAGTTGGACAATTTGATGATAATCTGGACATAGATGGAGGATTAGGAATCTTATACAGATCATAATAATTCATTAATATCAAAAATCGAACAATATTCAAACTTAATCGATCTAATCATTAAACTGAAACCCTAAAAATTCAGATCTACAATGTGTAAATGAATAAACGATGAAATTGGTTTAGGGATTGGTTAAAACGACATGCTCTGAATGTTATAGGATCAAAATATTTGAAAAATCAAGTTGAATTGATGATTTGGGAATTTGGATGGAAACAGTGATTTGGAACGAAAGAGTTAACATTCATACGAATGAACTCATCTATTGCAAAAGTTGTTCATTCGTTCTAAATTAATCCGTTCCAAGCTAGTCTGTACTAAGTTGGTCATTTGTTTGTAATTCTCATTTGCACCAATTTGGTCATTCGCATGAAAATTTCATTTGCACCAAATTATGGCATTCGCTCTAAAATTTGTCATCTGTTTGATATAATGCTCATCCGTACCAAAGTTTGAATGTTCAAAATTTGATTTCTTTGTATGTGATGTATATGCAGGCTAAAGCAAGTGATTTTGACGCTAAACATGACAAATGTGCTATTATTGATAAAAATGCAAAGAAAATGAAGCCATTTGTGGAGATCTTATCTTTTCTAGAAAGATCAAGGGTAAAAAAGGTGATTACTGAATAATGTCTTGCTTATAGAGATTTGGTTCAAGCTTACTGAAAATATACATTATGTTGAAGATCCTCCGACAACTCATTATATTATAAAGGATAAAGATGAGGAAAAGAGGTGATTATAACAGAAGATCTTATTCAAACGATGCTAGAGTTTGGAGACCACAAAGATGATATAATGGGGTATCCAGAACATATGGTGAAAGGGTGCTTTACGAGAATGGGATATAAAGGCTATGTTAACTCTACAACTTATTACAAAGGCTGTGTGTCGAGACCATACAAGTTTCTTATGCACATAGTCATTCATGTGTTAGCACACAGGAAGGGAGGATAGGATGTGGCAATTGATTATATTATGTGTGATAGCAACGTTATGTTTGAATCTGCCATACAACTTTTCAAAGATGATTTTTATGCAGATGAAGAACAATCTCACTGATTGTAACATCCGTCGAAAAACGGGTTTCCAAAACCCGCTTCGTTTATCAGTCAAACATTCAGTTATAAAGTTCGTTGCGTATTTATGGTTCATATGAATTTTAAACAATACATAATTAATAAATATATTAGAATTTAAAATCTATAATTGAAAATTAATAATAAATAATGAATAAAAAAAATAAAAGGAGACACCGGGTTTCGAACCCGGGTCACCCGGATGAACAAACGCACAACACACCACTCCGCCACACACGAATTTGTCATACACAAGGAAACAAATAACATATATACAAAAACTAGAAAATCAAAATCCGGAAATCAGCGCGCCCAATCCGCAGTCGCCGGAAAACCGACGATTTCGCAAATCACGACCGTTTTCTTTGACTGAAATGTGTGAACTAAATTCGACATCGGTTATAACCGATGTCTAACCCTCAAATTCAGTCGTAACCGCCGGAAAAACTTTGAACGCAAATTCAAGACCAAATTCAGACCAATACATCCTGTTCTACCCTATAAATACCCCCCTCAACCTTCCGGGAATCCTTTCGCTCAAGACCGCACACTTTTTTCGTAGTTGAAGTGCTCAGAAGCTCGTCGCCGGAGATTTCCAATTTCGCCGGAACATCGCCGGAAATCCTTGATCAGAAAACCGTATTCATTCCTCAACCGGTATATCTATCTAAAACTTCTCTGCTATCTCTTAATTCATACTTTAATCATTCAAATCAATAATCAAAACTGCTAAACAGTTCATACAGCCGGACATCACAAATCAGAGCCGACGACACTTGCCGGAAAACCGAAGCAAACCCGCTGTTCTGGTACATCATATCATTTAATTTCTCTGTTCATTTCAAACAAGTTTAAATCATGAACGAGCAAACAAGAACATTCGGAATTCACTGTTCTGTGTTCTATAACGAAGAAGATGAAGTCGCATATAAGTATAAGTATAATTAAAATCAGATATTCGAATGGGTTAGACACACAGTCCAGCGGTGGACTGTGTGCACAAACAATGCACACGTCCCGGGTTCGAATCGCACACGTTACCGAATTTCAGAAATAAAACCAATCCTTTTTAAACCTATTCAGATCACCTTTCAACATGTATATAAATATAATATAATTCAGTAATTAAACAGGTTAAGCACACAGCCCAACTGGTTGGGCTGTGCGTACTCGAACCGAACGTCTCGAGTTCGACTCCGGGTCACTGAAGTCGATTCGGCCATTTAAAACCATTTTTAAATAAAGCCAAATAAGTTTAAAACTAATAAGTATATAAATATAATTAAAATCAGAAATATTTCGGGTTAGACACGTAGCTCAGTTGTAGAGCTGCGTGCACTATACGAGAGGTCGCGAGTTCGAACCTCACTCAGCGCATATAATTAACGCAATCCGACCGGTCAACGGTCAACAGTCAACGGTCAGAGTCAAAAAGTCAACATTTTTTATTTATTTTTTTATTTATTTAATCCAAAAAATATTTAAAAATACTTAAAAATAATATTTTTAAAGTTAGAAAATGTCCTTAAACTCACAAAAATAAATCTAAAAATCCTATTAAGATTATGAATTAAAAGTATTAATCTCAAATAAAATCCATTTATTTACCGAACCATTTCGTTATTATTTTAGGTTAGTTTTTCCTCGTTGATCAAATCCTAAAATTCGTGCGCATCCAACGTCATCAAAGAACGCACCCAATGTGAGTGAATCCTTACAAATTCCCCTTTTTTATTCATGTTTTGGGGCGTATCATGTATCGCTTTAATTATTCCATTTATTTAAACTCGTGCTATTACCATTATATGATCTAAACTCGAGATGTAAATATTGTTTGTTGTAATGCGTGTTTACATTTTGTCAAGTTGCGTGCAAATCATTCATTAGGCCCATCAGTTCCTCGTGGGAGACGGGTTGAGCATCAGGTGCCTCATTGTTCATCATTTGGTGTGTGCTTGTGCATTGATTGAGATTATGTGAATGTGTTGTTGGTTGTGATGTGTATTTATATTTTTGTCAAGTTGTGTGCAAATTATTCATTAGGCCCATCAGTTCCTCGTGGGAGACGAGTTGAGCATCCCGTGCCTCATTCGATCGGCTCCGTTTGATTGAGCCTTAATCTCATTGTTCATCAATTGGTGTGTGCGTGTGCATTATTTGATATTATGTGTTTTGTGATTAAATTTACATTTACGTTTACTCATATTTGGTTATGCACAATTTTATTCAAATAACCAACATAACTAATCCTTTCAAATGTTTAAATAAGATTCACTCGCCAACTTTTTGTGACCCAAAACCCTATTTTTTACACATGATACAGGTGGACAGGTTGAAGCAAGGAACACGTAGGAAATTGCCTTAGAAGAAAAATAATGAAGTCTTGATAAATGTATAGAACATGTTGTACTTGTATGTTGATTGTAATGTTCTCCTTTAAAAGGAAATAATAAATATGAAACTTAATAGTAAATGTCATGAGCTTTGATGAAAACCCAATCATGCCCCGACTACCATTTCTGTTGCGGGTCGGGGTGTGACACTGATGATTGTTGGTTGATGAACCCAAGGTTTGTTGAGATGTTTCTAAATCATTTATTGCTTGATCTAGAGAAGAAAGAGACAGAGTTGTTAAAGCTAGAACATATGAATAATATCTCTCTGGATCGTATCAACAATTACAAAGGTCAGAAAGAGGCAAACATCCCAAAATTCAAGAGATTAATTGGAGCTTTAAAGAAAGAAGATTACATTGCTCCACTAGAGGGAAAGTGGAGAAAAGATGACAGTAATTCTAATAATGAAGATAAGAAGATGGAAAATTTTGAAACATCACACAGTAAATGGTTTGTAAAGGAAGAGAAAACGAAGAGTAAAAAAGCAAACAAAGAAAAGAAAAAGATTTCTCAAACTCAACTAAAAGATGGAAGCGATAAAGAAATTGAGCAAGAGGTTGAGAAAGAAGCAGGTGCTGATGCTGATGATGAATCAACAGAGAGTGATGATGATATTGATATCACTAACGTAGCCCCTATAATGTTTGATCCAAGGCCTAGGGCTGAATAATCAAGGAAAAGGTGTACAGAAGATGATAGAGATGAAACTTATGTACAAGAAATTGATCCAAAACCAAAGAAGAAAGCTGTAGGGAGAAAGAAAAGCACAAGTGTTTCAAATGTTAAGAAAACTGGTTCTCCTGCTACTAAGAAATCTAGAAAGACATCTGATGATCCTTTGAAAGATCAAATTGCTGGAGTTGAACCAGAAGTTACAAGAGGTGAGAAGATGGATATTGATCCAAGTGTAAAAGTGAAAGATGGTACTCCGGTGGTAGAAGAGGAGATTGTTGATCTTGAAAGGACAATGAATATTCCAATCAAGACTCCTACTTCAACAACATCACAACCAACACCAACACCACCACCACAACCAAGACAACCAGAACAACCTAGTCCTTCTACAAGCAGAGGTTTTATTCATGAAGAAGGTCCATCGTTTCCACATATTTAATCTATGGATTATGATTTTTTTTCATAGATCCAAATGATAAGAAGATAAAAGATCTTGAAGACAAAGTGGTCCACATGACAGTAGTTATTGCCTTGTGACAGAAATTGATAGGTTGCTGAGAGTAACAAAAGATCTTGAAGCTAGTGAGAAAATCCAAGCCAGCATGTTGTTAAAGTATAGGAATTGGTTTAAAGTGCTAGAAAGGCAAATGGGTATTAACTTTAATGTGGAAGTAAAGAAAATGGAAGCTGTAGAAGCCGAATCTCGTGCTATAGAGAAGGTACAATCTGAGACTGTGACATAAAAAGTGGTTATTGACAAAGGAAAGAAGCCAATTGATGTTATTCCTGAGATTGTACTAGATGATGAACAGATAAAGTCTCTAGAGAAAGTGATTGAAGTGGAAGCTGAAAATGTTGATATTTCCCCAATCTCTGTTATTCATGAGGCTACATTTGTACAAGTTCAAGATGATATTATTTCTAGAGCTGAACTAGAAAAACAATCTGACGCTTCAGTCTAGAAAACAAACCTAAGGAAGAGGAAGAAAAAGAGGACGAAGATAAGGTTGATTACGATGGTTCAGATTATGATGATGATGATGATAATGATCACGGGAATGATTATAATGATCAGGGAGGTTCTGGAATTGTGGTTGCTTAAACGAATGTTACTAAAACTGAAGCACTAGAAACTCATGCTCAAACAAAACACCATAAAGATGATGTGAATCAAGAAGTGTTTGGTGGTGAGGAGGAGCAGAATGATGATGAAGACGTTGATGATGATACTTCAGGAATCTTCACAAATGATGTGTCTATCACATTTTTTCCTTCAAGTCAAAAAGATAATATACTTATGTCATGATGTAAAGGAAGGAGAGTTCGTTCATAATTACACAAAGGAAGAGTGAGCAAAGATGTGTCGTGTTGATGAATAGACATTTGAATTTGATTTTGAGGAGAAATTGATGGGTATAGAGATTGACAAGCCAGATGAATATGAGTTCACTTCTATTCCAGACATGAACGATTAGGATGAAGTGATTGTAGAGGATGATTCTAATGAAGAGCCAGTTCGTCATTCAAGTTAAGATACCGATGATTTTCCAACATTCACTGAAATGTTTGCAAACGAAGCTGACGACATTGTATTGAGAAAGATTGAAAAGAAAATCAAAGATGGTGATTTCCAAGGATAAATCAAGATGAAATACATGATGCTCATAAGAAATGGTTTAAGTTTATGCCAGCTGAACGCAAATTTCGAAGACCTTTGGTATTCTTTACAAGAAATTAGGATATTTTTTTGGGAGATATTTTTAGTTAGAGCTGGATTCTAGAGCTAAATGTTTTTGCTATGAAAAGGGAATACCGAGTTCAGTATTTTTGAATGATTTAAAGAGTTTTCCATGGGGGATATTCAAGCTTTATGCAGAACGAAGCTGATCAACTACAAATAAAGCAATATGATTAGAATATGTGGAGATTTATTAGATATGAAGCTAGACATGATTTTCCTACTTGGAAACCTCAACAACCAAAGAGAGGGGTGTCAAAGACTAAGATAGATCCTAAAATGAAAAGGCCTAAAGTGTCATTAATATACAAAAGACGAAAAGCTTGGAAATATGCCACTATTGAGAATGGAACAAGATTTTCATGGAGAATTCAGGTTGTGGCATTACGACAAACAAAATCATGAAGCGGTGATTGTTCTGTGTAACAATGGCAATTGGAGGTTGATAAGAATTCTCGATCCAATGTGGATAGTTAACAAGTCACAAAAGGACATCGAGATGTTATATTACAACAAGATCTACTATAGTGCAAGCCTTGCAATATCAAAGAGTGATAAAAGTTTGCTATGCCTATGATATTCATTTAGGCAGGATGTGGGATTGATTGGAGAGAGTTGGAAAGAAAAGAATTCTTGAAAGACATGAAGAATGAAGAAAGGATAGCTGAAAAAATGAAGAAAGCTTCTATCTCAAGATATTAGTATATCAAGTCGGATCCTGACCAAACTCCGATGTCATACTTTGTACTTAAATGTTAAAGAGTCAGGAAAAACTTCTTTAAAAGTAAAGGCTGAAGATTGATGGAAGATTGTTGAAGACCGAACGAGACTACGGCAACATCCATGGGGGAGTCTGTTGGTACATAATGTCTGCTGCCAATGTCTTCGTGCCGTGTCGTTTGATTTATGTAATTGGACTTAATGTTAGATTTGTTTTTATTTTTGTGCTAATCCGTATGGATGAAGCTCACCCGCACAGACCAGACTCATCCATCCCAAAGTTGTCTTGCATGTCTATAAATAGCGAGAGGATATGGGTCATTTGTAACTTTTGCATTCCAAGGCAAAGCTCTGTCAGATTTGAACCGTGAATGTAAAACTGATTAAATTGAATGAAAAAATAGAAAATTAACTAATTCATGTGTTTCTGCTTACATATCATGAATTGCGCGTATAATACGTAAGTTTAGATATCACCAAGTGCATAATCATCGTCCTACGCGATCCTAACACAACAATCAGCTACTAGGCTTGATGATCTGGATTTGGGTTATGATTTCTTCAACAAGCCAAATAATGAAAGAATAGTGGAGTTGGAGAAAAAGATTGAGATATTAAATGTCAAAGTTGAAAGCCTAGTAACTGAGAGTGTGTGGTTGAAAGCTCAAAATGAAAAGCAGCAGCTTCAGATTGATTTTAACTCTGAGAGAAGGGTTCAGCATGTGAGTTTGTTGATCAAGTATCAAAATTACTTCAAGATGTTAGAGAATAAACTTAATATAAACTTTGACGATGAAGTTGAGCAGATGAAGAATCTAGGGAGAGAAACTATCTTAGAAGCTGATGTTGTTGAAGCAGCTAAAATGAAATCTAATGGTAAATGGCCAATGGAGGGATTGGTGTTTGTAGTAGAGACTCCAACAGAAAAGATAACAGAATTTGAGGTTGTGACAACGTCGGAAGTAGAGATAGTGAAGGCAATTGAAGTTATTTATTGTCACACCCTCAATTTCCACTTGCGGAGTTTTACCGCGAGGCGTGTGAACAAACCAGAATCTGAAACACTAGTACGTCGAACGACTCTACATGATTTGATTATACGTTTTGCAAAATCGTTCATTGTAGATTTTATATCAGTTACCAACATTTAGCAGAGCATTATTTTTAAAGTTTGAGTGGAAGCATAAATATGTAGTGATGCGGGCGCCAACACAAACGCCAAAACAAATGAAAAATCCCAAAACAATATTAATAAATGAGACTCGATAAAGATGTCTTGCTCAATGCATGTGCGTGCACCTAGAGCTCCTAGCGTCCTGAGAAACATGTAAAGAAACAAGTGTCAACATTAAAGATGAGTGAGTTCACAGGTTTTCATAAATTCGTTTGTTCGGTTATAGTTTGTTACTCCGTTATCCCCAACCTGGGATAACATATCAGTTCCATTATTCCAATCCCGGAATAATAAGTTGTTGCTTCCAATATTCCCAACCCGGAATATTAAGGTGTTGTTTCCATTATCCCCAACCCGGGATAATAAGTTGATGTTTCCAATATTCCAAACCCGGAATATTAAGTTGATTCGTAATTAAGTTCAATATTAATGTATATAGGTAGCTAGCCTAAAGTCATGTCACTAAGTGTTCGCGATCGAAGCTGACAGTTGTGCCTCCGTTTTGCCAGGCCTATCACATGACCATGGCGATGTTAGGCCAATCATACACCCGTTGACCATACCCGGTCGGCTAGCGCGACTAGCTCGGATGGGTCTCGTCAGACCCAGTAGTACTACTTATAATTCCCCCGCTATTTAACCCAAATACTAACGATCCGAGGAGATTGTCGAGGACTTAAGTGATAAAGCTGCTTAGTGCCCATAACATTACATTAACATTAACTTAGTTACCGTATAGTTATGTGACGTTAAATTCGTATAACGTAAAGAGTTTGAGTTTGAGAGTGTATACATGTTTCTCCCCCTGTTGTTTAAAAACCGGATAAAGTTAGGGGCCGTGAACTCACCTTTATTTGCTCGGTTAGTGTAGCAAAGATGTTATAAGAGATGGGACCGCTAGTTGCGTCCTAACAAACCAATTAATTCCACGTCAGTGTGTAATCACACCAATACAAATTCCACACGCAATCTACTCACAAGGTGATACATACAAACAACATATCTAACACTCAAATATGCATGCAAGTATTCTCATGTGATCATAGTAAACAATCAACTTATCATGAACATATTCCAAATCCATGCAACACTTTAATGCATAAAATCACAAGTTATCAACTTTCTGCTTAACACTCAATTATTCAGCTATTTTCTAGGATTTTTGTAAAATAGTTCTAACATTCTAAAAATTCCAATATTTTTACAGTAGGTGACATTTATACCATAGAAATTTATATAATTTTTCCAAGTCCTAAATCTTTACCAATTAGCCATAAATATTAATTCATTAAGCTGCAGTCAGATTTACCGCTTTCTGACTGCAGTCCACGGAAGAATTTATTTAAAAATCACTGATCGTCCGATTAACAAAATTCCAGTTGGAGTTGCCCGGAAATTTCTATACCTAGTTGCTGTACAAAAATCATGACTCAACTCTCTACTGATTTTAAAATCTAGCTTGATAAACAACCAACAAAATTCCAGAATTTTCACAGCTTTAGTTACTGAACTTGTTTAGCCCTTTAAAAATATCAAACGACTTCAGAAAATTATGAATCCAGCGCCATTAGATTCCTTATTCAAATCTCTACGTTCTAGACATCAGAAATTCCGTTTTTCGACAACTAACAACCAAGTTACAGCCAGATGAAATCGGCTGTAACTTTCACTCAGCATCCTGTTTCAGCATGTTATTATTATAAACTCGTGTAATCCCGTTCATGCGATTAATCTAGGCGATCAAGAACTGATTTTTAATCATAGACTAATACTAGTAACCTATCCAACAAACTCTAGTTCTTACTTCTAGTTATTATAACCAAAACATACTTGTAACTTGTGATTTCCGAAAACAATTCTGCATATGAACAATGATCAAATCAGCCGATTACTTAACAGCACTTATACTCCGAAACTATACCATCATGCAGTCTGTGAACAGCAACAATCAACACACATATATTCGAAACAACTAACCCTTCAAGCATACATGTATCCGAAACATTTATATCAATTCTTTCAAGCATGTATATATATATATATCCGAAACAATACAATCATCTATCCTATTCTATTATGCAATTCCGAAAACAACAAAATCAATACACATATACCCGACTATGATCTAGCAACATATGATAAATTCTAGACTTTTAATGATAAGGTAATCGAACCGTAAGTATGTTAAGGAACCGGTGATCCTGGATAGTTGCGACCGAGACTGAAGATGGCGATGGTTGCTGCTGCGACCGAAAGAAAAGAGCAGGAAAGCTGTTGCTTGCTGCGACCGAAAGAAAAGAGCAGGAAAGCTGTTGCTTGCTGCGACCGAGATGATGATGAGGGTAAGGCAGCCGACGGCAATGAAACTCTAGGGTTTTGTGTTGTGTATAGAGCATGCATGAGTGTTAGTATATATAGGCGCAAGGAGGGTGAGGGTTAAAAGGGAAGGGTTACGGTTTGGGTTTGTATGCGGCCGCAAGGGAGCTTGGGTGATTTGGTTTGGGTCTTGATCATATGGCCGAGGACTAAAGTTGCATGCTATGGGTTTCGGTTTGGTTTTTGATCTTATTGCCGAGACATGTTTGGGCTTGTTCTCGGTTTAGGTTTGTGGTTTGAACTCAATATATCCGCGGTTTTGAACTTGATCTCGGCCGAGAGTGTTTTGGTTTAGGGTTTAGGTTTTGATGTGTGTTGGATTTGATCTTGGCCGAGGACTTGAGTTAAGGTTTAAAACTTGTTAACTCCTAGAGTCACAAAGAATCACTTTGGTTCGTGTCGCGGTTCGGTTCAGTTCGTGTACGTATCTATTCTAATGATTCAATTACTCAAACAATCACACAACACACAACACGTATTCATTTAATTCGTACACGTTCGTACACATAGCACGTATTTAGATTGACAAGTATTACGTTTAAGTTATCCGAAAAACCCGGGATATCACATTTATAGACCGCGGAACAAACCATAGGAAGATGTGGATAGTGAGTAGGAAGACGAAGAAAAAGTGGATTACAAAGGTTCTGATAGTGATGATAACAATGATCGGGTGGAATAGGTATTACAATTATTGAAGCAACAACTACAGAACCTGACGCACCTGAAACTCATGTGAGACGTACATACTGAAGATGTTATGAATGAGGATGTTTCTAGAGTTGAGGGGGAGTTAGGAGATGAAGGGTATTTTGGTGAGGATACTATATGAATTATCATCAATGCAGTATCGATCACATCCATTCTTGCTAGTCCAATAACCATACATTTGTGCAACGATGATATTGAAGAGGGGGAGTTTGTTCATAACTACACCAAGGAAGAACTAGCCAAATTGTGTGGTGTTAGTGAAGAAGAATCTGTATGTGATTTTGAAGACGAATGGGTGAATCTTGAAGATGATAAACAGGAAGAATATGTGTTCAAATCGATTCCTGATGTTGATGAGTTTGATGAAGTATTAGTTGAAGATGATTTTGACGATGAAGAAGTCTGGTATGCAAGTCATGTTAACGAAGAATTTCCTACATTTACTAAATTGTTTGCTGATGAAGCTGAGGATATTGTGAAGCGAAAGGTGGAAGAGAGGATACATGTTTAGAGTGCCACGCACAAAGAGTTAGTTCGTTTATAATGGTACGCAACGTTACAAGAAATTCCCAAGTGTCATACACAAAGATTTCCAAGTGCCATGCACAAGAATTTAGTCAACAATAGTACACGAAAGTATGAGAAATTTCCAGGTTGTCACGTCATCCCCATGTTGAAAGAATTTTCGTCCCGAAAATTTAGTTAGTGGTATCGTTAGTTTGCTGTTCAGTTGCGAAGAGATGTGGGTATTTGCTTTTCATTTGGTCCTCTCTTTCCCACGTGAACTCCGGTCCACGCTTAGAGTCCCAACGAACTTTAACGATTGGAATCTTGCTGTGCCTTCGAGTCTTGATCTCACGATCCATGATCTCAATAGGCTTTTCCACGAAGTGTAGTTGTTCATCCACTTGGATCTCATCCAATGGAATAACTAAAGTTTCATCTGATAGACACTTCTTCAGATTTGACACGTGAAATACGTTGTGAACTCCACTGAGTTCGGCAGGAAGGTCTAATTGGTATGCTACGGGTCCAATTCGTTTCAAGATTACAAACGGGCCTACGTACCGTGGGTTAAGTTTGCCCCGTTTTCCAAAGCGGATTACACCCTTCCAGGGTGACACCTTTAGTAGGACGCGATCGCCTACTTGAAATTCGAGCGGTTTGCGTCGTTGATCAGCGTAGCTTTTCTGTCGATCTCGTGCCGCCGCCATGCGGTTTCTGATTTGTACAATCTTTTCAGTAGCCTCAAGTATTAACTCAGGGCCTGTGAGTTGACTGTCACCGACTTCTGCCCAGCAGACCGGTGATCTACATTTACGACCGTATAATGCCTCAAACGGTGCTGCCGAAATACTCGTGTGATAGCTGTTGTTATATGAGAATTCTACTAGAGGCAGGTGAATTTCCCAATTATTTCCGAAGTCCACTACGCATGCCCTAAGCATGTCTTCCAAGGTCTGTATGGTCCTTTCGCTTTGACCATCAGTCTGAGGGTGATAAGCTGTGCTCATATCCAAGCGTGTTCCCAACGCTTTCTGGAGTGACTGCCAGAAGTTTGACGTGAAACGAGCATCTCTATCTGAGATAATGGACGTTGGCACTCCGTGCCGAGAAACTACTTCCTTAATGTAGATGCGAGTCAACTTCTCCATCTTATCTGTTTCTTTAATAGCTAGGAAGTGTGCGGACTTAGTTAAACGATCCACGATCACCCAGATGGTATCGCAACCACCCAAGATTCGCGGGAGTTTAGTGATAAAGTCCATGGAGATCTGATCCTATTTCCACACTGGGATCTCAGGTTGTTGGAGTAGCCCCGATGGCTTTTGATACTCCACCTTGACTTTTGCACAAGTCAAACATTTACTCACGTAGGTGGCTATATCGGCTTTCATGTTGGGCCACCAATACGCAGCTTTAAGGTCTTGATACATCTTATCCGAACCCGGATGAACGGAGTATCGAGATTTGTGAGCTTCATTCATGACTAGCTCTCTGAGGTTTCCGTAGAGAGGTACCCATATGCGATTCATGAAATACCGGGCTCCATTGGGCTTTACTTCCCAATCGCGTTCCATTTTTCCCACTGATTCGGCTTTGATGTTTTCCTCCTTAACTGCTTCTAACTGGGCGTCGCGTATTTGATCGGGTAGCCCCGAATGAATAGTGAGTTGTAGTGCTCGTACACGACGAGGTTTCAAGTGTTCTTTCCTACTGAGGGCATCAGCTACCACGTTAGCTTTACCCGGGTGATACCGAATGGCACACTCATAATCGTTCAAGAGTTCGACCCAGCGACGCTGTCGCATGTTCAACTCCTTCTGATCAAAGATGTGTTGGAGGCTTTTGTGGTCAGTAAAGATTGTGCACTTCGTTCCATAGAGGTAGTGTCTCCAAATCTTAAGTGCAAACACTACTGCTCCCAATTCCAGGTCATGTGTCGTGTAGTTTTTCTCGTGAACCTTCAGCTGTCGCGACGCATACGCGATGACCTTATCGCGTTGCATGAGTACGCATCCCAATCCCTGAATGGAAGCATCACAATACACTACGAAGTCATCTGTCCCTTCCGGCAAGGACAGAATGGGTGCACTGCAAAGTTTCTGCTTCAGCAATTGAAATGCTGCTTCTTGCTTGTCACCCCAAGTATACTTGATACCTTTCTGGGTGAGGGTAGTGAGCGGTTGTGCAATCTTTGAAAACCCCTCGATGAAGCGTCTGTAATAACCAGCCAATCCTAAGAATTGGCGGATCTCCGTCGGTGTCTTAGGTGCTTCCCAGTTTTTAATGGCTTCAATCTTGGCAGGGTCTACATGGATACCCTTTTCATTCACGACGTGCCCGAGAAACTGAACTTCCCGGATCCAGAAATCACACTTCGAGAGCTTGGCATATAGCTTTTCCTGTTGAAGTAATCCTAGCAGCAATCGTAGATGCTCAGCATGCTCTTCTTCACTTTTGGAGTAGATGAGTATGTCATCGATGAACACAATGACAAATTTGTCGAGGTATGGTTTACACACGCGGTTCATGAGGTCCATGAACACCGCAGGTGCGTTAGTGAGACCGAATGGCATGACCAAAAACTCGTAATGGCCATACCGAGTGCGAAATGTTGTCTTAGCGATATCCTCCTCCCTGACGCGTAGCTGGTGGTAACCAGACCGTAAATCAATCTTGGAGTAGTAGCTTGACCCTTGTAGTTGGTCGAATAGATCGTCGATGCGAGGTAACGGGTATCGGTTCTTGACAGTAACCTTGTTGAGTTCCCTATAGTCGATGCACATGCGGAAAGTCCCGTCCTTTTTCTTGACAAAGAGGACTGGAGCTCCCCATGGCGAAACGCTTGGTCGGATAAATCCTTTTTCCAACAGCTCTTGAAGTTGGGTCGACAGCTCCTGTAGCTCGGCTGGAGCTAGGCGGTATGGAGCCTTGGCAATGGGAGTTGCATTGCTTGCCAATTCGATTTCGAACTCCAATTGTCGATGTGGTGGAAGACCAGGTAGTTCTTCTGGGAATACATCGGAAAAATCACGGACGACAGGGATGTCTTCTATACGTTTCTCGTCTTTAGGCTGTTCGGTAATTAGTGCGAGTAAAGCGAAGGAATTATTTTTCCGAAGATACTTCTGCGCTTGCATGTATGAGATGATGTTGGTGACGGCGCTTGCCTTATCGCCTTGTACTGTCAGGATTTCGTCGTTCGAGAGTGGAATACGGATAGACTTTTCGAAGCAGAGAACTTCAGCCCGGACGTCGGATAGCCAGTCCATTCCGACTACCACGTCAAAACTACCCAGGGTAGTTGTCATCAGATCAATGGTAAAAGTGTGGCCCGCGAGTTTGAGTTGACAGCCGGATACGATTTGGGTCACATCTACTGATTTACCATTGGCTAATTCTATCACATAAGGGGTCTCTAATGGTTTAAACGTGAGATTTAGGTTCTTCCTAAAAGACTCAGATATAAAACTCCTATCCGCACCCGCACAGTAGCAAAATGTTCATTAAGGGGAAACTTACCGGTGACCACGTTCGTGTCGTTTCTGGCCTCTCCGCGGCCCAATGTAAATGCGCGACCCTTGGCACCTCCTGTGCCACCGTTCCCATTATTGTTCTTGTTATTATTGTTGTGGTTGTTGTGGTTGTGGTTGTTTCCACCATTATTGTTGTTGTTGCGCAACTGTGGGCAGTCTCTTCTGAAATGAGCAGTGCTACCACACTGATAGCATCCCCGGTTTATACCCTGCTGCTGACCCTGAGGCTGATTTTGATTTTGTCGGGACACGATTTCCCCACGACAATCCTTTGCCGCATGTCCCATCTTGCCACATCTTTGGCAGCGATTTCCGGCACAAGGGCCGTTATGGTGAAGATTGCAGCGGTTGCACTGCGGCTTTCGACCTACATAGCCGCCTGCATTTTGGTTGTTGTTGTTGTAGTTGTTGTTGTTGTTGTTGTTGGAATGATTTTGATGACCCCGGTGGCTGTGGTAATGATTGAACCGTTTCTGGTTCCCTTGTTGCGGATGTGATGACGAAGACTGTCGAACAGTGGAGTCTTCAAATTTTCTTTTGTTATCTGGAGCGACTTCGGTGGTACCCCGTGCTGGCAGTTTCTTCTGTTCCACCGCTTTATCGATGAGTTTGTGAGCCAATCGGATTGCTTGATGTTCTGTTACAGGGTTACTAGACATCACCATACCCTGAATTTCCGGAACCAGACCCCCGAGATAGAACTCGAGTCTTTTCTCCACCGTGTTGGCCAATTCAGGACACAGAAATACCAAGTCATGGTGTTTTGCGGTGTAAGCCTCAATTTCCGATCCCACCATCTTGTGGTTCCATAGAGCTTGCTCTGACTGTTGCACTCTGTCTCGTGGACAGTACTCCTCTTTAATCAGGGCCTTGAACTCAGTCCATGCCATTGCGTTTGCAGCTAACAGTCCACGTGTTTGGACTTGGGCATTCCACCATGTCAGTGCCCCATCTTCCAGTGTTGAGGCTGCGTATTTGACCTTGTTTGCTTCTAGACAGTTGAACATTTCAAAAACGGATTCTGATTTTTCGATCCAGTGGACCAATCCAATGGGTCCTTCCGCCCCCGAGAATTTGCTAGGCTTTGCGTCAAGGAACATCTTATAGGGGTTAAAGCCCCCTCCTGCTGACAGAGAACAGGAAGTCAGCAAGGAATTTTACTAGCCTCACTATTAGATTTTCACGCGAAAATTTAATAATGGTTACCTGCCGGCTGGTTCTGAACACCCGCTAAAGCTGCGTTCACATGCTCTTGAATCATGGCAGCTAGCTCTTCGGGCGTCAAGTTAAGGTTTCCACGTCTTCCAGTCGCCATTTAGATCTTCGAAACACAACACAAACACACCCTGATAAGTCTATATATCCAATATAGTTATCCTACTTCGTACTTTAATAATTATTAAGTTAGGTCAACTCAATATGTTAAATAGTCAAAGAAATACTTGATTAACTGGAATTTCAACGTCTTACAAAAGTGCAATCAAACATACGAATTCACTATAAAGTCTCAGGTTTAAATACAAGTGGGAAAATAATAAACTGAAGGAAAACAAATAATATAAACGAGACGTGTCAGTCGTCTACGTCTCCATTCCCCAAGTCACTGTCGTTGCCGTCATCCTGTGCGGCATTTCCAGCTTCCTCAGCTGGGTCCTCCTCCGGATCCTCTTCAGGATCCTCCTCTGGATCTTCCTCTGGATCCTCCTCTACCGGCACTGGAGGGGCCGGTGCTGGTTCAAGTGCTTGATTTTGCAATTCCTGAATGTTCCAACTATTTTCCAGGACCCTGTCCTCAAGCCAGTCAGCTCTTATCTGCTCAGCACGCAGATCTCTGGCTATGGTGTTACGAGCTATCTTACTCGTACGATGCTCTTCCTCGAGCGAGTCGGTCTTTCCTGTAAGGTGTCGGATCATCCATCCTTGTGCTAAGATGGTTTCCTGCATTCCTTCTAACTGTTTTTGTTGTGTATGCACTAGGATTCTAAGCATGTCGATTCCTATTTCTACAGGATTAACCGGTTCAACCGGTACAGCAATAGTTGGGCGCAACGACGACTCCTCCCCCAGAGCGAGCCTTTTCCTCGCCGCTGAGCGTGTCTCTACGCCATAAGGTAGTATGGGTTCCACCATTGGTGCCTTTCCTAGTGCTCTTGGTGGCGTAAGTCTGTCGGATGATGATGACGATGAGGATGATGACATTGCCTGTTAGGTCGTGTAGTTAGTTATGAGTTGTTTTCACTTCTTATTATGAAGGCATAATCTACCAAACACAGTTGTAGTATATTACATAACAAGATATAATAATTCGGTGCCAAACTAAGTCTAGTGTCGTGATATCAGCTATAGTTTAGGTCTACTTCTAATGCAAACCTGGTTCTCTATAGCTAGTGGCTCTGATACCAATCTGTCACACCCTCAATTTCCACTTGCGGAGTTTTACCGCGAGGCGTGTGAACAAACCAGAATCTGAAACACTAGTACGTCGAACGACTCTACATGATTTGATTATACGTTTTGCAAAATCGTTCATTGTAGATTTTATATCAATTACCAATATATAGCAGAGCATTATTTTTAAAGTTTGAGCGGAAGCATAAATATGTAGTGATGCGGGCGCCAACACAAACGCCAAAACAAATGAAAAATCCCAAAACAATATTAATAAATGAGACTCGATAAAGATGTCTTGCTCAATGCATGTGCGTGCACCTAGAGCTCCTAGCGTCCTGAGAAACATGTAAAGAAACAAGTGTCAACATTAAAGATGAGTGAGTTCACAGGTTTTCATAAATTCGTTTGTTCGGTTATAGTTTGTTACTCCGTTATCCCCAACCTGGGGTAAATATCAGTTCCATTATTCCAATCCCGGAATAATAAGTTGTTGCTTCCAATATTCCCAACCCGGAATATTAAGTTGTTGTTTCCATTATCCCCAACCCGGGATAATAAGTTGATGTTTCCAATATTCCAAACCCGGAATATTAAGTTGATTCGTAATTAAGTTCAATATTAATGTATATAGGTAGCTAGCCTAAAGTCATGTCACTAAGTGTTCCGATCGAAGCTGACAGTTGTGCCTCCGTTTTGCCAGGCCTATCACATGACCATGGCGATGTTAGGCCAATCATACACCCGTTGACCATACCCGGTCGGCTAGCGCGACTAGCTCGGATGGGGCTCGTCAGACCCAGTAGTACTACTTATAATTCCCGCGCTATTTAACCCAAATACTAACGATTCGAGGAGATTGTCGAGGACTTAAGTGATAAAGCTGCTTAGTGCCCATAACATTACATTAACATTAACTTAGTTACCGTATAGTTATGTGACGTTAAATTCGTATAACGTAAAGAGTTTGAGTTTGAGAGTGTATACATGTTTCTCCCCTGTTGTTTAAAAACCGGATAAAGTTAGGGGCCGTGAACTCACCTTTATTTGCTCGGTTAGTGTAGCAAAGATGTTATAAGAGATGGGACCGCTAGTTGCGTCCTAACAAACCAATTAATTCCACGTCAGTGTGTAATCACACCAATACAAATTCCACACGCAATCTACTCACAAGGTGATACATACAAACAACATATCTAACACTCAAATATGCATGCAAGTATTCTCATGTGATCATAGTAAACAATCAACTTATCATGAACATATTCCAAATCCATGCAACACTTTAATGCATAAAATCACAAGTTATCAACTTTCTGCTTAACACTCAATTATTCAGCTGTTTTCTAGGATTTTTGTAAAATAGTTCTAACATTCCAAAAATTCCAATATTTTTACAATAGGTGACATTTATACCATAGAAATTTATATAATTTTTCCAAGTCCTAAATCTTTACCAATTAGCCATAAATATTAATTCATTAAGCTGCAGTCAGATTTACCGCTTTCTGACTGCAGTCCACGGAAGAATTTATTTAAAAATCACTGATCGTCCGATTAACAAAATTCCAGTTGGAGTTGCCCGGAAATTTCTATACCTAGTTTCTGTACAAAAATCATGACTCAACTCTCTACTGATTTTAAAATCTAGCTTGATAAACAACCAACAAAATTCCAGAATTTTCACAGCTTTAGTTACTGAACTTGTTTAGCCCTTTAAAAATATCAAACGACTTCAGAAAATTATGAATCCAGCGCCATTAGATTCCTTATTCAAATCTCTACGTTCTAGACATCAGAAATTCCGTTTTTCGACAACTAACGACCAAGTTACAGCCAGATGAAATCGGCTGTAACTTTCACTCAGCATCCTGTTTCAGCATGTTATTATTATAAACTCGTGTAATCCCGTTCATGCGATTAATCTAGGCGATCAAGAACTGATTTTTAATCATAGACTAATACTAGTAACCTATCCATACAAACTCTAGTACTTACTTCTAGTTATTATAACCAAAACATACTTGTAACTTGTGATTTCCGAAAACAATTCTGCATATGAACAATGATCAAATCAGCCGATTACTTAACAGCACTTATACTCCGAAACTATACCATCATGCAGTCTGTGAACAGCAACAATCAACACACATATATTCGAAACAACTAACCCTTCAAGCATACATGTATCCGAAACATTTATATCAATTCTTTCAAGCATGTATATATATATATATCCGAAACAATACAATCATCTATCCTATTCTATTATGCAATTCCGAAAACAACAAAATCAATACACATATACCCGACTATGATCTAGCAACATATGATAAATTCTAGACTTTTAATGATAAGGTAATCGAACCGTAAGTATGTTAAGGAACCGGTGATCCTGGATAGTTGCGACCGAGACTGAAGATGGCGATGGTTGCTGCTGCGACCGAAAGAAAAGAGCAGGAAAGCTGTTGCTTGCTGCGACCGAAAGAAAAGAGCAGGAAAGCTGTTGCTTGCTGCGACCGAGATGATGATGAGGGTAAGGCAGCCGACGGCAATGAAACTCTAGGGTTTTGTGTTGTGTATAGAGCATGCATGAGTGTTAGTATATATAGGCGCAAGGAGGGTGAGGGTTAAAAGGGAAGGGTTACGGTTTGGGTTTGTATGCGGCCGCAAGGGAGCTTGGGTGATTTGGTTTGGGTCTTGATCATGTGGCCGAGGACTAAAGTTGCATGCTATGGGTTTCGGTTTGGTTTTTGATCTTATTGCCGAGACATGTTTGGGCTTGTTCTCGGTTTAGGTTTGTGGTTTGAACTCAATATATCCGCGGTTTTGAACTTGATCTCGGCCGAGAGTGTTTTGGTTTAGGGTTTAGGTTTTGATGTGTGTTGGATTTGATCTTGGCCGAGGACTTGAGTTAAGGTTTAAAACTTGTTAACTCCTAGAGTCACAAAGAATCACTTTGGTTCGTGTCGTGGTTCGGTTCAGTTCGTGTACGTGTCTATTCTAATGATTCAATTACTCAAACAATCACACAACACACAACACGTATTCATTTAATTCGTACACGTTCGTACACATAGCACGTATTTAGATTGACAAGTATTACGTTTAAGTTATCCGAAAAAACCCGGGATATCACATTTATAGACCGCGGAACAAACCATAGGAAGATGTGGATAATGAGTAGGAAGACGAAGAAAAAGTGGATTACAAAGGTTCTGATAGTGATGATAACAATGATCGGGTGGAATAGGTATTACAATTATTGAAGCAACAACTACAGAACCTGACGCACCTGAAACTCATGTGAGACGTTACATACTGAAGATGTTATGAATGAGGATGTTTTAGAGTTGAGGGGGAGTTAGGAGATGAAGGGTATTTTGGTGAGGATACTATATGAATTATCATCAATGCAGTATCGATCACATCCATTCTTGCTAGTCCAATAACCATACATTTGTGCAACGATGATATTGAAGAGGGGGAGTTTGTTCATAACTACACCAAGGAAGAACTAGCCAAATTGTGTGGTGTTAGTGAAGAAGAATCTGTATGTGATTTTGAAGACGAATGGGTGAATCTTGAAGATGATAAACAGGAAGAATATGTGTTCAAATCGATTCCTGATGTTGATGAGTTTGATGAAGTATTAGTTGAAGATGATTTTGACGATGAAGAAGTCTGGTATGCAAGTCATGTTAACGAAGAATTTCCTACATTTACTAAATTGTTTGCTGATGAAGCTGAGGATATTGTGAAGCGAAAGGTGGAAGAGAGGATCAAGATTGGAATGCCTCCCAGAATTGAAAGACATGATACTGTATCAGACAGGCAAAAGTGGTTCAGTTCTGTTCCTTCTAAAAGAAAGTTCCGTACACCGTTATATTTCTTCACAAGGAATAAAGACATTTCACTTGGTGGTATAATTAGTTGGTGCTAGATACCTGAGCTAAAAGTGATCGCGATTAGAATAGAGTATGGAGTTCAGTACTTCAAAAATATCAATCACATCAAAAGTTTACCATGGAGGGATGCGACAGAGTTGTATAGAACAATGTTGATCAATTATGAGTTGAACACTTATAACCAGAGGGTTCTGAGGTTCATCAAGCAACAAGCAAGGAATAAATTCAAATGGTGGAAGCCTTAGGAATTGAAGCGAATAGTATCAAAAGATGAAGTTGATCCAGAGACGGGAAAGCCAAAGGTGATGTTAGTGTATAAACAGCAGAAGACGATTAGAATATGGCATTATGAAGATGGAACAAGACTTTCATGTAGAATTTAAATGGTGGCATTACGATCAGAAGGCTAGAGAAGCGGTTATTGTGCTATGTAAGGATTGAAACTAGAGAGATCAATCGGACTGTATGATCCGATGTGAATTATGAACATGTCGGAAAAAGATATAGAGATGTTATTCTACAACAAATCTATTTTGCAAGTGTTGACAAAGATCAAGTGATGCAGTATCAAGATGTTGTTAGAGTTTGTTATGCTTGAAAAGAAAGTAGATATTAAAGAAAAGAAGAAAGAACAGAGGATTGAAGATAGACAATAGAAAGCTTCGATCATGAAGTATCAATACATGAAGTGGGCTCCAAAGACAGATCAAACACCGATTTTTTGAGAGGAGAAGACAGAGGTATAGAAAGAATTTATTTGGAAGCAAAGGATAACGACCAACAAAGACAAGACTAGGGCATCATCCAAGGGGGATTCTGTTGAAGCATAATGTCTAATGCCTACATCTTAGTTGAGTCTAGATAATGTATAGGGCAGTAAATCAGTGTTTTATATGTTTTGAATTGAGTTTGTTTTGTAGGATGCTCATAAATGCATATGAGCACATGCGCGCGAATGAACATGTCACACACGTGCGCATGAGGGTACATGCATGTGAGGTGCCTATAAATACAACACTCTCATGTGCATGAACACAACTTGACACTTTGATAGCTCAGAGAACTTTGTGTGATTGTAAAGATTTATTGTCCAAAGCTTAATTAAACTTTGAGTTAATGAAACAAGTGTATTACTTGATTATATTTTGGATTCTGCACTTAATATGATCCGTTAGATATTGGACAATCTAGCTTTTCGTGTTTCGGACATTTTTAGACCTAGAACTACGATCCTACACCTGCCAATCTACATATATTTTTAAAATTTTTGATTTTATTTCTACAATACTAACCTTATAATTAATTGAAATAAAAAGTCAAAATAAAAAAAATTGATTAGTTGGTAATAGTTTTCTTGGTTTTCAAGTTTGTAAAGGTTTTCTTAGCGAACCTAACCCTATATATATATATATATATATATATATATATATATATATTTGTGTGTGCGTGCGCGTGTTTGTTTTGAAACTTGAAAGTATGATAAATACCATAGTTTAGTGATGTCTTTTAGGTGATGATTATGGATATTTCTTGGATGATCATATGTTAGTTGATTTTGTTTGAAAATTGGACATATACATGTGTGTGTATGTATGTATGTATGTATGTATGTATGTAATGTATGTATGTATGTATGTATGTAGTACGTACGTACATACGTACTATGTATGTATGTATGGGTGAAAATTGTTGATTTTGGGAAGTTGGTGAAATCTTGATCAATGCATGAATGAATGTAGAATTGTCTGTGATGTTGATTGTTGTTTGCATGGGATTGATCTTAATATGCATGAAAATGAATATGTTGATCGATGAACTTGGTGAAAATTTTTTATTCATCTTTGGATCAAAACAAGCAAGAGGTGGAATCCCACAAAGAGAAAGTGTGCTAATAAAAAAGATTTTTTAGTAATTGGTACATGTTTTGTTAAACCTCCCATAAGCACCATATTCTGACTTTTTTTTGGACTTGGCTACCCAGCGTTTACCGTGCTGGGCACAATAACTGGTACACCAGAGGTGCGTCATTCCCGGTTGGTGAAAATGGATATGTTAGAGTGTTTAGATTATTGAAAATGCATAAGTATGGGCATGATGAGTTTGGGTAATGAATTTGTTGGATTTTGGTTTGTTGTTATGAAAGTGTCAAAACAAATTATATACACTTAAAATAGTTACTTTTGATATGAAAGTGTCAAAACAGATTATATACACATTAAAATTGGCAAAATTGGTGTGTTAAATGTGTTGAATTTGGTGATTAGATTATATAATTATGTTACGTGATGAATGTGTGATAAATAACTATGTTATGATCTTAAAAACAAGACTTGCTGATTTATTGTCTAAAACTATGATTTTCATACACTAAAGTTTTTAAAAATATAAGTATACTTTGGTGAAAAATCTATCATTTTATATGAAAAACAATATTTTCATTAAATTTCCAAGTCCTTGATATATTTTTTAAAATTATATATGTTCTAGACTTGGAACATATTTTAGATACAAAATATAAAATTTTAAAGTCTTAGAATAAAAGTTGTTGGGTGGAAAATCGAATAAACAACTATTCGGTAAACTTATTTGAAAATGGTAGAGTTGTGGACTATTAATATAATTTGGACTTAGAACATATTCAGATATACAATATATATTTTTAAGGTCTTAAATTATATATTGTTGGATAATAATTTCCAAAAAATTGAATAAACGACTATTCGGTAAACTTACTTGAAAAAGGGTAAATATGTGGACTATTATATAGTTTCATATAATCTGAAATTAGAACATGATTTAGATACAATACATACATATACATATATATATATATATATATATATTAATTGTAATGAAAGTCTTAAAATATAAATTTTTGGATAATAATTTCCGGAAAATCGAATAAACGACAATTTGGTAAACGTGCTTGAAAATGGTAGAATTGTAGATAATTATATGAATAAATATGCTAGAATGCCTATATTAGTAAAATATATTCATTTGATGAATGTGATTATTATCATAATGAATATGTGATTAACATGTTGGAATAAAATGTAGTGATTCTTGTGATTAGACGAAATTGTTGTGATCCATGTTTTAGACGAAATTGTTGTGATATATGTGTTAGACAAAATTGTTGTGTTTAATGTGTTAGAAGAGATTGTTATGATTCATGTGTTAGAAGAGATTGTTGTGATTCATGTGTTAGAGGAAACTGTTGTGATTCATGTGTTAAACATGATTGTTGTGATTCGTGTGTTAGACAAGATTGTCGTGATTCATGTGTTAAACGCGATTGTTGTGCTTCATGTGCTAGGCAAGATTGTTGTAATTCATGTGCTAGACGAGATTGTCGTGATTCATGTGCTATACGTGATTCTTATGATTCATGTGTTAGACGAGATTGTTGTGATTCGTGTGTTAGACAAGATTGTTGTGATTCATGTGTTAAACACGACTGTTGTGATTCATGGGCTATACAAGATTGTTGTAATTCATGTGCTAGACAAGATTGTCGTGATTCATGTGCTAGACTGATTGTTGTGATTCATGTGCTAGCTAGACCAGATAGTTGTGATTCATGTCCTAGACGAGATTGTTATGATTCATGTGCTAGACACGTGCTAGATGAGATTGTTGTGATTAATGTCTTATATGAAATTGTTGAAGGTATGATTTTGTGTGAAATTGGACTTGTTGCATGATCATAAGTGTTACGTGTGATCTTCCAAGAAATTAATATATACATATATATAAACATTATGAAAATAATATATATTTTAATACTTATTAGATTATTTTGATCGGGAATGTAATATGTATGATTACATATATATTTTGGTGTGCTAATTGCTCGATACGTGAACATATACATGTGTGAAAGAATATGTGGATATGGGATAGAGATTTGTTGAACAAGTGAATATATTAATAGTCTTATAATATAAGATATAGTATTTCCACACTATTTTGATGAGTTTTCAATAAGTATATATTTATCCATAGATAAATATTAATACTTATTCGATTTTTGAAACACCATGGATAATTAGTATTTCCAAATAGTAAATATATTTTTTAGAATATATATTTATTAAACAATTGAGATGTGTGATGACACGAGTTTCCAAATGAGGTTTCAAGAAAAGATTTGAACATTAAATGAACTTGTAAATTGATTTTACATGTTCATTTTGCTTATATATGTTGTGAGTATATACGTAAGTATACGTGTAGTGATGTTCGTATTGACTATATATGTTGTTGGTGTATATATGTGAATATATATGTGATAGTGTTAGTGTAGTGAAATGGTTGGATAAATATAGAAAATATAAGATGTATTATTTCTCTAACTATATATCATGTTTGAAAAGTATAAATTTATTTTAAGAATAAATATAATTAATTGGTCGTCCGTTGACACGGATTGTTAAACAAGACTTCGGGATAGGATACCAGTGTTATGTGAAATTATGTATTATTAAATATTTGTGTATTAATATATATAACGATAAACACTTGTATAACTAATCACGAACCGGTCATTAAGTTAAACATTTTTCATTAGGATAAATATCTCATCAAGTCTAATAAGTTGGGTGATCAACTTGCCATGTAGACATATTATTAAACTAATATTGTCTTATATGTATTTTAGTACACGTGTAGGCTTGGTTTCATTTCTCGGGTTTGAGTTTGGTTAATATTGTGAGATTGAAAGTCCTCGTCACTGTAACCATTAGCTATGATTATAGCCAGGAATTCTCGAATAGATCTATTGGGTTGACATCCCGACTTCTGATTGGTCACATGAATCATTATAAGAAGTGCTTGTAATTACCACTCATGACTTCTAACTGTCAATCATCATGACTATTATTGACTTCTTTGTTCGGTTTGTAGGGTGTAGTTATCGTCTTGGTTTGGTTATAGGCTCATGATGTCACATTTGTTAGTGTTCTAGCTAGACATTAATTAGATCATTCAATATTTGTTAGGATCGGAGTTTAACTTGTATGTTTTAGATGAACAATTATGGACGTAATACAAAGTATACATGGAAATGCGGAATTATATGAGCATACAAGAGTGGAAAGTTATATCAAAACTATTTTGAATTAATAATCAAAGGATTACAAATTACTGTAATGATTGCACAAAATCACACAACTTTTCTATTCGTACAAAAGGAATGATAAGTGATGAAATAGATCTTTAACTCATGATATCTATTTATACAAGTACGAAAGGTCTGTTTGCAATCATGTTGACATCACCCTGATAGTGACATCTAACATTCCTAATAGAAAAGATTCCACACATGTTAGCAAACATCTGTGGAAATCTAACATTTGATCTATAACATAAAACAATTGGTCTAAGCAGTGTAATGTTACATTGATCTAACCGTTGTTCTTTATACCGCTTTTAACTTGTATCAAACATATGTTTGGCCACAATAGATGTTTGGTCTTCATGATCAGTGCTTGTCTTCAACAGGGCTTTGGCCATCAAACAGAGGTTTCCTCTTCTTCAAAGATGTTCCATGCTTTAAACAGATCTTTGCAATCTTCAACAGATGTTCTAATTAGTGTTCAAGATTCACTATCTTTAGGAGGAGTGTGTATCATCTGTTACTTATCTCTTGATCTTCTTAGCATGTTTTGGCTTTCCAAAATCATCTGTTCTTTTGTAGGTCTAACGATATTACATAAATTGTGTGTACAATTTCATAAACCATTTCCTAGGGAAACAAATTTCTAGCTGAGTCTTTAAACCTGTGAACTTACCAACATTATATTAACGATTTTAGGCATGTTTTTCAGGCATTTAATCCAAGTAGAAAGTCTACCATTGGGTTTGCATGCATGCTAGTATATCGAGCTCTTGGAAAAGTCTTATTTTTAGTCATTTAGTGTAGGCTTGTATTTTAATTATAGTAGTTGAGATTGTAAAACGATTTGTAAACTAATCCGATTCATATCGTGTAAGTGTTTGCTTAATCATATGCTACAAAAACCTTTTTTGGTTACCCTCGTGCATTTCAGCTTTTGTGGGGTGTGACACATTGGTATCAGAGCCAATGGTTATAGTAAACTAGGCAGTCTTAGAGGAGTCTAGATTATAACCTTAGAACCCTCATCAAAAATGTTTTCATTGCATGAACATTGTTATTGCATTTGCATATGCATTCACATTGTATGATACGCTTCGCGTTTCCCATACAGATATTGATGACACAAAATTTTTGTCCTCATTCTCTACTCAAACCGTGTGTTCCCCCATGATACTAGCAACCATCAGTCTCCGATTATCATAGCACCATTGTTTGTGTTGTAGTAGTTCCTACATCCGCACAAGTCACTTACACAACTAGTAAGGGATGCCTATTTGAGTAACGGCTCATCCGGGTGTTTCTACTCATCGTGGCCCAAGTGATTGGAGGACTACTCTCTCGATATTCAAGTTGAAATGTCCGTGTGACTTCCTAAAGGTGAGGACACATCCAAATGAATTTTTCTTAGTGAATTAAAGAGACTCATCATCTATATTATCCCATACCTTACGTTATTCATAGTGCCTTACAAACTTTATCAGCCCCAAACGGGAGAGCATGAGAAGTTCATAGGATCTATTCCACCTATAGATGCTCCCACCCTTGTGAGAAGTTCTTAGACGAATGGTTATAGTGGAAAATGTTAAGTTTAATGTCGTTGGGGCTAATGAGACGTTTCTAGACATCCACCATTGTCAACATTGAGATATTTTATTCTTGTGCAAGTGAGATATTGTTCGATCTATATGCCCAAGGAACAACATGTGAAAACATTATCCATGCTTGATATTGTAATCAAACAAATAAGAGGGCATGGTTGTCTCCCATGCCATATTTATTGAGATTCTTCGACGGTTCCCGTACGGTCCCGCTCTGAAGAATTAATGGGTCAGCGGGCATAGCAGCCTTTCCGAGCGAGCCTCTAGGATCTCCTCTAAACCCCCATGAGAGTGGCTTTTAGCATTGTTTATCCATGCTTTAGTGCTTGTGTTGAGACAAAGTCATTACATATCAAGTACATGTCCAACAATATTAGCCTTACTTTTTGGTGTCCCCGACCCTTGTTAATACATTGTCTATCTTGACTATTTTATGACATCAACAAGCGGTGGAGAGTTTTGAAGGTTTAACACTCTCAAAACACACAGACAACAACTAAGAGAAATCATCAATTTGCAAGAAGTCTTGGTGAGTTATTCTCTATTCATGGAGTAGTTTTTTTAAGTGTGAGATCTTGCCTTTCGAAACTTACATTAGTAAAGTGTTGAAGGAAGTACTATTTCCTTTTACATACACCTATCTTTACAAGGGTTAACTATCTTCAAGGTTCAAGTTTTTGCTTATAATGGTTTACTTCAAAGAGAAACATTCGATTTCTTCTTCATCCATCTACATCAAAAGACTACCATTACTCTTCAAAGGTTGTAACTCTAAACACCCTATGAGTGGTTTTAAATTTTCTGTTACTTATATATAGATCTTAGGTGGGTTCTTTTAAAATGTTTTATAATTATATTCATGTTCATGTTTCCCTTGCTTAAATATTTTCTAAATGAAATGTACAAATGTCACACCCCGGATTTTTAACCCGAAATCCATACACCGGTGGGCCCGGGTGGGGAGTATCGTGACGTAAGTTGATAACATCATTGTCAATTAAACATGGCACAGCGGAAGTCTTGGGGTAAAACTACTATTACAAACCGAATGTTCAAAAATACAAAATAATATACAGGCTCGTGATAGAAGATCCATAGTCGGATCATAAAATGTACAAGAAAGAATATAAGACAGACTTTAGGCAGATCTAAGGATTTGCAAGATCCTCTTATTCACTACCGAGCAGCTTCCGACCTATTTCGTATTGTACCTGCAGTTTAGTCTTTGGACGATACGTAAGCTTACACTGGTAAATACACCCAACTGACTCATTTTAAAAACTTTAAAATGGTTTTAAGTGCAAAACGGCACAAAAGTCTTTTATTAACTTGGGAAAATAAGTTGAGAGTATTTACCTGAGCTAGTTTTCTTCTTTTTTTTAAGTAACTCAGCCGTATACAAAAGTACCAAGTGCAGATAGCATTTACCGGCAAGGCTCTAGTTTGGATTATGGCATAAGTTAGCCAATTAAATACTAACAGTCTTATAAACCGAATAGTGTACATGATCATTATGTATAACGCTTGATTAAACGATGATCGGATAGAATGTAGTTTAATCCCGACAAGTACCTTGACTTGTATAATATGGGTAAACTATAAACATTCTAGATTTTGAAACTTAAATGACAAGGTTAAACCCGTTTTGGCTAATTTTCGTAAAATAGTTACATATACGTAACCGTGCGCATAATAGCGATATCGGGTAACCGGATAAGTCATGGACAAGTTCTATATGCCATTATACTTTAAATAAGTTAAGATATCAGTAAGGATATCAACTTGTATGCTCGTTAGGGTTTTAAAATGAAATTATGCCTCATAAGGGCGTTTTGGTAATTTCATACCATATAAAAGGAACTTGATTATAATTTAATGTTATGATTGTAAGTATTCTGGGAAAATACTTTATTTATGATGTAATATCATTAGGATGTCAATTATATGTGTAAGTTATCTTTTATGACCAAACTATGCACCGAATAAGGATTTTGGTCATTTTACACAAAGTTTATAAATCATTTGGGATTCTGAGTTTATAACATGTACCTACTGTAAATATGTTTAAAATAAGTTTTAAAATCAGTAGGTAACAAGTCTTGGTCCATTAATATGGTTTAAAACCATACTATGCGCCGAAGCGGCGCTTATGTCGTTAAATGACATCTTTATGCGATATTTATGAAAAATGACATTAGGGTCTGACTAAAATGTTTTAAATATGTTATTTAATATAACATATCAGTAGGTAAATGATTTATCTTGAAAAGATTTGATTAAAACTATTTTATAAGCCACATGGGCTAAAATCGTCAATTATCGACATAGTTTAAGGACCTGCTTGAAAACTCAGTTTATAACTTAGTTTAACATCCCAAATAATCCTACTTATAATATTACATCAGTAGGAAACTTATTTTCAAGTTCATTATTATTTAAAACTTTGTTTTATGCAAAAAGGATATTTTGGTCAAAGATGGCATAATTATGGAACTTGCGCATAAACTTGGATTCTGATTGTGATCATGTAATATAACCTCAGAGGGTTATACTACGTTATATTACGATCATAATGCAACTTTAGATCAGTAGGTAACTAATTTAAATCGGGTCAGAATCGAAAGTCAAAGCAGAAATCAAACTTCGCGACTTTCGGTTGCGAACCGACCCTAGAACTGAAATTGACGAGCCGAACATGTTCATACATGTTCTAATAATTATTACCAACTTGTTTAAGTATCAAAACAGGTTTTATAACATATATAAGATCAATTTATGATTTTTCCGAAAAATGGCCTGTTTGACTTTTAATATCATAACTTTGACCCGTCAATTGGACTAGCAAACGTGAGCTTCAGGAGGTTCCCCTTATAGGGATTAACACCTACCTTATTACGATCACTTAGCCATGTTCATTTCGAACAATGGCTGGACCATAATGGTCTTAACCGAAAGTCAAAGCGTTTTCTGAAAAACGCTTGACTTTTGGCTATAAAAGCCTATAAACGAAAATGCAAGAGTAAGGAACACTTACAAGAGGTTCCTACAATGCAAGAGAACTAAGTTGGATGCTCCTTTCAGCTAGGAACTTCCAGAGGATGGAGAAGAGTTATGATTTAGAAAGGTGCAAGTTCAAATGGTGAACTTGATCACCTATTTATAGTTGGAGAACTCAAAGGAGGTGAAGCCAGATGTTTAGGGTGTAAGAAGAAGCTTACAAGTGTCACAGCTGATTACAAGTCCATGGTTTCGAGTTTAAATGGTTTTGGAGCTTTGCTTAGAGACCAAACAAAACTTTCTACAGCAGACACTCTCTGGTGGGCCGCGAGAGGGACATGCCCTGCCTCTCGCGCCCCGCGAGCGCCTCAAAGGCAGTTTCAAAGTTTGACACTTTAGCCCCTTAACTTTAAAAAGCTTCTAAAAACCTTTTTAAACACCTTTTGGCACTTTTAGCCCTCCGTAGCCAATACTTGGCATACTCGGAATTATGCCCGGACATTGTCGAGCTCTCGGTTCGTTAAAAGTCACTCAGAGGTATAAATTAACATGTTGACACTTTTAAATCCCTCCATTATCCAACTTTCACATATTTACAAAATTGAACCCTCTCGTCCAACAAATGGAACGTATGAGAGTTAGGACTTCACAAAGGATCACTGAGAGGCTTTTTATAAGCATGTTGATTCCGATGTCATTCAGAGGCTGGGCATGTTGACATATCAGTCACTGAAAGGCCAAATTTAAGCATGTTGACATATCAGTCACTCAGAGGCTGTTATTTATGCATGTTGACATCGGACCGTCACTCAGAGGCTCAGATTGAGCATGTTGACGCCCTTAGTCCTTATTGGTCTTTAATAGACTTTATTTAAAATACAACACGTGTCACTATACTATTGGACACGAACATTCATTACATTCTCTTTAGCAGAACAGACGAATATACCTCGCCGACAATAATTCACAAACTTGGCAACTTTTATGACTTTCGAAGCTCTCTAATTTAGTTTGATTTGGTTTAGTTTTGAAAGTTATAGTAGACCCTAACCTCTATACTTAAAATCCTAGGAAAATAGTGAGCCCTAAACTCAAGAGGCATCTTAAACATGGTGGCAACATTACACAATGGGCTAATTGTAAACCGAATATTAATTTGTATGAGATGAGATGCTGCGATTGGGATATTTAACAAACACTTGGTTTTCAACGTATCCTGCATTCAACCCTCAACTTGTATTGCGTTTCCCCAAACCCCCTCCTCGATCATCATCATCATCTCCACATCGTTCTCTACTACGGTACGTAATCTCTACCACTAGAATTGATCATTCTGTTCTTCCAGTTGAGATGATTTTGTGTATAGATTTAAGTAACTTGTGGTTGATTATACAGCTTGCTGATTATAGTGATGTTTGTAAGATTCTAATCGTCGTCTGATTTTGATACTAAATCACACATCCAAATGGCCCTTTGATTTAAGGAAAAGGACAGCTATTTGACTCTAAGAAGCATTAAAGACAATAACTTGGCTCTTAATTATTCAAGTCTAGGTTCAATAGTCTTGAGTTTTAATTGGTAAAGTTGGGATTAATTATCCTGGCAAGTTGCCAATGCGGTAGTGGTGGAGTGGTTGGGGAAAAACTTGGTGTTCCTTGTGACCCAGGTTAGACTCACTCTCCCCATTATTTTCTGTGGCATCCAGATGAAGGGCGAATACGGGTCGTCTTGGATGGTAGGCGAGGTTTTACCGATTATTCCACTGTCGTGCCTTCAGGCGGGTGGAGGTCGGGTTTCTGCGCATCTTGGAGAGCCAAGGGGCTGGCGGCGGTTGAGTAGTCGACCTTGGCCACAACGCCCGGTGTCACGATGGTTGGCACGTCGTTCCTTGCTGTTCAAAAAAAATTATCCTGACAAGTTAGTGGTGAGTCACTTGGTTTCTCTCTCTGAGGTCCCAAGTTCAACTCCCACTAGCATCACTTTGAAGGACATTGGTGGTGGCAATGAAGTTTAGAATTAGGCCTCTCTAGAGGTTGCCCCTTGCCAGCTCGAAACCGAGCCAAACCGGGTTTTACCTCAGAGGGCCTTCGGGCGGGCGGGTTTTTCCAGAACCGGTGGCTTGGTGGCTCGGGTATGCATCCAACTCTGGCCGTTATGGAGGAGGGGATGCATTTGCTCTATTGGGGGCATCCTAGGATGCTTATCCGGTGATTTAGTTGGACATTCAAAAAAAAGTTGGGATAAATTAGGCACGCCTGTTTGAAACCAGAAATACCTTTTAGATTTAAATGCCATTTTAATTCCTGTGGTTTGGGCTATTTTGTCACTTTAGTCTAAAGGTTTCATTTTTCGCCTGTGGGTCCAAAAAGGTTTCACCGTTGCCATTTTAGTCTACTGGGTTAACTTTATCCATTTTTTCTGTTAACAAGAAGGGCAATTCGGTTATTTTATATGGCCGAATTGCCCTTCTAGTTAACAAAATTACACATAAAATGACCGAATTGCCTTTCTCGTTAACAGAAAAAATGAATGAAGTTAACCCAGTGGACTAAAATGGCAACGCTGAAATATTTTTGGACCCACAGCTGAAATATGAAACCTTTGGACTAAACTGGCAAAATGGCTCAAACCAAAGGGACTAAAATGGCATTTAACTCTACATTTTATTATAAATCAGTCTTACATGTTTTTTCGTTTTTTGTTACCGAGCTAAGGTTAAGTGACCTAATGGTTAGCTATGTAAGTGGTGATTAGGCCGATTCCTAAGCGAAAAAAAATACAATATATATTCGTTTAATATAGGAATAAAAATTTTGAGTGACTTGAGTGGAATATTTGGGTAACTTGGTTGCTAAGTACTGGGTGATTTTTTTTCCTTTGATATATAAACTAAAATCTTGCTCAGATTTTGAAAACATATGATTCTGATATAATTACTATTAGGTAAAAACTTGTTTCATCATCAATATACTCAGTAAATCCCACCAATAGCAAAGCTAAGTAGGGTCTGAGGAGGGTAAGATGTAGACAGTCTTACCTCTACCCCGTAGGAAAAGAGAGGCTGCTTCCAGTGAGACCCCCGACTCAATAGTAGGTTCGCATCAAGCCTTGGACATAAGGCACATAGCACTCAACAATTGAGACAAATGCCGAATAATGCATGTACCCCCTTGTCTTTCGGCTATCAACGCCACCACATAATGCATGATTAACCATCCCCCTCTTTTAAACGTTATTTTCACGAAATTAGTAAAATAACGTTAAAATTAGTGCACTTTCACTTTTGCCCCTCGAGCGCCCATACATATATACATTTTATATGCGCATACCGCAAGCTTATAAGTTTTATATTTATATTTTGTGAACAGATTTTCTAGCAAACGCCTCCGGGTCTGCTCAGGAATGGATGGCTCAGGAGTCAGTGCCGTGAAGGAAGTTGCAGCGGGCGTAGATGTCAACATGGAAGAAGAATACGTTTCTCAATCTAAATTGTACAAAGAATTCACAAGCATGTCTACCATTGACAAAGCATGGACCTTCAAGTCATCAAGTGGTAAACACACTCTATTTTCATAGCTTCTTTTTATAGGCTGTATGTTCTATTTTTGTGTTATAAAGGATGGTTCTTTAAACTGTGCCTGCAGGTCCGGGGTCTCGCATTATGTTTTCAATTACCCAACCGAATCTTTTGGCGAACAAGAGGAAGAAACTAATGTTGTCAAGTGTCATCTCTGAAAATTCAAATGGTGGTGTGGATGCTGAATGGGCACCGTTTCCAATTGAAGTTACAGGTGCATCTCTGATGGTTCCCTCCCCATCAGGCTCAAAGCTTCTTGTCGTTAGAAATCCCGAAAATGATTCACCCACTGTCTTTGAAATATGGGGCCCGTTTCAGTTAGAGAAGGAGATTCGTGTTCCTCAGTCCAAACACGGTTCGGTGTATGCAGACGGATGGTAAGTGTTCCAAAGTAGATTGTGTTTGGATGTGTGTTATTAAATGATTATGAGATATTGAACGATGTTAAATAATTATATATATCTTGGGTTGGAACAGGTTTCAGGGAATCTCATGGAACTCCGATGAAAGTGCAATTGCATATGTTGCAGAGGAACCAAGTGTGCAAAAACCGTCATTTAGTGATGCAGCCGGTTACAAAAAAGACGCCGGTCCCAATTCAACCGACAAGGATTTAAGTAGTTGGAAAGGTCAAGGGGATTGGGAGGAGGATTGGGGCGAAGCGTATACCGGAAAGAGGCAGCCCGCTCTCTTTGTCATCAATATCAACAGGTCTGGACAGTTACCAAGGTTCATTGACATATTGTAATAAGAAATTAAGAACTCTCGATATGATTTTTTTTTGTTATTTTAGTGGAGATGTTCGTGCAGTACAAGGGATTGGGAGGTCATTGAGCGTTGGACAAGTTGTATGGGCTCCAACAACAAAAGGGTCACATGAATATCTGATTTTTGTCGGGTGGCCATCAGACGTTAGGAAGTTTGGAATGATATATTGCTATAATAGGCCTTGTGCAATATATGCTGTAAAGGCTCCATCATTCGAATCGGAAATCAAAGACAATGCTGTAAACGATGATTCATCCGTGATAAATCTAACTCAAGGCACGAGTAGTGCTTTCTACCCACGATTCACGTGAGTATGCAAAGAGTAATCAACTTTTTTGAACCATTGTATTTTTCTCTTTCAAAAACGCTAAATGAGAAATTTGGGCGGGCGATTATATTGATGTTGTGGAGTCGATAACTGTGTTTTTGGTTTTCAGTCCAGATGGAAAGTTTCTGGTGTTTTTTTCTGCGAAAACTTGTATAGACACTGGGGCACATTGTGCTACACAATCTATTCATAAAACTGAATGGAACAATGAAGGAGAACCAAGCCCTGCCAAGATTGTTGATGTGGTGAGTTGATATTTATCGTAATTTTAACTGTTTTTATATCTATAGGTTGTAAAATGGAAGGGAAAGATAAGACTGGTAGGATTACAGTCAAAATGGTTTAGTCCAATGAAGAGAAGTTTAGCAATGTGAAAATTGGTTCGATTAACCCACCAGCACCTCTTTTCTTTTTCTTCTAGTTTCATAAACATTTGACCATAGTTGTCAATAGCGGCTATAGCGCTTGCTATGGCGTGCGATGTAGCGACGCGTCCATCTGGCGCTATAGGGTTTATAGCGACAGTCTCTGTAAAAAAATTAGATAAAGATAAATAGCGATGCCCATTAGGGTTTTTTTTGTTTCACGATTGAAAAGAAGCGGATTTAGTAGATGAAATATACATGTAAAAATAGCGTATGTAGATGAAATATACATGAAAAAATAGTGTATTTTGTTACAATATGCGTGTAAAATATTTCTTAAATTTTCTACTATATCAAAATAGTGGACGCTATTTCGTCACTATCGCTACGTAGCATATAGGTAGCTTGTCGCCATCATCCACTATTCGCTATTGACAACTACGTTTTGACATGTTATTTTAAACTGGAAGAACAGAAGGATATATTGATCGCTAAAAATATGCTTTGAAGCATTTCTACTAAATCGTTTTTGACGCCTTCTAATTAGAACTGACACCGTGGGTTTGTTTAGGTTCCTGTTGTGATGTGTCCGGAGGATGGTTGCTTCCCAGGAATCTACTGTTTTAATATGCTTAGTAAACCATGGCTTTCAGATGGATCTACAATGATCTTATCCTCCATTTGGGGCAGCGCTGAAGTAATACTATCTGTGAATGTGCAAAGGTAATATATAATATATATCATCTCATTGCTCATCAACAATGCTACAGTTTCTCTATTGACGGTTTGACTCCTCTATTTGCAGTGGGAAAGTAACAAGAATCACTCCCAGCAAGTCAAATCATTCGTGGAGTTTACTTACGCTTAATGGCGATAACATCCTTGCTGGTACTGGATTAACCTAATCTGTTCTATTGAGAAAGTTATGGTACACAAATAGAGGCGAAAGTTTTGACCCATTTACCTAACATGACTTGACTTGAGTTATTTTTCTTCTCTGACAAGTCAAATGTGTAAACAAGATGACCTAAAAGGGAAGCAGCTTGGAATATAAACGAATGCTTATAACCTCCTAAACCGTTAAATAAATGACTTTTTTTTTCTATGATATAGTTTCTATAATCATATTGAATAACATCTATATCTATATCTATATCTATATAATGAAAGGAAACCATGGGAGACACGTGTCAACCATTGAAGCCATCTATTTTTATGTTTCCCCGCCTCTTAGATACTTAATTATGGATATTTATTTTTTAATTAAAGATATTATATCATTAACCAAATGAATTTAATATGAAATTAGTTGTTAAGTTTTAAAATAAACTCATAAATTTACTTAAAAGTTTCACCAAGTTCAAATTATTTTGGTTAAAATATTTAACAAAGAAAAAAATAACGATGATATTGTTTTTTATGGGTGTTTCCAAAAAAATCAAATATTTAATGTGGTTGGATGGGAAGAATGGTAAAAATGCAATATGTTAAATATAATATAAACAGGTGGTATTAAAAAATCAATGTTAATACCCAGCTGAAAGAAATAATGTTCAAAAATTAAATTAACAAAATTAATAGTTGTCACGCGTCAATGTTCATGTTTTTAAATATATATCTTGACGACTGTATACGTAAACAAATTACATTATATTTTAGTCTATTAGTATAATACACGGGTTTATTCAACCATGCATATGGCTTCTTAAACATTGCTTTTTTATTACTAATCATATAACATTACATTCATCAACCCTTGTAATACAGCGGATTGTAACCTAGTTATTTTATATGGAATGTTTTGTAAGAAACACGACTAGATAGTGTTGGCAAGTCAACCCAACTTGTTTTACTTGCGCCTAAAAATGGCACAGTTAGTCTGCGTCTATTGCGACTTTCTGCCTAATGATTCATTAGTAAATAGAAAACTTCACTAAACAAATGTTTTTGGTTTCATATTCCGATTTGAAGTATGTAGCAGCCTTGTAGATGTCCCTCAGATCAAATATGGTAGTATAACAAAGGAGGAATCTAAAGATGACATCTGGCGCTGGCTGGATGTTTCAAGCCCCACATCTGAATCTCACGAGAAAGTATGTTCATCTTATTTTCTATATCTTCATCTTTTGGAGACAGTTAATCAGGCGTGCTTTCTTTATTAATAGTTTCTAAAAAAGTACTTTAATTTGATCTAAAACAGGTTAAATCTTTACTTTCATCTCTCCAATTTGACATTTTGAAGATGCCCGTCAAGAATGTCCCTGAGAACCTCAAAAAAGGTAACCTGGTAGATAAATCTATTTCACATAATTTTGGATTCCTCAAGGTGTTGGGTGTTGTATACCTTTACATCTTTGTTCGATTTGCATCTAATAGGAGCCTGCAAACCTATTGAAGCAATATATGTATCCTCAAAGTCGAAGCGTGAGGATTGTGATCCAATGATTGTAATACTTCATGGAGGCCCTCATTCTGTTTCATTGTCAAGCTTTTCAAAAACATCAGGGTTTCTTGCTTCAATCGGATATAGCTTGTTAATTGTGAATTACAGGCAAGTCTGCTGCTTCATTTTATGCTGTTTTTATTTCTTAAATTCTTTCGTTTTATCTAGAAACATAAATAGCAATGTTTTTTCAGAGGTTCGATTGGATATGGTGAGGAGGCATTGCAATCACTTCTGGGCAAAGTTGGATCACAGGATGTAAATGATGTCCTCACAGCTGTTGATCATGCTGTTGACAAGGGGCTTGCAAACCCTTCAAAAATAACCGTGCTTGGTGGGTCCCATGGTGGTTTCTTAACTACACACTTGATTGGCCAGGTATATAACTTGGTTTTTCTTCATGTATTATGTATATTATACACCATGAATGAGTAGTGATTATATATGAATTTGTGCAGGCGCCAGATAAATTTGCTGCCGCTGCTGCGAGGAACCCCGTTTGTAATCTTGCTTTGATGGTCGGTACATCAGATATACCCGATTGGTGCTTTGTGGAAACATTTGGAAGCCAGGGGGTTTCTAGCTACACCGAAGCCCCTTCACCCGAACATATCTCTTTGTTTCATGAAAAATCCCTATTGCACATATCTCAAAGGTACACGCAACTGGAAACATTTTCCTCAGCACAAGATATTCCAACTATGCCATTTAGTGTTGTACAAAGTTTGTACCCATATGAAAGTAATAACTCTAACAAAATGTTGTGCGTTACCCATTAATCTATTAGAATCTGTTAGTTACTTTGATATGCATTTGTTCTCTTTTGACTTGTTATTTGATTTCCAGGTGAAAACTCCTACGCTTTTCCTCTTAGGAGCTAAAGATCTCCGAGTCCCCGTTTCAAACGGATTGCAGGTAATGACTATTGCCTTTTGTAGTTCTTGAATGCTCTTCATTTACATAATGACCTTGAATGCTTATGCATGCGTGCACCTATAGAAGACTGAAAGATCGTCCTCACTATGCGACATCCTGAAATTATTAAATCTACCAAACCAAGCCCCAGGAGACTCCCTTAAGGCAATAAAGCGACTTTCGTAGTTTGAATACTAATACCGAATCCCCTAAGGAACAAACCCAAGAGGTTGCTCCATATATACTTGTAGATCACTATGGAGGAAGGCGCTGTTATATCAAGTTGGTGAAGAAACCAATTACAACTTAAATAAAACAACTTGGTAGTTGATGTTCAAAATATAGTATATACTACACATAAGTGTTACTGTTCAAAATAATATACTACACAAAATGACCTAATAGTCAAGCCAAATTCAATTAATGTGTTTCTTTGAGCACAGTTTCCAATTATATCATCTAATTTCCAACCAGAATGAGTTTGATCATTGTTAAGGTTGAAACACATATAGTGGCATAGCTCATCATTCAAAATCATTGCCTGCCAAATTGGTCAATGAGCTCACCTAATTGTCATTTTGGGTCTGTTTTGGTATAAACTACTAATCTTTATGGGCCTATTATGTAGAGATGGGCCTAAACCCTAATATATTCTAACAGATCTAAGGAGATAAGACTTAGGAGCCCACAAATTTGAACATTGAGTTTCTTTTGAAAACAATATATTAATTGATGAATAGAAACTGGAAAATGCAACCTTTCTTAAGCTGATACTAATCTGGAACTTTTTTGTTTATACACAGTTTGCGCGGGCATTGAAGGAAAAGGGAGTTATGACGAAAGTGATTGTTTTCCCCGAAGATATACATCCTATTAACAGGTCATTTCCAATATATCAACCCTTGCATGCATTATTGATTTGTAGCATACAATTCAAGAGCTGATATTGCATAACTTACAAATATGTTCTCCATTTTCTGTTTGAAATTGACTCTCAAAAGTCAAATACTTTAGTTTCGTTTTCAAAACCAACCAAAACTACAAACTTGTTTCGTTTTGCGTTGGTAGTTAATCGCTGTTAGTAACTTTAATGTCATTGACATGATAATATACACATTATATGTCTGATGTAAATCATACTGGGTATCAGATATATATGATATGTTTATATGTGATTGATTTGTGTTGCAGACCACAATCAGATTTCGAGAGCTTTGTCAACATAGGAGTTTGGTTCAAGAAGAATTGCAAGTAATGCTGATATCTGGACCGACGGGTGGGCTTTCAATGGATCTAAGCTTTGATTTTTTACAAACATTATGTCTTGGAAATTTTGAACCAAATATTTGTAAGACCATTATTCAGTAAAAGTCTTTTAATTGATTGTTCTTGAGTTCAAGCGTGCGTTTTGACATCTCTTATGAACAAAGATTGATGTGGGGCTGATGCAAATATTGATTTAGATATGACGAAATAGAAACAGATGGAACCTGTGAGGTGTTGAGGTGTCTTTACTATTTAGTGAAGAGATGCAAGATTACCATTTTCCAGATCTATTTTTTTGTTTAAAAAAAGAAACTGATTTAAATTGTTGGGGCTTTTATCATTTATTTTAAATTTATAGATTGGACACCGTATCGATCTAATTTACAACTTTTAGATTATTTAGTCATTCCAATCATTTGAAAAGAAAGAAAAAAACCTTGGTTGGCTGATGATTGAAAAGGTTGACAAGTGTTAGATAAGTTTTTTTTAAGTAATTATTGGGAGAATAACAAGCTTGCACACCATAATTTGTTTTGAGGTATTAGTTGTAGTTTACCTAAACTCAAATCAGTTCATTATCATCATTTGTAGCCAACTCATTTGCAAACGCAAACTGACATGTGGTCAGATAGAAAATTTTATTTTTGATTCTATGTTTGTATATCGTCATGGTTGTTATTCGGCGGTTTTGAAGAATAAGACGTTAAGACACATGAGTAAAAGGCATATTATGTCCTGAACTCGAAGTAAAAGTGTATTATTTTGGAGGAGCATATTATGTCCTGAACTCGAAGTTATCACACCAAGCATTAAACGTGTTATGACATTGCAAAACGGTAACATGTCCATAAAGTAAAAGTGTATTATTTTGGAGGAGCATATCATGATTTTAAACAGTAATACAATAGGGCATGTGGCAAGACATTCCTTGTTGCTTTAGAAATCACATTATATTGTGACATGAATGTATAGATACCTAGGGGAGTGGGGCGTATACGTGATGGCATGTGGTGACTGATGACGACGCGTGGAACACCGCCGCCACCCATGCTCATCACGCGTGGATGATATAACACGTCAAGTATATAACGCGTTGAGTGGCTTGGTGACCGTTGCAAATTTGAATGTTGGAGGGACTTGGTGACCGAGTAAGCATTCAACTTTTATAAAAAAAAAACAAAAAAAAAACATTTAAACAACTTATATAAACCCATTCAATTTAAGTTTTTAAACCCACAAAAAATACCAACTCTACAATCACATTCTTTAACCAAAAAAATGGAAGGCTCAAGCAAACGTGGTTCGGGTTCGAAGAAAAAACAAACACGACCGAAGGTTCGAGCTAATCTTGGCGAGCCCGCGAGATTTCAAACCCAACCGTTTCCCAACCAACCCTTTCAACATGAGCCGTTTCATACCCAACCGTATCAAAACCAACCGTTTATTCCACCGTATCCAACCCAAACGTTTCAAACTCAAGCTTTTAATCAAATGTCTATCGACCCACTTGAAGATAACAATTTTATCCACCAATTCGCCCGTGCACATCGCGAACCACAAAAGCAAGATGATGACGATGAAGAAAGTGAACCGGTTCAAGAAGAAGAAGAAGAGACGACGATGATGTAGAGGTTGATATCGTCCCAATTGCCAATGGTCGGAGAGCTTGGACGAGTGCCGAATAGGTCGCCTTGGTCAAGGCATACTTGCACATCTACGAAAACAAAAAAAACATTCAAACGAACAAAGAAGAGAATTTTTTTGGCATCGAGTTATTGCACATTTTTCAAAACTACCCGGTTCGACCGAACGCAACATGGATCAAATGACGTCGAAGTGGGGAGTTTGAACCGGAAAATGAGTAAATTTAACGCTTGCTTCATTCAATTGGTAATTACTTTATTTTGTTATCTTTTTATCTTGTTCGTAAACTATTTCTTATCTTGTTTACAAAATAAATTTTTATGTTGTATAAAATTTATTTTTGATCTCGTCTATAAAATATTTTTGTAGTCTCGAAATCCATAAAGCGGAGAAAGCGAGGCGAATATCATCAAAAACGCCCTGTTAGGAGTATTTTAGGACATACAAATGTAAAACTTTTCCACACATGGCGTCATGGGAGGTTGCGAGACATCACCCGAAGTGGGAACCGGTTGACTTGGTCAACGTGCATGGGCCGACGGCTCTAAAAAAAAGAGGAGATTCAAAAAGATCAAAAACCTCCGAGTCCGAGAACTACACTACTTCCGAGTCCGGCAACATGCCCGAAATGAATCTCAACGATCTACCCGATAATGAACCCGATCAAGATGATACACCTACTAAGCCGAATTGCAAGAAAAGTGGTGAATCGTCATCAAGAGGAAAGGAAGCGGTGGCGGAGTCCATCACCGAATTCAAAGCCGCTAAGTTGGGGAAATGACCGAAACCAGATAAAGGAAAGAAAAACTTGCAACTTCAAAACTTAGACGCAACGAGGCGTATATTATACAATTAACCGAAAACAAAAAAAAAAGTGATTTAAAGGTCATGTTACAAACCACACGAAACTCTTAACGAACTGGCTAACTCGATCCTTGTAACATCCGTCGAAAAACGGGTTCTAAAAGCCGCACCATTTTATAATCAAGTTTATTATAATATCTTTTCGTTACGTCTATATGTAAATCGTTTAAGAGACTCGTAATAAATAAAAGTAATATAAAATAATAAATAATAATAAAGATAATATATATATATATATATATATATATATATATATATATATAAAATAGATATAATAACAAAAACAATAAAAAGGCAGACCGCAGGACTCGAACCCGGGTCTTGCCCCTAATCAAACCCACAACACACCACTACACCACACCTCAACATCTGAAATGATCTAATCAAACAATCCTTTATGTATCACTTATCTCCTTGAACTGAATCAAAATTTGCCGCCTAGTAACGGCACACGGTCAATCAATCACCAACTTACCATTTCTATGTAACTGATCGTGAAATTCGTTCCAATCATGAACCTGGACTCAAATCGTGCCAAACCGCGTTCAATCATGTCTTCAGACAGCTCGCACATACCGAATTTAACCAAAATTTCTAAAACAAAATTTTAACCTATGTAACTTTCTTCAACTATAAATAGAGGGCTCAGGGAACCCATTAGAGTGCACAAACACTCTCCCTAACATCATACGAACCTTCGTTCATCAGAAAACTTCGTCGGAAAAACTTGCCACTAGTCGTAATCTCGCCGAAAAACCAGAGTACCACTGATCGGTATATCTTTCATCCATCCCTTCTATTTTTATTAATATCATGTGTAGTCAGTCAGGAATTTATAAGGGAATTATCAGATAAATCAATTCAATCGAGATTTCATCATTCTGTTTATTTTGATAAAGAAGATGAAACAGAGATATCATTTAAATGAATTAAAAATCGTAATACAACCTGGTTAGTCACACAACCCAGTTGCTTGGGCTATGTGCATATGAAGCCAATAGTCCCGGGTTTGAGTTTTGTCTGTGATCCGACCGCTGAAATAACAATTCTTTTTATATAAATCAAATCTTGAAGCACGACAATAAGTTTATAAAAGGAATAAAAACCGGATAATGAACGAGTTAGACACACAACCCAATTAGTCGGGCTGTGTGCACACACGAAGCGTAAGGTCACGAGTTCGAATCGGGTATGTGTCACGGTTGCTACAATAAACAATCCTTTTTATTTGATCAAAGCATGAAAGGTGTCAGTTAGCGTATAAGAACAATTAAAATCTGATATCCAATGGGTTAGACACGCAGCCCAGTTGGTCGGGCTGCGTTTCACATGAACGAAAGGTCGCGGGTTCGAGACTTGTAAGCGGCCGGTTTGAGGGGAATTATTCTGATTAATTAAAAAGAAAACATTTTTTTTATTAAATCTTTAATTATTCTTTCAAAAAATATATTATTTTTATAACCAAATAATCTTACTTACAAATAAAGTTTAAACAAATAAAAATATAGTAATAAAATAATAAATACTAATTTAAATTATTTAATAAAATATGTAAATAATAAGATGATTAAAAATATTTAATTCAACCGAAGGAATATATTTTATTTAGCTAAATCGTTATGTGAATATTTAGGATAGTCGTTTTGTCACTTGGTACCTCAACTGCACACTCGTGCGCTATCTCCAACAAATCTTAATCGCACCCACTGTGAGTGAATCTTACAATTCCCCTTTTATTTCATGTTTTTGGGGTGTATCATGTGTTGCATTATATTGTTATCTCGTTAATTCGTGCAATTACCATTATTTGATCTAACGTGTGATGTGACATTGTTGTATTGCCATTTATTGTTCATACGCTCATTGCAGACATTTCTTCACATTTGGCCAATTGTTCCCCGTTACCTACGGGTGGAACTCGTCATAGCCTAATATACGAGATCAGCTCCGTTTGATTGAGCTTCGATCTTGCAGCACATCGCTTATCGTGCACACATGTACAATGTTAGATAATGATATGAGTTAGTTTGTGATTTAGTTGACATACACATTGTTCCCATATTTGGTTAGTGCACATTTTTATAAATAAAACATTAAATATATATTTTTCTTAACGACAAAAAGGGATTCACTCACCAACTTATGTGATGACATCGGATATGAGCCTTAGAAGAATTAAAACGTTATTTGCAAGTTTGTTTGGAACGATTTGTGTTTGTTTGGATTGTGTATTGGGATACATTTTAATTAAGTTTGAAATATTATATATTATATATTTACAATTGGTAAATGTCATGAGATTTGATGAAAACCCAATCATGCCCCGATTACCTTATCCGCTGTGGGTCAGGGTGTGACAATCCTACTTCGACGAAAACGCGAAATATGTGAAACGTGGGGTTAGGAGATGCCGTAGAATTTTTAGTTTTTTTAATACTTTTTTTGTTTAGTTTTTTTAGTTTGTATTTTAGGGTTTTTTTATGTATTATTTATTTAAATGAAATTGTTATTGTTGATTTTTTTTTTAAACTATCACTAGTGATAGACACCCCCACTAAATTTCATCTCTAGTGATGAAATGATGCTCGATGAGGTGACAGAATTTGATTGGGTGTGATGAATGATGGCTAGTGGAGCACCCCACCTCTAAGTATGATAAGTATTCGATACTAAACTAGTCTCGTTCTCTCTCTTTAGATTAAAAACTCTCCTTAAAAGTATGTTAAACATCAAAGGGTTTGTTTATTTCACATAACTTTTACGAAAGAAACTGAAATAGGAGCAATTGGGATTGATTTAGTGAAAGTTTTAAGATGTTTGAATGGGAAATGAAAATTGTACGGTGTTTAATTGCTAGATTCTAAAAAAAATTACAATGTAAATAAATGTTAAATAACATATTTATACTTGAAAAACCCCTACTATTGCTCGCCGCTGTCATTTTGTTGGTCACTATCTTCAACTCCATTTACAGCTCCTTTGATTGTTTGTTAGAAGCTTACTTCATAATGCTACCATCTTCGCTGCTCAAATCATAAGTTGCTCAATTTCTCTTTCTAACCATAGGTTGGTTTCCAGTTTTTGTGTTCGTCTTGGTTGGTTTCAGTTGGTCCATCTTTGTCCATGTTTCTTAAATCGCAGGTTGGTTTCTAATATCAAATCAATCGCAGGTTGGGTTCATTTTTGGTATGTTTCGACTTCATCAATCAAACTTGACATCCATATCAACTTTAAGTTTGATTTCTCGTTTTGTTATTCAATTTCTAACTACTTTTGACGATGAAGATATCTGATCAATAATCGGCTAAGGCAAAACCTTTAGGAATACCTAGGTTTGAAGATTTTATGTTCAAGTCCCTAAAAAAAATCTGCATTTAAAAATATAAAAAAAATACTAATTCTTTTAATTTTTTATTAATATTGTTGATGAAAATATGGTAAGATATTTTACTATTCTAACTACCACGTCCAACCAAACAGAGTCTCTCGTTAAAACTTTCCTGATTTTTATTGCAATTTCGTTGAATTTCACTAACCAAAGTAGACAAATTCTCAAGCCGTAGTGGACTTTTAAAATAATTAGATCACAAACACCAAAGACGAAATTAGTTTCTCACTCCCTTATTAATTTTTTTGTCTTCTTTTTCGTTTACAAAATAACACATGCTACTAACTATATTGTAGAGTTTCAATTTGTGTATAAAAAAAAAAAATAATAATAATAAAAAAAACTGAAAATATTTACATCTTTCAGTAATAATCAATGAGTAATCAGCACCTAACAATGCCATGACACTACAACATCTTGAAACCCAAGTTTCATCTCCTCCCAATCCACGTCATTCAACCCATCGCCACCGCACACCACCGTCATCTCCACCAGTAACAACTCCACCGCCACCGCCACCGCCACCGCCAACACCTTCGCCAACACCACCACTCTCCCCTTCACCAACCCTACCACCTCCCTATTCCAATTCTCCTTGCCCTTCATCCTCTTCGACCGGAACCCTAACCTATCCCCCACCTCCACCACCCGCTTTTCAATCTCCGCCACCGTCGCTCTTGTCGTAAACCGCCTCTCCTTCTTAACAATCTTCTCCTCAAAAATACCGGACAGGTCCAGTCCTGAAGACATTGAGATCAAATCAAACGCGTTCATACTCGTTTTCCGCTTAATCGAATCCAAATCGTTTTCAACTGCTTCGGTGTGATGCTGTTGCTCTTCTAGTGTAGGATCTGGGTTGTTTGAGTGATTTTTTGAACCACGGAAGGTTCATCAACGTCTCGATGCTCATTCTCGTGTTAGGATTCGGATCTAGAAGCTTCTGAATTATGATTCTCGGTTGTTTAGGTATCCAATCCGGAAACGTCAACTCGCGTTGATGAATTTTCCGGTACATATTCGCTAGATTACTATCGTCAAACGGAAGATAACCTGCTAGAAACATGAAAAATATAATTCCGCATGAATACGCGTCCGCCTTCGCTCCGTCGTATCCTTTCCGGCCAACAATTTCCGGTGCGGTATACGCCGGAGTTCCACACGCAGTGTGTAGTAAACCGTCCTTATGACTCTCCGGTAACGCTGATAAACCGAAATCTGAGATCTTCAAATTACCGTTTTCATCTAACAAAAGGTTTTGCGGCTTCAGATCTCGGTGTGCGACGCCGTTTTCATGACAGAAATGTAACGTCGACACGATCTGTTGGAAAAACCGGCGTGCGGTGGATTCCTTCATCCGTCCACGGCGGGCGAGCTGCGTGAAAAGCTTACCGCCGGCGGCGAGCTCCATAACGAGATAGATCTTCGTTTTTGTTGCCAAAACTTCGTGTAGTTTGAGTATGTTTGGATGATTTAACCGCCGCATCGCTGCGACCTCACGAACGAGGCGTGGCTCCATCGTCGGATCTGCTATTGACGGTTTCTCGATGACTTTTACGGCTACGGATGAGTCGTCGATGAGTGAACGGCCGTGGTAGACTTTAGCGAAACTACCGCGACCTAACAGGCAAGTGAGCTGGTACTTGTTGAGTATGATTGTGCCACCGTCGCTGGCGGTTCTGTTAATGGATGTAGTACGTGTTGTTGCCATCGCCGGAACGAACTAACGGCCGGCGAGAAATGTGAGAGAGAGAGAGAGAAAAGTGAACTGGTGGTGAGAGGTGAAGTTGTATATGTTTGTAACTTTATATAGAAAAGGGGAGAAATGAAACCAGTTTGGTGTTCGCTGTCTTCACTCGTATTTTTAGCCTTGAAGAGCGTTAGCTTTGATATTTCCAGGTCTTCAGTCACTATTTTACAACTTTTTGTTGCTTTTGTTGCTTCTGACACTCCCCTCTTTTTTTCTTTTCTAGTAACACCTATAACTTACACATGGCCATGGTTTGTGAAGATCGTCGAACCGAATACAACATTACGTAACTCAAACCTATATGCTGCGATCTGAAAGGAGTGTTCGGTCTAAGGAATCTTTATAACTAACTACGGGGACCACCCCCATAACTACCTGAGAACGATTGGCTCGGTCATAACAAACTTTACCACATCAGATTATCCACAGGGATAAATACCCCACTCCAAAATGGGTAATGTGTACTTTCTCTCTCACTGACTTATCCTCTGTACTTCCTGTACTTATTCTCACGCCCGAGCTTGGGCACAGAGAGGCCCCCCTCCCTGTGACAAGGCTAACAATGTCTTCATATGTTGTGATCTTCGCATGTTACAGTTCAACTCTAAGACTCTCTTCTACATAGCATGCACTGCCAGTTTTCGAGTCTTTAGTGGCGCCATCCTCTCGAATTCACTAAACTTTCTCTAGTTTCTTCTCATTTAATTATGGCTTCTCCTTTCCCGTCTTACGATGACATCGCGGCTGGAAACATCACCACTGCTACAGTACCGTCTGCAATCCCTGTAGATTCTACAGTTTCACAGGGTTCGTAGATTGTTCCGCCTATTATAAGCTCAGTAGTCTCTGCCACAATCACTCCCCTTATTTCTTCAGCCACGTCTGAGTTCGATGATGCTTTCTTACATCGTAACGCGGAGCTTCTACGACAGCTCAAGCAGTAGCAGCAACGTGACGAAATGTTGTAGAACTTGCGTACTAATTTGTTCGGAAGCTCTCACCCAGGATCCAATCCCATGACAATGGGAATTTTCTCCTCTGCACCACTAGTAAGTTCTACTACTATCACCACTTCCACGCTGTTACAGGCTTTACAGGGTTTTACTCCATCGTATGAAACCTTTCATGATGGCCTGAATGGCTTGATTCGCAAGGGATCCTTGGGTTTAAATCTCCAAGATGAGGAGCTGATTATGCCGTACCGGGCCGATCTCCATGTCTTCTCAATCTAAGTTTACCTCAAGAATTGCAAACGCTTCTCTCCCTTCAAAATTGAAGATGCCGCCTTCACTAAAGTATTACGACGAAACATCCGACCCGGACGATCACATGTTCTTCTTCACCAGAGCTGCTAAAGTTGAACAGTGGCCCATGCTAGCATGGTGCCACATGTTTGCCCAAACACTCACTGGTTCGGCTAGAGTCTAGTTCGATGATCTACCAAAAAGGTTCGATTAGCCACTTCGAAGATTTTCGACGTATGTTCATCCAAAATTTTTTCCAACAACGATTTGTTCCAAAGATATTAAGGAGGTGCACCACATTAAACGACGTGTCAGAGAGTCTATAGAAGACTTCTTTGACCGTTTCAACAAGGAGAGCATGTAGATCGGCAGAGCAGTTGACCAGTTGCAGGTATCTGGGTTCTGTCACGGGGTCCGGAAAAATCAGTTAGTACAAAAGCTTCATGAAGATCTACCTAAAACAATGGAAGTTCTTATAGAAAGAGCACGAGCCTTTGTTCTGGGTAAAGTGCCTGTGGACAGCCGAATGACGTAGAGGTAAAAAATGCAAAAGCTCGAACATTCTCATGGAGACGAGACGTTTCACCATCGAAAGATCGAAGCAGCAACTAGAATAGAAATCGAAACCCGTACCACAAGCCAGACCGAAGCAACCATTGAACAGGGAAAGTATGTTTCAATACCTTCTCCTGAGCTATCAAAATCTCCAAGTGAGATCTTAAGCACGGAAAACACACGATTCCCAACTCCTTCGAAACAGCGACCCACGTCTGATAAAAACTCCAAAAAGTATTGTGAATACCATCGAGATAAAGGGCACACAACCGATGAATGTTGGGCGTTAAAACAAGAAATCAAAAAGCTGTACGATCTGGCAAGCTTTCGCATCTCGTTAAAGAAGTCAAAGAAGGTAAAAAGGCAGCAACAACTGTTGATAAACCAAACAACGAAGCCGGAATCAATATAATCCGAGCAACTCAATTCTAGGGAATTAAATGGTCGACCAGCATATGGCCGCTTGGATGCGGCAGCCCACTAATTTTTCGGGAATCGATCCCAAAGAAGCACGAGACAGACCTATCATTATTTTGGCAATAATCGCTGGACATCATATCAGGCGAATATATGTCGACAGAGGAAGCGCCTTCGAGATAATGCATATGCAATGTTTCCAGCAACTCACAGCACAGACAAAGGAAAAGCTCATTAAAGTTGCTACTCCCTTGGTATTTTTTCCGGAGAAATAATCCAGCCGGTTGGCCAAATCACTTTCCCTGTTACGCTTAAAGAAGATGACAAGTCTCGAACTATACAACTTACATTTATGGTCGTCGGATTCAAATCCACCCACAACGTCATACTTGGACGACCGAGCATGCGTGCCCTCGGAGCCGTTAGTTCCACAATCCATGGAGCTATAAAATTTCCCACTGAATCAGTAATTGCCACAATTTACTCTGAGTCAACCCAATGTGTCGCCGGAGTGTGACAAGCCACGACAACAAGTTCCAAAACACCAGGAACACCTATGGAGCTTTGGTCGATCAATCCAAAATTCCCCGAACAATAGATAGCAATCAGTGCCCAACTGCCCGAACGAACCAAGAAGCTTTTGTGGAATCTGCTCACGAACTCCAATGATGTCTTTGCATGGCAGCATTTTGACATGCAAGGTGTTCCGAGATCGATGGCGCAACACCATTTAAATGTAAAGGATTCAGTAAAACCGATAACACAAAGAAGGAGGCATATGGCCCCGGATCGAGCCAAGTCGATCGCAAAAGATGTGCGTAGCCTCCTAGATGCAGGAATTATTCGAGAACTCCGGTACCAAACTTGGGTATCTAACCCAATTATGGTTCGGAAAAAAAGATAATTCGTGGAGAAGGTGCATCGATTACCCTGACCTGAACAATGCCTGCCCAAAGGATTGTTTCCCGCTACCCGAGATTGACGAAAAAATCGATTACATCGCTACGTTTCGATTGAATTGCTTTCTGGATACATATAAAGGTTACCATCAAATCCAAATGAACATGAAAGACGAAGATAAGACGGCATTCATAACAAACAAAGGAATCAATTGCTTTACTAAAATGCCCTTCAGTTTGAAAAATGCCGGGCCACGTACAAATGTCTAATGAACAAAGCCTTTAAAGACCAGATTGAATGAAACCTTGAGGTCTACATGGATGATATCGTAATCAAAAGTAACAAAAAGGACATCATGTTAAAGGATATCCTCGAAACTTTCACCCGACTCCGAAGCATAAACATGAAGTTAAACCCTAAAAAGTGTACGTTCGGTGTAGAGGAAGGAAAGTTCTTAGGAGTAATGGTTGGATCAAACGGTTTATGAGCTAATCCGGATAAGATCAATGGAGTACTAACCATGAAACCACAAGCCTCCATCAAGGAAATCCAATCCCTGAATGGATGACTCGCTGCAGTAAATCGTTTTTTTGTCTAAAGCTGCGGATAAATCACTACCGTTCATGGATGTTCTCCGTAAGAGTTTTAGAGCAGATTTAAAATGGTCAAAGGAAGCAGCATGAGCCTTCGAAGAATTAAAAACCTGCTTAAGCACGTTTCCAGCTCTTACATTCTCGAAGGAAGGGGAAGTTCTAACAGTACAACTGGCTACATCATAAGGAGCGATCAGTGCGGTCTTGGTAGCACACCAAACCAACTCCCAAATCCCGATTTATTATGTCACCCTAACCTTAAAAGACTACAAAACAAGGTGCCTCAGTCTAGAAAAACTTGCACTAGCTTTGGTGCACGCTTCTCGAAGGCTGCGACGATATTTCCAAGCTCACCCAATCGAAGTTCCAACGGATCAAAGGATTCAGCATGTTCTACGAAAGCCAGACGTGTCTAGTCGAATGGCAAAATGGGCTATCGAGCTCGGTGCTTTCGATATCACCTTCAAAACAAAAGGACCATTAAAAGGACAAGTGATTGCCGATTTCTTGGTAGAAATGCCCGAAGATAGCAATAAAGCAATTATCCATGAGCCCACCCTAGAAACATCATGGAAGTTATGCACGGACGGAGCTTTCAGCACCAAAGGGGCAGGAGCCGGTTTAATTCTAACCGATCCAGAAGGGTTGGATATAACCTATGCGCTGCATCTCGAGTTCAAAAGCTCAAACAACGAAGCAGAAAATGAAGCATTGCTTGCTGGGCTCCGACTTGCCGAAAGGGTAGGGGCCAAAGCTGTGGCCACACACGTCGACTCTTTGCTCGTAGCAAACCAAGTGAATGGAGAGTACGAAGCAAGAGAGCGAGCATGATCAAATACTTAGAACAAGTCAAGCGAGCAACAAAGCATTCGACTAATTTAAGATCGAGCATGTACTACAAAGTAAAAACAAAAAAGCAGACGCACTAAGCAAACTAGCTACGGTCTCATTCAGCCACCTAGCAAAGGAAGTACGGGTTGAAGTTCTAACCACACCTTCAATCATCGTACAAGACGTCCTACAGATCAAACTACAGCAACAATCGTGGATGAGCTCGATTGTGAATTATTTAGTACATGACATTTTGCTTGATGATAAAGCCCAAGCTAGAAAGATTCAAGTTAATTCTCCAGTATCACATGCAAGATGGAGCTTTATACCGAAAAATCTTCCTTGGTCCAATGTTAAAATGTCTCGACCCCGAGCAAGCCAGTTACATAATAAGGGAAATACACTATGGCATATGTGAAATCCATGCGGGTCCGAAGATGGTGGTGACGAAGGTAAAAAATGCAGGCTATTACTGGCCTGAAATGCATGAAAGCTCCGTCAAAGAACTTTAGTAATGCGACGAATGCCAGCGACACGCACCAATAAGTCTTCGGACCAAAAACGAAATGATCCTGATGTCACACCCCAACCGATTGCGGAAATATCGGAGTGAGACGAAATAGATTGCTCGAGACCTCATAACACTATTTGCGACAATATTAAAATCAAAACTTGTTTCATTTCATAAATCAAATGGTCAATTACAACATAAATCCAAATACAACAAATTCAACGACATTACAACATAAAAACCTAACATTCTAGGTGCGTTTCTATGGCGTCCCTACTAAGTTTTTGTCATGTTCAACATCCTTAACCTGCAGCATGTTAAAAGTATAGTTCAACACAAAAACATTGGCGAGTACACAAGTTTTAATTACATAGCATAAGAATAAAAGAGTTTGCTCAAATCCACATGGCAATTGTATATAAGGTAAGCTAGCATGCAATACTAAATGTCAAACCCAAGTGTCCACAAGAATTAAGTGTCCCTCGCCACAAAAGTAACGAGACCAAATAAGAATAAGCTTAACAATACCCTGATGGGCGGCGTGCTACTCCTATAACGCTATATATGTTACGTTTGGGCTAGCTAAGTTAATGACAAGAAGCATGTATGTATCTAGCATGAACCTGAGCATAACAATAAGCATGTATAACGGATTGAGTGTATAAAGTATATTGTGTGAATTTATGCATTTCGTACGTTAACATGTTACAACCCAAATTGTGTAAAAGGAAAATGGGTTGAGTGTACACACGGTTTTGCAAGCTTCCACTTGGTAATTCTGTGAAGAGTTTTGAAGGATGGAACATCGAGTTATCCTACATAAGGAAAACGTAGGCGCGTAAGTATTCGGATGATAATGGAGGATTAGGAATTTACATAAGCCAAAGTATGTGAGAAAAAAATCGTCTAGACTTAATACTCGTTTTGACACTATAAATCCCATTTGGGTCGATGTGTTTTCATGGGTTAAGATACCCATTAGAATCGCAACGAGAAGTTAAGTTGGGTTTGCTGGGACACAGGGAGGAAGAATAGTGGGTGAAGGTATTCTCACAAACAGAATGGTACCTTTCAAGAAGGTGAACTACATTGCTGAGCTTGAGAATAACTTACTGCGCATCTCGCAAATCTGTGATAAGAAATTCACAACCCACTTCAATGACGAGGAATGCTTAATTCTCAAACCGGGATTCAAAATTCTTGAGGAGTAGATCCTCATGCACGCTCCACAAGAAAATGATCTTTATGTCTTAGACATGAGCGTCGCATCCACTACGTCAAAGAAGGTTCAATGCTTTGTATCTAAAGCTATCGATAAAGAGTCATGCATGGAGGTAGGAGGATAACCTCCCTTTAACCTCTTTCTTATATTCACCATGTACAAGTTGTCACAAGGACAACAAGGATAGTCATGAATAAGTTAAAATGAAAAAGAAAGCTGCATAATATTCAAAATCGTCAAGTGAAAGGGGTGGATTGAAGGTAGGATAGCCAAGGCTTCCAAGTAATCACACACAACCAACTCAAGTCTTGTTTCAAGAATAAGCTTGGAAGGGGTAAAAATATTATTAAAACGGAAAGTTTCTTACACTTGTGACCTCAAATATGGTGATGCTCCATATTGGTTTTCCATGGAAAACCTATGAAACACTCCTAGAGGCGTTCCAAGTGTTAAGAAGAAAGGAAAGAGTAAAGAAGTGAAGTAGAGGTGAGTTAGAACTCACTTTGAAAGTCTTAAACTTTCTTATTAGGAGTTGAGTTTAGTGAGGTTTGAGAGAGGAATTTGTGTTTGTGAGGTGCAAAGTGAGTGAAGATTGAGGTGGGTTTTATAGTTGAGGTTTGGGGATGAGTTAGCTGGAAATTTAATGCAAGAAACACACTAAACAAACACACTTTTGCCCAATCCATGAGCTGATCACAACATTCTATGGATCGAGCCCTCTGGCGGGCCGCGAGAGACTTCGAGTGAGATGGTCGTGGGTGCGAGAGGCTCTTGGCCAGAAACTTAGTTAATTTTATCACTTTTAGTCCCTGAACTTGGTTTTTCCTTCATTTCATGCTAAAACTTGGTGTTTTGTCATGTTTTTAAGTTTAAAACATATATGTAAGCATATTTTGATTATCGAGTATGTATGAGTATTTACACGTATAATAAGTATCGGTTTATATGTAAACATGTATTAAACGATTGAATGCATGTAAGACAAGTATATATCAATTATGAATTTTATTACGATCAAAGTCTCGGATTATAAGATTGGGAATTGAAATACGAATGCGATATGAATACACGTTTCCATAAATAGAAATATGATTACACTTCTAATTAAGGAAAGTACGAAAAAGCGAGGCATTACAGTCTCCCTCCTTAAGGAAATTTCGTCCTAAAATTTAGTTAAGAGGAACGTGTAACGAATAGATGCAGATACTTAGACTTCATGTCACTTTCGAGTTCCCAAGTAAATTCGGCGCCACGTTTACCTTCCCATCGAACCTTGACTATGGGAATTTGACTACGCCTCAATTGCTTGATGCTTCGGTCCATGATCTCGACAGGTTTCTCCATGAAGTGTAGAGTCTCGTTGATTTGAAGATCTTCGAGTGGAACTTGAAGTCCTTCTTCTGCTAAGCATTTCTACAAGTTTGGGACATGGAACGTAGGATGGACGTTGTTGAGTTCTTGAGGTATGTCTAGTTGATACGCTACCTTGCCGATCCTTTCGAGAATTTTGAAAGGACCTACATAGCGAGGAGCGAGCTTGCCTTTCTTACCAAAATGAAACACACCCTTCTAAGGGGATACCTTGAAAGTCACCAACGTTGAATTCCAAAGGCTTGCGTTGTTTATCCGCGTAACTCTTTTGTCGGCTCCTTTCTTTGAGCAGTTGTCTCGAATTTGCAAGATCTTGTTCGTCGTCTCTTGTATAAGCTCGGGACCTGTGATTAGAGCTTCCCTGATCTCGTGCCAACAAATAGACGATTGAAACTTACGACCATACAGTGCCTCGAAAGGTGCCATTTGAATACTTGTGTGATAACTGTTATTGTACGAGAATTCGATAAAGGCAAGTGCATATCCCAGTTGCCACCAAAATCGATTACGCAAGAACGAAGTATATCCTCTAGAGTTTGGATAGTACGCTTGGTTTGACCGTCAGACTGAGGATGGAAAGCAGTACTAAGATTGAGGTGAGTACCAAGGGCTTTTTGAAATGTTTGCCAAAGACGAGAGGTAAAACGACCATCACGGTCCGAGATGATGTCGATGGGAATACCTTGATGACAAATGATTTCATCCGTGCAGACACGAGCCAATTTCTCGACTTTATAGTCTTCACATATGGGGAGGAAGTGAGCGGATTTGGTCAAACAGGCAATGATAACCCAAATACTATCGTGACCAGACGATGTACGAGGGAGTTTGGTAATAAAGTCCATAGCGATGCTCTCCCATTTCCAGACAGGAATCTCCGGTTGTTCGAGTAAGCCAGAGGGACGTTGATGTTCGGCCTTTACCTTGGAACAAGTAAGGTATTTCGAACCGTAGAAGGCGATATCTTTCTTCATGCTAGGCCACCAGTAGGACGTACGAAGGACATGGTACATCTTATCAGCGCCCAGATAAATAGAATATCGGGACTTATGAGCATCTTGCATCAAGAAGTCATGAAGGTTGTCACGGTTTGGAATCAAGACACGATCGAGATAATAAAGGATGCCATTGGGTTTGGATACGAGTTGATTTTCGACACCACACTTCAAATCATTATCGAGGTTACCCTCTTTAATGGTTGAGTATTGCGTATCGCGAATTAGCTCATGAAGTTTTCCCAAAGTTTGGTAGCAATGGATACTCTTAACATGAGTTTTTCGACTAAGTGCATCGGCTACAACATTCGTCTTACCAGGGTGGTAACGAATATCATAGTCATTTAACAATTCTACCCAACGACGTTGACGCATGTTGAGTTCCTTTTGATTGAAGATGTGTTGAAGGCTCTTATGGTCGGTGAAGACCGTACCCTTAGTACTATAAAGGTAGTGTCGCCAAACTTCAATGCAAAAAGAACTGCTCCAAGTTCAAGGTCATGCGTAGTATAGTTTTCCTCATGGATTTTGAGTTGTCTCGACGCGTAAGCGATAACCTTGTCTCGTTGCATGAGAACGCAACCAAGACCTCGGTGTGAAGCGTCACAATACATGACGAAATCCTCATTACATCGGGAAGGACTAGGATTGGAGGATGGCAAACTATGTCCTTGAGCGTTTGAAAAGACTCTTCTTGTTCAGAACCCCAAACAAAAGGTTTGTCTTTTGGAGTCAAGGAGGTGAGAGGTATGGCAATTTTGGAGAAATTTGAGATAAAGCGATGATAGTAACTAGCTAGACCAAGAAATGAACGGATTTCAGATGGAGTCTTAGGTGCAATCCAATTCTTCACAACTTCGATTTTTGCAAGGTCAACATGAATACCCAGTTCGTTGATGACATGACCAAGGAATTGAACCTCTTTTAGCCAAAATTCACACTTGGAGAACTTGGCATAAAGACGTTCAGTATGCAAAAGCTGGAGGAAAAGACGGAAGTGTCGCTCGTGCCTCCTTGTGTCTTGAAATAAATGAGAATATCGTTGATGAAGACGATCACGAAGCGGTCGAGATAAGGCTTACATGCATGGTTCATCAAATCCATGAAAACCGCAGGTGCATTGGTCAAACCAAAGGGCATGACCACGAATTCATAATGTCCATAACGTGTATGAAATACGGTTTTGGGTATATCTCTTTCAAGGACTCGAAGTTGATGATAACCAGAACGGAGATCGATTTTCGAGAAACAGGTTGCACCTTGAAGTTGATCGAAGAGATCGTCAATTCGTGGAAAAGTATATCAGTTTTTGACTGTAAGCTTATTGAGCTCAAGACATTCAATGCACATCCGAATAGATCCATCCTTATTTTTGACGAACAGAACGGGAGCGCCCCAAGTTGAAGTACTAGGGCGTATGAAGACTTTATCAAGAAGTTCTTGAAGTTGGCTAGATAGCTCTTGCATTTTCGAGGGTGCTAGACGATAGGGTATTTCGCAACAGGAGTTGCGCTAGGGATGAGATCGATACGGAAGTCAACAGAACGAGGAGGAGGATCACCAGGAAGATCCACTAGAAAGACGTTAGGGAATTCGCAAACAACAGGAACATCACTTAGGCTTGGGCCCTTGTCCTTCTTTTCCACATTGTGGGCGAGAAAGGCAAAGTATTCCTTATGTAAGTATTTGTTCGCTTGGATACACGACATAAGCTTGAGACCTTTAGAAGGTTTCTCGCGGTAGACGTGTAAGAAGTCACCATTGGGTAGAGGGAGACAGATGAATTTCTTAGAACAAACGACTTCAGCACGAACTCGCCTAAGCCAATCTATGCCTACTATGATATCGAAGCTACCCATTTGCATGGGTATGAGATCAATGGAAAACGTATGATCGTTAAGATTCAAGGAATATTTAGAAAGGACAGAATTAACAGTGACGGACTTTTCGTTAGCGACTTCGACTTCGAATGATTTAGGCAACTTAGAGCGTTTACACTTAAGCATAGGTTCGAATTCAACGGATGCAAAACTTTTATCCATGCCAGTATCAAATAAACACGAAGCATAGACATTGTTAGCGAGAAACCTACCGGTTATGACGTCATTAGCATTCTGTGCCTGAGCAGTGGTGATCATGAAAGCTCTGCCTCGGTCTTGTTGAGGCTGTCGTTGCTGCTGTTGCTGGTGGTTGTTGTTGTTACGTTGGGGGCAGACGTTGGCGAGGTGATTAGGATCGCCACACTTGAAGCATCCTCGAATTGTAGTGGCTTGAGGTTGAGCTTGGTTAAGGGCAGGGTTTGCAACAATAGGTTGGTCTTGGGTAGGCTTTAGGTCCAGGTGACATCGATCGACGAAATGCCCAAACCTATTACAAGTTACGCATTTACGGTACGGGGTGTTAGCGGGATGGTGAGCATTGGCTACACTTGGGCCACGGTCCAGTGTAGTTCCTCCTTGGTGGTTCAAGGGTTGAGGTAGGGGAAGCTGATTGCAATGGTATCAGATTTTGTGGAGTAACAACCTCATAATTTTAGCTAGAAGCCTTCCTCTTCTTGCCCTTGTTATTGTTCCTGGGTGGCTTGGATGGGGTAGGCTCTTCGGTGGTGGCTTGGTGCACATTCTTTAATAAAGCCTTGTTGGAAGCTTCGTGAAGAACGCAATTGTTGTTGAGTTTGGCGGCTAGTCTGTAGGTATCCTCGAGGGTTTTGGGTGAGGCGGCTTCGACTAGGTTCATGATCGAGGGAGGTAGGCATCGAATGTACTTTGCGATAACCTTGTCAAGGGTGTCGACTTGGCTAGGGCATAGTGCATTCAATTGCTTAAAGCGAGCTGTGAGGCCAGCATTGTCATTCCCTATCTGCCTCAGATTCCAAAATTCGTTCTCGAGTTTCTGAAGCTCGTGCGGAGAGCAAAACTTGTCCTCATCAACTTTTGGAGATCGGCCCAAGGAAGGCATGTGCGGCTTCGTTCCCACGAACGTTACGCTCGGAGACTTACCAATCAAGGGCTCTTGATCGGAAGACACCCGTTGCATTAATCGTATGTAGGTGGTCAGGGCATTCACTTTTTAGGAATGTTACTTAAATGACATCAACCCATTGGAGCAATTTAGTGGCATCTCCTTCACTAGTGACGAGTAGGGGGTTACAAGAGCATAATTGCTTGAAGGTAAACGTCGATTTAGGCGTTTCTACCTTAGAGTCGACAGAACCATGGGGCGATTCAGTGTTTGGTGGGGGTTGGATTTTGCTGACTATATCCGGGATGACCTTAGCCATCTGCTTCGCCATGAATTTCATGCAGTCTTTCTTGGTCATTGAGTCGGAGTTGGCCTTTGACTTGTTTCTCCCGCTCGGGTTTTGCGAAAAAGACATCTAGATGGTCAAAAATAGAGGAAAGGATGAGACTTGATCGTAACGTGATGTATAAAAAGTCACGCTTGAGCATGTAACACGTATGACATAAACATAACAAGTATAAACATGTATAATTGCGTAAGGAGTATAAATTTATTTAGTTTGCGAGAATTGTTATTGTTTTTGATTGCGAAAGGCGTGCGGATTGTGCATCGGGTTTGAAATGAACGAGGTAACAAGTATTAAACACATAGAAATTGAGATAACATAAAAGATAGGCTTAGTAAAACATTGTAGTGTTTCTGGTTGAGAAACGTCGACTATTCCAAAGTGAATCGAAGATCCTTTCAAATTAGAGAAATGCGTTTTGGCCTATAATTAAAATGCTCTCGTCGAGAAGCGATTAATGGCATTTACCCTTCCAGTTATTACACATCTCTAATTGATCGAAAAATCAAAACTTTGGCGAGATTGAAAATCGAGGAGTGGGACCAGTTGACAAGGTGCGGGTTTCACCCCTAACTTGACAACATCGTACTCTAAGTGTGGTTGGTAGTTACCAAACGAGGAGCGAATTCCGACTCGTTTCATAAGGGTCCACTAGAGTATGAAATGGAAATTTTCCATCAAGGTATGGATATCACTCCTAACTTGATGGCATAATTTTGTGAAAAAACGAATACACAGATTGAGAGTCATTTACCAAAGTGTGAGTTTCACGCCTATTTTGGTGAAGTCGTCTCGTTTGTAATACGAGTGTCTTCAAGTCTTCAAGTGTGTGTATTGTGTAAATGTCTTAGGAAAGACATATTGTATATATTAAGACCAAAGAAATAGGGAGAAGCAAGGTAGGAAGAATTAACATTTTAAGCAAGAATCAAGAATGGTCAAGTCGGTAACTTAAACTATAAACTAGGTCGAACATGGCAATTCTACCTAATTCCCTATAGTTATGGCTCTGATACCAATCTGTCACACCCCAACCGATGACGGAAACATCAGAGTGAGACGAAATAGATTGCTCGAGACCTCATAACACTATTTGCGAAAATATTAAAATCAAAACTTGTTTCATTTCATAAATCAAATGGTCAATTACAACAAAAATCAAAATACAATAAATTCAACGACATTACAACATAAAAACCTAATATTCTAGGTGCGTTTCTATGGCGTCCCTACTAAGTTTTTGTCATGTTCAACATCCTTAACCTGCAGCATGTTAAAAGTATAGTTCAACACAAAAACATCGGCGAGTACACAAGTTTTAATTACATAGCATAAGAATAAAAGAGTTTGCTTAAATCCACATGGCAATTATATATAAGGTAAGCTAGCATGAAATACTAAATGTCAAACCCAAGTGTCCACAAGAATTAAGTGTCCCTCGCCACAAAAGTAACGAGGCTGAATAAAAATAAGCTTAACAATACCCCGAAGGGCGGTGTGCTACTCCTATAGCGCTGTATATGTTAAGTTTGGGCTAGCTAAGTTATTGACAAGAAGCATTTATGTATCTAGCATGAACCTAAGCATAACAATAAGCATGTATAACGGATTGAGTGTATAAAGTATGTTGTGTGCATTTGTGAAATTTGTACGTTAACATGTTACAACCCAAATTGTGTAAAAAGAAAATGGGTCGAGTGTACTCACGGTTTTGCAAGCTTCCACCTGGTAATTCCATAAAGAGTTTTGAAGGATGGAACACCTTGTTATCCTAAATAAGGAAAACGTAGGCGCGTAAGTATTCAGATGATAATGGAGGATTAGGAACTTACATAAGCCAAATTATGTAAACGAGAAAATAATCATCTAGACTTAATGCTCGTTTTGACACTATAATTCTCATTTGGGTTGATGTGTTTTCATGGGTTAAGATACCCATTAGAATCGCAACGAGAAGTTAAGTATCTAGATGATGTAACTTAGTACAATGACGAACAATCATTCGATTATCATCACGGGTTCGGTTAGTATATATTATATATATAGTTTAAATAATAAGTAGATCATATTTATCATGGAAGTTCATAGAAGTCATGCATGAAGGTAGGAGGATAACCTTCCTTTAACTACTTTCGTATATTCACCAATGCACAAGTTGTCACAAGGACAACAAGGATGGTCATGAATAAGTTAAAAATGAAAAAGAAAGCTCATAATATTCAAAATCGTCAAGTGAGGGAGTGGATTGAAGGTAGGATAGCCAAGGCTTCCAAGTAATCACACACAACCAACTCAAGTCTTGTTTCAAGAACAAGCTTGGAAAATACAACACTTGTGGGTAAAATCCTTACTAAAACGGAAAGTTTCTTACACTTGTGACCTCAAATATGGTGATGCTCCATATTGGTTTTCCATGGAAAACCTATGGAAACACTCCTAGAGGTGTTCCAAGTGTTAAGAAGAAAGGAAAGAGTAAAGAAGTGAAGTAGAGGTGAGTTAGAACTCACTTTGAAAGTCTTAAACTTTCTTATTAGGAGCTGAGTTTAGTGAGGTTTGAGAGAGGAAATTGTGTATGTGAGGTGCAAAGTGAGTGAAGATTGAGGTGGGTTTTATAGTTGAGGTTTGGGGGTGAGTTAGGTGGGAATTTAATGCAAGAAACACTCTAAACAAACACACTTTTGCCCAATCCATGAGCTGATCACAACATTCTATGGATTGAGCCATCTTGTGGGCCACGAGAGACTTAGAGTGAGACGGTCATGGGGCGCGAGAGGCTCCGGGCCAGAAACTTAGTTGATTTTTTGTCACTTTTAGTCCCTGAACTTGGTATTTCCTTCATTTCATGCTAAAACTTGGTGTTTTGTCATATTTTTAAGTGTAAAACATATATGTAAGCATATTTTGAGTATCGAGTATGTATGTATGAGTATTTACACGTATAACAAATATTGGTTTGTATGTAAACATGTATTAAACGATTGAATGCATGTTAGACAAGTATATATCAAGTACGCATTTTATTATGATCAAAGTCTTGGATTACAAGATTGGGAATTGAAATACGAATGCGATACGAATATAAGTTTCCATAAATAGAAATACGATTACACTTTCTAATTAAGGAAAGTACGAAAAAGCGAGGTGTTACACTCGATAACGGCTGCTTGGCCCTTTCAAAAATGGGTGGTCGATATAGTTGGACCATTTCACAGGTCGAGCGGGAGTGCTCAGTATCTACTAGTCACTATCAACTATGTTACAAGTGGGTGGAAGCAAAACCTTTTACAATAATCTCTAGATACAATGTGACCAGATTCTTTTGGGGAGCAGATTGTATACCGATTCGGCTTACCTCTATACATTATAAGCGACAATGTAAAGCAATTCGCAAAAAAACCTTTTCAAAAGATGGTGTAAGAACTTAAAGATTACCCAAGTTTTCTCATCTGTCGCTCACCCTCACGGGAGCAGGCAAGTCGAGCTGTTACATCGCCGAATCATTGGGAATCAAGCGCAGGCTAGGTGTCGAAGGAAAAAGTTGGGCTGATGAATTGCCAAATGTGCTATGGGCAAATCGGACCATGCACAAAACTAGCAACGGTGAAACCTCGTTTAGCTTAACTTACGTCACCGAAGAAGTCATTCCTGCTGAGATCGGACTGCCAAATCAAGATATCAACAACAATGATGGGAACGAACAAGAGCTCCATTCAAACCTTGATCTGCTAAAAGAACGCAGGCATGTTGCAGCAATCAAGGAAGCTCAATACAAGGAGAAATTAGAAAAATTCTATAATGCTCGAGCTAAAGTATACAATTTCAAAATCGGAGACTACGTGCTTCGAAACAATGAAGCAAGTCGGACAAAGCCACCCAGAAAACTAGCACCAAATTGGGAAGGTCCGTATCATATCAAAGAAGCCAGCAACAAGGGTTCGTACGTTTTGGAGATGGTAGCCGAAGCCCCGATCCCTTGTACTTGGAAAGGGTGCATTTAAAACGATGCTTTATGTCATACACCGGAAACCGCCGTACTAAGATCACTTGTTTTTTTTTATTTCCATTGTACGCTGAGAGGGTGGCCTCGGCAATTTCTAGAATAAGTCTTTTGTATATTCTGAGAGGGTATGCCTTGGAAGTTTAAAGAGAATGTACTCAAATTTTATGCGATTCAATAAAAAGTAATCGAATGTTGAACGGCATCATAGCAGTTATTCTCCTTTTTACTGTTTTTTAACATTTCAATTTACTCAAAAAAGTATGAAAAAAGTGCACACGGGCCTCGATCCATGCCTCGCGTCGATCGATAAGATTCATTAGTTTATTAAACTATAAAATAATATGGCTCGAATACAAGCCAAAATGATTAATCTTTTGATGTCTGATCAAACATATTAAAGATACAACTAGCTCGGGTTAAAACCCGAAATAGTAAGGGTTCAAATTATTTAAATCCCTCACTGCTCCTGCAACATAAAAGGTTTCTAACTAAGCACGGACACGTGTTAAGCACGAAGCAATCAAAAGTTAAACAAACACAAAGGAAATTAGCAAGATAGCTAATATACCATTCACAAAAACAAAACAGGAGATGGTTGAGCTCTTGAATTCGCGATAAAGGCTCATTCACAAGGGCGGCCAACTTTGGAAGACACAAGATGCTCAACTTGTCGAAGGCATTGATAGCAGCATCTAAAGCAGCCTTGGAATCTTTATCATATCCTAGCACTTCGGTAACTAGCACATTTTAAGTCTTGGCCGCATGATACCCTTACTTTATCCCTTCATTCACTCTGTAAGCATTCACCGCGTTGGTGATATTGGCAACACCTTCTCAAGATTCAAGATGACCGAACCATCCACTGAGCCCCTTCAGTAAGGAACCACTGCTTGGTCAGAAGAAGTTCCGACACAAGACTATAAAGCTTGGACACTTCACTATCATAACGAGCTATATGTTCCGTCGAGTGAGCCAAAACATCCTGATGAATTTTTAAAATACTATCCTTTGCCCTTACCACTTCATCCTTTACTGTAAAGGAAAGTCCGAGGTTAACAAAGAAGAAAGAAAGTCAAAGAAGCTCAATAGCAAAGGAATAAAGATTTTACCATTCTCAAGCTTCACATGATTGGCCAACAATTTGTCATATGCCTACTACATCTTCTTGCGTTCCATCTTCCATTTTCCTTTGATCTCCGCAAGCTTCGACTCGGTTTCACTAATCTTTAAACCTGTCACTTCCAAATCTTGCATAGCCTTATCTCTTACCTCATATGCAGCAAGAGCAGAAGCTTGAGAAGCCTTGCTGAACTCGCATGTAAGGACGAGATTTCTTGTTTCACCTTCTCACTCATGCCTTCTTGCTTCTTCAACGATGCCACTTCCCTCCCTAACCTTCTACAGTTTAACTCAGCTTCGACCCACCTCCTGTATGTCTCAACTATTAAAGAATTTGATTGAGCCTGATTCAAAATCAAAGCATTCCCAAGCTCGAGGCCACTCATTTTCCTGTAATAAAATGCTCTGCAGGAGTCCCAATATGGAACAGAGACATCTTCGCCGATAATGCATCAACAATCCTATCCTTGTTCGCCAACGACCACTCGGGAACATACCTCTCCAAAGCTTCAGTAGAGTCCACATCGATAGCAGCACTCAAGCTACCTAATTCCTGACACAAAAGTACAGCTTCAGTCTCGTACCCCAAAGGGGAAGATGAGGCACTATCTCCATCATCCGCCGAATGGGGACTAGGTCTAATGCAAGTGATTTTTTTACCAGGAGGAAATGGTGCAGCACCTTTCGGTGATAGAGGAGCAAACATATCAACACCCTCATCAGCAAAAACTCCTGTATCAGCATTACCAAAGGAAAGAGGACTCGAAACATGATAAGGTCGATCCCGGGGAGCTTTACCCTCCGTCAGATGAGCGGCAAGGTTATCAAGCAAACCACCAGATGGAAAAAGTAGGACGACTTTGATCCAAGTCTTCATCAGTAATAACCATAGGACGGGCCACAGAGGCGGATTTCAACTTTTTAAGTAATTAAGGATTCTGATCAACTTTTGAAGCGTGCTTTCGACAACGTTTTAAAGATTCTTGGGCTGAAATATTGTGTTGTCCTCACGAAGCACCTGACCTTCGTCTTTAATTGATAAGTGCTCACTACCATACAAAACAACCTTCCCACCCGTACCACTCCCCACTAGCAAGCCTTGAACACCAGAGGCTTCCACGTTTTCCTTTCCTTTATCGCCCGCTACAATAGATACATTCCTAATAGGAGATGCATTCACCACGTTTTCCGGGTGGGAGGGGGGGACCTGAACCACCCTGACCTCCAATAGGAGGCAGATCCCAGGTTGGGTACAAATTCTCATCCACACCGAATCTATGTACGGTTTACCCTCTTTTGTCCTCGTCGCTCGAATCTCGAACTCCGGAACATCAAAAGACTTCAGTCTCAAAGCGTCTTTCAAACCCACAACTGCATCAAAGAAACAATATATTTTATTTTAATTTTTTGAGGAAACAAGCGATGATGCACATAAAGTAAAAAGGTACATTATACTCTGAGCTATACTAACTGGCTCCGTTCCAACGAATCGTTGGATAGTACTCCGGTTCGGGCCACATCGTACTTATCTTTCCATGACCAGGATGTGTTCCGGAAGTTTTTGGATCCGACTGGACTCTTTAATTAAGAAAAATCCTTCGGAAAAGATCCGGGAAGTGCCGATCTTTTTAACCTCCAGGGCATCTCCGCAGGAACGCATTGGTTATCAATAAAACAGAAGCGGTCTTTCCAATCGTTCATGCTCGTCGTAATCCAAGAAAAACATGTAGCATTTTATTCCGAACCTCGAAGGTATACCAGTTACCGCTTTGATTAAGCTTATAGAAAGCTCGAAACACATCCAGGTTAGGGTCCGATCCGAGGGTCCGACAGACAACTCAAAATGATTCACCTTGGCTATACCAAAGGGGTTCATCTGAGATATGTGAACTTGATGAAACATGAGCACATCTATTAAAAATTTGGTAAACAGGATCCTATAATTACAGTATTAAAAAATTTTGTGTATAATGAGATCTTTCCAGCAGCAAAGGGGTACGCCGGAGTATCTTTTTCCGGAAGAACAAGATTGAGAGCTAAAGGGATTTGATACTTCTCAACAATCCAATCCAACCCCGATTGAGTTAAAACATTAAAGCTAGAGTTCAAATTATCCTTATTCGCCATTCGAAAAGAGAAATCACAAACCTTGATTAAACGAAGCGGCTCAAAGATTTAAAGTAGCTAAAATATATATATATATATATATATATATATATATATATATATATATATAAGCGTAAAAGGTGGAAAACAAATTTGCACCGACTTACTCCAGCCAATAGGAGAGCGACACGTAGCTAGGGGTGCGTATTTGTAACGTCAGCAATCAGGGAAAAGCAAAAGTCTCAACACTGTCACAAAGCTTAAACGACTGACAAAAAAGAAAATTCAAAATTCGAAAGCAAGACCCTTCTGCCTAGAAATACTTCAAACACAAATAACAAAATTAGTTCATAACGTTGCAAACAACGACACGGACTAGGGGACTTGATTAGGCGATGTACAACTCACCGAACCGAACACAACATTACATAAGTCGAAGCTACATGCTCCGATCTGAAAGGAGCGTTCGGTCTAAGGAATCTTTATAACTAACTATGGTGACCACCCCCATAACTACCTGATAACGACCTGCCCGGTCATAACAAACTTTGCGACGTTAGATTATCCACAAGTATATATATCCCACTCCAAACTCTAAAATGGGTAATGAGTATTTTCTTTCTCCATCTCCCCTATCTTTCTCACTTACTTATCCTCTTACTCCCTGTACTTATTCTCTCACACACCGGCTTTCCACAGCCAATCAAACACCGGTGGGCCTGGGTGGGGAATATCGTGACGTAAGTTGATAACATCATAAACAATTAAACACAGCAGAGCGGAAGTCTTGGATTTAAATTACTATTACAAACCAAAGTTCGAAATACAAAATAATATACAGGCTCGTAATAGAAGATCCACAGGCGGATCATAAATTGTACAAAGAAAGAATGTAAAACAGACTTTAGGCAGATCTAGGATTTGCAAGATCCTCTTATCAATACCGAGCACTTCCAGCCTATTTCGTATTGTACCTGCAAGCTTAGTCTTTTGAAAATACGTCAGCGTTCGCTGGTTAATACACCCAACTAACTCGTTTTGAAAACATTTAAAATATGTTTTAGGTGCATATCAGCACAAAACCTTTTATAACTTGGGAAAGTTGACGTTGCAACCTTGTTAACAGATTCACATGTTTGTCCATACATACAGGGCCCAGTGCGAAAACCGAGACATGATTAACTACACACCACTTACGAACTCACAAAGGAGTTATCCCCAACGTCTTAGGTAATTGCATTTGAGCGTCTGTTGGGTGTATGCCTACACCTCGTGCTAAGGTTGTGGCCATTAACTAATGTAATGAGCCGAGGATATCAATGACATGATGTTAACCCCCGATGTTTAAGTTATCAAACAAAATTATTTAAAACAGAATATGCCGATTTACTAGCCATAATCCAGCATTCAATTGATCCCATTTCGTCCAAGCGGTAATAGTTTGCCGTAACCCAAGCCCGTATAGGGGAAATAAGTCGAGAGTATTTACCTGAGCTATTCTTCGTTTAAACACAAGATTTATTAATTCAGCCGTAAACAAAAGCACTAAGTGCAGATATCATTTACCGGAATGTCTCTAATATGGATTATGGCATAAGCTAACCATTAAATACTAACGGTCTTATTTAAGTCATAAACTTAGACCGACTAGTGTACTTGATCAAAACGTATAACGCAAAATTAAACGATGATTGGATAGAATGTAGTTTAATCCCAACAAGTACCTTGACTTGTGTAATATGGATAAACTATAAACATTCTAGATTTTGAGACTTAAATGACAAGGTTAGACCCGTTTCGGTTAATTTTCGTAAACTAGTTACATATGCTTAACTGTACGCATATTAGCGATATCGGGTAACCGGATAAGTTTTGGACAAGTTCTGTATGCCATTACATTTTAAAAAAGTTGTAATATCAGTAGGATATCAACTTATAGGCCCGTTATAGTTATAAAGTGAAACCATGCCTCATAAGGGCATTTTGGAAATTTTATACCGTATAAAAGGAACTTGAATATAATTTAATGTTATAACTATAAGTATTTTGGAAAAATAATTAATTTGTGGATATAATATCAGTAGGATATTAATTATATGAGTAGTTTATATTTTATGACAAAAGTATGCACCAAAAGGGCATTTTGGTCATTTTACACATAGTTTTACAAATTATTTGGGATTCTGAGTTCATATCATATACCTACTATAAAAATGTTTAGAATAAGTTTTGAAATCAGTAGGTAACAAGTCTTGGTTGATAAATATGGTTTAAAACCAGACTATGCGCCGAAACGACGCTTATGTTGTAAAATGACGATTGTGTGATGTTTAATGAAAACTGATGTTATGATTAGATTATCAAGTCTTAGATATGTTATTTAATATAATATATCAGTAGGTAAAAGATTTTCTTTGAAAAGATGTGATTAAAACCATTTTATAAAGCATAAGGGCTTTATCGTCATTTATCGACATAATGCAAGGACTTGCTCATAAACTTAGTTTATAATCTGACTTGACATCCCAAATAATCCTACATATAATATTACATCAGTAGGAAGCTTATTTTCAAGTTCATTATCATTAAAACCTTTTTTATGCAAAAAGTGCATTTTAGTCAAAATGACATAATTACGGAACTTGTGCATATACTCAGATTCTGATTATGATCATGTAATATAACCTCAGAGGGTTATGCTACAATAAATTATGAACATAATGCAACTTCAGATCAGCATCTAACTAATCCTTATAGGCTTAACCCGTTCTTTGCGACTTAAGGCATCAGCAACTACATTTGCCTTGCCCGGATGGTAGCAAATTTCGCAATCATAATCATTAAGTGTTTCCATCCAACGACGCTGTCGCATATTCAATTCTTTCTAATTGAACAGATGTTGGAGGCTCTTATGGTCAGTCTATATATTACACTTTATGCCATGCAAGTAATGTCTCCATAGCTTTAGTGCAAATACAACGGCACCCAATTCCAAATCATGGGTGGTGTAATTTCTTTCGTGCACCTTTAACTGTCGTGATGCTTAAGCAATTACCTTGCCTCTTTGCATTAGCACACAACCCATGCCAGTGTGGGATGCATCATAGTAAACAATAAAAGTCTTCAACACCCTCAGGTAGGGATAACACAGGAGCATTGCTCAACTTGTGTTTCAGAATCTCAAAAGATTCTTGTTGTTTTGGACCCCAATTAAACTTAACATTTTTACGGGTCAAGGTAGTTAAAGGAGTGGCTATCCTTGAAAAGTTCTCAATGAACCTTCTATAGTAACAAGCCAATCCTAAGAAGCTACGTATTTCTGACGGGGTTTTGGGTACTTCCCAATTCATTATGGCCTAATTTTGGCAGCATCCACTTGGATACCACACTCACTTACAATGTGTCCAAGGAATTGGACTTCTCTAAGCCAAAACTCACACTTAGAGAACTTAGCATAAAGCTTCTCTTGCCTTAGCAGTTCTAAAATACACCAAAGTTATTTCTCATGATCAATTTGATTACGAGAGTAGATAAGTATGTTGTCTATGAAGACAATGACAAACTTATCCAAATGTGGTTTGCAGACTCTATTCATGAGATCCATGAATGCTGCAGGTGCATTTGTGAGTCCAAAAGGCATTACCAAAAATTCATAGGGTGACCATATCGGGTCCTGAAGGCAGTCTTAGGAACATCCTCACTCCTAACCTTCAGTTGATGATATCCAGATCTTAGATCAATCTTGGAGAAATAACTAGCCCCTTGAAGTTGGTCGAATAAATCGTCGATCCTGGGTAATGGGTAACGGTTCTTAATTGTTATCTTGTTCAGATCGCGGTAGTCAATGCACATCCACATTGAACCGTCCTTTTTCTTAACGAAAAGAATTGGAGCTCCCAGGGCGAGGAACTTGGCTAAATGAAGTCTTTCTCTAAGAGTTCATCTAACTGAGTCCTCAACTCCTTCATTTCCGTTGGTGCTAGTCGGTATGGAGCTCTAGCTACGGGTGCTGATCCAGGTAGGAAGTCAATCCTAAACTCTAGTTGCCTATCTGGAGGTAGACCTGGTAGTTCTTCGGGAAAGACATTGGAATACTCCGAAATAACGGGAGCGTCTTGCATATTCGGCCTCGGTTCGTTGATAGTGACTTGTGCCATGTAAATGACACAATCTTTCCTTAAACACTTGGATGCCTTAAATAACGACACCTTGTCTGGCAATCCATAGTGTGAATCTCCAATGATGGTGATCATTTCACCAGATGGGGTTTTAATTTCGATAAGTTTCTTATCACAGGTAATGCGGGCTTGGTTATGGGATAACCAATCCATGGCTAAAGCTACATCGAACCCCCCAATTTCATTGGGAACAGAGAGATAGGAATGGAATGATTCTTAATGAATATAGAGCATCCATCAAGAATAGAAGATGCTATTTCTAAAGTTCCATCAACAAGTTCTATCTCATAAGTTTTGTCTAGAGTTCTTATGGGTAAGTTTAATAGTTTACTAAACTTATGGTCTACAAATGACTTATCTGCACCCGAATAAAAAAAACTATAGCAAATATATCATTGATGAGGAATCACTTGTTATGACGTTGTTGTCATTGACGGCCTCCCTAGCATTTATCTGGAAAGCACGAGCATTCCCTTTCTTAGCCTCTCCAGGCTTTGCATCATTATTTGTGGGGTTCTCAAGGTAATTGGGCTTAATATGCCCTTCCTTATTACAGCCATAACAGACGACATCTTTAAGATTTTTGCATTCGTGGGTCTTATGCCCTTTTCTTTTGCAAATACCACAAGGTTTAATCTGAGGGTTGGTATTGCATTGCCCTCAATGCCTGCGGCTACAGGTCTTGCATAGAGGTCTATCATTAGACCTATGTTGGTTATTCTTGAACCCAAAATTCCTTTCTTCTTAAACCTTTGGGAGTTATCATCCTCCCATTTTCTTTTCCCGTCAGTATCGATTTTGACTGACTTTTGCCTCACCAAATCCAAGGTGAGGAGAGAGATAGGTCAACAGCGGACCTGTAGGTAGTAGGCTGAGCAACCTTTACCATCCCCTTTATCTCGGGCGATAACCCATTAATAAAACATGCAATGCGTTTGGTTTCAGGGGTAATCAGATAGGAAACTAACCTAGATAGAGAACTGAAATTGAAAACATACTTCCGACAATCTAGGTTCTTGATTGTGAGATCCAGGAAATCTGACTCTATCTTTTCCACCTCATGGGGTGGGCAGTAAGTTTCCTTAATAAGGTCCACAAACTTGGACCATCCCAAATTGTACATGTATACTTTACCTGTGGATAGGATCATAGCCTTCCACCAAATTAATGCATCGCCCTTAAAGGATTGTGATACATACTTTACCACATCCTTTCAGCACAGCCGTTGATATCCACAATCGTTTCCATCTCGTCCAGCGATTTCAAGGCTTCCACAGCTCCTTTTTCCCCCATTAAAATCCCGGGACTTGCAGGAGACAAAATATTTGTTGGTACTCCGTCTTTAGAAGAACAGGACCTATCAGCAAATTCTATTTTCTTTGGTTCACTCTTCGCATTTGAAGAGTGAACTGAGCTCTTTATGAGCTGAGGATGGTGCGATTGATAATGGTTTGGAGCGAGTAGCACTCGACTCCCTAAGTTTTTCTATGGCGTTTTCCATGGCCTTTCCCACAGGTGCGTTTATGCAAGCTTGGAAATCTTCATTATTAATGGCTATGTTGTCTGCGTTATTAGAGTTAACATCCCGGTGGCTACTTTTTGCCTCATCCGAGTTGGCCATTCTTTAAAGCTTTGGTTCTAAAAACCAAATTAAATTTCTTTTAGCTATGGTATTAATAACCATATTGGCTGTAAACATTGGATATGACAATCCATCGCCTAATCAGGCTAGTGTGAATAATATCACAACTCTTAGGCTTATTATATCTATTTTTGGTCTAGGTCTCAAAAGGACCATCAAAGGCAAATTATAATTTGGACTTAGTCCATATATTATTAGACAGTGGATCGTAATATCACAACTGTCATTGCCATTAGGCAATTATAATTAGCTCATAGTCTTGTCATAAAGGACATTAAAATATGGCACATTGGCCTGCCACTAATGGATATAGAATATGGCACATTGGCCTGTTACTAATGGACATAAAATATGGCACATTGGCCTGTCACTAATGGACATAAATATGGCACATTGGCCTGTCACTAATGGACATAAATATGGCACATTGGCCTGTCACTAATGGACATATAATATGGCACATTGGCCTGTCACTAATGGACATAAAATATGGCACATTGGCCTACGTCTCTAATGGATGTCAATTATTATCATAATATTGATGATATTAGCCAGGATCACATTGATCACATAGGCTATAAATAGGTTTTAGGACATAGTCCATTTACCTAGACGACTAGTGTGGTTCCTCAAGCCACACTACCAGGAGTATAACCATTCCTGAATGTTAACATAAGAGTACCTTAATGGTTGATTACTAGTGCCGGTCACATTCGACCTTAACGACTTGGAGGCTTGAACTTCGTCCACCACCTTTAGATAGAAGAATAACTTCCCTTAACTATTATGATAGAAGGCCCTTTCATCCTTAACTATCATTTATAAACTGGCCAAATATGTGGTCTGTGCCACTTGGCTAATCAAAACCATAAAGATCCTTTTTGGAATTATTTAGCAGAGCAAAATTTCGAATAAAATCGAGACGCTCGCTTTAAAAAGGATGAGTACATATATATATAATTCCAAAAGCACTTCATTAAGTTCCAAATAGAAATTACCTACTAGAAAAAAATGAAATAAATTGTCCATGCAAGGATTACAGAAACAAAAATGTCCACGCAGGGGCTAAAGAAATAACAATGTCCTCACAGGACTAACATATATTAGAAGAGACTTCACTCGTCCTTCTTTCCTTTAACAAGCTTGGAGAGTTTCTTGAAGAACTTATTCGTCTTCTTCTCCATTTTCTCCGCTTGTTGTTTCATCTCTTTCATTCATTCTAAGGCCTCATTAATGGCCTCTAATGGCGGCGGAGGTTGTGGTTGTGGTTGTGGCATAACTGGATACTGGTACCATAACTTGGATATCCAGTAGGTGGATAAGCGGGTGGGAAAGGAGATGGGTAAAGTGCATTATGCATGACCGCTTGCATGTAAGGGTCATGCGACCATGCTTGGTAATCAACAGGTGTCGATGGGTTAAAAGGATCATATCCAGACGTATCCGGATATGTTGGGATAGGGTTATTATAACCCGATGGTGGTGGCTGAACCATTGGTGGTGGTGTTGGTTCCACCACAGGTGACGCATTAGAGGGTCCACCCATTTGTGGGTCCTCTTGAATGGTGGGGTAGGGTTTAGGCAATGGTGGTAGTGAACCCGACCGTTGACCTGCACGTACTGACATACGTGATCCACATTTCCTCCTCGGCGGCTCAGGTGGTGGCTGATGATGTTCCACTGGTTCCATGTGAACATCTGCTTGTATAGGAGGTGGTTGAGAGTGATGCGAAGGAGTGTTGGCAAATGTAAATTGGTTCCAATATTGGTCCCACTTATTAGGACCTTGATATGGCGATCCGACATAAGAGTTTGAATCACTCGATATATCAATGGGGTGTGTATTTGAACCTGACGGCGGCATCTCCGGATCGGAGTCCTCGTCCATTGGATTTGGCTGATCCAACTGATTCTGATCAGTTGGGGGTGTGTTAAAGTATTGGTTGGGGTTAAATTCATCCTGATAAGAATGATGGGAATGGTGAGAGTGGTGTGAATGATGTGAATGGTACGAGTGATAAGAATTTTGTGTATGGGAAGGTGAATGTTGTGGTAGTGGCCATGAATCCCCGAATCTTCATAGGGGTTCGGGTGATGTGGATGTGGAGGGATATGTCCTGACGGTCCTCCCCTCATTGGTCCTTTGCCTCTTCCTCGTACACGTGGCGTCATTTTCCTGTTAAAAATCAATTCAAAAATAATACTAATAACTTAATAATGAAATGAGTAATCCTAGGTCAATACCTAGACTCGGAAGTCTAAGGAATGTTCTTGTGTAAGTTTGAGATTAAACACAAAAGGGTAGTGTTTAATTCTCTCAAACGTTGGCTCTGATACCAACCTGTCACACCCCGGCTTTCCACAACCAATCACACACCGGTGGGCCCGGGTGGGGAATATCGTGACGTAAGTTGATAACATCATAGACAATTAAACACAGCACAACGGAAGTCTAGGATTTAAATTACTATTACAAACCAAATGTTCGAAATACAAATTAATATACAGGCTCGTAATAGAAGATCCACAGGCGGATCATAAATTGTACAAAAAAGAATGTAAAACAGACTTTAGGCAGATATAGGATGTGCAAGATCCTCTTATCACTACCGAGCACTTCCAGCCTATTTCATATTGTACCTGCAAGCTTAGTCTTTTGAAAATACGTCAGCTTTTGCTGGTAAATACACTCAACTGACTCGTTTTGAAAACATTTAAAAATATGTTTTAAGTACATATCAGCACAAAAATATTTATAACTTGGGAAAGTTGACGTTGCAACCTTGTTAACAGATTCACATGTTTGTCCATACATACAGGGCCCAATGCGAAAACCGAGACATGATTAACTACACACCACTTACGAACTCACAAAGGAGTTATCCCCAACGTCTTGGGTAATTGCATTTGAACGTCTGTCGGGTGTATGCCTACACCACGCTCTAAGGTTGTGGCCATTAACTAATGTAATGAGCCGAGGATATCCAGGATACGGTAGTTAACTCCCGATGTTTAAGTTATCAAACAAAACTGATTAAAACAGAATATGCGGATTTACTAGCCACAATCCAGCATTCGATTGATCCCATTTCCGACCAAGAGGTAATAGTTTACCGTAACCCAAGCCCGTATAGGGGAAATAAGTCGAGAGTATTTACCTGAGCTATTCTTCATTAAAACACAAGATTTATTAACTTAGCCAAACACAAAAGCACTAAGTGCAGATAACATTTACCAGAATGTCTCTAGTCTGGATTATGGCATAAGCTAACCAATTAAATACTTACGGTCTTATTTAAGTCATAGACTTAGACCAACTAGTGTACTTGATCAAAATGTATAACGCTAGATTGAACGATGACTGGATAGAATGTAGTTTAATCCCAACAAGTACCTTGACTTGTGTAATACGGATAAACTATAAACATTCTAGATTTTGAGACTTAAATGACAAGGTTAGACCTGTTTCGGTTAATTCTCGTAAACTAGTTACATATGCTTAACCGTATGCATATTAGCGATATCGGGTAACCAGATAAGTCATGGACAAGTTCTATATGCCATTACATTTTAAATAAGTTGTAATATCAGTAGTATATCAACTTATATGCCCATTATGGTTATAAAGTGAAACCATGCCTCATAAGGGCATTTCAGAAATTTTATACCGTATAAAAGGAACTTTAATATAGTTTAATGTTATAAATATAAATATTCTGGAAAAATAATTAATTTATGATATAATATTAGTATGATATTAATTATATGTGTAGTTTATATTTTATGACCAAACTATGCACCAAAATGGCATTTTGGTCATTTTACACATAGTTTTGTAAATTATTTGGGATTTCGAGTTCATATCATATACCTACTGTAAAAATGTTTAGAATAAGTTTTGAAATCAGTAGGTAACAAGTCTTGGTTGATAAATATGGTTTAAAACCACACTATGCGCCGAAACGACGCTTAAGTCGTAAAATGACGATTTGTGTGATGTTTAATGAAAACTGATGTTATGATCAGATTATCAAGTCTTAGATATGTTATTTAATTTAACATATCAGTAGATAAAAGATTTACTTTGATAATATGTGATTAAAACCATTTTATAAGCCATAAGGGATTTATCGTCATTTATCGACATAATGCAAGGACTTGCTCATAAACTCAGTTTATAATCTGATTTGACATCCCAAATAATTCTAATTATAATTTTACATCAGTAGGAAGCTTATTTTCAAGTTCATTATCATTAAAACCTCTTTTTATGCAAAAAAGGCATTTTAGTCAAAATGGCATAATTACGGAACTTCTGCATAGACTCAGATTCTGATTATTATCATGTAATATAACCTCAGAGGGTTATGCTACATTAAATTACGAGCATAATGCAACTTCAGATCAGTATCTAACTAATCTAAGTCGGATCAGAATTGAAACTTAAAGTAGAAGTCAAACTTTACGACTTTCGGTTGCGAACCGACCCTAGAATTGAAATTGACGAGCCGAACGTGTTCTTACATGTTCTAATAATTATTATCAACTTGTTTAAGTGTTAAAACAGGTTTCATAACATATATAAGATCAATTTATGATTTTTCCGAAAAATGGTCTGTTTGACTTTTTAATATAATAACATTGACCTGTCAATTGGTCTAGCAAACATGATCTTCAGGAGGTGCCCTTTATAGGGACTAATACCTACCTTATTATGATTACTTAGCCATGTTCATTATGAACAATGGTTGGACCATAATGGTCTTAGCCGAAAGTCAAGGCGTTTTCTGTAAAACGCTTGACTTTTGGCGATAAGAGCCTATAAACGAAAATGCAAGAGCAAGGAACACTTACAAGAGGTTCCTAGAATGCAATAGAACTAAGTTGGATGCTCCTTTCAGTTAGGAACTTCCAGAGGAGGGAGATAGAGTTGTGAATGAGAAAGGTGCAAGTTCAAATGGTGAACATTGGCACCTATTTATAGTTAGATAGCTTGAAGGAGGTGATGCAAGGTGCTAAGGGGTGTAAGAGGAAGCTTACAAGTTTCCTAAAACGTGGCATAGCAGTTTGGAAGACCATGGTTTCGAATCAAATGGTTTTTGGCAATTTGTGTGGAGGCTAAGCAAATTTTCTGCAGACACGGGCCTCTTGCGCCCCGCGAGAGGCCAAGGCCATGCCTCTCGCACCCCGCGAGCGCCCCTTGTCAGATTTCAAAATTTGACACATTTAGCCCCTCAACTTATTAAATCCTCCTAAACCTTCCTAAAACACCTTTTTAGAATTTTTATCCCTCCGTAGCCAATACTTGGTGTATCCGGGATAATGCCCGGACATTGTCGAGCTCTCGGTTCGTTAAAAGGTCACTCAGAGGTATAAATTAACATGTTGACACTTTTAATCCCTCCGTTATCCAATTTTCACACATTTACAGAATTGAACCCTCTCGTCCAACAAATGGGACACGTGCGAGTTAGGACTTCGTAAAGGATTACTCAGAGGCTCATTATAAGCATGTTGACTCCGATGTCACTCAGAGGCTGGGCATGTTGACACAATGGTCACTCAGAGGCCAAGTTTTAGCATGTTGACACTAATGGTCACTTAGAGGCTATGGTTTAAGCATGTTGACACCAATGGTCACTCAGAGGCTTTGTTTTAAGCATGTTGACACTAATGGCCACTCAGAGGCTTGGTTTATGCATGTTGACATCAGAAGATCACTCAGAGACTTAGTTTGAACATGTTAACGCTTTTAGTCCCTGTTAGTCTTTAATAGACTTAAAATAAAAATATAACACGTGTCGCTATATTATTGGACACGATTTTACAGGGTGTTACATATTCTCACGTCCGAGCTTGGTCACAGAGAGGCCCCCCTCCCTGTGACGAGGCTAACGACGTCTTCATTTGCTGGGATCTTTGTAGGTTATAGTTTAATTCTGAGACTCTCTTCTACATAACTCGAACTGCCAGATTTTGAGTCTTCAGTTTGCTTTAGTATTTTTTACTTTTATCATATTTGAAAATCATTTTTCCTTCCGTATGATTTACAATTTTCTAAATAAGTTAACTTTAGGATGAATGATAATCAGAAGCGAAAATTATTCAATCATGCTTGCATCGTTGTTGGTATGATTATGAAAATCTACTTCCAATAATGTAAAATCGAGATCGTAAAATCAAGTTTGTTACAAAGTAATGGTCAGTTGTTGTAGATAATAAGTTAGTCTTTTATCTTCTTTTAAGTTTAATTCGTACTGAAACTGAGGTGTTTGGTAGGAATTATGTATCTATGTTCGTTAACAAAATTAGTAGTAACCACGAACATCAACATTAACTTTTTTTATCGGAGCATTCACAATGAAAACCTTAAAAATATGTGAGGAAATTTAGTTATGTTATAAAGAATGATTGTTAGTTTTTTTGAGTAATTGTGAGTGGAGAAGAGAGAAAATATATTGGAAAGTTCCTGTTTATCTGTAAATATACGGGAAAAAAATCTGGAGAGAAAAAACCTTATAAATTTTTTAATATTTTTAGAAATGGTTGTGAGTGAAAGAGTAATAAAAGATAAGGATAAGGTACAAAAATATTATTTAATTAAAATAAAAGAGAATAAAGTAGTTGTTTTTAATGAAATATATTAATATGGATTGGAAATTTACGAATGCTCTTAATATAAATCCCTTTAACCCATAGGTAATAACAAACATCCTTTAACTATAAAAATCTTTTGTTTGATCATCCATAGGTAGAAAGTTGTTCTTTATACTTACCCCAACATCATCCCTTGTATTGAAGATACAAAAACGAGTTCTTCTTTTTAATGATCTTAGCATAAGACATTTAATGATCTTAGCATAAGACATTGCAAAAGGCCAAAACATTGGGCTTAGTAGCCTTAGCTAGTATTGTTCACGAGCCGAGTTGAACTGAGCGGGCATTTGTTTATGTTTGACTCGTTTACAACCGAGCGAACACTGAACGAGAATATTCGAGCGTGCAATTTTCGAGTGAGCGGCGATCGAGAAACGAGTGACGAGTGATTTCGAAAGTCGTAGATTTAGAATGTTTCTTTCGATGTCTCCACTATCAGGTCACGACTATGGTTCAACTGTCTGAGGATGACAGTAGGACTAAGGCTGGGCCGTTCAAAGATGAGGCTCTGGTCGAGGCAGGTGAGGTTATGAATATACAACAAAGAAATGTCGCATTGTGTCATATGGTGAGAGTCAGAGATGATTAACGACTATGATTGATGAGAGAAAGAAGGCAAATACTGTCGATTCACGACTTAGAGTTTTGTTTCAAATTTAGTGTTAGATTTTTATTGGTTTGATTAGTCTAGTATGTATAAATATAACTGTATATTTGCATAATGTGGGTCAAATCTAATAAAGCGGTATGTTTAAAATATGAATATACATGTAATTTGTGTGTGCATGTATAATTATATATATAATAAATTAATAAGAATTAATTCGAGTCCAACCGAGCCGAACGGACCTTTGCCTATGCTTGGCTGGTTTGCAAACCAAACCTAACCAAGCGAGCATATCTGAGCTTTTTCTGAGTGAGCGCTGAGCGACTGACGAGCGATGAGCAATTTGGAGAGCCCTAGCCTTGGCATCTTTTGGATTTTTTTAGTAATAAGTCACTTTAATCTTCATTGCTAAATTCACTAAATTGTTTAAGAGCATTCACAATCAAAGCTCTTACTTCATGTCTATAATTACACTAAAAACATTACCTTTCTCTCTCCTTTTCAAAAATAATAATTTTTTATACTTTTACCATTACCTTTTCTCTCTCCTTCACTCACAACCACTTTCAGAAAAACCTTAAAAAATTATAGAGGTGAACAGTACATCCTCCAAATTTACTGATGAATTGTAATTTTTTCTGCTTTTTCTCTCTCATCCACTCACAACTAATCTCACGAATATAGAGATTACACTTATATACATATCTATTGTGAATGCTCTGAGACCTTTAAATCTGGTTTTAGTTGTATCTGCCCTTGTGATTGAGAATGCTTTAGGACTCTCATTGTAACCCAAAACTTTATAGGATTGGTAGTTACAACAATAGTCCAGTTGGTTGGACTGTGTGCATATGAAGTCTAAGTCCCGGGTTTGAAGCTTGTTCATGTTCCGATTCACTGCATTAATGAAATGTTTTTATAAAACCCACGCATTAAGCTCAGCAGTGAGTGTATAAAAGAAATAAAAATCCTTTATCCAACGGGTTAGACACACAACCCAATTGGTCGGGCTGTGTGCACACACGAAGCAAAGGTCGCGGTTTCGATACAGGTTATATGCACTGTCCCTATAATATACAAAACCTTTTTAATTAATCAGAATATGGTTTGATCCAGTAAGTGTATAAATGTAATTGAAATCCTGTATGCTCTGGGTTAGACGCGCATCCAAGTTGGCCGAGCTGCGTGCATGCAAACGAGAGGTCACGAGTACGATCCCCACACGCTGCCTATCCGACCGGTTTATGCGATTTCGTCTGATTTAATTCAGGAAAAACATATTTTTTTTCATTAAACTAAACTTTTAATTAATTTTCCAAAAATTATATAACAAAATAATATTAGTGGCAAATAAGTTTAAGCGAATAAAAATATAGTATTAGACACAATAAAAAATTATCTAAATTATCTAATAAATTGTGTAAATAATAAGTTAAGTAAAAATATTAAATTCAACCCAACAGAATATATATTTTTTATCTAAATTATTATGTGAATATTTAGGTTAGCCATTTTCGTCGTTTGGTATCTCAACCACTCAATCGTGCGCAATCTTCATTGAATCGTAATCGCATTCACTGTGAGTGAATCTTACAACTTCCCCTTTTATTCACATTTTTGGGGTGTATCATGTGTCGCTTTTATAATCTCATTATTATAGATCTCGTGATATTACCATTATGTGATCTAACATGCTATGTGATATTGTTTGTTATTGTCATTGTCATTTTGTGTTTATATTTCTCATTTCAGTTAATCTCTCACATTAGGCCCATTTGTTCGCCATTACTTACGGGTGGAGCGTTGCGTTGCCTAATATACTAGATCGGCTCCGTTTGATTGAGCCTTGATCTCGCAGCACATCGTTATCGTGCTCACATGTACATTACTAGTTGATTGTGTGGTTTGTGATTTAGATTACACACACTATGTTCCCATATTTGGTTAATGCACTTTTTTATAAAATACTAAACATATCTTTTGCTCAATGATAAAATGGATTCACTCACCAACTTATGTCGACCCATAACTCTATTTTTACACATGATACAGGCGAACAGGTTTGAAGTGCGGATCACATAGGACATGGGCCTTAGAGGAAATAAACTGTTATTTGCAAGTTTTGTTTGGAACATTATTGTGTTTGTATGAATTATGAGTTGATTAGAATGCAATATTTAAATTTGAAATAATAATATGAAAATTTTACAATAGTAAATGTCATGAGCTTTCATGAAAACCCAATCATGCCCCGACTATCTCCGCTGCGGGTCAGGGTGTGACAGGATTTCTTAAGAGATTATCTTGATTAAAGTGGCATGTCAGTCTTTTGGAGGCAACAATACCGTCAGTCATATTGGTCTAAGTCAGTAGGGATACAGTCCCACAAGGCCGAAATATTGAAAGATAATTAAGTGAGTTATTAATACAAAATCTGGCATATCCCTCTTTTGGAGGCAACGCTACCCTCGGCCATATTGGTCTGAGTCAACAGGGATATAGTGCCGCAAGGCCGGTTTAATGTTTTAATAGTAGTTTATAAATAGGGGGTTCAAGCCGTTTTTACTTCCCCCGATTTGATGCTATCTGTCTCAAAGGAAGTCCTAATAAGCTTGAACAAAGTCCTCGCAGGATCTATACTCTAAACGAGGCAAGAGTTTTACCCAAACCACCCTTCTAACCCCCTTCCAGGCAGTTAACGCACTTTATATAGATTATAAAGACCCGAATGACTGAATCCACAAAACATGAAGGAGTGATAGGATAAAACTCACTTTCAATATAAAGAAAGTAGTTATTAAAGTCATTAATATAAACCTAATTAAAAGTTACCAAAGATTGGAAATCAAAAGTAATACATAAAAAATTTCGTCTTCACCAAGTGATGTAAGAGATGAGCCAAGCATGGCCATAGTTTGACAAAGGCTCTTACGATCAATCTTGGATCCTGAGACCAATACACACTCTAAACTCTAATGATTATGGTGGAAAATGATGGTGGAGTGGTGGCATCTGTGAGAGAAATGGTTTGCTAAGGGATGAATTGGAATGAAACCAAGCACCCCTATTTATATCTGGAACAAACAGCTCACACGGCCCTATGCCCAGAGGGCACGGCTCCGTGCCTTCCTTCTTCTCTGTCTTCATTTAATTCTGTTGTCAGAGCAGTCTGCTGCACAGCCCCGTGCGTCAACGGCACGGCCCCGTGGCCATTGTACTTGCTGTAGTATCCCAGATATGCAAATTTGGATGTTGACCACGGCCCGTGCCCAAAGGGACACGACCCCATGTCTTTTGTATGCTTCTGTTTGTCTTCTTTTGATCTGGAATCATGAAGGGGCACGACGCCATGCCAAACTTCTGATTTGTTGTTTTTTTTTCTTGGGGTGAAGCTTGGGGGTTGGTATAGTGTGTTGTCTTCCATTCTTTTATAATTATGCTGGACTTTGTCATTAATTTGTTAATTTTGTGCATTTAAGCTCTTTTATCCTAAAAATCAATGAGTATAGAAAGAAACACACTTTTTCAAACATTAGTACTAAAAGGGTTAATTTTATAACGTATTTGTTAAAATTTATATGTTGCATTTGACGCATATCAAATGCCCCCACACTTGAGTATTTGCTTGTACTCAAGCAAAACTCTTTAATAATTGCTTACACACCCAAATGGAATTGGTAGAGAAGAAGTTTTTGGGTCTTGTTTGTAGAGTGTCGGGAATCCAAGTTCTTTTTATTCTTGGTTTTATATTATTTACAATCCTATTCGACATGATTTATTTGAACATTTTTAAGAAAAATAAATATTTTTGGGCATAACATGCCTTTATAAAAATTCTATTTTAGATATATACAATTTACACATGTCACAAGTGATCACACATACTCGGCCGAAGATGTCTAAGTGAAACGCTCAATACCGGTATGAAACTTACTCCTACCATATGCTTGACAAGCAATCAAACCTCCTCGTTTTTGACAAATCATTGTAAATATGAAGAGGACTTTTATAAGGGTAGGTTTTGGCTAGCGGTATGATAGTTTTATTGAAAAGTGGCTAAAAACGTAAAATGTCGGTTTTCTTTTGAAATTTTTTTTATTAGTGACTTAGTTATAAACTACATATTTATAATAAAAAAATTCATTTTTCTTATATACTTTAAGTAGCTAGAGAGAGATTTTTTTTGATAAAACTAAGTCACCTCTTTGTATATAGTTTTTCAAAAGAACCGTATTTTACTAAAATAAGGGGTGTGAAGAGAAAAACTGGTTTTTGGGTGATGGGCAGTTTGTGCAAAATGGTATTTTGCGGGTTTTGAAACTAAAGATTTAGGCTCAAAGGGATTTAACTAGGGGAATACTTTTTTGTTGTTTTTGTTTATAGTGGGAAGATAAAGAGAAAATAAAGTTGAAGAGAAAAAAGAGGGTTCAAAATCCTAATGCCCCATCATTTACTTACTTGGATTTATCGGTAAGGACCGGGGATGTATTGTCTTGTCAAGTTCTAGATTCATAAGAACCATATGGCTATTCACATAAGATCAAAACTGAGCATTTAATAAAGATATAGATTTGAATGCTCGATAAATGCTCAAAACTCACATTTCTGTGGGAAAAAAAGGTATAAGTGTAAAAATGCACATAAAATCAAATTTTACAAAGAGTTGTCATGCCATTTTTATATATTTTTCTTGTATGTTCTTCTTATCACGACGCTATCAGTTGTAAACTTTATAAAAACTTGAAAATTATAGATCTTGGTTTCTAACTTAAACTATAAACAAGATCAAACAAAGAAAAAATGTTTATGAAAAAGATTTGGGGTGTTTTAGCATTTCCAAGTAGAGTTTTGTGTAAGGCTTGTTTTTAGGACAAACAATTTCAAGTTCAATTTATCCCCCACACTTAAATTACACATTGTCTTCAATGTGTCAAAAAATTGATTACAATTGATTAAATGTGAAAAAGTGGTTTAAAACAACAATTTTTTTTTCTCAAAAACAGACACTAGGCACATGGGCATGCTAGGCACGTCCCCGTGGTGAAAGCGCAAGTATCAAAATTTTTGAAAAGTTACAGAAGGTTGGCACAGGGGCGTGTTAAATAGACACGACCTCATGTGGCAATTCCAAAAAAAATTATTACAGCGACAAGAGGGGCACGGGGACGTGTCAGGTAGACACGACCCCGTGTAAGGCTACTGTTTGTTTTTAGAAAAGATGGTTGGGTGTCGGGTTTCCTTCTCCGGGCTCGGGGAGTCGTATGTTTGGTGGATCCAAGCATCCCAAGGTACCTATAAGCTGATATACACCACCACAACAACAAACAAATACGGAATTGGAAATCCTACATTACAATCGTTTGAGTGTTTCATCATCCATCACAACCACAAAACATAAAAAAAGTAAATTATTTGAAAAGTAAGTTGTTCAAAACGGGTCGTAGCCCGCAAACCATCATAGTTTCATAAAAGAAGGAGAGATTAACTTGTAAGTCGCCTTCTTGACATCACCTTCACCACCACCAGCACTACCTAGTCCAAATCCATCTCCTCTTCCTCCTCCTCGCCACAGTACACCATGTGCTCCCACATGTAGGAAACGTTGGTGCGCGTGGAGGCTTTGTTTGTTTCGATTCCGCCAACATGGGTGCTAATGCCTTGGCTCGTGGTGAGGGCATTGCCGAAATTTGGTGTAATTCCTGCATAAGATTGTATAGCTTGTGCATGTTAGGAAAATCACCACCACCTTGAGAGGAGGAACCTGGTGCGTAGCCGTAGGAGTCCTGTCGAGAACGGTTCAGGTCGTTTTTAATTCGAGCATCTTATCAGGGTCATTCGGGTTCCAAACCCATCCCTTTTTATCTTTGAAGTGTAGAAGACCATTGCCACATTTGGCAATGAGGTTCAGACTATGGCATAGTGCAATGTCAGCCCGAGTGACGCATACCCTGTTTGAGAAGCTTCTTGGGACGCGTCCAACATAGGCCCTATAGACCCGGGCTATCTAGCCACCGAAGAATATGGGCGTTGGAACCCTAGCTCTTGCATTGGTGGCCATATTCTTCAATAGCATCAAGGCGACGTTCAGAGGCTCATGGTTCAGGATGCAATATAGACAAGTTAGCTCCCGAAGATTTACCACGCCTCCACTATCTCTCCCCTAGCATAAAGTACCACTCAGGACCCAATGAATGTAGAGAATGAGCGGGTCCCGAATCTTGGTGCTTTTGGTACTGCTTGGATTGTAAACCCCATATCCTATGGTTGGTTATAATGTTTTGCGTGAGTTTGCGGGCAACTCAAAGATACTGTCGTAGAAGATAGGCTCGAAAAGATCATCCTCGGTATAGAGCCCCTCATCCATACCGAACTTTGCAATCGAAATCCCGTACCATTTACCACCACATCAGAATGTCACAACTTCACTATCATACATATCCTCGATATCTTTCTTGAGGGTGAAAGTGCTTAAGAATTCAAGATTGAATTCATAAACATACTGTAGAGATGCCTCAAGAAATAACAAAAGAGGTCCCGTGATGAGGCTGTCATAACGTTCTCTCTTGCCAACCGTGTCCAAGGTGTCATAGCAGACTTATCTTGGTGGCTCTTTCGTACAGGTTTTGAGAATTTTCATTCACCCTTCGTAGTTAGAATGCTCCGTTGTGAATCTTAGCCATTTGTGTGGTGCCATTTCCTGCATAGAACAAACATTTAAATAGTTAAGCTCGGTAAAAATAGCGAAAAGTTAATAAATAGAGGTTTAGGCATGGCCCCGTGTCAACAAGACATGACCCCGTGCTGCAGAATATTAGGGGACACGACCCCGTGCCTCAGAGGCACGGCCCCGTGGTCGGCTACTGTTTTGACCCAAAATCCAGTTTTTCGTGTTGGCTTCGAAAAATCCAAAATTTTTTGTCCCCTATATGTAGTATACCCCGAAAAACAAACCCCAAGTTTTGGTAAAACGGGTTGCAAATGATCGATTTTCAACAATTGTTTATAAATTTACTTACCAAAACACTAGTACTAACTACTACTACTAAGATTTATAAAAAAACACTAGTTATGGAACCCTAGATTTTGCCCAAATCTAGATGTTATGTAACATGCAAAGCGTAAATCTTACAAATCTAGATGTTAGTAACATACCTTGTTAGTAGCTTTTGGAAGGGAAGCATGAAAAGTAGTAGAGAACCAGTAGGTGCAGAGAGACGAGGCGTGGCAATTATGAAGAAGAAAAGACTGCAATAAGGGTTTTATCCCGTCTGAAGACAGGCATGGCCCCGTGCCTCAGAGGCATGACCCTATGTCTATTTTTTATTATTATTATTACGCTCATGTTTCTCTGTCCACTAGGTTTGTGCTTACCTAATTTGTAGATTTTTCGCGTGTTATATGCTTCCGAAATATTCCTACAAGACGGATATTCAAATATATACAAGTTGTTAGTGTTTCTCGTGTTACTTACCTACCTCTTCCAAGGTCATTTCAGTTTCTTCTTCCTCGAGGAACCCTTCATAGAATTTAAGCCTCTGTCCGTTTACTTTAAATGGTTCTCCATTCAAAGGCTTAATATCTATAGCACCATGGGGGTAAACTTTTGTGATGGTGGAAGGTCCGGACCATCGGGACATAAGTTTTCCCGGAAAAAGACGTAACCTTAAGTTAAAGAGAAGCACTTGATATCCTTCCCTGAATCTTTAGGTCTACTTATATATTTATCATGAATTCTTTTTGAGCGTTTCTTGTAGATTTCAGAGTTAGAATATGCTTGAATTCTCAATTCATCTAGTTCATTTAACTGTTGTAGGCGATCTTTTCCTAGGATTTCTTGGTCCAAGTTAAATTTTTAATGCCTAATATGCTCTGTGTTCAATTTACTGGAAATTGACAATTTTTTCCATAGACTAACTTATATGGTGTGGTACCTATGGGTGTTTTATATGTTGTTCGAAATGCCCATAAAGCGTCGTCTACTTTGACTGACAATTCTTTTCGATTTTGACCCATAGTTTTTTTCTAGAATTCGTTTTAGACCTCGATTTTTTACTTCAGCTTGACCATTGGTTTGAGGGTGATATGTTGTCAACAGGCGGTGATAAACCCCATAACGTGTTAGAGTTTTTTTCCATTTTAATGTTACAAAGTGGGTACCTCTATCACTGATTAAAGCTTTTGGAGTTCCAAAACATGAGACTAGCTTTTTCAGAAATTTTACTACTACTACTACTACTACTAATTACTATCCCGTCGTTGGTTGGAAGAGCTTCAGCTTTGACCCATTTAGAAACGTAGTCGACGGCCACTAAAATATATTTGTTACCTCTCAAAGGTGGGAATGGTCCCATAAAGTCTAATCCCCATACAATGAAAATTTCACAAAGTAGAATGCCATTTTGTGGCATTTCATTTCTTCTTGATATGTTGCCTGCCCGTTGGCGATCACATGGTTTGACCAATACATAAGTGTCCTTTTATATTGTGGGCAAGTAAAATCCTATGTCGTGTTCGTACACCTTCTGTGCGGTTCGGGCTATTCCATGATGTGCTCCACATGGTCCTTCGTGACAGTGGTGAAGAATTTGCTTGGCTTCACGACCATGGACGCATCAACGAAAGAGTTAATATTCACAAATTCTGAAAAGATATGGATCTTCCCAAAAATAGTGTTTTACATCCACGAAAAAATTTATTTCGTGGATGATAAGATAACCATTTGATGATAGTGCCACTAGCTTAGTAGTTAGCAAAATCTGCGTACCAAGGTTCCTCTTTGAATTCTACCATTTCTAAGGATTCTGTGGGGAATTTCTCATTGATGAGTTCTTCTCGAGTTCCTTCCAAGGCAGGGTCTTCAACATGAGACAGGTGGTCTGCATCAGTGTTTTCTGCACGTCTTTTATCTTTTATTTATATGTTAGATTCTTGAAGGAGAAGAATCCATCTTATGAGACGTGGTTTTGCATCTTACTCTTTGAAAAGGTATCGAATGGCAGCGTGATCTGTATAGACTATATTTTGATAGAACCAAATAAGATAGGAATTTATCAAATGCAAATACTAAAACTAGTATGCTTTTTCAGTTGTTGTATAATTTTCTTGAGCATCATTAAGAGTTTTACTAGCGTAATATATTGGATGAAAATGTTTTTCTTTTCGTTGACCCAAGACTGCTCCAACTGTATAATCGCTCGCATCACACATGATTTCAAAGGGTAATTTTCCAGTCTGGTGCAATCATGATTTTTGATTTAACTAGCATATCTTTAAGGGTAAGAAATACTGTCGTGCAATCCTTGTCAAAGATAAACGGGGCATCTTTTTCGAGTAATTGAGTTCGAGGTCAAGAGATTTCAGAAAAGTATTTGATAAATCGCCTATAGAATCCGACGTGTCCTAGGAAACTTCGAATGGCTCGAACGAATGAAGGTGGGGAAGTCGAGAGATGGTATCAATTTCAGCGCGATCAACTTTCATTCCTACGTTAGAGATATTGCATCGAGAACTATCCCCTTGTGACCATGAAATGGCATTTTTCCCAATTAAGGGCAAAGTTAGTTTCTTCACATCTTGATAGCATTCATTGAAGGTTGTCGAGGCATTGGTCAGGTGAGTCGCCAAAGATAGAAAAATCGTCCATGAAGACTTCCATGGTCTTTTCTATCATGTCATGAAAATTGGCTACCATGCATCATTGGAACGTTGTACTTGCATGGCATAGACCAAATGGGATGTGTCGACATGAAAATTTTCGTAGGGACATATGAAGGTAGTTTTTTCTTGGTCTTTGGGGAAATGGGGATTTGAAAATACCCCGAAAAACCATTTAAAAAACAATAAAATTTATGATCGGATACTCGTCCTAACATTTGGTCAATGAAGGGTAAAGGAAAGTGGACTTTCCTTGTAGCTCCATTGAGTTTTCTATAGTCAATAAAAACTCTCCATATGGTAACAGTTCGAGTTGGTATGAGTTCGTTCTTTTCGTTGGTTATGACCGTCATTCCACCTTTCTTTGGCACGACTTGGACAGGGCTAACCCATGGACTATCGGAAATTGGATAGATGAGTCCGGCATCTAAGAGTTTTATTACTTCTTTTTTAACAACTTCTTGGACGTTAGGATTAACTCTCCTTTGTGGTTGGATTATCTCTTTGTAGTCATCTTCTATTAAAATTTTTGGGTGCACATGGAAGGATTTATTCCCTTTTTGTCAATCAACTTCCATGCGATTGCTTTTTTATGTTTTTTAAGTAAACTAATTAATTTATTCTTTTTCGTGAGAGGTGAGATATGAGGAAATAATGACCAGAAGTTTACCGTGGTTGTCGAGAAATGCATATTCTAAGCCTTTTGGAAGCTCTTTAAGTTTTAAAGAAGGCGGTTCTTCAATAGATGGCTTAGTTTTTGGTTCGTCATCGTGGTCGATGGACGAAACTGTTTGATTGGTAGCGACTTCCTCTTTTTCTGAATTGGTCATCTTGGTCCTCCATATCGAGTGGTTCAACTTCATCTTCCAACAAGGGGTCGTCATTGTCGATTGGGTATTTCATTGATTTTTCTAAGTTAAAATTTTGCTTGTCGGCCCCAAGTTTAGTAGGAAGATTTTTATGTTTTTGTTTGAGCAAAGCTTGATGGGTTTTGAGAAAAGGTTGTCCCAACACGAGTGGACCATTATCTAAGATGATGAAGTCAGTTAGAATAATTGTTTGTTTTGTTTGAATGAGAACGTTCTCAACCATTCACGAAGCATGTTCAATTTGTCGATAGCAAAAATGATAGGAATTTTGATTGGAAGAAAATCACCAATATCTAATCTTTAAAAACGTAGCTTGGCATTATGTTAACATAAAGATCTTTGTCGATTAAGATGCTACTTATAGAGATGTTTTGAATTAAACATGTTACCGGTTTTATGTTTAATCCAAATTGTTCATCTTGTATTAGCGAAGTTTGACCTTTAGTTAAGTTGATGCTTGCTATTTCTTTGATGTTAAGATTAGTGGTTACTTCTTTTAAAAACTTAGCATGAGATGGAACCAAGTTATGATTTTCAAAGGAAGGTTGTAGGATGTGTATTTCTTGGAGGTCTTTTTGTTCCTCTTCGGAATTTACCTTTGAGTACTTACCTTCCGAATGGCTTGGTTCGGTTCTTTCATCTTCATTGGTTGGTTTTTCTTCAAGTGATTCTCTTTTGTTGGCTCTTGAGGTTTACGTCCTCTATGATTACCTCCTTGGTACAAATGGACTTTTCTTTGGCACGAGATTGCTTGATAAGGAATTCTAGGTTTTTGAGACTTTGCATGAGGCTTTCTACTTCAGGTATGATTGTAGGCGGTGTCTCATACATTTCAAATGTTGGGGTATCCCAATCAAAGGCTGACTTTGGTAGCCAAACCTTGGCTCCTCATATGTTGTGTATGAGTTTGGTGGTTGAAAAAGGTAATAATTTTGTACCAAATGGGATTCATCACATAACGGTACAATATGGTTCCTCATAATCATCATCATAGTAGTACTCATAATCTCCCAGGTAATAATCCATTGGTAGGATAGTTACCCTGAAGATTATGTCTCTCAGAAACTATTAATGTTTTGTGAAAATAGAAGGTTGGCATGGCCCCATGTTAAAGAAACACTGCCCCATGTTTAGGACTGTGATTAATTCGGTACTAGGCGTTTTTTACACGGCCCCGTGTTGAATTAGCACGGCCGAGTGTGAGCCTTCTGCAGAAAAGTTTTGTTCTTTGGTTTCAGCTACTATAGATTTAACATGTCCCCGTGTTGATACAACGCGACCCCGTGTTAAGCTACTGTAACTAAGATTCTTGAAAAAACGAACATGTATTTAAACAGAAAAACTAAAGAAAATGATTAGGCTGTTGATTTTAAGCTTTCGTAAAATTCTTGTGTCTCCGGCAACGACGTCAAAAACTTGACATGAGCAAGGTGGGTATAACTTTTAGTATATTTTAAGTAATTTTCACCCGTTTATTCAAGTTTTATACTTATAAAAACACGATATAACACTACCACTTCCTACAACGCGCCAGGGCAAGTGCACCCATCATTGGGTAGTATAGTGTTGGTAAGATACCGAGGTCATCCAAGGACACAAGAGCTTTTAATACCGGATTATCGTCAACGTCTAATCAACCAAAACTTTGAGAAAAGGTTTTGACATATAAATTAAAATATGTAAAAGGAATAAAGAAAGCAAGTAAACAAGATAGAATCACTTGGTTCCGACTCATCTTTTACATATCCTTTGATGATTTCCGCACTTTGGGTTTCTTAAGAGATTATCTTGATTAAAGTGCCATGTCCCTCTTTTGGAGGCAACACTACTAGAAAACCACCCTAATGCAACTTTTTAGATGCAACCTTTTTCAAATGAGTTGCATTTGATTCTAATGCAGTTTCGATAAACATAAAAGTTGCATTAGAAGATGTAATGCAACCACATTCGTAAAAAGTTGCAAATTTATATTGAATTTGCAACCTTCTTATTAAAAGGTTGTGAATTTACTAAAAATTGCAACCTTTGTATTGAAAGGTTGCAAAAATTATTGAAAGTTGCAACTTTTGTAGAAAGGTTGCATTGAGAAAATTCGAATGTAACACTTATGTTAAAGGTTGCATTGTTAAAAGTTAAATGCAACTACTATTTTAAAAGGTTGCATTCAAATGTACAAGGGACCTTGTCGTAACGTAATTACTTTCCACAAACTTTCACGGCCAAAAGTTTGGGTTAATGGTTGAGAGATGCAATAGAGCAACATGATCGGTGGCGCGAAGAAATTGAGCTCATATTGTTTCGGGCTACGTTTATTATATTTAATCTATGAATTTTTTTAGTTTCGAAGATGACTTCTATTTGAGTATTTTTATATTGACTAAAAATTAACATTAAATGAACTTTAGATCGGAAAGGAGTTAACATCCGACGCATTCATTGTAGGCGTTGCTTAAGGTACGAACTTTTGAACAACTTTACGTGTACATATTTGGATCTTCTCTACCTTATAGTTGGAGATCTGAAGTCATTATTATGTGGCACTAAACTTGATACTGAAACTATTTATTGATACATTGTTAGTATTATATTGAACTGGAATTCGCACTACATGTGCATACTGAATGTGAATATTGAAATGCTACTTATTGTGAATTCTTAACATAATCCTGAAACTGTTATATTATTTTCATTGTTTCAAATTAATTGATTTGAGAACTGCTTGTATAGTTCTATTTAAAAAATATAAGTTCATCAAAAAGACACAATTGAGATTTGAACTTGGTTCCAAATCTCTGATAATGTAAGGAATAATCCACTAGAACACTTAATCGTGTTTTATTATAAGTTCACTCGAGTTGCATATATATAGACTATTATGTTACATAATTTAAAAACATGGGTATCAGCTGGGATCGAACTTTAGAAGAGCATGTGCTTCAGGTTTCATAACTTATTAATTATGCAACCGTTATTAGTAATTATAGTGTATTTATTAACATAATTCCGATTTTTTAAAGGTATTTCATTACTGAGGCGCCCAAATCTGGGGGAACGGTTAGTATGGTTAATACAAGAGCCTTCTATCATTCGTTTTTTGATTATGGGTTATTATTGTTAATGAGTACAGGGTAATTGTCTTTTATTAAATAGTATGGTTTGATTATCCGTGAGCACAGGGAGTTTGTATTCGCTTCAACTTCTACAACGACGAAAGATCATTCTGCCAAGGTTCGTATATATTGTATTGCATTGCATATGAATTTTGATTAATGAATTATTAGTATTGTATTCGTCCGATGTTATAATAGTAGATAAGCCATGATTGAAAACTTCATAACCTGCACTTGGTTTTAACAATATTATGGTTGTTAAAGAAACTGATTAACAAGTCAGACATTATTAGACAAATATATATTTGACTTTTAAATCCAAAAAACTATGGTTCTAAGCTTATGCCCATAAATGTGACGTCAAATTTTATGAAGCATCAAATAACCTTTGATCGATATAATTAGAAAGTCAAAGAACTGAACATCACAATTTGACTCTTTCAGTCAAACTAACCATGACTCAAAACTTCATAGCCTGTACAACTGTTTTTAATTCATGATTTTAGAGAATCCCACCATATGATCCCTTACACCAAAGAAATTGGAAACTTTTTTTCGAAGAAGCGACGGAGCTTTATTAAAACAAACAGCAATAAACAATCTACAACTTATCAAGTACTACAAAGAAGAAAAACATAAACAACAAGGAGAGAAACTGATTTTAATTAAAAAAAGTTATAAAAAGTCACAAGTTTGGATCTCGAACACGAGATCCTTTGTAGAATTAGCAAGTGACTTATCCATTAAACTTTAAATGTTTTCATAAACTTATTAATTATACAACTGTTATTAGTACTTATCGTGTATTTATTAACATAATTACGATTTTTTAAAGGTATTTCATTAATGAGGTGCCCAAATCTTGGGAACGGTTAGTATGGTTAATACAAGAGCCTTCCATCATTCGTTTTTTTGATTATGGGTTATTATTGTTAATGAGTACAGGGTAATTGTCTTTTATTAAATAGTATGGTTTGATTATCCGTGAGCACAGGGAGTTTGTATTCGCTTCAACTTCTACAACGACGAAAGATCATTCTGCCAAGGTTCGTATATATTGTATTGCATTGCATATGAATTTTGATTAATGAATTATTAGTATTGTATTCGTCCTGTAGATGTTATAATAGTAGATAAGCCATGATTGAAAACTTCATAACCTGCACTTGGTTTTAACAATATTATGGTTGTTAAAGAAACTAATTAACAAGTCAGACATTATTAGACAAATATATATTTGACTTTTAAATCCAAAACAACTATGGTTCTAAGCTTATGCCCATAACTGTGACGTCAAATTTTATGAAGCATCAAATAACCTTTGATCGATATAATTAGAAAGTCAAAGAACTGAACATCACAATTTGACTCTTTCAGTCAAACTAACCATGACTCAAAACTTCATAGCCTTTACAACTGTTTTTAATTCATGATTTTAGAGAATCCCACCATATGATCCCTTACACCAAAGAAATTGGAAACATTTTTTCGAAGAAGCGACGGAGCTTTATTAAAACAAACAGCAATAAACAATCTACAACTTATCAAGTACTACAAAGCAGAAAAACATAAACAACAAGGAGAGAAACTGATTTTAATTAAAAAAAGTTATAAAAAGTCACAAGATTGGATCTCGAACACGAGATCCTTTGTAGAATTAGCAAGTGACTTATCCACTAAACTGTAAATATTTTCATAAACTTATTAATTATACAACCGTTATTAGTACTTATCGTGTTATTAACATAATTACGATTTTTTAAAGGTATTTCATTAATGAGGCGCCCAAATCAGGGGGGGGGGACGAGTAGTATGGTTAATACAACAGCCTTCTATCATTCGTCTTTGATTACGGGTTATTATTGTTAATGACTACAGGGTAATCGTCTTTTATTAAATATTATGGTTTGATTATCCGTGAGTACAGGGAGTTTGTATTCACTTCATCTTCTACAACGACGAAAGATCATTCTGCCAAGGTTCGTATATATTGTATTGCATTGCATATGAATTTTGTTTAATGAATTATTAGTATTGTATTCGTCCTGTAGATGTTATAATAGTAGATAAGCCATGATTGAAAACTTCATAACCTGCATTTGGTTTTAACAATATTATGGTTGTTAAAGAAAATGATTAACAAGTCAGACATTATTAGACAAATATATATTTGACTTTTAAATTCAAAACAACTATGGTTCTAAGCTTATGCCCATAACGTCAAATTTTATGAAGCATCAAATAACCTTTGATGGATATAATTCGAAATTAAAGAACTGAACATCACAGTTTGACTCTTTCAGTCAAACTAGCCATGACTCAAAACTTCATAGCTTGTACAAATGCTTTTAATTCATGATTTTAGATAATCCCACCATATGATCCCTTAGTCCTAAGAAATTGGAAACTTTTTTTCGAAGAAGCGACGGAGCTTTATTAAAAACAAACAGGAATAAACAATCTGCAACTTACCAAGTACTACAAAGCAGAAAAACATAAACAGCAAGAAGAGAAACTGATTTTATTTTAAAAAAAATTATAAAAAGTCACAAGATTGGATCTTGAATATGGGATCCTTTGTAGAATTAGCAGGTGACTTATCCACTAAACTGTGAATGTTTTTTCCTTATGGGTTCACTCATGTTTTTTTATATATAATCTCTATTAAAATTTCTAAACGACGTGGGTTCGTGTGAACCCATACAAGTCAATGTAGGTCCGCCCCTGGTTTTGATCATATGTAAATTTTTTAAGTTATGATAAACTTGCCTACCTAGTTCTACTATGACTTAAAAAGTAATGTTTTGACACCAACTCATCCAAAACTCTTGTTTGTTTCTACTATTTTTACTACTACATAAAGAATTATCGCTAACATTTGTGATTGTTGTTGTCTAGTTGGGATGAGCACTTGGTACGGGGTACCCGTACCGTACCTGTACCATATTATTTTTCAGTATCCAATCGGTATCCACTCTTTGACGTTTTCATTACCGGACCGAATTTTGCCTTCAAAGCGTACTGTACATTTTTGGTACCGGTACTGGTACCGAGCTCATCCCTATTAATTGTTAGACAAATAACCAATTAGTGTTTTTTTGGATGATATTCATTGTTTTGTTTATTATGCATATGTATAATACTTTGCATCATGTAGATAAAAGTAACGCAATAATATACATAGTCATATTAACCTCCCTTGAGATATAAAGTCAACTATTATAGTGTGTTTTGACCTTGCTGTGCAAAAAAGGGAGAATCATTGTTGTTCAAAAAATATATATTTTGTGTCTTATAGTAAGCTGCTATTTTTTGTGGTGGATATATTTTTTCTTCGGTTTTCCCATCTCCTATGGATACATGTACATTCTTATATGTGAATAAAAACCATGTTTTTTAATGTTGTATTTAACTTCAGGATACGAGACAAATGGGGGATCTTAGAGATTAGATGTATAAACCTAGCCGGTTACCTAAGTTAGAAGCTGGAGTTGTTGAATTCCTTAATTCTTTGTTTGCCAAGGCAGGGGGTAGTAGTCAAATTTGTTGTCCTTGTAAAAATTGTATGAACTGTTATTGGTATCGACGAGACGAAGTATTCGATCATTTAAAAGGATACATATTTGTAGAAAACTACTATGTATAGGTTTTCCATGGAGAAAGCCCTTCACAAAGAAGAATTGAAACCGTCATCGATGCTAATGAAGTTGGTATGCATGAGAATTTTGATGAATTATTGCATGATAGGTTTAGAGATATTGCAGAAAAGACAAGTGTTGTACAAGAAGGCTTAAATGAAGAGGCAAAAAAGTTCTATAAGTTGGTTGAAGATGGAAGTCAAGAGTTGTACCCTAGTTGTAAAAAGTTTTCGAAGCTATATTTCATCATCAGGCTTTGTCTCTACATGACGCTTCACAAACTTAGTAACGTGCCGTTTGATGATCTCCTGCTACTTTTACAAGAGATGATTCCAGAGGAAAAACTTCGTGCTAGCTTTGCGCAAGGTAAAAAAGTTATAACATATTTAGGGCTTGATTATAAGAAGATTCTTGCATGTCCGAATGATTGTATGATATACTGGAAAGAGTATGAACATACTGATTTGTGCCACATTTTCCACACATCTAAGTGGAAACCACTGAATGATAAACAAGGGAGCAAGGATAATCATGAACATTATTCAAAGGTTCCGACTAAAGTGGTGTGGCATTTTCCTTTAAAACCAAGGCTACAAAGACTTTTCATGTGTTTAGAAACAGCGAAACATATGATATGGCATGATGAAGGGCGCCCAAAAGATGGAAATATAGACATCTTGTTGATGGAGAAAGTTGGAAAGAATTTGATTCTTTGTATCCTCAATTTTCTAAAGAAACTAGAAATGTGAGGTTAGGGTTGTCAAGTGATGGATTTAATCCATTTCGAACAACGAGCGTTTCTCATATTGGTCTGAGTTAGCAGGGATACAATCCCGTAAGGTCGAAATATTGAAAGATGATTAAGTGAGTTATTAATGCAAAATGTGGCATGTCCCTCTTTTGGAGGCAACACTACTCTCGGCCATATTGGTCTGAGTCAGCAGGGATACAGCCTGCAAGGATGATTTAAAGTTTTAATAGTAGTCCTAATAAGGAAGTCCTAATTAGCTTGAAACAAGTCCTCGCAGGATCTATACACTGAATGAGGCAAGAGTATTACCCAAACCAACCTTCTAACCCCCTTCTAGGTAGTTAACGTGCTTTATATAGACCGTAAAGACACGAATGAGTGAATCAACAACACATGAAGTAATGATAGGATAAAACTCACTTTCAATATAAAAAAAAACTAGTTATTAAAGTCATTAATATAAACACAATTAAAAAGTTACCAAAGATTGGAAATCAAAAGTAATACATAAAAGATTTCATCTACACCAAGTGATGTAAGAGATTAGCTAAGCATGGCCATAGTTTAACAGAAGCTCTAGGATTCTTTTCATCCTTAGGAATTTATCTATCTTGTATATATCGCTAAATAGGATATATCCAGGATCCTTGGGATGGACCAAATTCCTAATTTTGAATTTGGTATTCTGAATCTTCATCAGGATCCTAAACTTCTAAGTGTACCATTTCATTATTTTCCTGCATTACAACTTTAATCGCTGGCTCTAGAATGTGTAGGATGAGTATTTGTAATCCTCTGGTATTTTAAGGGTTGATGCTAAGTTTGCTAAGGCATCTGCTTTAGCGTTTTCATCCCTAGGAACCTACATAATATTAAACATCTTGAATTATCTAGATAAATCCTTCACAATCACAAGATACTGAGCTAATTTTTCTCCTTTTACTACATAGGATCTGTTTCAGCTAAAAATTAATGAACTAACTTCTACAACCAAATTAAGAAAGTGAGGTGTAGTGTTTGGTAAAACACTTTGTTTAACATTGAGGATCCTAAGTTATAGATTAGGATCTTGATTTAGAAGAACAATTTGCAAATGATAATGAACAAGAACGATCTGACATTGGGAAATGCCCTTGATCGTATTGTTGAAGATGAAATCTGGCACAAAAAACCCCGGGAGCTGGAAACTCCATAGCTCCACTAATATTAATGTGAAGAAAAATAAACAAAAGTAGAGATTGCGGTGATTGTGAATGAGTGTATAATGTTTTTAGTGTATTCGAGAGTGTGAGTGTATTCCTAAAATGATCACATCAAGTCTATTTATAGTACAAGCTAATAAACAAATCCTAACTATACTTCCAAAAAATCCAGGATCCAGAAAGAATAAGTCATTAACCGATGGGCAGCGACCACTCTTTTCCATACGTTTTCTTGAGCTACCTTTGCAATAATTTGGGTAGATGCCATTCATTAGCCTTTAGCCTAGGAATACTCTTGTATAATATTCCTAAAAATCGGAAACAGTTGATTAGTAATAATAACATTCAAGATCCTAAATCCCGTCAAGATCCTTGCACATATCAACTCTCCTAGAATCCTACTACAGACTTACAGAATTCAGGATCCTAACTATAGAAATTCTATTTCAAACAAGATCTATTGAAATGATTAGTGATTAATAAAGAATCTACATATACTTGAAGATACCTTACTTTCATCTCCTTAGCTAACTTCAAACCTGCAATCTGTGCTTCATACTCTGCTTCATTGTTAGTAGCTTGAAAATTACAACTAATAGATTGGGGTAATATGTCCCCCTATGGCAATCTCATTAGGATCGCCAGTCCTGTGCCTTGACATTTGAGGCACCATTAGTATATAAGACCCAGTTTTCTATATTTTCCTCCAATTGTTGCACTTCTAAGTAAAACTTCCTCTTAAAGATCCTGACTGAAATCAACCATAAAGTCGGCTAGAACTTGGGATTTTATTGTTGTCCTTGGATCATAAACTATATCAAAAGCAATTAATTTTACTATACACTTGGCCATTCTTCCTGACATTTTAGGTTTCCTAAGAACAAACTTAATGGGATAATTAGTTTTAACATGTATCTTATGAGTTTCCAAATAACGTGTTAGCTTAGTAGACGCCATATTAATGCTAATATAAGGTTTTTTTTGAGATGGGAGTACCTGGTTTCAGCATCAAGTAAACTTTTACTTATATAGTATATAGGATGCTGCTTGTCACACCCCAACCGATGGCGGAAACATCGGAGTGAGACGAACGAGATTGCTCGATACATCATAACACTAAATATGACAATATTTAATTATAACCCATTTCATTTCATTCATCAAATTTTCAAATACAACATAATTTAAGTACAAAATAACAACATTGAGATAAGTTCAATCAAAACATAATAATTAACTTAGCATTCTAAGTGTGTTTCTATGCCGATCCTACAAAGTTTCATCATACCAACTTCATCAACCTGCAACATGTTAAAAAGTATAGTTCAATAACAAAGTATTGGCGAGTACACAAGTTTGATATCATAGCATAGGTAGTAAAACGTTTAAACAAATCCACATGATAAGCTAGTATACAAGAATAAAGTAAACATGGCAAGTGAACTACAAGTCAATCCTTAAATGTACCGCATATTAGATTAAAAGAATGCTTAACGTTGACCACAAATACAGGTGGTGCGTTACTCCTATAGCGCTATACATGTTAAGGGAGGTTTGATCGAACTTAATGACATTTAGTATCACATAAGAATGTACCAAGTAAACATGTCAAGTACCACATAACTAAGCATGTATGATGGATTGTTTGTGTGATTTCATAGAATAAAAGTGTGATTTAGTGTGTTTAAGATAAATTAACATATTGCACCCAAAAGTGTAAAGCATAAAAAAGGTGTTTGAGTGTACTCACGGTTTTGTAAAGTTAATTCTGTGAAAGCGTTTAGGTTTATTAGGGGGACGAACACCAAGTTATCCTACACAAGGAAATGAGGTGTGTGAGTATTGGAATGACGGTGGAGTTTGGTAATTTTTAGGAATTTAAAGTACGCAAAAAGTATGTATAGTCGAAAGTACTTATCTAGTCGTTAATGCTCATTTTTGACACTATAAGCCCCGAAGGGTGTTTGTGTTTTTATGGGTCATGCCCAATAGAATCGTATCGATGGTTAGGTCTTAGATAAAATAACCTAATATTAGGATAAGTAACCATATGGTCATCGTCAAAGGTTCGGTTATATTTATTATTTACATATATAGTTTACATATATTATTACAAGTTTATCATAGATTTCATATAAGTCAAGGATATCATATAAGTCATAGAACCCACAAGGACAATCCGGATGGTCAAGAATATAGTACTTCACTAAGCTACGCTTCGAACCGAATAAGCAAGCTAGGTGCGTGCATCCCGAACATGGCAACATTTGGTGACATGTCGTAGCCTTGTTACTCTAGTGAAAGTGAACCGTAGCTTAATGGATGGAAATCATCAAGTGAGGGGTGGATTGAAAATTTGGATAGCCAAGGCCTCCATGTAATCACGCCTACACCATACACAAGCTTATAAGCTTGGATGGCTCAACACTTGTGGGTTAGAAACCCTAGTAAAAACCACAAGTTTAGAGGCATGTTATACCTCCTGATTTTGTATGAACAAGTCTAGCTAGCTCACTAACTATAAACTTAGTTTGAGGCACAAGTAGCATAGAGTTGTTATGGTTAAAACAAGTTTATGAAAAGTTTATAAGTTTAACTTCCAAAACAGAAAGTTTTTCCCTAAAAATGGTATTGTTCCACCTTGGTTTTCCATGGAAAACCTATGGTAACATCCCATGGGGCTTAGCAAACATTATTGAGGAAGAAAACCTAAGGAAAACTTTGAAACTTTTAAAGTTTAAAAAGATAAAAAGTGGGAAGAAAGTTTACACACTTTTGGACCACAAAATGGTGGGGTTTCACCTTAGTTTGCCCAAGAGAACTTGTGAGAACCTTCCTAGAGGTTATCCAAGGGTGTTAGAAGAAGAAACAAGGTTTAAAGGAAGAAGGAAGTGAGTTTAAACTCACTTGCAAGCTTAAATGTTTCAGTAGAAAGTTCTGAACTTTGAGAGAATGTTTGGAGCGTTTGGAGGCTTGAAAAAGAGGGAAATGGATGGGGGAATGCTTGTTTATATAGAGGAGGGATTAAGTTTGAATTAGGGTTGCATTAAATGAGTTTAGGTGAGTGTTTGAATTAAACAAGAAGAGAACATGTGCTTGGCAGCTTGCGGCCACAAGCTGCCATGTTTTCTTTTTTTATTTCATAAATATAAGTTTTATTCTTTGTGTATATTTGTTAAATTATAAGTAGGTTACAAATGTAGGCTGTTTTGGAAGATTAGAATTAGGGTTAAGGGTCTTTTATAATCATTAAAAAAAGACTTGATTACGTAGAAGGTTACAATGTAAACTTGACAAATTGTATGATGCCGAAATCTTAATTCTTTGTTGTTATAAGACACTAATCATCTTGGTTGACTTTGATATTAAGATTTACAACGTACAATAGGTATTCACGAGTCATTTTGAATTGATTTATCAAGAAACAACATAACGTATGTTCATAAGTTTAAGCATGTATAAAGTTTGAGACGTGGAAGGTAGGATGAACGTTGTTGAGCTCTTGTGGTAGGTTCAGTCGATATGCTACCTTGCCAATCCTTTCCAGAATCTTGAAAAGACCCACAACGCGAGGAGCGAGCTTCCCTTTTTCCTCGAAACGAACCACACCCTTCCAAGGGGATACCTTGAGAAGTACAAAGTCACCAACGTTGAATTCCAAAGGCTTGCGTCTTTTATCTGCATAACTCTTTTATCGGCTTCTGACTTTGAGCAAGTTGTCCCGAATCTGCAAAATCTTGTCCGTTGTCTGTTGCATAAGCTCGGGACCGGTGATTTGAGCTTCCCTCATCTCGTGCCAACAAATAGGCGATCGTCACTTGTGTCCATACAATGCCTCGAAAGGTGCCATTTGAATACTCGCGTGGTAACTATTATTGTACGATAATTCCACCAAAGGCAAGTGCATGTCTCGATTACGCAAGAACGAAGCATGTCCTCTAGAGTTTGGATAGTACGCTCGGTTTGACCATCAGACTGAGGATGGAAAGTAATACTAAGATTGAGGTGAGTACCAAGAGCTTTTTGAAACGTTTGCCAAAGACGTAAATGAAACGACCATCACGGTCCGAAATAATATCAACGGGGACACCGTGACGACAGATGACTTCATCCGTGTAGATACGAGCCAATTTCTCGATTCGATAGTCTTCATGTATGGGAAGGAAATGAGCAGATTTGGCCAGACAGTCGATGATTACTGAAATACTATCATGACCAGACGATGTACGAGGGAGTTTGGTAATGAAATCCATGGCAATACTCTCCCATTTCTAAACAGGAATTTTCGGTTGTTCGAGTAAGCTAGAGGGTCGTTGATGCTCGGCCTTTACCTTGGAACAAGTAAGGCATTTCGAAACGTAACAGGCGATATCTTTCTTCATACCAGGCCACCAATACGACGCGCGAAGGTCATGATACATCTTATCGTGCCATCATGAATAGAATACGGAGATTTATGAGCTTCGCTCATCAAGAGGTCACGGAGATTATCACGGTTCGGAATCTAAATACGGTCAAGATAGCACATGATGCCATTGGATTTGGTCACATGTTGGTTCTCAGCACCACACTTCAACTCATTATCGAGGTTACCCTCATTAACAGCCGAGTATTGTGCCTCACGAATCGTCTCTTAAAGCTTTCCCAGAGTTTTGTAACAACATACACTCTTAACATGAGTATTCCGACTAAGTGCGTCGGCTATAACATTCACTTTACCAGGGTGGTAGCGGGTATCGCAGTCGTAGTCGTTTAATAATTCCACCCAATAACGCTGATGCATGTTGAGTTCTTTCTAATTAAAGATGTGCTGGAGGCTCTTATGGTCAGTGAAGACCGAACACTTTGTACCATAAAGGTAGTGTCGCCAAATCTTTAATGCAAAAACAACTGCACCAAGTTCAAGATTGTGCGTAGTATAGTTTTTCTCATGAATATTGAGTTGTCATGACACATAAGCGATTACCTAGTCTCGTTGCATAAGAACGCAACCAAGACCTTGCCTTGAGGCATCGCAGTACACGACAAAGTCGTCGGTACCATCGGGAAGGGCTAGGATAGGACCATTGCAAAGCATGTCCTTAAGTGTTAGAAAGACTCCTCTTGTTTAGAACTCCAAACAAAAGGCTTATCCTTTTGAGTCAAGGAAGTGAGAGGTACGACAATTTTAGAGGATATCGAAATAAACCGACGGTAATAACCGGCTAAGCCGAGAAACGAACGAATTTTGGACGGAGTCTTAGGAGCAATCCAATTTTTCACCGCCTCAATTTTCACGGGGTCAACGTGAATACCAAGTTTGTTGACGACATGACCAAGGAATTGAACCTCCTTTAGCCAAAATTCACACTTGGAGAACTTAGCGTAAAGACGTTCAGTACGCAACAGCTGAAGGATAATACGCAAGTGTCGCTTATGCTCTTCTCGCGTCTTGGAATAGATTAGGATATCGTCAATGAAGACAATCACGAATCGGTCAAGATAGGGCTTAAACACGTGATTAATTAAATCCATAAACACGGCGGGTGCGTTCGTCAGACCAAATGGCATGACCACGAACTCGTAGTGCCCATAAAGTGTACGAAACGTGGATTTGGGTATATCTTCTTCGAGGACTCGAATTTGATGATAACCAGAGCGAAGGTCGATCTTCGAGAAACAAGTTGCGCCTTGAAGCAGATCAAAAAAGTCGTCGATGAGAGGAAGAGGGTATCGGTTCTTGATCGTAAGCTTGTTGAGCTCACGATAGTCGATGCACACTCGGAAGGATCCTTCTTTCTTTTTGGCAAATAGAACGGCAGCGCCCCAAGGAGATGTGCTAGTGCGTATGAAGCCTTTATCAAGAAGTTCCTGAAGTTGGCTAGACAGCTCTTGCATCTCCGAAGGTGCAAGACGATAGGGGGATTTTGTGACCGGAGTTGAGCCAGGGATTAGATCGATGCGAAAGTCAACTGAATGAGGAGGAGGAGGACCAGGAAGATCCTCGGGGAAGACGTCAGGGTAATCACTTACAACGGGAACTTCAGTCACGCTTGGACCCTTGTCCTTCTTTTCCATAATGTGGGCAAGAAAGGCGAAGTATTCCTTGCGCAAGTACTTGTTTGCTTGGATACATAACATAAGCTTGAGTCCTTTGGAGGGTTTCTCACCATAGACGTGTAAGGAATCGTCATTGGGAAGGGGTAGGCGAATGAACTTTTCGAAACAAACAACTTCAGCAGGGACTCGCCTAAGCCAATCCATTACTACTATGATGTCGAAGCTACCCATTTGCATGGGTATGAGGTCAACGGAAAAAGTATGATCGTTGAGATTCAAAGAACAATCAGATAGGACAGAATAAACAGTGACAGATTTTTGGTCAGCGACTTCGACTTCGAATGATTTAGGCAACTTAGAACGTCTACACATAAGCAAAGGTTCGAATTCAACGGAAACAAAACTTTTATCCGCACCAGTATCAAATAAACACATAGCGTAAACATTGTTAACGAGAAACGGACCCGAAATGACATCATTGGCGTTTTGAGCTTGTGCGACTGTGATGACAAAGGCTCGACCGCGAGCTTGTTGCTGCTGTGATGATTGTTGTTGTTGTTGCGCTGTGTGCAGTTTTTGGCGAAGTGATTTCAAACTCCGCATCTGAAGCAGGCACGAATGGTAGGTGCAAGTGGTTGGTTTTGGTTGGTGGTAGGGTTTTGGGGTGTCGTTATGGCTCGTGCTTGGTTGGTAGGGGCCTGCGGAGCACTTCGACATTATTGGGCAAGTGTCCATACCTATTGCAGATAGTGCATAGGCGGCAAGGAGCGATAACTGGATGGTGGAAAGGACAGGTGTTATACTTGGGATGCGGCCCAGTGTATGTTTTCTTGATGGGTTCAGGGAGGCTAAGGCTAGCTGTTGAGGGTTTGGCGGAGTGACTACCACGCAGTTCTGGCTCGAAGCCTTCCGCTTCTTGCCTTTGGTGTTGCTTCTCGGGGGTTTAGGCTCGGTAGCTCGGTGAGGGCTTCGGTGGTGGCTCTATGGGCTTTCCTTAATGAAGCGTTGGAGGCTTCACGAAGGACGTGGTTATTGTCCAGTCGGGCAGATAGGCGAAAAGCTTCATCAAGGGTTTTGGGTGAGGTGGTGTCAACAAGATCCGTGAGGTAAGGAGGGAGGCAGCGTATGTACTTGGCAACTGCCTTTTCGGCCGTGTCGACTTGGCTCGGGGAAATCGCACTCAGCTGCTTAAAACGAGCCGTGAGGCCAGCGTTGTCATTCCCCACATGTTTAAGGTTCCAAAACTCGTTCTCGAGTCATTGGCGCTTATGAGGAGGACAAAATTAATTCTCCATCAGCTTCTTAAGCTCGATCCACGTGAGGGCGTGAGTGGCATCGCTACCATGATCATTATGCTCGGAAGTCCACCAATCAAGATCCCTCGATCAGAATACTCCCGTAGCGTTCATGGAACGCAGGTGGTCGGGACAACCACTTTCAAGAAAAGTAAACTCAATGGCGTCAAACCATTGGAGTAACTTGGTGGCGTCCCCTTCGCTGGTGAAAGGTTGGGGGTTGCAAGAGCAAAACTGCTTATTGATAAAGGTTGATTTAGGTGGTTCGGCCTTGGAGTCGACGGAGGTGTGGGGTGATTCGGCATTGGGTGGGGGTTGAATCTTGCTGACGATCTCGGGTATGACCTTGGCCATATGCTCGGCCATTTGTTCGGCCATGAATTTCATGCAATCCTTTTTGGACATCGAATCGGAATGGGACCTTGATTTTGACTTCTTCTTTCCCATAACACTTTGAGTGGAAGACATCTAAAGGGTTCGACAATAGAAGAGAGATTAAGGCTTTGATCATAATGTGTTTTTATAAAAAGAAATCATTTTTGAGCATATAAGTATCATGTAACACGAATGAATTCACATATATAGATACAAGCATTTAAAAGCATAAACACGTATGATTTGCGTAAGGAGTATAAATTTAGTTTGTTCGTGAGGATTATTATTATTGTTTTGGTTAAGAAGGGTGTGCGAGTTGTGCATTGGGTTAGAAATGAATAAGGTAACAAGTATTAAAACACATAATAATTGAGATACATAAAAAATAGGCTTAATAAAACATAAGAGTGTTTCGGGTTGAGAAACTTCGACTACCAAAGTGAATCGTGATCCTTTCAAATTAGAGAAACGTGCTTTGGCCTATAGGTAAAGTGCTCTCATCGATCAGTTTCTACACGTCTCTAACTTATCGAAAATCGAAACTTTGGCGTGATTGAAAATCAACGAATAGGACTAGTTGACAAGGTGCGGGTTTCACCCCTAACTTGACAACATCGTACCCTAAGTGTGGTTGGTACTTACCAAACGAGGAGCAAATTCCGACTCGTTGGTAAGGGTCCACTAGAGTATGAAATGGAAATTCCCATCAAGATGTGGATTTCACTCCTAACTTGATGGTGTAATTTCGTGTAAAATAGAACACACGGATTGAGAGTGATCACCAAAGTGCGGGTTTCACCCCTATTTTGGTGAGATCGTCTCGTTTATAGTATGAGTGTCTTCAAGTTTTCAAGTGTGTAAGTTGTGTAAGTGTCTTAGGAAAGACACGTTGCATATATATTAAGACAAAAGAAATTGGAAGAAGCAAATAGGAAGAATTTACATTTTAAGCATAAATCAAGAAAGGTCAAGTTGGATACTTAAACTATAGACTAGGTCGAACATGGCAATTCTACCTAATTTCTTATAATTCTAGCTCTGATACCAATCTGTCACACCCAAACCATTGGCGGAAACACCAGAGTGAGATGAACGAGATTACTCGAGACATCATAACTCTAAATGTGACAATATTTAATTAAACAACCCATTTCATTTCATTCATCAAATTTTCAAATACAACATAATTCAAGTACAAAATAACAACATTGAGATAAGTTTAATCAAAACATAATAATTAACTTAGCATTCTAAGCGTGTTTCTATGCCGATCCTACTAAGTTTCATCATACCAACTTCATCAACCTGCAACATGTTAAAAATTATAGTTCAATAACATAGTATTGGCAAGTACACAAGTTTGATATCATAGCATAGGTAGTAAAACGTTTAAACAAAACCACATGATAAGCTAGTATACAAGCATAAAGTAAACATGACATGTGAACTACAATTAAATCCTCAAGTGTACCGCATATTAGATTAAAAAAATACTTAACATTGACCACAAGAATACGGGCGGTGCGTCACTCCTATAGCGCTATACATGTTAAGGGAGGCTTGATCGAAGTTAATGACATTTAGTATCACATAAGAATGTACCAAGTAAACATTTCAAGTACCACATAACTATAGCATGTATGATGGATTGTTTGTGATTTCATAGAATAAAAGTGTGATTTAGTGTGTTTAAGATAAATTAACATATTGCACCCAAAAGTGTAAAGCATAAAAAGGGTGTTTGAGTGTACTCACGGTTTTGCAAAGTTAACTCCGTGAAAGCGTTTAGGTTGATTAGGGGGATGACACCAAGTTATCTTACACAAGTAAATGTAGGTGTGTGAGTATTGGAATGACAGTGGAGACTGGTAATTTTTAGGAATTTAAAGTACACAAAAAGTATGTATAGTCGAAAGTATTTATCTAGACGTTAACGCTCGTTTTTGACACTATAAGCCCCGAAGGGTGTTTGTGTTTTATGGGTCATGCCCAATAGAATCGTAACGATGGTTAGGTCTTAGATAAAATAACTTAATATTAGGACAAGCAACCAATCGTCATCATCAAAGGTTCGGTTATATTTATTATTTACATATATAGTTTACATATATTATTACAAGTTTATCATAGATTTCATATAAGTCATGGATATCATATAAATCATAGAAGTCATGCATAGAGGTAGGTGGATAATCATCCTAAACCTCTTTCGTAAGATTCACCAATACACAAATTGCCACAAGGACAATCCGGATGGTCAAGAATATAGTACTTCACTAAGCTACGCTTCGAACCGAATAAGCAAGCTAGGTGCGTGCATCTCGAACATGGAAACGCTTGGGGACGTGTCGTAGCCTTGTTACTCTAGTGAAAGTGAACCGTAGCTTAATGGATGGAAATCATCAAGTGATGGGTGGATTGAAAAGTTGGATAGCCAAGGCCTCCATGTAATCACGCCTACACCATACACAAGCTTGTAAGCTTGGATGGCTCAACACTTGTGGGTTAGAAACCCTAGTAAAAACCACAAGTTTAGAAGCATGTTATACCTCCTAATTTGTATGAACAAGTCTAGCTAGCTCACTAACTATAAACTTAGTTTGAGGCACAAGTAGCATAGAGTTATTATGGTTAAAACAAGTTTATGAAAAGTTTATAAGTTTAACTTCCAAAACAGAAAGTTTGGCCCTAAAAATGGTATTGTTCCACCTTGGTTTTCCATGGAAAACCTATGGTAACATCCCATGGGGCTTAGCAAACATTGTTGAGGAAGAAAACCTAAGGAAAACTTTGAAACTTTTAAAGTTTGAAAAGATAAAAAGTGGGAAGAAAGTTTACAAACTTTTGGACCTCATTAATGTGACATCATTGAAAATTTTAAGCCAGTGGATTTTACAACCACTGAAGGTGTTAAAGCACCAAAGGCTAGAATCATTCCCATTTCAGACTTACCAACAGATGTTACAACATTTGCTGACAAAAAGTCTAAAAAGGGAAAGAAGAAAGAAAAGTTCAATAACTTGTTTTGTGATTTCTGTGAAAAGAAGAATCATGTTACTAAAAATTGTCTTCTTCTAAAAGCTTATGACATTAACAAAACAAGTGTGATCATTGATTCTCCAAACTGCACAATATGTAATAAGACAAATCATAAAACTCAAGAGTGTATTATCTTAAAAACTTTGAGATGAAAAAGAATGAGTATAAATCCAAAATACTAGAGAGTTCAAAGACTAGTACTTCAAAAGGAAAGTCTAAACAGACCTTTGTGCCTGTTGAAACACCTGTTACCAAAGCACTACACAAAACCTCTGCTCCCCGAGAAGTGCAGCTAAAGATGCACCACCTGCCAACCAGTACCCAAGAGGATTTGGCCAACCAATTTACCAAAAGGTACCTCTTAGTTATGTGGGTTACAAAAAGCCCTCAAAACAAAGAGTAAATAGGCATCCTCATGGTTACTATCATCTAGTAGGAGATGGGTCTTTGTAGGTGTTACAAAGATCTGTTCAAACCACTGACCATTCTTCTAAATTTGAGACTGACATGTCTGTGACCCCTTCCAAAGCCATAAATTTGAGACTGACATGTCTCAACAGATGTTACCACTGTGTGAAGGGAGCTTCTACTTCCCTTGATAGTTTATGGCATGTAGATAGTTGAGGCTCCAGGCAAATGACAGGATGTAGAGCCCTTCTCAAAGACTTCATGGCTCATGGAGGGGGTAATATATCTTTTGGTAATAATTCAAAAGGGAGGGTGTTTGGGTCAGTAACTGTTCAGGTTGGGAAACTCAAATTTGAAAATGTCAATCTTATTGACAACCTAAAATTTAGTCTTCTTAGTGTTTCACAAATGAGTGACAAGGGAAATGGGTCATTCTTCACTAAGAAAACTTTTCAGATTGTTGGGCCAAAAGTGGTTAAAAAGATTGATCAAATCATAGCTGAGAGCAAAGCACTACTTGTTGCTCATAGGAGTGGCAATGTGTATGTGGTTGATATGTTGAAGGATAATCCACTTACTGATGCATGTCTGTTCTCAGCTGCCAGAAGACTTGAACACACAAATCTGAAAACTATCACCACACTCTCTAAACAAGGCCTTGTAAGGGGCTTAGCACAAAAATTTTCACAGGAGAAGAACATCGTGTTCCCTGTTTCAAAAGAAAATAACATAAAAGTTCTTACAAACCCATTGGTGAGTCTAAAACAAGCCAGAGCTTACAAATGTTACACATGGACTTGTTAGGCCCTGTAAAAATCATGAGTCTATGTAAAAAGAAATATTGTCTTGTCATAGTTGATTATATTTCAAGGTTTACATGGACTTACTTCATGCACTCCAAGGATGAGACTACGGGCATTTTGCAAGATTTTGTTAAAAGAATTGAAAAGCAATTTGACCTGCCTGCAAAAGTCTTTAGGAGTGATAATGGGACAGAGTTTAAAAATAAGGAGTTGGATGAGTTTTGTATGACAAAAGGAATTGTAAGGCAGTACAGCATTCCAAGAACACAAGAACAAAATGGGGTGTTTGAAAGGAAAAACATAACTTTAATTGAAGCTGCTAGATACATGCTTGTAGACTCTGGTTTACCCTTGTCCTTTTGGGCAGAGGCTGTAAAAACTGCTCGCTATGTTCAAAACAGAGTTTTGATCAACCTAGGCATCAATCCATTGCTTATGAAACTCTGTTCAAGAACAAACCACTGATCTCATACTTTAAAATCGTTGGCTGCCCATGCTTCATTTTAAATCTAAAAGATTCAATTTAAAAATTTGCAACTAAAGTAGACTATGGTTATTTTCTAGGGATATTCAAGCACTGCCAAATCCTACAGAGTCTTTAACTTAAGGACTAGGTGTGTGGAAGAGACCTTGAATGTTAAGTTCAATGAACTTTCTTCATTAAAAATCCTAGCAAATTCTGCTGAACTTTTTTATTTAAATAAATTCACTTTTGAAGTTGTGTCTGTCAAGACTGACCCTGCAGTTACATCACAGTCTCCACAACAAGACTATGGATATGATATTGTGATTCCATAATATAAAGTCACTTCCACAATCAGAGGAACAAATGTCATTAAAAACTATGAAAACTCTGCCACTGTTGGATCAACCACTCCTGATCCTCAATCCTCTACCATCTCATCAACTATAACCTCTGTTGATAAAAGTCCACAACTGTGGATAAAAGTCATCATGTTGTGATAGCAGATGCTGGACCCAACTGTCACCTCTTCTACAACAATTGCTGAAGCTACTGTTGTATCCTCTGTCCATACAACCCAAATAGATGTTAGGTCAGATGTTGTGACAACAAAGGTTTTTAAACCACTGCCCTACTCACATTTCCAACATTAACCGAACCATTATCCACACCTCCTCGAATTCCAGTACATCCACCATCACCCAAAATAAAACTCAAACGCAAAAGGAAAACTTTTGATAATGATGATGATGAGCAGGGGAGTTAATCACCACTCCCTGTCTCGTCACAATCCACTTTACAACCATCCTCATCACTACCATATCCTGAAACCCCATTTCCAACCATGCACCTATCATCCTTATTTCTTCCAAAGGGTGCTCTATACCTTTTGGATTTGCTGTTAAGGAGAGATAGAGGCTTTCTTCAAGATAGAGGATCCAAAAAGAAGAGAATTTCAATCTCTTCTGGGGTATGGAAAGCCTAAGAATCTAGATGAATATATGAAGTTAAAGGCTACACAAGCTGAGACCATAGCAAAAGAACAATCAAAAGGTAAGGATGTCAGAGCTCTACAAATATCCTTGCAATTTCAACTAAGAAAAGTGAGAACTATTGAAGAATTTGCTAAGGATTTGAGTAAGTCCTTGTCTGAAAATCCAACCATTGATGATCCTGAATTGAAAGAAGACTACCTTGATCATATCATGAAGCACAAGCCTTACAAAGCAATAAGGGCTCAATTCAAAGACTGGTCGGTAAATAAGCTAAAAGAAGAGATTAAAAGAATCCATACCATGCTCAAAAAACCTTCAAAGAGGCATACTCTTCCTGTTTGGAAAAAGACTAGGCCTGAAAGCCAAGACCATCCTTTAAAGATCAAAAGAATGAAAGCCGAACTTGTTAGTGCTCAATATGGAACAACAAGGCAAATTGCTAGGTGGTCAGAATCAAAAGTGGTAGATACCTACAGAAGATTGGATGAGCTAAGAAAGAAAGATCTTTCTGTCCCAAGAAAGCTTGTCTATTCTCAAACAACCACTGCTCCTAAAAGACTCATGCTCCTAAAAGATCATCTTCCACATCTGTCTTATCCACGATTGCCTTAAATCAAGCAAAGAGGCAAAAGTAGATGGAAGAAGAGGATCAAAGGTTGCATGAAGAATTAAGAAAAGAGGGGATTAAGAACCAAATTTTGTACTATACTGATGCTACAAGTGATAAGCTTATGACCACATTTTCAGCACTTGTAAGCAGACCCATTTCACCAACTCATCCCAAATAACCTTACTACCCAAGAAAACCATCTGACTCAAAAATTCTAGATTGGAAGTCTTCCAAAGACACCCATGAATTGACACTACTCAGGTCAGATGGTACAACTCAAAGGATAAGAATGGAAGATGCATATGGTATGGATGCAGCTGACCTCCAAGACCTGTTGAATCTTGAGCTTGAAAGGGATGAAAATAATATGATTGCCCTGGACTTTGAACTTCAATACAAAGGACAAATAAGAGAACCATTGATGAGGAATAAGGATCAGTCATAAAGCTTATTGGAATTGAACCATACAAAAGAACAGATGATAGACATCCAAAATATTCTACAACCTCCGATCATAATAATAAAGCATCTGCTAGAGTCAAGCTTTGCTGAAGACAAAATGTCAAAGGTCTGCCATAGCAAAAACTGTTGAAGACTAAAGCTAAAGGTCTGCTAAGGTAAAGCTCTGTTGAAGACTAAAGCTAAAAGTCTTCCACGGCAAAGCTCTGTTGAAGACTAAAGCTAAAGGTGTGTCCAGGCAAAGCTCTGTTGAAGACTAAAGCTAAAGGTCTACCAAGGCAAGACTCCGCTGAAGACCAACATAGGATGTCTCATCAGTTTTTACTATTAGTCTTCATAATGTTTAGCTATAGCAGTGGTTAGCTTAGCAGATTGTTAGTTTGTTATATTGTTATATGTCACTTTCCTGTTGACAACATCATAAGATGCTCAGTGGTTAGAATTGTAGTATAAATAGAACAATGTTTGTATTGTTCTATTTGATCACTTTTTATCACTTATCAATCTAACATTTCTTCCTTACATTCTGTATGAACAAATCAGTGATCTTAGGCTGAGGGGGAGATTGTGAGTTATATGCAAGTAATTATAATTACGAAAGCATGACAATGAAAACAATCTCTCAATTGTTATGAATCAAAGTTCATCATTCCGATGCATTTACATCTGATTTTTCTTCTTTAAAACTTTCATAACAGTTTAAAACTCAAATCCTAGGATGATCCTATCGCCTTCCCTCTAGAATTATTTTCAAAGGAAGTGTCACCACCTCTATGAGTATGGAAGTTTGTCAGTAGAGCATTGTATCCAATCATATGTCTGGATCCTCCGCTGTCTACATACCATAGGCTATTTAGGTATGTAGATACTCCCATTTTGGTGGCCATGAATGCGCATTCATAATTATTTCATCTTCAGTTAAATTCCAAGGATCATTGATTTTTACAACACTATCATTCCCCTTTTCACAAACAGTTGTCTGTACTGGGTTAGATATCCTCTCAACATTTTGTGTATTGAGAGTTTTCTAATTGTTTTTATCAATTCTCCTCAGTTTTACTGAATTTCTCTTTCAACTCATCTCACAACTCTTTAACACTATTACAATGTAATAGCTCAACATAGACCTCATTTGGTAAAGCCTTTGCAATTATAATGAGTCTAGCATAGAGTAATCTTCCAGTTTCTTTGGCTCATTCACATCAGGATTTTCAACACAAGGTGTCATTGGAATATGTGGTCCGTATAATACAGACCTCCAACATCTATTCATGATAGCCTGACATCCCTGTTTTGCTAAAAAATCTGATCAAGGATAATGTAACCAAATTTGTAAAGTGAGGTAGAGTTCTTAGGTGATGGACAATGATATAACAATTGCTAAATGAAGAGCATCCAGATGCCAAGTTTCTGGAATTGCAATAACTCTTCTTGCATCACATCCACCCAACTTTCTTCTTTCAACGCGTCTTTCCAGTTTCCCGGTTCAACCTGAGAAACAAAACAATTGTGAAAAAATCATACTCGAAGTGGAGCAATATTAGTATAGAAACAGCTTAGATCTTTATTAATCTGATTGCGAGTTTGCACTCCCAATTGTAAGCTGCCTATAATGTTCTCTGATGGATGATATGAAATTGTCCTAGGCATCACTTCAGTTGGAACATCTACTTGTGATTGCAAATTTGTGAGAATTTCATCTACGACTGGTACAGATGAAGAAGCTTTATTCCTGGCATTAGACTGATCAACCTGTTGTTTCAGAGAGCTTTCAATCTGTTCAGATCCCTCATCAGAACTGGATCCTCCATCGTCGAAAGTTGGTTCCCGATCAGAGTCATCATCTTCATTTGGTTGGGCAGAAAATTCAGCAGCATTGACATTTGTAGCAGGAACCGGATTTAGAACAGAAGAGTTTTGATCAACATCAGACGTGTTAACTGGTAAAGATGTAGAAATCACCAACGGTCGAGGAACTTGTTCTTGATTAGATAACTGATGTTGTTGAAATAACATAACAAGTTCTTCTTCAGTTGGCACATCTGGAAGATCAAACGAATCCCACAATCCATCATAGTTAAACAACCACGGATCCCCAGGATTCTGCATAGGCATTGCATATCTTTGACAATCTACGTGCTGCGTAACCAACAAAGAAACCCTCCAAAGATTTGGCTCCAAATTTACCAGCCGGGTCCAAGACGGTACACGGTGATCCAAACGGTTCCAAAAATACTAAGTTAGGCTTTCGTTGATTCAGTAACTCGAAACATGTCTTTTTGTGAGGCTTAACTGTCAACATACAATTAAGGGTATAGCATGTTGATGCTACTGCTTCACTCTAGAAACTGATCGGTAATTTCGAATCAGCTAACATTGTTCTAGCAGTTTCTATCAACGTGCGATTCTTTCGTTCAGCTACTCCATTTTGTTGTGGGGTATAGGGGGCGCTGAATTCATGAAGAATCCCCTTTTCATTGCATAACTCTTGCATCTTCTTGTTCTTGAACTCCGTTCCATTATCACTGCGAATTCTCTTAATGGGCAAATGATATAAATTCTCGAGCTTTCTGAAAAGATCATAAGAGTTTCAAACGTTTCATCCTTGCTTTCCAGAAAGAACACCCAGGAAAATCGAGAATAATCATATGTAATGACAAGACAATATAAATCTCAGAAATGCTTTTGACATTGACTGGTCCAAAGAGATCCATGTGCAGTCTTTCTAGTGGTAGCTTTATCGAATTCAACAGCTTTCTCGGGTGTGATTTCTTATGCTGCTTCCCCTTTTTGCAGCTAAGACAATCATCTGATAAATGAAAACTTTTCAAATTTACACCCTCCACTAATTCGTTATGCACAAGAAAATTCATCTTTCGAAGATTAATATGCCCCATTTTTCTGTGCCATAAAATTGACTCTTTTTCAGTAGCTTTAGAAATAAAGCATTGAACTTTCTTTGACGTGGTAGAAGCGATGCTCATGTCAAGGACATATGAATCATTTTCCCGCGGAGCTCGCGTCAGAATCCGTTCTTCTGGAATCTTGAAACCAGGTTTTCGAATAAGACATTCTTTATCGTTGAAATATGTCGTGAACTTCTTGTCACAAATTTGCGAGATACTAAGCAGATTGTTTCAAGTTAAACGATATAGTTCACTTTATCAAATGATACAACTCCGTTCGAGAGAATCCCTTCTCCGACAATCCTCCCTCCTTGTGTTCCAGTAAATCCAACATATCCTCCTCGAATAGCTCTAACATCATTGAGGAGCGCAAGCATTCCTATCATGTGGCGAGACGCTCCACTATCCATGATCCATTTTGACAATATCGAATGTTGGAGCCCCTGCACACATGATCAACAAAATTTATTTAAACAAAGCGACCCAAGCTTGTTTGGTCTTGGGTGGGTTTGGAATGTCGAACATTGGACCCACTTTATTCTTTTCAATCTTTTTAAGCTCAATGTTGTTTGGAACAGAAGGTTTCAGTTCAACCTTGGATGATTTGGTGTTAACAATTTTAGCAACACATTTCTGTGTTTGTGATTTATCCCTTTTTGACATAAAATTTTGAATCTTTTTGTTGAATTTTTGTGATGTTTCACCAATTTCAAACTTAGATTGAGGTTGAATAATTGGTTTAACATTTTGATGAGATTTAGTTTTTCTTTTAAGAATTTGTTTCGGCATAACCATTGGTGCTTTTTGCTTTTCATCCTTGGTGAATTTTTCGGAGAAGAAACTGGTTTTGAACTTTCTTGTTAACAATATCATGTGATATGTCCAACTTTCTTGCATTTAAAGCATGTCCTGCTGTCCTTATGAACAGAGGTATTCAAAACCTGTTTCTGTTTTTGTTTCTCTTTTTATTTAAGAAATCATCATTTGATTGAGTACCAATGATTTCCTTTTCCTTCTCAGTTGTTGTCCCAAATGCAAAATTCATTTTCTTTGTAAAATCTAATTTTTGGGACCTGTTGGTTTTATGTTACTTCTGAAAACCCAAACCTGCTCGTTTGTTTTCCAGATAATCTCCATTTTTTTGATAGTAAGGTCGGTTATCAGTTTTTTATTTAGAATAGAAAGATGAATCATGTTTATCTAAATCATCATGACTTACCTCCATCAGCTTGAACATTTTATCAACACAACCTCTTTTCACATTCTTGATAGGAAAATCCTCATCCGAAAATAGTTTATCAGATCCTTTCATTTATAAACTATGACATTAGGATCATCATTTAAACTATTTTCTGATTTGTCATCAGATTTTGACTTCTCAGTCTTTTCAGATTCAGCCACTTCAGATTCATTTTTTAACACTTTATCAACGACATCCTTTACTACTTCAAAATCACATTTACCATCATTTTTAGTGTAAGTTACATCGATATCCTCAGGCAGCTGTTCGGTTTTCAATTTCAGATTTAGCGCCTTTTACACCCCAGATGGATTTTTGCATGCATAACTGTTTCACATGGGTGGAGGTACTCGATCATAACTACCACTTTTTGTTTCACCATTTTTAGATTCCTCAGTATTTTAAATTTTTGGTAAAATGTGATTTATGACATATGAGCTTGTGGAATAAATTAACAGTTTGTTAACGCGTTCGGTTTCAATTCTCATTTTTTGAAGCTCACTTTTGAGCTCAGCAATAGTGTTTAGATGAATATTAATTGCCATTTGTTTATCCATCACTGTAGCTTTAAGCATCATTAGTGTTGCGTCATTTTCTCTAAGTGCTTTATTATATTGTTTAACAGACGCACTCAATTTGTCATAAGCTTCCTTTGTGGACTTATAATCACTTGACAAATTGTCTGTTAAACTTTGTAATTCAGCAAATCTTTTGTCTTTTACAAGACACTCACCACATGCTTCATCACACTTTGAACAAGATTTTTCATTCTCAGATGACTTGTTTACCTCATTTCCATTCGCCATGCACGCTTTAATGATGTCTTCTTTCAGCAATTCCTTTTTCTCATCCACTTTGACAACTTCAATCGGCTTCTTTTGCTCTTCATCTGTTGAATGTTGGGTAGGTGCGCAATATCCTGCAAAAATTTTTAAAACATCGTTAGGCAAAGATGTTTGAATGGACCATTCAAAAGCTCCTCTTCCTCTGATGAAGTATGATAGTAATAATCGTTATCCTCAGGTCCTTCATCAAACGATACCTCCGATTCTTCTTCCGGTTCCTCAATAATTTCAGCCACCAATGTCAAACTTTCTCCTTTCGAAATAAACTTGTTCCAATTAAACCCTTCGTCTTCTTGTGTAACAAAAAACGCCTTATCTCTAGTTTCAGGTTGCTTTTCTTCAATCGGCACGATTCTTGTTCTTAGTTGTGGTCGATGATAGATCGCTCTTTTGTAATAGTCGTCTGCGAAAGGATTATAATTTCCTTGAACCTCTCGGTTTGGACATTCTCTTTTAAAGTGACCTTTCTCCCGACACTTGAAACAAGTAACTTTGGATTTATCAAATCCAAGTTTCCCATTCCAACCCTCCCAAATTTTCTTTACCAGTGATTTCCATAAATCTCTGTGCTTGTCGAACGATCGAAGCCATACACAATTTTATATCAATCAATTCCATTTCAACTGGATCAATTTGATCGTAGTCTTCACGTGTCATCTCAGAATTTCCAATCTTTCCAGCAACAAGACTGTCATATGACTCAAGAACTGAAGCAAGTAGAGACATATGTTGTTTTGCGGTCTTTTCGTCAAAATTTTGCGCGTTTTGAAAGTCAACGGCAATATTGCATTGCAAAACTCTTTGACTTGAATTTGATGATGGGTTGGTTTGATTATTCTGAGATGGATTTAATCCGGAAGAAGATTGTTGACTTGAGGGTGTATTCGGATCAACTGTTGGGTATGATTGAAAACCACTTGACTGGGTTGGAGGTGTGCTTGGTGAACTATATGCACTGAAAGTAGTTTGAATCTTTGGCGCTTGGATCTGGGCAGCAGAACTGTTTTTGAAATAAAGATTAACATCTTGTTGCATTTGAACAGTCTTGTTTTTGGCCATCTTTTACATCTCTAATTCATGACCTTCCAATCTTTCGATAAAGCGAGGTACCGAGAAATTACTGTATTCATTTCCATTCATCAAGATGGTAAGTAAGTCGACCATTCACCTTGTGGCAGAGAATCAGCTAGCTTATCAACAAGCTCTTCATTTGTCTTCACAATTCCCATTCTCTTCATATGAACCACCAGAAGACAGTATCGCTCAATAGCTTCTTAACCGTTTCTCCTTTGATCAATGTGAATACATCAAACTCTTTGCTTAATAATGCCCTTTTGCTTTTGCGGAGTTGAGCACAATCTAGAAATTTGAGTCAAAGAGCATTCCACAAAGATTGCGCATCATCATCATGCTGTAATAAAGCCAAGATGATTTCTTTGATCGATTGCTAAAGATTGTTCATCATTTTCTTTTCGTTGATAAATCTTTCTCGTTCAACATCAGAGAATTGGGCGAGGGTCTTTTCAAGTCCATTTTCGCCAACTGGTGCGATGTATTTTGCATCGATTGCAAACCAACAAGTAAAATGGTTAGCTTGCACCCAGTTCATAAACCTCTCGCTCCAGCTAACAAAGTCTTCCAAATTCATAAGCTTTGTAGGTTTAGTCATTGTTCCCATTTTCATTCTCTAAATTGATGTTTTGAGCTGCTGCAATGGTAACAACCGATGTGGCAAACGCATTGTAAAATTCCTCAGACATTTTTTCTACAAAAAGTTAGAACACACTTCTCGAAAACAAACTGATTAGATTAGAAAAACTTTTGTGCGGTCAAAATAATTTTGTGCGAAACAAATAACAAAGATTTTGTACGAAACAAATTTTGTACGATTCAAAATTTTCTCACAAGAACCACAATTTCGTACGAATCAGTTCATTTTTACACGAAACAAATGTGTTTAATTGAGTGAATTTTTGTGCAGATGAATTTGTACGAATCAAATCATTTAGTACGAATCAAGTTTGAAATTCTCAAAAATTTTAAGATTTTATGAAATTTTAACTGATTTGTATGGAAGTTTTAAAGCTGCTGGTTCGTACCAAAATCAAAACAACTGTATTTCGTGCGGTTCAAACTTCAAACTGATCAAAGTTTATCAATTTCAACATGATTTAGTTAAAATTTATGTCCGAATTATGGTATGAATTGATTAGATTGAAGATTAACTTGAATTACTAAAAACCTAGTCCATTTTGTCCATTAATTCGTCTAAAATTTGTCCAAAATCCAGCAAAGGTCAGAAAACTGATGAAGATGAAGATATGCCCAAGTCTGAACAGTAACTACTTGTGTCTATCTGTAGATCAGATCTCATGGCTCTGATACCACTTGTGGTCCCTTGGTCGGCGGCGGTTCTAGACGGAGGTTTTGGGGATAGAGCAGTTCCGGAGAACAAACATAAACATTAAGCACAAGAGAATCAACGGAAGCTTTTCATTCATTCATTCATACCGAAAGAGCTTACATCTGGTCTGGCTGGCGGAGTTCCTGGAGAGAATCCGCCAGCGTTTCCCCTTAGGGAACTTCTAAAACTTACAAACAATGAACACACAACGCCTATATATAGACATGACATTTCGTGTGAATCAAGCCTGAGTCACTCGTACGAATATTTCGTACGAGTGAGTGATTCGTACGAAACACAGATGTCACTGGTACGAAACAGTACTTGTTCGTACTTGGGTCATGTGTTCGTATCTAATCTAGTACAATATTCAATACACACTCTATCTAGTCTATTCGCACAGTGACGGCCATAAAGTGCATCAACAATTTCCCCCTTGGACGTCACTGTCGAAGCTTGAACTTGAAATCTTGAGAGCTGTGTTTGAATATTCTGCAACTTCAATCGGGTATCTGTTGACATTGTAATTCCCCCTTGATTGAAGATCCGGGTTTGCATTATTTACGTTTAAGCACCATTCTCCCTGAAATAATTTTCTCCAGAAATTAATCTTCAGGCTGTTGGTTGCATGGTTCAGAAAGCTCCTCTGATTTGCTTGATCTTCAAATTTTCTCGAACAATCACCAATTTGTCATTAAACAATGTAGCTTTCTCCATTTTGACGTTTAAGGATATCCGCGTTCGGTTTAATGCACCCCCTTGATGCTTGATCCTCTGATCTTCAAAACCCAACCGCCAATTGACAGAAACTTCGAAGAACCACACGAAAAAACTTCAAACCGATGAATATCCGCAAAAATCTTTTCAATCAGCAAATCATCATAAACAAACTAACTGGTAACACACCGAATCTAAGAAACATTCTTCGGCAATAAAAATCACATTCTTCCTTTTCAGTCTTAATAACAAATGTATAGCTATCTCCGCTGGAATGGGGCACTGAAACTACAAGACATCCGTGTTTTCTGGCGGTTAGTCCGAAAAACAGTTCATTTGCAATGCAGAGTTAATAATAGAATGACGTGTTCACATCCACGCCGTCGTGTGTGCTTCCACTTCCACATCGGGGATCAGGTGGTTAGCCCTTGAGCATCAATCTGAAACATGATCTGAAAATTCCGAACATTTTTCGATCACCCATTCTGAATGTGTAGTCTATTCGTCAATAGACATGAACGCTATCTCATCTCTAATGAACCTTCGATCCTCTGTGTTTCCCAAATAATTTGCAGTCCGAACCACCCGAATACTGTTGCAGCGTCACGAATTTCAAAAATGTTAGAATTTTTATGAAAATTTTTATTCCCCCTCATTTTTGCAAATTCTGACGTCGAGTTCTTATGGGAATGCGGATTATGGTGGAACTGCAGCATATGATATCACATTTTTGCCTAAAATTTCCCAAAATTTGCAGTTTTGACCAAATGCTGACTAAACGTTAAGGAACAATAATAATCACTACACCATATGATCAACGTTTTGCACAGGTATCAGTGACTATCCTAAAATATTCATCCCATTGCGATCGTATCATCAAATTTGTACGTTGAAGCTCTAGATAGTGTCCCTGAATAGCCCGAATTTGACGTTAAAATCTCGAAAAAATTTGTAATCACCAAATTTTTTCTGGACACTCGTCTCATCAATACGATCACCAAATTTTTTTTTCGTGCGAAGCAGGTGTTTCGTACGAATCATGTTTCGTACGAAACTGATAACGTCTTTCGAACCAGAATCTTCATTTCTTCGAATTTTGACATTGGTCGAAAATCAGTTTCTAACAATCCTATGGTATCAATTTAACATTATGTCCGTGGATTGTCCGTTTATTCCATGTTTTACGTCCAAACCCCTCATACGTCCAATAATCATGAGTGTAGGTGATTCATCAACTGTTAAGCTGAATGAATCGGTACCGTAGCTCTGATACCAGTTGTGAACGGGGATCGAGCTCCCGAAATGAGCAATCGACCTGATCACGCTCAACTAGCAGAGGCGGAATTCATTGCTAGAGAGGTAGATATGACAAACAAGATAGAATTTACTCTTTAACTGCTTCTGATCTATTAAAGACGCTCAAGTTACAGACGCAAGTCAACAAACTGACAGAGCTTCGCCATATTAAATGACAAATCCGTGCCAAGCTCTAACACAACACTTCCCTACTTATAGGTCGACATGACTCGTACTGAAGTGCGTGCACTAACAAACAAACAACTATGATTCGTACGAAATGGTATTTCGTACGAGTGACTCACTCGTACGAAATCAGTATGTTTCGTGCGAATCATAGCGTACAAACATATAAAATTTACATTTTTTGAAATAAACAATTACTTGTAGACTTTATAAACATTACCGATGTATCCTAGACGTAGGCAATAGACATTATGCACCAACACATCAGATGAAATATGTTCTTGACATATTGGATAAATTCAATATGACAGGAGCTAAACCAGCATCGACCCTGCTAGCTCCAAATCACGGCATTTGTGCAGATCTTGCCGTAGAAAAAGTTGATGAAACTTTATATCGCTCCATGATCGGATCCTAGATGTATCTTACAGCTTCTCGACCAGATATCATGTATCCAACGTGCCTGTGCTCCCGTTATCAGTCTAATCCAAAAGAGTCACACCTGCTTATCGTCAAACGCATAATGAGATATTTGAAGGGTTTTCCAAGCACCGGCTTGTGGTGCCCTAGACATGATGATTTTAATCTTGCAGGTTACTAGGATTCTGATTTCGGATGCTGCAAACTAAATACAAAGTATACAACGGCTGGCTGCTAGTTCTTCGAACTCGTTTGGTAACGTGGCAATGCAAGAAACAAACCTTAGTCGCTCTCTACTTGTGAGGCTGAATACGTGTCGGCATCCAGTTGTTGTGCTCAGATTCTCTGGATACAACAACAGATGAGAGATTTCGGTTTGCAATTTCTTGATACGCCTATATATGTAGATAACCAGGCCGCAATCTATATAACAAAAAACTCATGCCAACACTCACGTACTAAACATATCGAGATTCGACACCACTTTATCCGTGATTGTTATGAGAAAAAGTTGGTGCGAATTGAAAAAATCAACACTGATGACCAAAAAGCAGATTTTTATACCAAAGCTTTTGATAAAACAAAGTTTAAAAATTTGTTAAAGCTAAATGGTTTAAAAAAATATGATCTCAGGGGATGTGTTTGAGGTTGAGTTTGAGGATGATGACGACTTAATGTGAATTTGTCATCGGATAAACGTTTTTTTGTATATTCTTTCTTATAACTTCTTAAAAAATACAAAAATATGTTTTTGATTTTAGGGTGAGAATGTTTGAGGAAAATACAAAAACATTAAAAAAAGGCAGGCAAAAAGAGTTTTGCGTAAAAAGAGTGATCATAGTAAATAAAAAATGATAGTCACGATATGCTAAAGAATTGTATTGGTTTTAAAAAGTAATTAAGCAAGACTTACTATGGATATGCCAATAGACTTCACTAAACTGATTAACTTGTGGGTTAACATCTCTCGGATATATGGACTTAGTACTCCGAAATTTCGTTTGAGAGAATGCCAGATTCTGTGAAACTAGGTCTTTATATTTGATTGATATCTGGTGTATTATTCGAGTTCTTCTGATTTTACGGAAGCAATGGCCCACAACTCATATAATACTTTTGCATTATTCTCCTAAAAGCTACATGAAAATGATTATGTCTTAAGCAATTATGACATTTGCAGTACAAAAGATTCCTTTATGGAACACCACCTAAAGACGAGCCTTCATCTCTTTGTCTGTACGGTAGTACTAACCTGAGCTCTCAAGGTCTCGCATTCACCCTATTTACAGATATCAATTCGATATATTCACCTGTAAAATGACATTCTGGGAATCTCGATACAGGAGTATATTATGAGATGGGAAACACAATTATTTCAAGTTACTAATAATACCTTAACATATCTTGAAAAAAATTGAGAAACGAGAAGAGGTTTAAATGGACAAATATATTGGCAATCTAGGTAAATTTGTTTAAAAGTTTAAAGGGTGTTTCTAGATCAACGGTACTGATGACTTATATATATGCGTGAAAAGATCCTCTAAAAACGCAAAATTCACAAAAATGTTATTTTTCTTTGAAAAATATTTTAAAATCCAAAAAATTTTCAGTTTTCTTAGCTTGATAGTTTTATTTTTGTTTACCGATGATAAAACACTGACGGTTGGATTCATAAGCAACATCTTGCTGAGGAAAACTTGAAATCATGGGTTGGGAGCTAATTTTTAGCAAAAAGTTTACTCGAATGTCAAGAAAGTTCATTAATTTGAAACTTTACATGATAAAATAAATCTGTTTGGTTAAACATGGTCAACTAAGGTCATTAACTTGCACTTGGAAGGCAAATTGGATAACCAGTGTCATTAACTTGGACTTGGTTAGTCAAGTGGATTTTTGAAACAGATAAAATTACTGAAAAAATGAAAGATACAAAAATAAAATTGAAATTGAAAAGTTTAAAGTTTTTAGTTTTGATTCGCATAAAATCGAAATTCATGCGGAGATAGTCATTTTAGTACGAAACAAGAGTTAAAGTATTTGTATGATTCAGAATGTTTCGTACGAAATAAGTTGAGTATAAATACTCTGTGTTTCGCACAGAAATGAGGTTTCTATTCTCTTTGCACTGTTGAGCGACTCTGAGTACTTTTGTGCGATTCGACTCTAAAAACTTCATTTCTTGGTATTTCTGCTTGTAATTCACATTGTTGAGGTTGATTGGCACACCTCTTTCAATGGGCAAGGTAATTTTGTCAAAATCCCACTGTTATAATGCCAAAATTTTGTACGATTCGGACTAAAACTTAGATCTAGGGAAATTGGACCGGTAGAACTTAAAATTGATCACAAATCGTTAAAATCGGCTCTAATAACCTGAAAATCAACTATTAATTTGTTAAAATCAAAAAGTTTTAGATTCAAATTATATTTGGGCAATTTTGAGATGACGATGTGTTTTTGTACGAAGGAAGTTGACTCGCATGAAAATTTTGTTTAAACCGTTGAAGAGTATTTTGTATGAAACAAGTTTTTCATACGGAGAAGTTTGAAATTTTTGTTCAAAAACGAATTGAATGTGTAATTCGTACAAAAATAGTTGTTTTGTATGAAATAAAATTTTGAAATCAAAATATTCAAAGTGCATAAGTTTTTCGTACGAAGTTAGTGAATCGTATGAATAACATTTACTTCAAATTTCAACTTTTGATTATATGTATGTTTCGTACGAAACATAGGTTTTGTACGAAACCGAGAAAGAAACTTTGAATGTTTGAAATTTTCTAACAGGTTGATTGTTATTTTTCTTGTACAGGCCAAGAAATCCGCGTTTTCTCCAGTGCACAATATATGATGTATCACAAATGCTTCAATTCTAGAGATAGCAGCGTATCGAGATATCTTGGATATTCTCACAAGGATTAGAGTGACTAAAGCATTAACGGGTAGACATACGGCATATCTTTCGCATGTGGAATATTTCTGGAATGCCGCTGAGTATAGTATTGATGTTAACGCCATTATTTCAGCAGTAAAGGAAAGGTTATATTTACTTAGATGATTCAGAACATTCAAAGGGAAAGGTTTTTGCAGTATCCAAGATTCATACAGATGATGTTAGACTTTTTGCATCCTGATTTGAAGATATCTCCAGATGATGTTCTCAAACTTAAACATATGGATGTTCCGATGCTACGAAAAATGAATGTGCATCTAAAGTATGCTCCTGTAGCTAAACCAATGTTTGGTGCTATTCTTGATAAACACTATATTTCACCTGCACCCTGAAAGTGGAGAAAGGATGAAAGTGGTGACGATGAAGAGGAGATTAAATCATTATCGTTGTTTGTGGCATAGAGAAGTCCATGGTTTGTGAAGGACGGAGAAAAAGGTGGGAAAGCTACATATAAGGGAAAAAAGAGAAAAACTATGTCTGCTGCTGAAAGTTCAGGGTTAAGAGATGAACCTGAAGTTGAGGAAACGGTTGAACAGATGGCTGAAGATATAGAACGTCAGGCTTTTGGAGCTGACAAGGCAGCTGAAGAAGTACTATCATCTAGTACCGATTCAGAAGATAGAAGAGCGGGAGAAAAGAAAAGAGCTGAGAAATTAGCAAAGAAACGTCAAGCTGAATGAAACGCAAAGATGAGGAACGCAAGAGAAAAGCAACAGGCGAGGATGACACAACTTATGTTCCGTCAGTATCATGATACTGAATCTGCTTTTCGAACTCCGATCAAGAAAATGCAAAGAAGAATGAAGCGTTCTGCAGCTCGAATATCTCCGAATGTTATTCCAACAGAAGCTGCTGCTGAACAGATTATTGAAGAAAATGTGGAGGAACCATCACAGATATTCCGTCTCCACCACGTCATATGCATCCAGAACCAGCTCAGCAACAAGTTGAACCAGAGATACTTCCTCAACAACCATCAGTTCCTGAGCCAGAACTAGATCAACAACAACCAGCACCGCAACAATCTGAACCAGAACCAGTTCAACAATCAATTCCTGAACCAGAACCAGTTCAGCAACCACCGCCACTACAGTCTGCTCAACAAAAATCTCAACCATCTCATGCTCAATAGTCTTGTCCTACACAACAGCCGTTTGATTCACAAGCATTTTTTGATGAGATTGGTTTAGATGATTTACTAGGAGGAGATGAATTTCGTTTTGATGATCCTAGAGTTGACGACTTGCAGAAACAGGTGACAATGAATGTTGTACGCATAGCTGAGTTGCAAGAGCAGATAAACAAGTTAACAGCTGAAAAGTTTGAAATGCTTGAAAGGATTGGGGGGTTAATTGTTAACAAACAGCCATTAGAAGCGATCTTAGCAAGTATTATTTCTGAAAACGAAAGATTGCGGTTATGAATGGCAGAATATGAGGAAGAACGGTTGAGAAATAATAGAAGATGGATGTGTTTGAGAAGATTTTGGAAAAGAAGTTGGGATTGAGTATTTCTGCGGCAATTGATGAAATAGAACGTGCAGAAGCGATGGAAAAAGTTGCGGAAAGAGAACGGTTGTCTAAACAACAATCTAATGCACAAGGGAAAGGAAAGGGTAAGATAGTGGAAGAATCCGTGATTGATGAAGCTGTGCCAGAAGTTGAATCTGAGCCAATACAATGTTGGGATATTGTAGCGTATGAAGAACCGAAGAATTTTATTTTGATAGGAAAGCCAACTGATGTGGATATAGCTTCACTTGATATTTCTCAACGACATCAAGATTGTTTGATGAAGAAAAAGACGAAAAAAGACAGTAAAGAAACGGCTGAAGAAACAGAAAAAGAAGCAGAAGTAGAGGATACTGAAGATGTTGATGTTGATGATAAAGATTCCAGTAGTTCAGATGATGATAATGACGATGACAATGTTGGAGGGTCGAGTATTCGTGTAATTGATTAGAATGTTAATGAATTAGGTGATCTTTATGAGTACTTTGATGATTCCGCGAACCAAACTACTGAAGAAGAAAGGATGAACAAAGCTGATGAGTCAGTAGATGCTCAGCAGGCAGAAATTTTCACAGAAATTGTTACATCTTCTGTTCCTGTCATGCCAAAGCCATTTGTTTTATATCTTGAGCATGATGTTGAAGAAGGGGAGTTTGTTCATAGTTATTCGAAAGAAGAAATAGCAGCAATGCTGGGTATTAGCAAAGAGAAGTTCGATTTTGATTTTGAAGACGAACTTAATGAGATAGATGTTTTTGCACCGAATGTTTGTGTTTTCAAAGACATAGAAGATGCAAACATATATGATAACGTTGTCGTGGAAAGTGATTCTAATGAAGATGCTAATGATGCCATTCAGGGTGCAGATGATTTCCCAACGTTTATCGATCTATTTACAGCAGAAAGTTCTGAGATATTGCAAAGGAAAGTATCTGAAGCTACAAAAGAAGGAACAATTCCTGTGAAAATGAATAAAGCTGAAATAGTTGAACAAAAGAAGAAATGGTTTCGGGAGAGTTCAGCTGAGCGTTAGTTTAAGAGACCCCTAGCATTTTTCACCAGAGATGCTGATATTTCTTTAAGGGACATTCTGAGTTGGGGTTGGATTGAAGAGCTAAATGTGTATGCGATTAAAAGGGAATTTGGGATCCAATATTTTCGATATTTAAGCGACATCAAAACACTGCCTTATTGGGATATTAAGGAGCTTGTTCAAACAAAGATGATAAATCTAAAGATGAAGTTCCATGACCAAAACTGTGGAGATTGATCAAGTTTGAAGCTAAGCATGGTTTTGTACATTGGAAACCTCATTATCCTCGTCGCGTTGTTAAAGTAGATCCAGTAACAATGGAGAAAGATATTACTTTGATTATGAAGAAACCACGGGTGATGAAGAACATGCCACTGATCAAAATGGATCAAGATTTTTATACGATCTTCAAGTGGTGGCATTATGATTCGAATACAGGAGAGGCTATTATATGTGTGCACCCAGATAAAGACTCGTGGAAGATTACAGAAGAATTAACCGAAGCCGTCATAGCACACAAACGAATATATGGAATGTGACGAGGCATTCGAGTACTAGACCCAATGTGGCTAGTAAATTGTTCGAAGAAAGATATAGAATGTTTATTCTATAGTAAGACACGTTTCGAAGAAAAGGATCAAGAACAAGCGCTTCAATTTCAAAAGATCGTGAATGTTTGCTTTGCGAATGATATTCATTCTGGATCAGATTGGAAAAAAACTTGGAGAAAGCTTGAGAAGAAGCAGTCAAAGAAAACGGAAGAAAAAGAAGCTTGGATTGCTGAACGTACAAGAATAGCATCTTTAAGGAGCTTTCAGTTTTTGAAACGACGTCCTCTGACTGATCAACCGCCAATTTCTTTTGAGGAGCGTCGCAAGCCTGTAAAGAGATTCTTTGGGCGTTAAAGTCACATCTATATGAAGATTTTGAAGATTATCTAGACTGCGGCAACATCCAAGGGGGAGTTTGTTGGTGCATAATGTCTATTGCCTATGTCTAGGATATATCTGTAATGTTTATAAAGTTTACACGTTAATGTTTAAATGAGAAAATGTAAATTTTATAAGTTTTAACACTGTGCTTCGCATGAAATAAAACAGATTTCGTACGAGTGAGTCACTCGTACGAAATACAGTTTCGTACGAAATATAGTCATTTGTTTTTTTGCACGCACTTTGGTATGAGTCATGTCGACCTATTAATGTTGAAGTGTTGTGTTAGAGCTAGTTAGTGATTTGTCAATTGGTACGGCGAAGCTCTGCCAATTTGTTTACTTGCGTCTGTATTTGAATGTCATTAATACATCAGAAACAGTTAAACAGTAAGTACTATCTTGTTTGTCATGTCTACCTCTCTAGCAATGAATTCCGCCTCTGTAAGTTGAGCGAGATCAGGTCGATTGCTCATTTTGGGAGCTCGATCTCCGTTCACATCTCCAACTATAAATAGGAGCATTGGTTCATCACTTGAACTTACACCTTTCTCATTATCACTCTATCTCCCTCCTCTAGAAGTTCATAACTGAAAGGAGCATCCAACTTAGTTCTATTTCATCCAAAGATCACTTGTAAGTGTTCCTTTCTCTTGCATTTTTGGTTTATAGGCTTTTTATAGCCAAAAGTCAAGCGTTTACGGAAACGCTTTGACTTTCGGTTAAGACCATTATGGTCCAGCCATTGTTCATAACGAAGATGGCTAAGTGATCATAATAAGGTAGGTGTTAATCCCTACAAAGGACACCTCCTAAAGATCACGTTTACTAGACCAATTGACGGGTCAAAGTTTTATTATTAAAAAGTCAAACATGCCAGATTTTGAAAATATTATAATATAAGTTTATATATGTTATAAAACATGTTTTGACACTTAAAAAAGTTGGTAATAATTATTAAAACATGTGAGAACAGGTTCGACTCGTCAATTTCAGTTTTAGGGTCAGTTCGCAACCGAAAGTTGTAAAGTTTGACTTCTGCTTTGACTTTCGATTCTGACCCGATTTAGATTAGTTAGCTACTGATCTAAGGTTGCATTATGATCGTAATATAATGTAGCATAACCCTCTGGTTATATTACACGATCATAATAAAAATCTGAGTTTATGCACAAGTTCCGTTATTATGCCATTTTTGACTAAAATGCCATTTTTACATAAAATCAGGTTTTAATCGATAACGAACTTGAAAATAAATTTCCTACTGATATAATATCATAAGTAAGATTATTTGGGATGTCAAGTCAGCTTATATACTGAGTTTACGTACAAGTTCTTGCATTATGTCGACAAATAATGATAAAGCCCTTATGGCGCATAAAACCGTTTTAATCATATTTTTATACCAAACCTTTTTATCTACTGACGTTTTATATTTACAACATATCTAAAACATATAAACCTGATCTTAGCATCAGTTTTCATTAAACTTCGCACAAATCGTCATTTTTTGACATAAACGCCGTTTCGACGCATAGTATGGTTTTAAACCATATTTATCAACCAAGACTTGTTACCTACTAATTTTTAGGACTCGTTTAAAGTATTTTACAGCAGGTACATAATGTAACTCAGAATGCCAATTAAATTATAAAACTATGTGTAAAATGACCAAAATGCCCCTCTGGTGAATAGTTTGGTCATAAATGATAAATTACACATATGATCAATATCTTGCTGATATTATACCATAAATTAAATATTTTTCCAGAATACTTATGATCATAAATTCAAAATATATTCAAGTTTCTTTTATACGATATATAATTACCAAAACGCCCTTACGAGGCTTAATTTCATTCTAAAACTTTAACGGGCATGTAAGTTGATATTCTGTTGATATTAAAACTTATTTAAAGTATAATGGCATATAGAAGTTGTTCATGACTCATCCAATTACCCGATATCGCTTATATGCGTACGGTTAAGTATATGCAACTAGTTTACCGAAATTAACCGAAACTGGTTTAACCTTATCATTTTAAATCTCAAAATCCAGAGTGCTTATGGTTTACCCATATTATACAAGTTATAGTACTTCTTGGGTTTAAACTACATTCTATCCAGTCATCGTTTAATCTAGCGTATTATACCATTTTGATCCTTTAAGCTAGTCGGTCTAAGTCTATTATTTAAATAAGATCATTAGCATTCTAATTGGTTAGCTTATTCTATAATCCAGACTAAAGCCTTCCAATAAATGCTATCTGCACTTATTTCATTTTGATACGGGGCTGAGATATAAAATCTTACATTTTTAAATCAAGACTAACTTAGGTAAATACTCTTGACTTATTTCCCATTTACGGGCTTGGTTACGGTAAATTATTACCGCTTGGTCGGAAATGGGATCAATCGAACGTTGGATTGTGGCTAGTAAATCTGCTTTTCCGTTTTGATCAGTTTTGTTTTATAACTTAAACATACCATGTCCTAGACTTCCTTGACTCATTACATTAGTTAATGGCCACGACCAAAGCACGGGGTGTAGGCATACACCTGACAGATGCGAATGCTAAATTATTTTTACCCACAAGATGGGGATAACTCCTTCGTGGATTCGTAAGTGGTGTGTACGTTAACCATGTCTCGGTCTCTGTACTGGGCCCCAAATGTATTGACAAACATGTAAAGCTGTTAACAATGTTACAAGGTTGACTTTCCCAAGTTATAAAAGATTTTTCGTGCTCTATGCACTTAATTTCATTTCTTAAATGTTTTCAAAACGAGTCAGTTAATTGTATTTACCAGCGAAAGCTGACGTATTTTCAAAAGACTAAGTTGCAGGTACAATAACAAATAGGCTGGAAGCTGCCTGGTATTGATATAAGAGGATCTTGCAAATCCTTAGATCTGCCCAAAGTCTGATACACAATTTTGTATATTTTACGATCCGCCTGTGGATCTTTCATTACAAGCCGTCTGCATATTATTTTCGTACTTTGAACATATGGTTTTTAATAGTAATTTACACTCCAAGACTTCCGCTTGTTGTGTTAATGACTATGATGATATCAACTTACGTAACGATATTCCCCACCCGGGCCCACTGGTGTTTAGTTGGAAATACGGGGTGTGACAGGTTGGTATCAGAGCCAACGTTTGAGATAATTAAACACTAGTCTTTTGTGTTTGATCTCAAACTTACACGATAGCACATTCCTTAAAGTTCCGAGTCTAGGCATTGATCTAGGATTACTCATTTCATTATTAAGTTATTATTATAGTTTTGACTTGATTTTAACAGGAAAATGCCGCCAAGAGTTCGAGGACAAAGTGGAAGAGGTAAAGGACCTATGAGGGGAGGACCATCTGGACGTATACCTTCACAACTCTATCACTCAAATCCTTATGAGGATTCGGGAGATTCTTAGACACTAGCGAGACATTCTAACTCACAAGGACATTCACCCACACATACACAAAACTCATACCATTCTTACCATTCTCACCACTCACACCATTCTCATCACTCTCATTCATTCTCATTCATATCATGATGAGTTTAACCTTAACACTACTTCAACACACCCCCAGCAGATCAAAATCAGTTGGATCAACCAAACCCTATGGATGAGGACTCAGACCCAGAGATGCCACCGTTAGGATCGCTTGGGCACCCCATTGAAATCTCTAGCGATTTGAATTCTTACACTGGATCACCTTACCAAGGTCCTAACGAATGGACCAATTTTAGAGTCAATTCACTTTTGTTAACACTCCTTCGTACCATTCTCCAATACCGCCTCCTACACAGGAAGGCATTCAAATGGAATTGGTGGAGCAACCTTAGCCACCATTTGAGCCACTGAGGAGGAAACGTGGAGCACGTATGTCAGTGTGTGCGGGACAACGGTCGGGTTCGCTACCACCATTGCCCAAAACCTATCCTACCATTCATGGGGACCCACAAATGTGTGGACCCTCCAATACTTCACCTGTGGTGGAATCGACACCACCACCTGCGGTTCATCCACCACCATTGGGTTTTAATAACCCTATTCCTACATATCTAGATACATCTGGATATGATCCTTTTAACCCAACTACGCCAATAAACTTAGATTACCAGGCGCTATCACATGACCCTTATATGCAAGCGGTCATGCATAATGCACTTTACCCGTCTCCTTTCCCACCTGCTTATCCACCTACTCGATATCCAAATTATGGGTACCAGTATCCTGTTGTACCTCAACCACAACCACAACCTCTGCCCCCTCTTGAAGGCATTAATGAGGCCTTGGAGCGGATGAAGAAAATGGAACAACAGGCGGAGAAGACAGAGAAGAAGACGAATAAATTCTTCAAGAAACTTTCCAAGTTGGTCAAAGGAAAGAAAGATGAGTGAAGTCTCTTCTATGTGATTCTTTAGTCCCTACGTGGACATGTTATTTCTTTAAGTCCCTACGTGGACATGTTTTTTCTTTTAGTCCTTGCATGGACACTTAGTTTTATTTATTTATTTCAAGTATTGTAATTTCTTATTCTCATTTAATGAAATATTTTTGAATTATATATATATATATATATATATATATATTGTAATCTTTACATCCTCTTCAAGCGACCGTCTCGATTTTAACTCGAAATTTATGATCAGCTATATAATTCCAAAAGATCTTATTGGTTTTGATTAGCTAAATGGAAAAGTCCATATTAATTGGCCTATAAAAGATAGTTAAGGATGAATAGCCTTCTATCATGGTAGTTAAGGAAGATTAATCCTTCTATCCAGAGGTGGTGGACTATGTTCAAGCCTCCAAGTCGTTAAGGTCAATGCGACCTTGACTATTAATCGACCATTAAGATAAATCTGTGTTAACATTCAAGAAATGTTAATACTCCAAGCAGTGTGACTTGAGGAACCACACTAGCCATCTAGGTGAATGGACTACGTCCTAACTTTATATAGCCTTTGTGATCAAATTTGATCCCGACTAATATCATCAATGCGATGATAATAATAACATCAATTAGTGATGTAGTGCCTACGGGCGATAATTGAACATCCATTAGTGATGTAGCCATAATTGAACATCCATTAACGATGTAGTGCCAACGGGCCATAATTGTACAACCATTAGTGATGAAATGCCTAAGGGCCATGATTTTATATCCATTAGTGATGATTTGCCTATGAGCAATATTATATTGTCAATTGAGACGGTGACAATTGTAACCTTATGGTTCGCTGTCCAAGGTAGTGAGTTATACTCAAGCCTAATAGTCGATATGATCAATGAGATCATGACTAATATCATCAATGCGATGATTATCTATCTTGACATCTTAGGATATGTTAATTGATCTATTATATTATTTTGCCTATGGGCTATATTATGTTGTCAATTAAGAGAATGACAGTTGTAACCTTATGGTTCCCTGTCCAAGGTAGTGAGCTATGCTTAAGCCTCATAGTCTATATGATCAATGAGATCATGACTGATATCATCATTTGATGATTATCTATCTTAAAATCTTATATGATGTTAATTGATTTGCCTAGGGCCATGTTATAATTGTCTATATGACAATGATAGATGTGGTTAATATGACCCTCTGCCCAAAATTATGACCATAGTGACATGCCAATGTGCCATATTTATGTGTCCAAAGTGACAAGCCTATGTGCCATAATAATAAGTCCATAGTGACGGGCCTTAGTGACATATTTTATGTCCTTAAGTGACAAGCCAATGTGCTATATTTTAATATCCTTGGGATAAGGCCTATGAGCCTTATTTTAAATGTCCTACGAGACAAGTCTATGGCTATTTATAATTGTCATATGACAATGGCAGTCGTGACATTAAGATCCACTGTCTAAAATATATATGGACTATGTCCAAATTGTAATTTGCCTTTGGTGGTCTTTTCAAGTCCTAGGCCAAATATAGATAACATTCATAGAAATGTTAAGCCTAACAGTTGTGATTATATGCACACTAGTTTAAATAGGCAATGGATTTATATATCCAACTTTAAAGCCAATATGGTTATTAATACCATGGCTAATGTGAGTTTAATTTGGTGTTTAGTACCCAAACATCAGAGATGGCTAACTCAGATGAGGCGCAAAGTAGTCGCCGTGATAATAGTACTGACAAAGCTGAAAATATAGCCATCCATAATGATGATTTCCAAGCTCGCATTGTTGCAGCTGTTGGAAAGGCCATGGAAAGGGCCATGGAAAAATTTAGGGAACCGAGCGCTACTCGCTCCAAACCCTTTTCTGTTCCACCATAATCAGGTCATAAGAGAGCTCTGTTCACTCATTAAATGCGAAGAGTGAACAAGGGAAACTAGAATTTAATGTTAGGTCCTTTTCTTCTAAAGACGGATGTACCTAAAAATACTTTGTCTCCTGCAAGCCCCAAGATTTAATGGAGAAAAAGGGGCTATAGAAGTCATGAAACGGCTTGATGAAATGGAGACGATAATTGACATCAGCTGTTGTGCTGATAAGGATGTTGTAAAATATGTATCCCAATCCTTCAAGGGTGATGCCCTAATTTGGTGGAAGGCAATGGTCCAGTCAACAGGTAAAGTACACCTTTGTTGAGTTCCGAAAGTGTTCTTCAACACGAGTAAGTACTCTTCCTAGTTCTTTTATTATTTTAGCTATTTTGAGCTAAAAGTTGAACACTTTGGCTTCCTGATTGACTTTTGGTTCTGACCAAATTTGGTCAAGTCAAAGTACAATTAAACTTTGCAACGTGATCATAATCACGAAGGTTATAATCCCTAACGATTTCACCTTCTGATTACCACGTTTACTAGTCGAAGTTACGAGTCAAAGTTTCGGTCAAAAATGCGCATGATGTGCATTTTACGACGAAACTATTTTTGGGTATAAAAACACCAAGTTTTGATACCAAATAAGTTTTATAAACTTTGTTAGACATATTTTGACATGTCTAACTCGTCACTTCTAGTTTAGTGCTTATACAGGGTCGTAAGTCGAGCGGTCTTGACCACCGCTTTGACTTTCGAATCCGACTCGTTTGGTCGATCATAGGATCCGACCAAACACATATTTGTGACCATAGTTGTATAGGGAATAACCTACTGAGGTTATACCTTATGGTCACTCATTTGGTTATTGTTATGATAAGTTACTTCTATGTTCTTAAAAAAATGATGACCAAAATGCCCTTTTGCGCATAAATCCATTTTAAACTCATGTAACAAAAATTTTGACATATAAACTGATTTTATAACATTTCAAACATGTTTGGGCATTTAAGACTTATCATAGGACGATCACTTGTTTACGCTAATGACCCGTAAAGTAGCATAAATTACCTTAACGAGTCATAATGGGTCAAAAGCACTTAGGATCCTTTCCAAATCAGGATGTTAAGTTAGTCAAACCATATCACATGAGTTCCAACACTCGTTTTGTTTATAAGACTTCATTCTATCTGATCTCCCGTTTGTATTCCCGACACGCTAACATATTTATCTGACACATTAGGACACCTTTGAGCTTTGTTTATTCCGTTGATCAAGAACACTTTCACAATCCCTTAGTGAGTACATAGTTCCCCTCTTTTACATTTTCTAAATGTTTTGGGGTGATTCATATGTGCCTATAATTGTTTTCAAGATTTCAAAACAATATACATGGTTTATATATACAAAATGATTTTCAAAGTGAGTACAAAGTTCCCCTCTTTTACGTTTTGCAAATGTTTTGGGGTGACTCGATACGATTTCAAGTTTTCAAAAACAATGTCTATGGTTTATATATAAAACAATACGATTTCAATAATGTGAACAACTTTTTGATGCGTTATTGATAACACAAATGACATTCATTAGCTTTGACTGAGCCAACTAGTAGGATGTTATGGTACCATAGGACAGACATCATACCATAGGACTGACAATCCCATTATCGCACTGTTCACTTTTTTGGTGTAAGTTTGGGTAACTATAGAAACTGTTTCTGATTAACAAATCATTTGTTGATTTGTTAGTCTAGTTAAAGAGACCCTTTGGTGGTCTATTAAAGATACTCTTTGGTGGTATAGTCAACAAAGGTTTGAATGTGTTCATTAAAGAACGTCAAAAGTTTTCACAATTAAAAACACAGACGATTTGTTTATGACATGGACAATTGGTTTTTGACACAGATGATTGATTTATAACATGGACGAATGGTTTATAACACGGATAAATGGTTTGTAACACGGACATATGGTTTTGAAACAATGTCACGCAATGATTTTCACTTAAGGATATAAACCATATGAAGTTTTCTTTAGAATCAATCTATTACAAGGTTTTTACAAGAGAAACGTTTAGGTCAAGATTCATGGCTACAAGGTTTTTATAACTCTAACCAACTAGTTTTAGTTGGTTAATTGTATTGCAATATCAAACACTTTTGATACTAGGTTTTCAATTAACGACTCTTGTAGTCCGACGAGGTGTTGCAATATGTATACAGAGCCACGAATTTGACACACTCAAAAACCTATGTACTCACCAGCATTTTTATGCTGACTCTCTTTTTCACATATGTGCCAGGAGTCAATCATTGATAATACGATGCATGCTTCACGTAGGAATGGACGTGGGCCTTAGTGACTTAAAACATGAAAGACTATTTATTTATGTGTAGTTTCTGTTTATCCTAAGATATTGTAAACATTTTACTTAATAAAACAAAAGTTTAAATTCCATGAGTTGTGAAAAAATTGTTCTGTGACATGACTCCCTGATGTTTCCGTCGCGGTTTGTTGTTTTACGCGGTCGGGGTGTTACATATTCCATGGACCGCTCACGGGCCGCGAGAGACATGGCCTGGTCTCTCGCGGGCCACCAAGGGCTACTACTATAGAAAGTTTATCTTGGCAACCACACAAGTTGCCAATACCCATTCAATTCCAAACCATGGGCTTCCAATCTGCTATACCACGGTTTAGGACACCCTCTAACACCTGCTAACACCTTGCATCACCTCATTAAAGCTCCCCAACTATAAATAGGAGCATTGGTTCATCACTTGAACTTGCACCTTTCTCATAATCACTCTATCTCCCTCCTCTAGAAGTTCCTAACTGAAAGGAGCATCTAACTTAGTTCTATTGCATCCAAGGATCACTCGTAAGTGTTCCTTTCTCTTGCATTTTTGTTTATAGGCTTTTTTATAACCAAAAGTCAAGCGTTTACGGAAACCGCTTTGACTTTCGGTTAATCCCTATAAAGGGCACCTCCTAAAGATCATGTTATAAAATATTTTTTTGACACTTAAAAAGGTTGGTAATAATTATTAGAACATGTGAGAACATTTTCGACTCGTCAATTTCAGTTTTCGGGTCGGTTCGCAACCGAAAGTCACCAAGTTTGACTTCTGCTTTGATTTTCAATTCTGACACGATTTAGATTAGTTAGCTATTGATCTAAGGTTGCATTATGATTGTAATATAATGTAGCATAACCCTCTAAGGTGATATTACATGATCATAATCAGAATATGAGTTTATGCACAAGTTCCGTTATTTTGCCATTTTTGACTAAAATGCCCTTTTTACGTAAAATAAGTTTTTAATCGATAACGAACTTGAAAATAAATTTCCTACTGATATAATATCATAAGTAAGATTATTTGGGATGTCGAGTCAGTTTATATACAGAGTACGTACTAGTTCTTGCATTATGTCGACAAATAATGATAAAGCCCTTATGGCGCATAAAACAGTTTTAATCATATTTTTATACCAAACCTTTTTATCTACTGATGTTTTATATTAAATAACATATCTAAAACCTATAAACCCCATTTTAGCATTAGTTTTCATTAAACTTCGCACAAATCGTCACTTTTCGACATAAACGCCGTTTCGGCGTATAGTATGGTTTTGAACCATATTTATCAACCAAGACTTGTTACCTACTGATTTTAAAACTCATTTGAAGTTTTTTTATAGTAGGTACACAATGTAAAATCAGAATCCCAATTAAATTATAAAATTATGTGTAAAATGACCAAAATGCCCCTACGGTGCATAGTTTGGTCATAAATGATAAATTACACATATGATCAATATCTTATTGATATTATACCATAAATTAAATATTTTCCAGAATACTTATGATCATAACATCAAAATATATTCAAGTACCTTTTATACGATATATAATTACCAAAACGCCCTTATGAAGCATAATTTCATTCTAAAACCTTAACGGGCATGTAAGTTGATATTCTACTGATATTACAGCTTGTTTAAAGTATAATGGCATATAGAACTTGTTCATGACTCATCCAGTTACCCGATATCGCTTATATGCGTACGGTTAAGTATATGTAACTAGTTTACGGAAATTAACCGAAACGGGTTTAAACTTATCATTTTAAATCTCAAAATCAAGAATGCTTATGGTTTACCCATATTATAAAAGTCATAGTACTTGTTGGGTTTAAACTACATTCTTTGCGGTCATCGCTTAATATAGCGTATTACGTCGTTTTGATCCTTTAAGCTAGTCGGTCTAAGTCTATGATTTAAATAAGACCGTTAGCATTCTAATTGGTTAGCTTATGCCATAATCCAGACTAAAGCCTTCCAGTAAATGCTATATGCACTTATTTCATTTTGAATACGGTTGAGATATTAAATCTTGCATTTTTAAATCAAGACTAAATCAGGTAAATACTCTTGACTTATTTCTCCTATACGGGCTTGGGTTACGGTAAATTATTACCGCTTGGTCGAAAATGGGATCAATCGAATGCCGGATTGTGGCTAGTAAATCTGCATATTCCATTTTGATCAGTCTTGTGATAACTTAAACATTGGTGGTTAACGACCGTGTCCTAGATATCCTTGGCTCATTACATTAGTTAATGGCCACGACCAAAGCACGGGGTGTAGGCATACACCTGATAGATGCGAATGCTAAATTATTTTTACCCACAAGTTGGGGATAACTCCTTCGTGGGTTCATAAGTGGTGTGTACGTTAATCATGCCTCGGTCTCTGTACTGGGCCCCATATGTATTGTCAAACATGTAAAGCTGTTAACAAGGTTACAAGGTTGACTTTCCCAAGTTATAAAAGATTTTTCGTGCCATGTGCACTTAAATCCATTTTTGAAATGTTTTCAAAACGAGTCAGTTAATTGTATTTACCAGCGAAAGCTGACGTATTTTCAAAAGACTAAGTTGCAGGTATAATACGAAATAGGCTGGAAGTCTTGGTATTGATATAAGAGGATCTTGCAAATCCTTAGATTTGCCCAAAGTTTGATACACGATTTTTGTATATTTTATGATTCGCCTGTGGATCTTTCACTACAAGCCGTCTGTATATTATTTTCTTACTTTGAACATTTGGTTTGTAATCGTAATTTAAACTCCAAGACTTCCGAAGTGCTGTGTGACAGGAATCATCATTCATCAAGCTAAATATATCTGGGATATTCTTGATTATATATATATATATATAATATGAATGACTGGAAGCACTCCATTGGCATCGCAAACCAAACTCACTCTTGATCTTCAAGTCCTTCTATCGCTCCATGATAGGCTCGTTGATGTATCTATCCGCAAGTAGGGCTGATATTATGTGGGCTGTTTGTATCTATACTAGTTTTCAGACGAATCCCAAAGCATCTCATGAGACTTCGGTCAAAAGAATCATCCGCTATCTGAAAGGAACACCCAAGCTTGGCCTTTCGTATCATAAAGATAGTATTTTTTATTTAATTGCTTATTCTAGTAGTGACCATGCAGGTTGTAAAGTCGATCGAAAATCAGTCTCGGGAGGTTGCCAATTCTTAGGAAATCGTCTCATATCTTGGTAAAGCAAAAAGCAGACGATAGTCTCCACCTCTACTGATCAAGCTGAATACACGGCGGCCTATAGTTGCTATTCACAAGTCCATTGAATACAAAATCAGTTGCTGGGTTATGGGATCAACATTATGAAGACTCTGATATTCATCGACAACGAGGCGTGTCTAGGAATTATGAAGAATCCAATCCATCACTCGAGAGCCAAACATATCGAGGTTCACATTCACACGATTCGAGATGCACACGAGAGAGGTTACATTCAAGTGGTGCCAGTAGATACTACGCAACAAAAAGTCGACATCTTCACGAAAGCCTTCGATAAAAGTCGTTTCAACTAGTTGGTAACCTGGTTGGAAATGATCAATTTCCTTGAATGGAAATAAGCTTTGTTGGGATAACCGATTGTACATACTCTATTATAATATTATTAAAAAACCCACTTTCCTAAATAAATGAGTATCTTAAAAATGTGCTCAACAAAAAGATTTTCTTCAAAATTAAAATTTCATTTTCGAGCAATGAACATACGAAAATAAAATTTTAGGGGAAGATATTCAGAAAATTAAAATATAGTTCTGATCTCCCGGTTGACATCTGTTTAAGAAATGATAAAACACTGCTTAGTAAATGATTTAACACTGCTGACACTTTGTATGTTTCTGAAACAAAAAAAAAAAAGAAAAGAAAATTGAGATGCTAAGCAAGTAAAATCGGGGTGCCAAGCAACAACATGTCAGTAGATTCAGCAATACTTTCGAGTAAATTGCGATTAGGCAACAAAAGATAAAGCTTACACAAAAATTCTGGATACCCACAATGTTGTGCATCTTGCGGGTAATACGTTGCGGCATATGGCTTAACGGTCTTAAATCTTACGTTGATAGATTGCCTAAATCCGAGATTTTGGGTCTTTATATTGTTTATCATTCGGGGATATCATAGTCGCTCTTCTGTTGCATCAGATATATGCAAACCTAGACACGATTATGATATCTTTTTCAGAAAAAAGGAGCCAAAGAGGCCAAAGACCTTACAATTGAAAAAGCTCAACTAAACGGGCGATTCAAAAGTAATCGTACCGCAATGAGCTATCCGCCTAACCCTGGTCAGGACTGCATTGGTCGTTTTGACTGCACGAAAGTGCATACCTGTTCACCATTGCGCTGACCTTGTATCTTTCATAGAATGAAATCAATATACTCACTTGTTATGATGAAGTTTTGTGCATATCTTGATCGCAGGGGTATGTCCTGACATGGGACTCACGGGCACAATATTCTAACCGTCTAACTTAAGGTCGGGACATTGCAATTTTGGTCTATATTACCACAACATGATAAAACACTCACCGAAAGCATGTTTAAAGAAGAATGCATGGATTTAAGAGGACAAACATATTGATAGTTTTTCTTGTGCCTCAATTAATCAAGGAATAAAATTATAAACTGTCAAGTGTTGCCGGTATGATCTTTTCAGGAACGTCATGAGTTTTAAACAAAAGAAAATTGTGATCAAGAAAATCCCGTGGTTCGAAAAACGAGTTTCAGTGTCCAGATTACAAACATTTTATTTTCTTTAAATTATTTTTTAATTCTGCATGAACTTTTAGCAAAAATGGCACGTTTTTCGAGAAAGTTTAAATTTTCGAGGCGTATTTGGATTGGATTTCTTAGATTTGAAGAATCCTTCCATATACAGGGGTGGCATATTTATGATATCCAACATAACGTAATTGATAATTATGTTGGACGATATTTTGTCAAATGTATATATACTTATCAGTTTTTTGTTTTGTAAAGTTTTTAAATATCTTTTCATTATCATCTTCATCAAATACCTTTCAAATTCTCTAAAACAAAGACCTGATATCTCTTGTCGATCAAGGTATGGTGATGTATTACATAGGATCACTTCGGATAAACATAACAGATTATCATACTAAGTGAATGCAATGTTTCGTCATGAAAAGAATTAGATCAGTTTGGGCTTTTAAAGGGTTTATGAAGAACATCTTGAATAATGCGTACTTAGTTTGAATATGGCCTAATTAAGTGAAGTCGTTGTATCACGCCTTTAAGTCTCGAACGCGAGTTCGAGCAACCGGTGTAATTGACAACTATGCAAGGCAATCAGTGTAGATATGTATCTATGCTATATCTACGCTGATCTAGAACTCGTAAACAGACCCAATTACGCACCCAAGTACACAACGTAAATAATCGATGCTTTTAACCTCACTTGTAAATATCTCAACATTTTTAATTTATTGGCCAGCGTATATACTATTAAAACTGGCGCAATTGTACTATGATCAAGAAACATTACAACGCATTTAATAGCATCTTTAGGACTGTGTTTTCATATTATATTATATTATATTATATTATATTATATTATATTTTCTTCAATTTAATTTGTAAATATTAAACTAACCTAACAGTTACGTTTTGGAACCCGGATCTTACTTGGCTTGTTTCCATGTTTTAAGAAATGGCAAAACAGATAACATGGGATGGAACAAGAAAGCACAACCAGCCTATTACTCTAGTTCCGCCAGAACTTGACTTCGAAGATGTAATGGACTAGTTGACTAGAAGCAAGATAAGTCATGTAGTTCAGGCGAATCCAAAGATCTACTGCATTTCACATCGAAGAATTCTAAAGAACAACGAAAGTGAAGAAAATCAACAAGGTCAAAACAATCACGGCAATAGTTCGGAATAAAGAAGGGATTGTGATGGAAGAATGGATTCGGAAAGTGCTAAGTCTTGGAGACAACGCAAAGGATCCCATGAAGCTATGTAAAGAAGAGATACTAGAGGGGTTTATAGGGATGAACTATGTTGGAGATTTCAGAGGAAAGAATGAGATCAAGAAGAACGGGCTAACAAAAGATTGGAGATTCATTTTGGATACTTTCAGTTTAAGTATGGCACACAGAAAGGCAGGTACGATGGATTAAACTAGGAACGGTCGGTTGCTATGCTTAACTTATGTACAAATCAGTCGTTCACGTTTCTGGATTGATTTTCTACTGCAAGGTTGTCAATGCCAATAGAGTTACGTGGGCCATGTATCTAAGATTTGTCCAACTACTTATCAATGATTAACATCAAGATCTGCCTCATGACAGAAATCTGTATCAGTTTCAGTTACCCACCTAAAGGCAAATCACTGAGCTAAAAACTGAAGAAGGGGTGATGTTACATAATTGGATGTATAGAAAAGAGAGACTTCCATTAGTACTTGAAGCTATAAACAAGTACAGAGAAGGTGTGAGGCAAGCTAGAGAAAGACGAGAAAAACAGGCTGCCAAAGAGCAAGAAGTGGAAGTTGAAGAACAAAGACAGTTGGTGCAAAAGAGAAAAGACAAAGGAAAGAAGGTTGTCGAAAAAGGGGGATCAAAGAAGAGTAAGAAAGACACACCCAACCCTAAAAGAATTATGGGTGATAGCATTCGTGTCAGGTTAACTAGAGAAGAAATTGAACGGATGCTAGCTATCCATGCTATAAGGGAAGCAGAAAAGAGTGAACGGAGGATGAAAAGAAGAGAATGACCGAGTCCAAGACACCGATTGTGGTTACATCAGAACAGGAACAGCTGGATCAATTTGTTGAAGGTTTACTTTCTGATTGTACAAAGGCTACTCCGAGCAAGTCTCCTGCTCACAAAAAGAGAAAAAATGGAGAAGGATCTTCAAACGACGCTCCACCCAAACCAACACCAATTACTTAGGCACCTCCTCAATGAGCTCCATCAAGACCACAACTGTTTCAAGAACTGTATGATCGTCTATCAAGAGAAATCGGGTCGTTTCCTGCCAAAGAGTTCTACCTGTTGAAGAATCAGGTCAATGCCACCATGTGCTCAGAGAAACACTGAAGGAACATCGAAAGAAAAACAAGGAACTACACAATTATGTGTTGAAGCAAGTAGAGTTCTTAAGATTTCAGCACGAAGGAATGATCAAACTACATGAAATGCTTCTAGATTTATACACCACTGTTGATCGTCAACCAAAATACACTAGTGAAGACCTCTTCAACTTTGACAAATTCAGAGAAGTGGAAGAAAAACGCAAAGTCGTGTTAGACGAAAAGAAAAAAGAAATGACCTGAATCGGTTGTGGATGTGAACATCGATGGAGATAGTGAGGAAGAAGAGGTAGACAGAATTCAGATGCCTCCCAAGTTTATTAAGTGGGGTTTAGAAGATGATGAGGTTTATGAAACAGACGGAGGAGACGAAGTGGAACCACAACACCCTGAATAGTTCAAGAAAGAAGGAGCTAAAATGCCAGACTTCTATCAGGTCGTAACTTTTGAGAAAACCGAGGCAACCGATAGAAACATAAGTTGGAAGTACTGCAACGTGACTGGGTTATTCATTGTAAAGCGTAGAGGCGGTGTAATCCAACATTTCCGAAATGGAAATGATATGCAGAGCTTACCGACGTGGGATATTCATGAGCTAAGCAAACACGATATGATAAATCCCACAAACAGAAGTATTGGAGGCGATTTTGAAAGACTTATACTTCTTGAATGCGTGCATGGATTCACCGTATTCAAGCCTCAACGCCCTAAAAGACGTGTATCAAAAACCACCAAAGACCCAATAACCGGAAAAGGCAGAGTTACATGGGTAATTAATCCAACAAAAGTGGTTGCCAAGGTGAAGGTTCCTCTAGAACATCCAGTAATGCTCACCAACTTCAAGAAGTGGTTCTACGACGGCCAAACTTTTGAAGCTGTTATTAGATTGATCGCTATGAAGACATCAAAATTATTGATCTGATGGATGTGTTTATGTTTTGCCTGTCTCATTTGAATATCCTCTACGGGCACAAGATTCATGTCGGTGCTGGAAAGGATTACTTGGAGGAAGGCATGCTCTTTCAACGAGCTGTCGAGAGAGCTAGAAAAAGAAAGAAATGATGGAAATTATGCTCAGGATTAATAAACAGAAAGAGCAAGATGAAGCGCGAAAGAAAAGTGTTGTAGAAAAGCCTATTGAACCACAATCTTCTCCTCTTCAAACCAAAGATCCGTCATCCGAGTCCGATGTTCAAGAAATACCACCACCTCCGACTTCATCCACATATGAATTCACTATGGAGGACCCACCAACAACTAGTGAAGTTGTTCTTAACCAAACTGCAACACCAAGAAATAATCAAGATGCCGCCGCAAGCCTAAAAGCTCAAAACAAAGAATGAAGACTCTCAAGTACGCAACGGTCTAGGGGTGATTTTGTTAGGACGTTTTGAGAACGTTGATACTTGAGTTTCATAGTTGGTAGCTTGACTGTAATATTTAGCAAAACTAGAAGGGCTGAAAGTGTAACTATTGGGTTTGAGCAAGTCATGGCGTAACTAATTAATTATTAGTTACGCCAGATGGTCTGTGTTTATATATATATATTACTAATCGAAAACCCCAGTCCAAGGTTCTTGGACAAGTTTTGGTGATTTCTCTTGTGTTGTGATTCATGTTGTTGTGCTAAATCCGAATATCAAGATTTGGGATTACATAAACAACACTTGTTGCTTGATCCAAAAAAGAATCTTCATCTTCATCTTCATCTTTTGGATTTTCTTAACTTTTCTCATTCAAACACTTAACCATAGGTGTTTGGGTGTAAACAAACCACTGTGATCGAGATTGCATTTGCGACTATCACAAGGGGAACTAATTTTTTTCTGAGTTATCTCAATTGCACGAAACAGAGGTATGATAGTAGGTGGAATTGAGGGTGATGGTTGTGGAATAGAAAGAGAATTTGACATGGGAGGGGGCCTTTGAAACAAAGATTCAAGTGAACAATCTGCTTCATAATATGGGATCCCTGTGCTTACTAATTCCTTTTGTGATGAAGCATGAAACGTTTGGCTATGAGGTAGAGATCTTTCCAACTGTTATGAGGAAGTAACAACAATGGTTTTAACTGGCTTTTGTGATACCACAAGGTTATCCTCTGAGATCTCATCTTCTAAAGGTGCCTTTTTATGAATATAGGTTTTGGTGGGCTTTTTCAATATGGATGGTTTCTTTTTTTTGATTTTTTTGGTGTGGCTTTCACAACATCGGTTGTGGTGTCATGATCACCAGGATCAGTAGGCTCAGCAACAGAGGTTTGAGCTTGAGATGTGGACTCATCAAAGTTTTCTCATCCCCCTTTGCTTTTGTTTTGAAAACCTTTGACTCCATATTTTTTGTAAAGACTCTTCATCTTAAACCAACTCCATGTTTAAAATCTTTTTCTATAAGTTGTTTTTTTAGATTATAGCTCAAAAGCCTAGGATACAAAAGAAAAGCTTTACTTTTTGAGATTTAATAAAATTTTCCACCAAGTCTATAAACAACGCCTAGGATAGATTGAAATCATATCTTGTCAAAATAGCATATCCTAGAAATTGAATATTTTGTGGAATCTCATTAAATGAGGTGGTTTTTGCTAAAACACAAGTGAGTAAGGTATAGAAAAAATATATCATTTCAGAAGGAAAGTTTGGTATGTAAATGGTAACACCAGTTAACTAACCCTCATACCCACGTTCTATAAACTCAGTATGTAATTCCTACTTGCCAAAAGAAGTGTTACCATCTAGGTCATTTAGACCAAAGGTTGTTGAAATTGAGAATGGGGAAATTTGGACAAGGGTTTCTCCGACATTTGAAGTGATAGCATATGGCTTCTTCTTTTGGGATTTGACTTTAGCATTTGTCCAGAACTGTCGGAGAGTATCCACATAAATTGGTGCCTTTGCAAGCATGATGTCTTTGTATTTTAAGGATGTGATAACATCAATTATTGTATGGAATGAAGTATTATTTTCGGTTCTCTCGAATGTGGGGAGGTAGTTATGTTGGAGTTTCATGTTAAGAGCCATGGTCGGAGATGGAAGTGAGGAGTAATGAAGAAGATGAGAGTAATGGAAACCGCTTTTGAGAATTTTGAATTCGAGATGGCAAGTAAAAACTTTGTTTGGATGGAACAGTGATATATAAAGGGAAAAAGTGAATGCTGACATGGCAGCAGTTTCAAAGATCTGAAGGCTAATCATCTGTCCACGTGTAACCTCTGATGGATAATGGATAACAGGTGTTAAGGTAACCGCTGCTTGATACCAGCAGTAGTTGAGAACACTGGTGATTTTACTCTATCAGAGGATAGATATCAGTGGATAAGGCAAAGCAGTGGTTTAGCCCAAACAGTGGATAGGAACAGTAGATAGGATACTAGAGGTTACATTTATTAGTGGATAGACATTTAAGCCAAATAGAGGTTTTAGAGAAACATACTTTTAAGATTATTGAAATTTTCAATTTAGCTATTTTTAAGGATGGATTTTTGATTTGCTGAAAACATTTTAATGCTTTCTATTCATAAAAAACAAATTTTTTGCTTTTAATCTATGTTAAGCATGCCAATTCTAGAGATCAAGCCTTCAAAAGTAGATGTATCTTAAGCCTTTGTTAGAACATCTGCTAGCTGATCTTTAGTTGGAACATGATATAGAGAAATCAAACCTTTTTCATAGCAATCCCTCACAAAGTGATGTTTGATGTCAATGTGCTTGGTTGTTGAATGTAAAATTGGATTTTTAATGATGTTTTCAACTGCTTGACTATCTAACTTGAGAGGAGTCTTTAGAGCAGTTACACCAAATTCTAGTAATTGATTTTGAAGACAAAGGAGTTGAGCAGTGCAACCTACAGCAACAATATACTCAGCCTCAGCTGTTGATGTTAAAACTGCAACTTTCTTTTTTGCTTTGCTAAGAAACTAAGCAATTGCCTAGAAATTGACAACCGCCTGAAGTTAACTTCCTTGTAGCATGGCATTCAGCAAAATCACTATCTGAATAACCTGAAAGCTTAATATTCACCTTTTATGTATCTGAATATCCTTTTCACAGCAATAATATTTGACTTCCTAGGTGCTGACTGGGATCTGGCACTGACACATGTAGCAAACATGATATCTAGCCTAGATGCAGTTAGATACAAAAAGACCTAATCATGTTTCTATAATGAGTTTGATCAACCAAGTCATCTTTGTCATCAATAGTGACCAGCTTTGATGTAGCCATTGGTATACTACATGGTTTACAATCATTCATATCAAATTTGGTAAGTAGTTCTTTGACGTACTGACTTTGATGAATGAAAGTACCATTTTACAATTGCTTAACTTGGAGACCAAGAAAGCATTGGAGTTCACCCATAGCACTCATTTCAAACTCTACTATCATGAGTTTTCTAAACTCTTCATACATAGTATTGCATATGGATCCAAAAATGATGTAATCCACATAAATTCGGACAAGCATCAAATCCTTTCCTCTCCATTTTAACAACAAACTTTTATCAATTTTACCTCTTGTAAAGCCTATGGATAAGAGGAAGGTGAAAAGAGTTTCATACCAGGCTCTAGGTGCTTGTTTCAAGCCATATAAAGCTTTGTTTAGCTTGTAAACATGATCTGGATAAAAAGCATCTTCAAAACTAGGGGGTTGGCATACATATACCTCTTCCTTGATCTTACCATATAGGAATGCACACTTGATATCCATTTGATACACCTTGATGTTGTGGTTGGCAGCAAAGGCTAAAAACAATCTGATGGTTGCAACAAGAACAAAAGTTTCATCATAATCAATGCCTTTTTCTTGTCTATAACCTTGAACCACAAGCCTAGATTTGTTTTTTATAACAATGCCACTTTCATTTTTTTTTGTTCTTAAGGACCCATTTTGTGCCTATAGGACATACATCCTAAGGCAATGGTACAAGTTCCCATATTTGTTGTCTTTACTATAGGAGCTCTTCTTGCATGGCCTCTACCCAACTATTTTCTTTTAGTGCCTCTTGGTACTTGACAGGTTGTGTAAGTGATAGAAAACTAGCAAAAAGATAAATGTTTTGGGATTAAATTCTTGTGAGAACCCCATCATTGATGTTGCCAATAATTTGCTCAGATGGATGGTTTTTAAGGTAGATTAGATCTCCCTTATATGGAACAATGGCATTTTGAGGTGAAAGCTTCATATGGGAATCATCTGAGCTAACATCTGTTGGCAATTTTGAAGAGCTAACATCTGTTTGGAATGGGGGTGGAGGTATAAGAGGAATAGGGGTAAAGATGGGTTGACTTTTGTTCACAGAGAATGAACTTTTGTCAACAGGGGTTTACTAGATGAGCACGGAGAGGTTTGAGGATCAACAACTGTGGATCCAGCAATGGCAAAGGTTTCACAGTTGTTAGTAACATATGTTACATTGGTGGATGAAATGACTTTGTATTGTGGAATCACAATGCCATATCTATAATCTTGATGTGAAGACTGTGGTGTACCTGCATTGTTAGTCTTGATAGGAACATCTTCAAATGTAAATTTATCTAAATCAAACAGTTCAGCAGTATTTGCTCGGATGTTTAAGGAAGAAAGTTCATTAAACTTTACATTCAAGCTCTCTTCCACACACCTAGTCTTTGAATTAAAGACTCGGTAGGCTTTAGCAGTGGTTGAGTATCGCAGAAAAATAACCACAATCTACTTTGGCTGCAAATTTTGAAATTGAGTCTTTTAAGTTTAGAATGAAACATGGGCAGGCTAAGATTTTGAAATATGAGATTAGAGGTTTTATTTTGTACAAAATTTCATAAGAAGTCTTTTGATGTCTGGGGTTAATTAATACTTTGTTCTGTACATAGCAAGGAGTGTTTACAGCATCTGCCAAAAAGACAAGGGTAATCATGAGTCTGCAAACATTGTTCTAGCAGCTTCAATCAAAGTTCTATTTTTCTTTTCAACCACCCCATTTTTTTCTGGTGTCCTTGGGATGCTGTATTGCCTAACAATCCCTTTTGACACATAGAAAGCATCCAACTCATTATTTTTAAACTCTGTCCCATTGTCACTCCTAAAGACTTTTACTTGTAGATCAAATTGCTTTTCAACTTGTTTTACAAAGTATTGCAAAATACCTTTAGTCTCATCTTTGGAGTGCATGAAGTAGGTCCATGAAAACCTTGAAAAGTTATCAACTATGACAAGACGATATCGCTTCATTTTGAGACTCATGATTTTTAAAGGGCCAAACAAGTCCATTTGTAGCAATTGCAAACACCCGCTTGTTTTGGACTCTTCAATTCATTTGTGTGAACTTTTATGTTGTTTACCTTTCAAACAGGAAACATAATGTTCATCACAGGTGAATTATTTTGATGGAAGACCTCTTACAAGACCTTGTTTGGAGAGTGTAGTGATAGTTTTAAGATTTGTGTGACCAAGTCTTCTATGCCATAGTTTTGTCTCTTTGTTAGAAGCAACTGAGAACAGACATGCATTGGACATTGGATTATCTTTCAACATATCAACTACGTACATATTGCCACTCCTGTGAGCAACAAGCTGTGCTTTGGTCTCAACTATGATTTGACCAATCTTTTTTAACCACTTCTGCCCAACAATCTAACAATTTTCTTTGTGAAGAATAACCCATAGCCTTTGTCACTCATTTGAAATACACTACTAAGAAGATTAAATTTCAGATTGTCAATAAGATTGACATGTTGAAACTTGAGTTTCTGAGCATGGACTGTCCCGGACCCTAACACCTTCCCTTTTGAATTGTTACCAAAGGATATATCATCCCCTCCATGTGCCATGAAATCTTTGAGTAGGGCTCTACATCCTGTCATGTGCCTGTAGCCTCCACTATCTACATACTATAAACTATCAAGGCAAGTAGAAGCTCCCTGCACATTAGTAAACAATTAGTTTAGGTGAGTTTCCAAAGTCAGGATGGCTTTGGATGGTGTCACAGACATTCCAGCCTCAAGTCCACAAATATGGTCAGTGTTTTGAACAGATTTTGATAACATCTGCTGTGAACCATTTCCTGTTTAATGATCATAACCATGAGGATGCCTGTTAACTCTTGGTTTGGATGGTCTTTTGTAGACTCTTGTAAGTAGGTTGGCCATATACTCTTGGAAATTTATTTACTGGTGGTGCATCTGTAACCTGAACCTTTCTAGGAGCAGAGGTTATATTCAATTGTTTCGTACCAGATGTTTGGACAGGGACATAAGTCTGTTTAGTCTTTTCTTTTCTTGAACTCTCAAGTGTTTTAGATTCGTACTCATTTCTTTTGACAATAAATTTTTTTAGATAAACAAACTCTTGAGTTTTGTGGTTTGTTCTACCACAAATGGTGTAATTTAGTGAATCAATGATAACACTTGTTTCATTTATATCATAGGATTTTAGAAGAAAGAAGTTTTTTGTGACATGATTCTTCTTCTCACAAAAATCACAAAACAAGTCTGATATTTTCTCTCTTTTCTTTCCATTTTCTTACTTTTTGTCAGCAGATGTTGTAACATCTGCTGGAAGATCTTTTAAGGGAGTGATCGTGACCAGTTAGGTTTGAATTAAACCTTTTCAATTTCCTAAAAAAGTTGAGGATCCTACCGGTCTTTCTAAAACAATCTTCTTACCATTTGGTTCAGTAACTTTAATTTCTTGACCAGTCAAATTTGCTGGAATAATTTCAACCAACTCACAATCAGTTACAACAGTGTTTTGGGAAACTTGGTCATGTTTTTTAAAACCTACACAAATTTTACATTGCTTTTGATTTGTGATTCTAACATCAGCTTAAAACCTTTGCAGGATTCTACCCAGTTTTCATAGGTAATTTGGGTAGATTCAAGCTTCTTTTGCTAACTTTGATATTTTTCTATTATAGTTTGGAGTTAATCCTTGGTTATGCTAGACGCATGTTTGAGGCTACAGATTTCAGACTCTTTTTCAAACAGTTTAGATTTTAACTCTTTTGCAAGTTTTTCAAACTGAATTTCATCATCTAAAATTTTGTTTCTAAGGTTTTGATTTACCTCTCTTATGTTAGGAAAAGTAATAATACATTTGTCTAAGCATAGGTCTTTAAGGACCTGAGGCAATACCTTAGTAGCAGCCATCATGGCACAGTCACATTCACAAACACTGGTTTTCCATGGGTCTAACACTAAGATCACAGTTTCTTCACCAACCTTCTCTTCTAAAACATCTGACACAACACTATCACAAACTTCATTAGAATTTAACACTACTTCCTCAGATTCACCCTCTTCAAATATGGTGTCCAGTTCCATGAAACAAAAATCATCATGTTTCTTTTCAGTATCTACAACAACAGCAAAATTTTCATCAGTCAGTTCTTCAGTAAGCTACTCCAATCAACAAAGCTTGTGTAAAGAAGCTCTTTTGACTGGTCTCTATAGGAGCAGAGGTTTGTATAACTTGTGGTGCTAGTTGCACTTGAACCTGACGGATTGGGGCTTGAACATACTGTATCTGAGGAACATGTGACAAACGGCAACTAACTGGTAATTCCGTACAATCTAATCACTATTTTCGTTACATAATCTCATACATTTATCATAACTGAATTACATAACTAAGTCGTACGTCAAATACCAAGTGTTAGGACTAGTGAATGATGCTATAACATATATTGGTTTCCGTCACGACGTGAAACAAATCAAACTATGTCCTAAAAGTGTTGGTAGAAAGTGTTGGGCGCACTATTCACGGTTACACTATTCATGTCAGCAAAACTGCTAAAACGAAACAGAACGATAAATAGCTGCATACGAATGACCTAGCCGAGTCCATATATACATGAAAACACTAAAGTGGGAACACATCTTGCAATAATACATAACTTTCGGGTTTAAACGCTTAAATTACAAAATTGTCCGTTTGGGCTATAAACATAACAATTGCATTCGTCCGCAACACTAATTCGGCATTTTTGGGACTCCAGAATTATAATTGAATAATGACAAACACCTTAAAAGAATATGAGGTTATCAAAAATACCTAAAAGACATCTTTTCCGGTATTACGACAAGCAATGCACAACTTGACAGAGAAGCGACCGATTGTCGAACCGACGAAGATTTCAATACCCGATAGCCGTATACATTAATCTAGAGAGCTAGTTAAGCTTTATTCAGGATCCATAACCCCTTCATACATTTCATGGTTGCGGAATTTCAACTTGCAGAATTGTCCGCCGATATAATATAAAAGTGCCATTATCGAACGGTTAACGAAACGGAAGGCGTTTCTACCACTTAAACTCAACATCTACTAGACTAGTGAGCTATTTAACCATATTTTGATGTTGGAAGTATCCTAAGTAAACGCCATAGCACTTATGGTAAAATAAAAAAAGATTCTGGTGCTAAATAATATCTTTTGTATATCAACTAGTATCGAACCGATGGGCGAACTAGTCGTGTTTTTACCATCCAAAATAAATACCAACTAGTCAAGTGAACTACTTAGTAATACTTAACATCCTAAACTACCTTTAACCCTCTAATTAACCAAGTTTAATTTAATGACCAAAATATCTACAAAGATTAATAAATTCATAACATGTCATATTTTATAAAACATACTTTATAAAAATATTTACACTCGATACCCCCCTATGTAGGCCCCCACTCACCACTTGCTTGATTTGTTGAAGATGATGGATGAAGGTATGGCACATGAAGATTTAGTCTTGACCATGGAAGATTTATATAATTATAACCACAACATTACCATTCTTTCTATCAACATTTTCACTTCAAAAAAAAAATTACAAACACTCCTCTAGTCTCTCTCTCATTCTCGGCCCATCACCACCACCCTAACACCACCATACAACACCCTACTTCCAAGCTATTACAAGGCCACTTATGGAGCTAAGAAGGATGGAGATGCATTAGGGCTTTCTTTGGAGCTTTCTCATCATCTTGATCTTCATCTTCTCACCACCATCTTAATCTTGAATCATCCCTAGCCTAATAGCTAGTAGTAAGTTCACTTGTTTATGATTTCAAGTTCTTATAATATGTAGCTTTCAAAAGTCCAAGTAAACTTCATCTTGAACATCTTGAAAGAAATCATCCAAAAACCCAAACGTATAACAAGAAATAAGTAGATAAAAATATATGATTTATGATAATCATGTTGTTTATTTGTTGTAGTATTTTACAAGAGTGATGATCTTACTATATTAAGCTTAAAATGTGATTTAAACAAGTATATGTTTAAATCATGTAAGATCATCATCTTCAAGTTCATGAGCTTTATAAATATATGGTCTTGGTGTTGTTCTTAAAAAGTATGATACATGATGAGACTTGAAACTTGGATCTTGAAAGCTAGTAAAGTTCATTTTTATATAAAACAATTTATACGAAAATGATTATAAAACTTCTCCATAAAAATCTTGGTGTTTTGATAATCTTAAAATATATGGAATTTTTAGAGGCTTTAAAGTATAAAAAATATATGTATAAAACTCATGAAATATTGAAGAAAAGTTATATGCATATTACTTGAAAATGAGTTTTATTAAGCTTCATGAATTAGCGATGAGTTGGGAAATTGAAAAGTAGTTTAAATACATTTTTGAAAAGTGGAAAACGCCATACTTTAGGGGAAACTGGGGCGAAATTGTCTAAAAACTAATCGCGATTAAAGTGTAATTAACGGGGCTAAACGCGATTAGTGACCTAAGCTGTCATTAAGGAAGTTTTAATGACAAGGGTTAGACCCTAACCTTCTAAGGAATTAATAAATACTTATATATATTTTTACAAAATAAAAATGAGTATTATTTCTTACATATATATTTTTGGGAATAAAAATATATGTAACAAATAACAAAAAAAAATCCAGAAAGTTGAAATGTATAAAAGTTACAAGTGATTTTATACAAGTATGCAAGAAATACTTATAGCCTTTATATTTAGTAAATAATACAAACTGTAAGAAAATAAATAATACGGACTCTTAAAAATTAAGTTGGGCTAGGCCCATTATATAAAAGACACGGGCAAGGCCCAAATACATAAACACATGGGCAAGGCCCACAATACAAAAATACATGGGCAAGGCCAAAAGACATGATAATTGTTAGCCCCAAAGGCAAGATTACATGGGCTAGGCCAAAAGACATAAAGGCATGGACAAGGCCCAATGACACGCGTGCAAGGCACGAGGACACATGAAGGGCAAGGCCCGTTCAAACACAAATAAATACATGACAATATATATAAATAATAAGACAACAAACAAACTACCAACACTATGAAAACAATGAAGTTGTTCAAAAGAGATAAATAAACACATACCAAGAATTCAAGATGAACAACTTGTACGAGGTCCAACGAGACCTAAGGGTCTAATGAAGTTAATACACATGTAAGTTACCCACGTGTACGGACACTCGAATTTCACTAGTACGACATTTGGAACGCAAAACTGTGAGTTCACGTCCCTCCTTTCAAATATTTCAAAGTTTTGTTTTTAAAACAATCGAGGGGAAATACATGTCATAACTAACGGTATGTTAGCTATGGGGTTAGATGATAACACGATCAATGTGCATAACTAGGATGATGACAAGAGTAACCATTAATCACTTAGTGACTAAGGTGCAAAAGGTATAGATCTATCGAGTTTGAGGCGCGCTCCACTCCTGGTTTCTTAGCCTTTATGAGTGTTTTTGTGATCCCAATTGATGTCAAGAGTTATCGCAGTTTGGTTACTTATGGCACATATGTCAGGGTGCTAGATCCACACTGATAGATCCTTAAAGTCCATGAATGCTATAACATACTAAGATTTCCTTACTGGATTACAAACAAGACATCTCATATGAAAACAACAACTACATGAACTCGCCAACTTTATGTTGACTTTTCAAACTTACATGCATTTCAGGATGCAAAACTTGAGCCGGTGAAAGACTACGGGAAGTGGGAATGAACATCATAACGAATGCCTTTTTGGAGGATTTGTCTCTTACATCCCAACCCTGTATGGGTATAAAGGGGTCAAAACCTCAAAATGCTTTTATGATGAAAACAATATGAGGGTTTAAAGTGTAATGTAACTAAAAAACAATACTTTGGATAACATTATGAACTTGTCTGAACCTTGTAACTTGTTTTGGGAACTTGTAAACTTTGGTTGCAACTTAAAATATATGGCATCGTTGTTGATTTATTTTTGTTACACATTTGGTTGCAATGATTACCTCATAGTCACACGATTGCGCTTCCGTTACGACTAGGGTGTGACAGATTGGTATCAGAGCTTCGATTGTAATGAACCGGGTAAATACTTTTACTAAGTTTGGTCTACAATCACTAAGGGCTCCCACATGAAACTAAAGTTTATAACATCACAAAAATATTTTCATAAATATGACAAAAGGTTTTCATTGTGACACGATAACACGAGGATCTATCACATGAGCTCAGCCATAAGTAACGAAGAAGGATCAATACATGATTAGTCTATAAGAAATAGACACATTACATTATAAGACTATGTGTCATGGACATGTTACAAAAGATAGAAATACTGGCTAGATGGGATTTTATATATGTGTGTGTGTGTGTGTATATATATATATTTAATTATATATGTGTTGTAAGGAATATTTTGCCAAGAACGAATTCGACTATGGATATTCTTATTATCATTGACTCGCACAATGAGAATATCGACCTCGCGTCTATTGCGGAGCTTATGGCGGACATGGTTCCTAAGTGAGGCCTTAAGATCGATTCCACATAAGGTGGTTGCTTATCCTGCGGATGCGGAGATGCCTGGCGTCGGTATTGACGTAAGAGGCGGAGGTGGTAGCGTTGGACGGCAACTCTATTAGCGGGAGGATGTCCCTATGACCATATTAATCATTAATAACCACACTCTTGTCCAGACAAGGAAGGTGAAGTACTCATCTTGAAGGTGCCCCTCCAGTTGTTATCGCTGCAAATTCTCTCTTTTCCAAAATTTTTCTAATGATGTGCCATTTCGCGAGTAATGTCAACGGACGATAGCATGTGGACCATCACAAAGGTCCCTTCTATGTTGAAGGTATGTAGACAATAGCGTCCTCTCTCTGACTGATCATCGTCTTTGAACGGTAGAACACTAGGGTAACCATGCAAGGAAATTTATTATTATGGGGGCCCACATAATAATAACTTGCAGTGGATGAGAATCCTGGTGGGCTCTATGGGTTAAGCTAATGATCACTACATATTCGAAATTGTTAAGTTGTTTGAGTTTCTATCTAGTGGGACACTAACCGGGGTGGTTGCTATAACACCCTATGATACAGAAACACCACACATATTTGTTCGCATCTAACATTCGATCTATATCCCGAGTCGATTGAGACTACTCACGTAAACAAACAAAAACTGGTTAGCCACCCAAGGAGGATATTTCCTCAATTGTCTAGAGTTCTTGTACATGGGTTAGTTCCACGGTGTCTATGCACGTCATCTCATTTATTGGAAAGAGACTACATTAAGTTTTGTCGTTAGAAATTTGTCTTATTCCAAGGGATCGTATGGCAAGAGCCATGCTTCAACACCCTCATTGCATTCTATTCGATATCTATGGATATTATAACAATCTAGCTGGAGCTCGTGGAGCTCAAGGGATATCAACATATTCGTCACACGGGTTGGTGTGGCGAAGGATTTTTATCCTACTTTGGACGATTGAAGTCAATGAAATGAAGTATGGAATACATGCTATAAGGTTGGAGACGACCGTTTGGTTTCTCCTCCTCAACGAGTTATTTCCTTTCCACTTAGACATATGGCCGATACACGCAAGTGGTACTATGAATTTTGGATTCTTGTTATTCACGTTATCATTGTTTCAAACATGTATGAACAATGCAATCTTGAGGTTTCCATGACCGATGGCATTCTTTGTTCTTAGGCGCACGATAGACTATATTTTTCCAAATATATGCCTGGCTTCTTTTAATCTTGTGTAATAAGAAGAAACATGGCGCCAAAAGGGAGGTTTACACCCAAAAGGGGTTAGTTAATCCATGACTTACTGGGTAAGCTGAACTTGAGTTCTTATGGAAGGACATAGGGTTGCGGAAATCGCATGACACGAGAGTAATTTAGTCGACACTAGTGAAGACTTGTGGTACCGGTAGTTCAAATGGTTCGGATCCCAATAGATTAGGAACGAGTGGAAGGGCTACACCTGAAGATACGATCATATAAGGTTTTATATTCTAAGGCTTTCCCAAACTGTAAGCCGCGAGACCTCATTGGTGCGAGATGTGTGGTAGGTTATGTCCACTAAATAAAGACAACAGAGTCGGGTAGCAGTTATAGTAAATGCACTCCTGAATAAATGATTAGGTAAACAAAGAGTCTCCTACTGAATGAACATTAACTTGGTGAAATCCTCAAGTAGAAACTTTAAGGAGTGATACTACAAAGAGATTATCATGTGAAGAACTAAAAAATCTTATGTGAGAAGAGTATTGCTGGCTGGCTGACTGGAATTCCAAGGTTAGAAACGGGATCCTAGAACTCGATGATTATTGCAGCCAACGATGTTGGTTACACTCGACGCTTTCATGATCTCTCAATGGTTGTTCCATACTAGGGAACACCTGAAATCAAACGCACTGAGTGCTACAGTTGGGTTTAGCCTCTAAGAACCGAAACATGACCACATCATCCCACCCTACCTTCAACGCTCAAACAATAACTCTCGGAGTTAGTCTCACCAAGGATGTGGTGAGAATGAAAAATTATCAAAGAAAGGTGTGGAAAGGAAGGTAACGCGTGTGGAATCTACTAGCGACAGGAAGCGAAAAGATTCACCCCTTAAGGCAGGATCGAGAGTGTCACACCCCAACTGATGGCGGAAACATCGGAGTGAGACGAACTAGATTGCTCGAGACATTATAATGCTAATTATGACAATATTTAATTAAACAACTCATTTCATTTCAAATCACCAAATTGTCAAATACAATAAAATTCAAATACGAAACAACAACAAACGAGACATGTTCAACAAAACATACAAAATAACTTAGCATTAAGCGTGTTTCCACGCCGATCCTACTAAGTTTCGTCATGTCAATCTCATCCACCTGCAACATGTTAAAAAGTATAGTTCAATAAATAAGTATTGGCAAGTACACAAGTTTGATATCATAGCATAAGTAATAAAACGTTTAAAAAAATCCACATGATAAGCTAGTATACGAGATAAATGTAAACAAGGCATGTGAACTACAAGTCATCTCATCCACTTGCAACATGTTAAAAAGTATAGTTCAATAAATAAGTATTGGCAAGTACACAAGTTTGATATCATAGCATAAGTAATAAAACGTTTAAAAAAATCCACATGATAAGCTAGTATACGAGATAAATGTAAATAAGGCATGTGAACTACAAGTCAATCCTCCAGTGTACCGTATAATAGATTAAAAACTTAACATTGACCACAAGAATACGGGCGGTGCGTTACTCCTATAATGCTATACATGTTAAGGGAGGCTTTATCGAAGTTAATGACATTTAGTATCACATAAGAATGTACCAAGTAACAATTCAAGTATCACATAACTATAGCATGTATAACGGATTGTTTGTGTGATTGCATGGAATAAAAGTGTGATTTAGTGTGTTTATGATAAATTAACATATTGCACCCAAAAGTGTAAAGCGTAAAAATGGTGTCGAGTGTACTCACGGTTTTGCAAAGTTAAGTTTCGTGAAAGCGTTTAGGTTGATTGGGGGGATGAACACCAAGTTATCCTACACAAGGAAACGTAGGTGTGTAAGTATTGGAATGACGGTGGAGTTTGGTAATTTTTAGGAATTTAAAGTACGCGAAAGTATGTATAGTCGAAAGTGTTTATCTAGACGTTAACGCTCGTTTTTGACACTATAAGGGTGTTTGTGTTTTTATGTGTCATGCCTAATGGAATCGTAATGATGGTTAGGTCTAGGATAAAATAACCTAAAGTAACCATATGGTCATCGTCAAAGGTTCGGTTATACTTCTTATTTACATATATAGTTTACGTATATTATTACAAGTTTGTCATAGATTTCATATAAGTCATAGAAGTCATGCATGGAGGTAGGATGATAACCGTCCTAAACCACTTTCGTAAGATTCACCAATACAAAAATTTCCACAAGGACAATCTGGATGGTTAAGAATATAGTACTTCACTAAGCTACGCTTCGAACCGAATAAGTAAGCTAGGTGCGTGCATCCCGAACATAGCAACGTTTGGGGACGTGTCATAGCCTTTTTACTCTAGTGAAAGTGAACCGTAGCTTAATGGATAGAAATCATCAACTGAGGGGTGGATTGTAAATTTGGATAGCCAAGGACTCCATGTCATCACACCTTCACCAACACTAACTTGTAAGCTTGGATGGCTCAACACTTGTGGGTTTAAAACCCTAGTAAAACCACAATTTTAGAGGCGTGTTACACCTCTTGATTTTGTATGAAACAAGTCTAGTTAGTTCCATAACCATATACTTGATTAGAGGCACAAGTAGCATAGAGTTGTTATGTTTAAAAACAAGTTCGAAAAAGTTTATAAGTTTAACTTCCAAAACAGAAAGGTTGGCCCTAAAAATGGTATTGTTCCACCTTGTTTTTCCATGGAAAACCTATGGTAACATTCCATGGGGCCTAGCAAAAAATGTTGAGGAAGCAAACATGGAGAAAACTTTGAAAATCTTAAAGTTTGACAACTTAAAAAGTTGGCAGAAAGTTAACACACTTTTGGACCTCAAAATGGTGGGGTTTCACCTTAGTTTGCCTAAGCAAACTTGTGAGAACCTTCCTAGAGGTTATCCAAGTGTGTTAGAAAGAAAAACAAGACTTGAAGAAGAAGGGAAGTGAGTTGAAACTCACTTGCAAACTGATTTAGAACATTAGTGAATTTCTGGACACTTGGAGAATGTTTGGAGGCTTGAAAAAGTGGGAAAGTGATGGGGGAATGCTTGTTTATATAGAGGGGGTATTAGGTTTGAATTAGGGTTGCAATTAATGTGATTTGGTGAGTGTTTGAATTAAAAAAAGAAGGGGGACACCTTGGCAGCTTGCGCTGCTAGGTTTTATTTTTGTTCTTTCATTATTTACAAGTGCATATCTTGATGTTTAAACATTATACATTATATGTAACACAAGTAGGGGTCATAAGGTATGCTAAGGTGAAGTGTAAGGGTGTTTTGAAACCCCAAAAAAAGTCTTACTAGAAAGTGCATGTTTAACATTAACGTGACAAGATTTTATGATGTTGGAAGCGTAAATTTTTTTGTTTTAAAACCACTAATCATCTTACTTGACTTTGATCTTAAGATTAACAACGCACAATAGGTATTCAGAGTCACTTTGAATTGATTTATCGAGCAACAACATAACGTACGTTCGTAAGTTTAAGCATGTATAAAGTTTGTGAAATTCACATAATTGATCGATTTGATTACAATCAAAGCCTTATATTTACAATGATTTGGAAATGAAATATGATTACAAGGTTTGGACTTTCCAATTATAGATACACAAAGCAAACTTACTAAAAACGGAAAGTTACAAATGTAAAGCGTTATAGTCTCCCCTCCTTTAGGGAATTTCATCCCGAAATTTAGGAAGATGCAACGAACAAATGCGGATACTTAGTATTCATGTCGCTTTCAAGTTCCCAAGTAAACTCAGCGCCACATTTTCCTTCCCATCCAACCTTCACGATAGGAATTTGACTGCACCTTAGTTTCTTAGTACCTCGATCCATGATTTCGACTGGTTTCTCCACGAAGTGTAAGATCTCATTAATTTGAAGATCTTCTAGTGGGACTTGGAGTCTTTCTTCGGCGAGACATCTCTTCAAGTTTGAGACGTGGAAGGTAGGATGAACGTTATTGAGCTCTTGTGGTAGGTCCAGTCGGTATGCTACCTTGCCAATCCTTTCGAGAATCTTGAAAGGACCTACATAGTGAGGAGCGAGCTTTACCTTTTTCCCGAAATGAACCACACCCTTCCAAGGGGATACCTTAAGAAGTACAAAGTCACCAACGTTGAATTCCAAAGGCTTGCGTCTTTTATCTGTGTAGCTCTTTTGTCGGCTTCTGGATTTGAGCAAGTTGTCACGAATCTGCAAAATCTTGTCCGTCGTCTGTCGTATAAGCTCGGGACTGGTGATTTGAGCTTCCCCGATCTCGTGCCAACAAATGGGCGATCGACACTTGCGTCTATACAATGCCTCAAACGGTACCATTTGAATACTTGCGTGGAAACTGTTATTGTACGAGAATTCGACCAAAGGCAAGTGCATGTCCCAGTTGCCACCAAAATCGATTATGCAAGAACGAATCATGTCCTCTAGAGTTTAAATAGTACGCCCGGTTTAACCATCAGACTAAGGATGGAAAGCAGTACTGAGATTAAGGTGAGTACCAAGAGCTTTTTGAAACGTTTACCAAAGATGGGAAGTGAAACGACCATCACGATCCGAAATAATATCAAATGGGGCACCGTGACGACAAATGACTTCATCCGTGTAGATACAAGCCAATTTCTCAACTCGATAGTCTTCATGTATGGGAAGGAAATGTGTGGACTTGGTCAGACGGTCTATGATCACCCAAATACTATGGTGAGTAGACGACGTATGAGGGAGTTTGGTGATGAAATCCATAGCAATACTCTCCCATTTCCAAATAGGAATTTCCGGTTGTTTGAGTAAGCAAGAGGGACGCTGATGTTCGACCTTTGCCTTGGAACAAGTAAGGCACTTTGAAACGTAACAGGCGATATCTTTCTTCATTCCAGGCCACCAATATGATGCACGAAGGTCATGATACATCTTATCGGCGCTAGGATTAATAGAATACCGAGACTTATGAGCTTCACTCATCAAGAGGTTACGAAGATTATCACGGTTTGGGATCCAAATACGATCGTGATAGCACATGATGCCATTGGATTTGGTCACAAGTTGGCTTTCAGCACCACACTTCAACTCATTAACGAGATTACCCTCATTAACGGTCGAGTATTGAGCCTCACAAATCATCTCTTGAAGTTTTCTCAAAGTTTGGTAGCAATGTACACTCTTAACATGAGTTTTCCGACTAAGTGCGTCGGCTACAACATTCGCCTTACCAGGCTGGTAGCGGATATCGTAGTCGTATAATAATTCCACCCAACGTCTCTGATGCATGTTGAGTTCTTTTTTATTAAAGATGTGCTGGAGGCTCCTATGGTCGGTGAAGACCGTACACTTTGTACCATAAAGTTAGTGTCGCCATATCTTTAATGTAAAAACAACTACACCAAGTTCAAGGTCATGCGTAGTATAGTTTTTCTCATGAATCTTGAGTTGTCGTGACGCGTAAGCGATGACCTTGTCTCGTTGCATAAGAACGCAACCAAGACCTTGTCTTGAGGCATCGGAATACACGACAAAGTCATCGGTAACATCGGGAAGGGTTAAGATAGGAGCAATGCAAAGCATGTCCTTGAGCATTTGGAAAGACACCTCTTGTTCGAAACTCCAAACAAAAGGTTTATCCTTTTGGTTCAAAGAAGTGAGAGGTACGACAATTAAAGAAATTCGAAATAAACCGACGGTAATAACCGGCTAAGCCAAGAAACGAACAAATTTCAGACGGTGTCTTAGGAGCAATCCAATTTTTCACCACCTTGATTTTTGCGGGGTCAACATGAATACCAAGTTCCTTAATGACATAACCGAGGAATTGAACCTCCTTTAGCCAAAATTCACACTTGGAGAACTTGGTGTAAAGATGTTCAGTACGCAACAACTGAAGGATGAGACGCAAGTGTCGCTCATGCTCTTCTCGCGTCTTGGAATAGATTAGGATATCGTCAATGAAGATGATCACGAATCGATCGAGATAGGGCTTACACACGCGATTCATTAAATCCATAAACACGGCGGGTGTGTTGGTCAGACCAAATGGCATAACCACGAACTCGTACTGCCCATAACGTGTTGATGATAACCAGAGCGAAGGTCAATCTTTGAGAAACATGTTGTGCTTGAAGCTGGTCAAAAAGGTTGTCGATGCGGGGAAGAGGGTATCGGTTCTTGACCGTAAGCTTGTTGAGCTCACGATAGTCGATGCACATGCGGAAAGATCCGTCTTTATTTTTGATGAACAGACCCAAGGAGATGTGCTAGGGCGTATGAAGCCTTTATCAAGAAGCTCCTGAAGTTGGCTAGACAGCTCTTGCATCTCCGAGGGTGCTAGACGATAGGGGGATTTTGCGACCGGAGTTGCGCCAAGGATGAGGTCGATGCAAAAGTCAACTGAACGGGGAGGAGGAGGACCAGGAAGATCCTCAGGGAAGACGTCAAGGAAATCACGCACAACAGGAACTTCACTCACGCTTTGACCCTTATCCTTCTTTTCCACAATGTGGGCAAGAAAGGCGAAGTATTCCTTATGCAAGTACTTGTTCGCTTGGATATAAGACATAAGCTTGAGACCTTTGGAAGGTTTCTCGCCATAGACATGTAAGGAGTCGTCATTGGGAAGGGGAAGACGAATGAACTTTTCCGAACAAACAACTTCAGCACGGACCCGCCTAAGCCAGTCCATGCCTACTATGACATTGAAGCTACCCATTTGCACGGGTATGAGGTCAATGGATGTCACACCCCGACCCGCAGCGGATAAGGTGATCGGGGCATGATTGGGTTATCATCAAAGCTCATGACATTTATTATGCGTTTCATATTCTTTAATACAAATTAAATGGAAATTTACAATAAAGGTTACAACTGTTCTAACTAACAATCTAAACTTCTTTGTTCTCTTCTAAGGCATATCCTATGTTTTCCTTGCTTCAACCTGTTCACCTGTATCATGTGTAAAAAGGTTTTTGGATCAACATAATGTTGGCGAGTGAATCCTATGGAAAACATTTGAACGAATATATTTAAATTGATTATGAAATATGTGCACAACCAAACATAAGTAAAGATAGATGTAAACTTAATCAACAATCATAAGATATTAAGTGAAACACACATGAACAATAATGGAACATTTAGAGGCACGCGATGCTCAACTCGTCTCTCACGAGGAACTGAGGGGCCTAATGAATGAATTGCATAACCATGATAATATGAATGACACAACTACAAACAATACAAACTCAATGATATACACATAAACAATAATGAATTTGATTTGTAGCACGCGTTGTTCAACTCGTCTTCCACGAGGAACTGATGGGCTTAATGTATGAGTTTCATATAATATGACAAAAGGAAATAAGTAAATCACAACAATAAAGACAATCTAAGTTTAAGTCATGATGTGGTATGGCACGAGTTTAAATAAATAAATTGATTATTTTCATAACACATGACACACCCCAAAACGTGTAATTTAAAAGGGGAGTTGTAAGATTCACTCACAGTGGGTGCGTTCGGTTGATGATGTTGAATGCACGCGAAGTGGTTTTAACCACGAGTGATTTTAACCTAGAATAATCGCATTATGGTTTGGTAAGTAAACGGATTTTATTAATCTATTTTAGTAGGATTGTTGGGTGTAATTTTGTGAGTTTGAGGCTATTTTCTAACCTTAAAAATGTTATTTTTAAGTATTTTTAATTGATTTTTAATTAAAATAATTAAATAAAAATAATAAAAAAAATTGATTTTTTTCTGACCGTTGACCAGCCTATTGACCGTTGACCGGTTCGAATGCGGAACACAAGTGCGCTGAGTGAGGCTCGAACCCGAGACCTCCCGTACGCGTGCACGCAGCTCTACCAACTGAGCTACGTGTCTAACCCTTATAAATCTGATTTTAATTATATATATATATTAATTAGTTTAAACCGAAAATCATTTTATTTTAAAAACAGTTTTTAAGCGAACCGGACGTGCACTCCACAGGTCTCGAACCCGGGACCTGTGGTTTAATCTAACACACAGTCCACCGCTGGACTGTGTGTTTAACATGTTATATAATTTGATTTTTATTATACTTAAATACAAATTCTTTGTTTCCTTTTCTGCCTTATTTAAAAAGACTAGATAATTGTCCGAGTCGGTGCAGAAGACCGGACTCGAACTCGTGACCTGTGATATAAACAAACACACAGTCCACCGCTGGACTGTGTGTCTAACTTGGTTATTATTCCGGTTATCAATATACTTTACATATACCAGTGGCGACTCCGGTTCAGTTTAACAAAAATGATTTTTATTAAGGCAGCGTGTGTGAGACGGGATTCGAACTCGAGACCTTTGCGTTTTATGTGCACACAGTCCACCGCTGGACTGTGTGTCTAACCCGATTAATAAGTTGATTTTAATTAAACTTATATGATAACGAATACATCGTCTTCTTCACTGAAATATAACCAGAGGTAAAGTCTGACTGTTTCGAGTTTTATTCAGGTTCCTTAGCGTCTTACAGTTCATTAAGGTGAGATATGAGTGAAAAGAAAAAGAATTTAGGCGAAGAGATATACCGACTGGACTCTCTGTTTTCCGGCAGAAACTTCGGCGACAGAAATCACCTCCGGCGACGTGTTCCTTGTAGTAGCGAGTCTCCAGGAAGCTTATAAAGGGTGTGGGTATCTCCGGTATAAGCTCAGAGGCTCAGTGAGGTTCAGAAATGAGGAAACCGGTTTTCCGGCAACGAACAGAAAATTTCCGGCGAGAGAGTTTTCGCCGAGAAAGGGTGTGGTTTTGAGCGAAAGTGTTTGCAGTGGGTTGTGGGTGAATTTATAGTGCAAATCGTCAAAGCACTTGGTCTGATTTCCGACTGTATTCATCGATTTAAATTTTCCGGCGGTTATGGTTTGGTCGCGGACTTCAAACATTGGTTATTACCGATGTCTTAATACTAGTTTACGTTATAACTGAAAGTGGTGTTAAAAGTTCGCGAGATTACCGGGATTCCGACGACTGAACTATTGGGCGCCGGTTTTGAATTCGTAATGTCATTATATCAATTAAATGATTTCAATATATAACAAACAAAATCCGTGGCGCAGTGGTTTGTGTGTGTGTGTTAAGACATGTTTCCGGAATCGGTACAGACCCGGGTTCGAAACCCGGCAGAGGTATAATATTTTTATTTTGCGATTTTTGACAGTTTTTCAAAAACTAATTATATATTCTTGTATAATAATTGATTACGTATCGTTTAAAAATATTTTGGGCATTTAATTCGCAACGAAATTTTTGACTGACTGTTCGGTTGATAAACGGAGGGGTTTGGTAAATCCGTTTTTGTGGATGTTACAGTATCCCCTGCTTTTTAGAAATTTCGTCCCGAAATTTAAATAATGATATATTTTGACTAAAAAGGATGGTGATGTTTTGTTTGACAGTTGTATGCTCAGAAAAATGAGGGTTTAAGTTTTTGTTCGAGGCGGTAACGTTCCTTGTAAGGGTTAAGTACCCTATTCAGGAATCGCTTTTTGTTGCCTACTGTATAAGTATTGATAAGCAGAAATGATTTGCTAAAAATGATATCATGCATAAGAATTTAGATACGTTTGGGAAAGTATGGTTATATCCTAAGGCAAAACTTCTAACACTACAACCTATATGGAACATAAATAAAAACACAACAACTGATGTTTGAACATAAGTAAACACAACAGCTAATATTCGAACATGAATAAACACATCAGCAAATATTTGAACATGAATAAACACATCAGCAAATATTTGAACATGAATAAACACAACAGCAAATATTTGAATCCACATTCTGATAGCATATATGTTTGAATGATGGAAGTTCCTCTCTCGTTTGTTATGATGGAGAGGTTAGTTTATGTAGAAATGGATCACAATCCAATCTCTTTAAATAACATGATGATATAAATGTAACACAAATTCCAACCAAGGCAATACTAAATCCTACATGGAACTTCTCATAACCGCCTGATAATGCCTCTGATCCTTTGGCAAGAATACTTATATATAGGAAGTACCAGCGGCGTATCCACCATATTCTTGCCAAATTTTCATTAGTTTTATCCACAAGTTATGATTGGTTACCAAGAAACTAATAAATCCTACATAGAACTTCTCATAACCGTCCGATAATGCCTCTGATCCTTTGACAAGAATACTTATATATAGGAAGTACCAGCGGCGTATCCACCATATTCTTGTCAAATTTTCATTGGTTTTATCAGTGAATTATGATTAGTCCTATAACTCTACAACCAATACAACAAACATAAAATACTGAAATGAAATATATCTGTGCGATCATGGCTCAATCGAACGGAGCCGATCGTATTGCATGTACTGAAAATGAAATGGATGTGCGCTCAAGGCTCAATCAAACGGAGCCGAACGTATTGAATGTACTGAAATTGAAATTGTGTGCTCAAGGCTCAATCAAACGGAGCCGAGCGTATTGCATGTACTGAAATTGAATAACTTAACCACACAAACAGCCTATGCATGGAACCTCTCATAACCGCCTGATAATGCCTCCGATCATTTGACAAGGATACTTATATATAGGAAGTACCATCGGCGTATCCACCATATCCTTGTCAAATTTTCATTAGTTTTATCCGCAAGTTATGGTTAGTTCGATGCGACTCTACTACAAACACCACAACCACAAGATACTGATAATGAAATTGTCTGTGCGCTCAAGGCTCAATCAAACGGAGCCGAACGTATTGAATGAAATTGTATGTGCGCTCAAGGCTCAATCAAACGGAGCCGAACGTATTGAATGTACTGAAATTGAACAACTTAATCTAAACAACCATCACACAATCAGCCTATGCATGGAACCTCTCATAACCGCCTGATAATGCCTCCGATCATTTGACAAGAATACTTATATATAGGAAGTACCATCGGCGTATCCACCATATCCTTGTCAAATTTTCATTGACTTTATCCGCAAGTTATGGTTAGTTTGATGCGACTCTACTACAAACACCACAACCACAAGATACTGATAATGGAATTGTATGTGCGCTCAAGGCTCAATCGAACGGAGCCGAACGTATTGCATGAACTGGAAATGTAAATTGAAATGTGCGCTCAAGGTTCAATCAAACGGAGCCGAACGTATTGCATGAACTGGAAATGTAAATTGAAATATGCGCTCAAGGCTCAATCAAACGGAACCGAACGTATTGCATGTATTGAAATGTAAAATGAAATAACCGATCAAGGCTCAAACAAACGGAGCCGATCGTGCGGGCACGCCCTGATCAACCGCATAATAAAATGGGGATCAAACTCAACCTCGATGGATGGGGAGCTACGGCCTCGGCAAATGCATATACTTAAAACAATATATAATATACAATAATTACTCTAGCAGTCTACACATGGAACCTCTCATAACCGCCAGATAATGCTTCTGATCCTTCGACAAGAATACTTATATATAGGAAGTACCATCGGCGTATCCACCGTATTCTCGTCAAAGTTTCATTGGCTTTATCCTTAAGTTATGTTCGGTTCTATGTGATAAAGAAAAAACATAAAACTAAACGATAGGAGTTGAATCTGGATCTTCGGCGAAGAGGACTAGCTGAGTATCTTCGTTTGGGCCGTCATTATCTTCGACAGGATTGGCGTTGATATTGAAGACTCTTCCTCTTGCTGATGGCATAGTGTTTGGGTTTTCTTGGTTTACTTGGTTAACTGGGTTTGATTGGGCTTGAGTGTTGATAACGTTAACCAATTGAGGGCATGTGTTTCTAAAGTGGGTAGGGTCGCCACAATCGAAACAAGCTCGAGTATATGGGAACACGGGGTATTGGGGTTGATAATAAGTTTGGGTCATGTTTTGAGTAGGGGAAAAGGTTTGGTTTTGAAAGGTGCGACAAACATTGCTCAAATGACCATAGCGTCCACAAGTTGCACATAGACGACAAGGTAGGGTATGGGGATGGTGATAAAAACAGTTGTTGCATCGAGGGTGAGGTCCAAGATATGGTTTCTTATCTAGGTAAGCTGAGTTGGGTGCCACTTGGGTGATTGGGATAGCTCGGATGGGTATAGCGTGTAAAACTGGTTGATTCCGTTGGGTAGCAGCGAAAAGTCGCCCGACTCTTCTTCTCTTAGGATTGGGTTGAGAAGGGGATTCGGTTTGAGTGGAGTCGGAGGTTTCAGTCGATTCTTTATCCTTCTTCTTCTCCTCCTTGAAGTCTTTGTTTCGGATTCGGTTCTCGGTGAGCTCTGTTGCTAGCTCCATTGCTGCTTCCAAAGTTGCAGGCTTGGTACTTATCACAGGGTCTTGAATCTTTGACGGAAGACCACGAATGTAGTGCTCGATCAAACGGTAGAGGGGAGTGAACATGTTGGGAACCATTTGATGTAACTCGAGGAATCGTTTGTTGTAGGTGATGTGGTCTCCTTCCACTTGCTTCAATGAGTAAAATTCATCTTCTAACTTCTTGATTTCGCTCCTTGGGCAAAATCGTCTGGTCATGATTTCCTTCAATTCGTTCCAAGTTAAGGACATAGCATCTTCCACACCTCGTTTGGCCTTCTCTGTGTTCCACCAAGTAAGTGCTATCCCATATAATCGACCGGTAGCATATCGCACTTTGCGATCGTCAGGGCAATCGCAATTTAGAAATGCGTTCTCCATTTCTTCAAACCAATGGAGGAGAGCGGTGACGCCTTCAGTCCCTTTGTATTTCGGAGGGTCGCATGATTTGAAATGCTTGTAGGTGCATTTAGTGGTATTTGGGGGAGAGTTGAAAATGTTTTGGTTTGCTTGATTGACAGGATTATCGGTAAGTGCTTGTTGAACTTGGATTACAATGTTGGGTATTACGGCAGCCATTTGTTGAGCGATTAAGGCAGCCATGCGTTCGCGGGCTTTTCTTGCTCTCGTCTTCCTACGGGCGAAGTTAGAAGACATCTACAAGGAATACATGACAAGAGTATGAGTTGGATGCTTTTGGGTTCACGGGTCGCATTAGGAATGAACATTCATAAAATAATTATAGATAAATAAATTACTACATCCATTGGATGTCTTGGGTTTTGCTCGCTGTTAGGCCCTACATGCCGCCATACTTTACCTGTGTAATCATGTGGGCCCCCATGAATACCGGTTTTTCATATGGTTTGCACGGTTTCTGCCAGGTTGCGTACACAAAAACCCAGAGAAAATCGAGAAATATGTATACAACGTGTGATATTCGGAATGTGTCCAGGTGTAGACAAGGTGACACCTCAAAGTAGGTTAGTTCGAACGACGTTTGGTGTGGCATGCTTTGGCCTAATAGGTCCTTCGTACTCTCATCGTTGGTCCCCAGGTAGGCAAACTGGTCCGTTATATTGGATTTATACGAATGCCAGCCTAGACAGGACGTTCCGACTACCGGTACTTGTACCCTTCCAGTTACTACATGCCCGTCGCAGAACTTACTTTGATGAGATTTGAAAATTGCACAAAATCTTTGGATAATGAGAATATGAAAATAAATTGAATACATGAACATCGATATATGTATAATGAATATGTATATATGTATAATGAATATGTATATAAGCATGTATGTTTGACTGTAAATGTAAACAAATAAATGTCACAAGTTTGTATGTAACCACCTAATCAATTAAAATTTAGGCAGACTATAGTATAGGCTCTAAGGGTCTAATAACCTATCCTATATCCCTATAGTCATGGCTCTGATACCAATCTGTCACACCCCGACCCGCAGCGGATAAGGTGATCGGGGCATGATTGGGTTATCATCAAAGCTCATGACATTTATTATGCGTTTCATATTCTTTAATACAAATTAAATGGAAATTTACAATAAAGGTTACAACTGTTCTAACTAATAATCTAAACTTCTTTGTTCTCTTCTAAGGCATATCCTATGTTTTCCTTGCTTCAACCTGTTCACCTGTATCATGTGTAAAAAGGTTTTTGGATCAACATAATGTTGGCGAGTGAATCCTATGGAAAACATTTGAACGAATATATTTAAATTGATTATGAAATATGTGCACAACCAAACATAAGTAAAGATAGATGTATACTTAATCAACAATCATAAGATATTAAGTGAAACACACATGAACAATAATGGAACATTTAGAGGCACGCGATGCTCAACTCGTCTCTCACGAGGAACTGAGGGGCCTAATGAATGAATTGCATAACCATGATAATATGAATGACACAACTACAAACAATACAAACTCAATGATATACACATAAACAATAATGAATTTGATTTGTAGCACGCGTTGTTCAACTCGTCTTCCACGAGGAACTGATGGGCTTAATGTATGAGTTTCATATAATATGACAAAAGGAAATAAGTAAATCACAACAATAAAGACAATCTAAGTTTAAGTCATGATGTGGTATGGCACGAGTTTAAATAAATAAATTGATTATTTTCATAACACATGACACACCCCAAAACGTGTAATTTAAAAGGGGGAGTTGTAAGATTCACTCACAGTGGGTGCGTTCGGTTGATGATGTTGAATGCACGCGAAGTGGTTTTAACCACGAGTGAGTTTAACCTAGAATAATCGCATTATGGTTTGGTAAGTAAACGGATTTTATTAATCTATTTTAGTAGGATTGTTGGGTGTATTTTTGTGAGTTTGAGGCTATTTTCTAACCCTAAAAATGTTATTTTTAAGTATTTTTAATTGATTTTTAATTAAAATAATTAAATAAAAATAATAAAAAAATTGATTTTTTTCTGACCGTTAACCAGCCCTTTGACCGTTGACCTGACCATTGACCGATTCGAATGCGGAACACAAGTGCGCTGAGTGAGGCTCGAACCCGAGACCTCCCGTACGCGTGCACGCAGCTCTACCAACTGAGCTACGTGTCTAACCCGTTATAAATCTGATTTTAATTATATATATATATTAATTAGTTTAAACCGAAAATCATTTTATTTTAAAAACAGTTTTTAAGCGAACCGGACGTGCACTCCACAGGTCTCGAACCCGGACTCGAACTCGTGACCTGTGATATAAACAAACACACAGTCCACCGCTGGACTGTGTGTCTAACTTGGTTATTATTCCGGTTATCAATATACTTAACATATACCAGTGGCGACTCCGGTTCAGTTTAACAAAAATGATTTTTATTAAGGCAGCGTGTGTGAGACGGGATTCGAACTCGAGACCTTTGCGTTTTATGTGCACACAGTCCACCGCTGGACTGTGTGTCTAACCCGATTAATAAGTTGATTTTAATTAAACTTATATGATAACGAATACATCGTCTTCTTCACTGAAATATAACCAGAGGTAAAGTCTGACTGTTTCGAGTTTTATTCAGGTTCCTTAGCGTCTTACAGTTCATTAAGGTGAGATATGAGTGAAAAGAAAAAGAATTTAGGCGAAGAGATATACCGACTGGACTCTCTGTTTTCCGGCAGAAACTCCGGCGACAGAAATCACCTCCGGCGACGTGTTCCTTGTAGTAGCGAGTCTCCAGGAAGCTTATAAAGGGTGTGGGTATCTCCGGTATAAGCTCAGAGGCTCAGTGAGGTTCAGATATGAGGAAACCGGTTTTCTGGCAACGAACAGAAAATTTCCGGCGAGAGAGTTTTCGCCGAGAAAGGGTGTGGTTTTGAGCGAAAGTGTTTGCAGTGGGTTGTGGGTGAATTTATAGTGCAAATCGTCAAAGCACTTGGTCTGATTTCCGACTGTATTCATCGATTTAAATTTTCCGGCGGTTATGGTTTGGTCGCGGACTTCAAACATCGGTTATAACCGATGTCTTAATACTAGTTTACGTTATAACTGAAAGTGGTGTTAAAAGTTCGCGAGATTACCGAGATTCCGACGACTGAACTATTGGGCGCCGGTTTTGAATTCGTAACGTCATTATATCAATTAAATGATTTCAATATATAACAAACAAAATCCGTGGCGCAGTGGTTTGTGTGTGTGTGTTAAGACATGTTTCCGGAATCGGTACAGACCCGGGTTCGAAACCCGGCAGAGGTATAATATTTTTATTTTGCGATTTTTGACAGTTTTTTCAAAAACTAATTATATATTCTTGTATAATAATTGATTACGTATCGTTTAAAAATATTTTGGGCATTTAATTCGCAACGAAATTTTTGACTGACTGTTCGGTTGATAAACGGAGGGGGTTTGGTAAATCCGTTTTTGACGGATGTTACAATGGAAAACATATGAACCTTAAGATTCAAAGAACAATTGGATAAGATAGAATCAACAGTAACGGATTTTCCGTCAGTGACTTCAACTTCGAATGATTACGCAACTTAGACGTCTACACATAAGCAAAGGTTCGAATTCAAAAGATATTAAACTTTTATCTGCACCAGTATCAAATAAACACGTAGCGTAAACATTGTTAACGAGAAACGTACCCTAAATGACATCGTTGGAGTTTTGAGCTTGTCCGGCTGTGATGACAAAGGCTCGACCGCGAGCTTGCTGCTGTTGGTTGTTGTTGTTGTTGTTGTGCTGCGGGCAGTTGTTGGCAAAGTGCTTTGGATCTCCACATCTGAATTAGGCATGAGCAGTAGGTGCAAGTGGTCAGTTTTGGTTGTCGATAGGGTTTTGGGTGCGGTTATGGCTCAGGCTTGGTTGATAGGGGCTTGCGGAGCATTTCGACATTGCTGGGGGAAGTGCCCATACATATTGCAGATAGTGCATAGGCGGCAAGGGGTGGTAACCGGATGGTGGAAAGGACATGTGTTACACTTGGGATGTGGCCCAGTGTATATTTTTTTGATGGGTTCGGGAGAGGCTAAGACTAGCAGCTGGGAGGTTTGAGGGTTTGGCGGAGTGACTACCACGCAGTTCTGGCTCGAAGCCTTCCGCTTCTTACCTTTGGTGTTGCTCCTTGGGGGTTTGGGTGAGGTAGGTTCGGTGAGAGCTTCGGTGGTGGCTTGATGGGCTTTCCTTAATGAAGGCTTGGAGGCTTCACGAAGGACGTGGTTATTGTTCAGTCGGGCAGGTAGGCGAAAAGCTACCTCATGGATTTTGGGTGAGGTGGTGTCAACAAGGCCCATCAGGTGAGGAGGGAGGCAGCGTATGTACTTGGAAACTGCCTTTTCGGTCGTGTCGACTTGGCTAGGACTTACCAAACGAGGAGCGAATTTCTACTCGTTGGTAAGGGTCCACTAGACTATGAAATGGAAATTCCCATCAAGATGTGGATTTGACTCCTAACTTGATGGTGTAATTTCGTGTAGAATCGAACACGCAGATTGAGAGTGATCACCAAAGTGCGGGTTTCACCCCTATTTTGGTGAGATCGTCTCGTTTATAGTATGAGTGTCTTCAAGTCTCAAGTGTGTAAGTGTTTTAGGAAAAACACTTTGCATCTATATCAAAACAAAAGAAATAGGAAGAAGCAAAAAGGAAGAACTTAACATTTTAATCAAGAAGCAAGAAAGGTCAAGTTGGTCACTTAAACTATAGACTAGGTTGAACATGGCAATTCTACCTAATTCCCTGTAGTTATGGCTCTGATACCAATCTGTCACTCCCCAACCGATGGCGGAAACATCAGACTGAGACGAACTAGATTGCTCGAGACATCATAACGCTAATTGTGACAATATTTAATTAAACAACTCATTTCATTCCAAATCACCAAATTGTCAAATACAATATAATTCAAATACGAAACAACAACAAACGAGACATGTTCAACAAAACATATTAAATAACTTAGCATTCTAAGCGTGTTTCTATGCCGAACCTACTAAGTTTGTCATGTCAATCTCATCAACCTGCAACATGTTAAAAAAGTATAGTTCAATAACAAAGTATTGGCGAGTACATAAGTTTGATATCATAGCATAAGTAATAAAACGTTTAAACAAATCCACATGATAAGCTAGTATACGAGATAAATGTAAAAAACGCATGTGAACTACAAGTCAATCCTCTAGTGTATCACATAATAGATTAAAAACTTAATATTGACCACAAGAATACGAGGGGTGCATTACTCCTATAGCGCTATACATGTTAAGGGAGGCTTTATCGAAGTTAATGACATTTAGTATCACATAGGAACGTACCAAGTAACAATTCAAGTATCACATAACTGTAGCATGTAGGATGGATTGTTTGTGTGATTTCATAGAATCAAAGTGTGATTTACTGTGTTTATGATAGATTGACATATTGCACCCAAAAGTGTAAAGCGTAAAAAGGGTGTCGAGTGTACTCACGATTTTGCAAAGTTAAGTTCCGCTAAACGTTTAGGTTGATTAGGGGGACGAACACCAAGTTATCCTACACAAGGAAACGTAGGTGTGTAAGTATTGGAATGACGGTGGAGTTTGGTAATTTTTAGGAATTTAAGGTACGCGAAAGTATGTATAGTCGAAAGTATTTATCTAGACGTTAACGCTCGTTTTTGACACTATAAGCCCTGAAGGGTGTTTGTGTTTTTATGGGTCATGGCCAATAGAATCGTAACGATGGTTAGGTCTTAGATAAAGTAACCTAATATTAGGACAAGTACCATATGGTCATTTTCAAAGGTTCGGTTATACTTATTATTTACATATATAGTTTACAGATATTATTACAAGTTTATCATAGATTTCATATAAGTCATGGATATCATATAAGTCATAGAAGTCATGCATGGAGGCAGGAGGATAACCGTCCTAAACCTCTTTCGTAAGATTCAACAATACACAAATTGCCACAAGGACAATCCAGATGGTTAAGAATATAGTACTTCACTAAGCTATGCTTCGAACCGAATAAGCAAGCTAGGTACGTGCATCCCGAACAGGGCAACGTTGGAGACGTGTCGTAGCCTTGTTACTCTAGTGAAAGTGAACCGTAGCTTAATGGATAGAAATCATCAATTGAGGGGTGAATTGTAAAGTTGGATAGCCAAGGCCTCCATGTAATCACACCTTCACCAACACTAACTTGTAAGCTTAGATGGCTCAACACTTGTGGGTTTAAAACCCTTGTAAAACCAAAATTTTAGAGGCATGTTACACTTCTTGATTTTGTATGAAACAAGTCTAGCTAGTTCCCTAACCATAGAGTTGATTAGAGGCACAAGTAGCATAGAGTTGTTATGTTTAAAAACAAGTTCGAAATGTTTATAAGTTTAACTCCCAAAACAGAAAGTTTGGCCCTAAAAATGGTATTGTTACACCTTGGTTTTCCATGGAAAACCTATGGTAACATCCCATGGGGCTTAGCAAACAATGTTGAGGAAGCAAACATGGAGAAAACTTTGAAAATATTAAAGTTTGAAAAGATAAAAAGTGGGCAGAAAGTTAACACACTTTTGGACCTCAAAATGGTGGTGTTTCACCTTAGTTTGCCCAAGCAAACTTGTGAGAACCTTCCTAGTGGTTATCCAAGGGTGTTAGAAAGAAAAACAAGGGTTGAAGAAGAAGTGAAGTGAGTTGAAACTCACTTGCAAACTGATTTGGGACAGTAGTGAATTTCTGGACTTTGGGAGAATGTTTGGAGGCTTGAAAAAGCGGGAAAGGGATGGGGAATGCTTGTTTATATAGAGAGGGGATTAGGGTTTGAATTAGGGTTGCGATTAATGTGATTAGGTGAGTGTTTGAATTAAAAAAAGAAGGGGGAACACCTTGGCAGCTTGCGGCCGCAGGCTGCTAGGTTTTTTTTTTGTTCTTTTATTATTTACAAGTGCATATGTTGATGTTTAAACATTATACATTATATGTAACACAAGTAGGGGTCATAAGGTAGGCTAAGGTCAAGTGTAAGGGTGTTTTGAAACCCCAAAAAAGTCTTACTAGAAAGTGCATGTTTAACATAAATGTGACAAGATTTTATGATATCGGAAGCTTGAATTTTTTTTGTTTTAAAACCACTAATTATCTTGCTTGACTTTGATCTTAAGATTTACATTGCAATAGGTATTCACGAGTCATTTTGAATTGATTTATCGAGCAACAACATAACGTATGTTCATAAGTGTAAGCATGTATAAAGTTTGTGAAATTCGCATAATTGATCGATTGGATTACAATCAAAGCCTTAGATTTACAAGATTTTGAAATGAAATACGATTACAAGGTTTGGACTTTCATTTATAGAAACACGAAGCAAACTTACTAAAAATGGAAAGTTACAAATGTGAAGCTTACAGAGAGTGAGTAACAAATGAAAGGGAACTCCCATGATGATAATAAACGAAGGCAATTGCTGCCATACTTGATGATAACACCAAGAAATATGTTGATAACTTACTGAAATCCTAAATGTGATAAGTGAAAATTTCCTCATGAGGGCACTTGCAAAAGTGCCATGAGTAGAAATATGGTGAATCAAGACACAAACACGGAAACCAATAAGTTAGTAAGACTCAACCAAGAACAAGGATGCTAAGTGTGGCACAAAGGCCACTTCAAGCATGAACGTCTTAAGAATGAATCAGACAAGTGAATTAAAGTGTGAGTGATCAGAAACTATGGACACCCCACAAGATCCTGATGTCGTCATGCGTACAATCTACTATACAATCATTACGTGTCAATTGTTTTGATACCAACACTGAGCTTAGCTAGTGTCTTTAGGTGTTAAGAATATACTTGAACTAGAGTCATGTAAATTAGACACATTATTAAGTTAGCTAATGGGGAATTAGCTGAGTCTTGAGGAATCAAAAAGGTCACCAACACGTTTCCTATCAACCAACATCTTGCATCCATCTTGTTTGATACCTGTGCCACTTTTAGTTCATCTCCATATAATTCAAAATATACTTGACCTAGAGTCAAGTAAGATAGATGTTTCCTCATTCTATAGGATTTGCCAACGGTAAATTACTGAAGTCATGGGAAGTTATAAAAATATGCACTCTGGAACTTGGAGAATGAGAATCTTATATAGATCTTTTACTCGTTTATCTGGATTGTTACGACATAGCTTTTGGCATAGACTTGTTGACGTATAACCGAGTGGAAGTAGGTTGTCTTGAGAAAACTATCTGCATCCCCCGGCAGATAAAGAAACACTTGTAGTACACAGAGAGAAGCACGAGAAGCCCTTACGAATCATTAATTGCATGAAGGCCATAAGTGCCTACAGAAAGGTTGCATAGCCTTTCTAGCTCACGTAGTCGACAAGGAAAATGAGGAGCCAAAATTGGAAGAAATAACCATTTTAAAGGAATTCCCTCGGAGTCTTTCCATCAGACTTGTCTGGATTACCTCCGCAACTACACGCCAACTTTTGCATTGATTTGGTCTGGGGAGCCGCACCAGTAGCAAAGCGTCCATACCGATTAGCTCCGTCACAAATGTAAAGACTATCTACACAACTTCAAAAGTTGTTAGACAAAGAATTCATTAGAACGAGTTCCTCGCCATGGGGAGCTTTGGTGCCTTTTGTCGAGAAGAAGAAGGGAAGCTTTTGGATGTGCATAGATTATCGAGAGTTGAAGAAACTCACCATTCAGAATTAGCAACCATTACCAAGGATTGGCGATTTATACGACTAATTACAAGACTCGAGCTTCTACACCAAGATTGACTTGAGATCCGGTTATCATCAACTAAGAATCCAAGAGGAAGGTATTCCTAAAATGGCATTTAGGAATCGCTACGGTAACTATAAATTCCTTGTTATGCCTTTTTCGCTTACCAAATGTGCCTACCATAATTATGGATTTGATGAACCGAGTATGCAAACCTTACCCCGACAAGTTCGTAATAGTATTTATTGATGACATATTAAAATACTCACAAACCAAGAAAGAACATGAATAACATTTTAGAACTATATTGGGGAAGGATGAACTGTATGCAAAATTCTCAAAATGCGAATTTTGGATTCGTGAGGTAGAATTTCTCAGTCGTGTAGGGAATGAGAATTTGATACACGTCAACCCATCAAAGATAGAAGCCATAAAGAACTAGAATGCTCCAAGGACTTCCACGAAAGTATAAAATTTCTAGGTTTAGCGGGATATTACTAGAGATCTATTGGGAACTTCTCGAAGGTTTCTCAGCGCTAACCTCGCTTACACAAAAGGATAAATAGTTCGATTGGGGAGAAACATAGGAATCATAATTTCAATTATTAAAGGATAAACTATGCAAGGCGCCGATATTATCACTTCTGGATGGTACTGATGACTTCGTGATGTATTGTGATGCTTCACATCAATGCTTAGGTTGCGTGTTAATGCAACGTGAAAAATTCATTGCGTATGCGTCATGTCTGTTAAAAAGTTCACGAAAAGAACTACACCACTCATGACCTAAAACTAGGTGCAGTGGTATTTGCTTTAAAAATCTGGCGTCAGTATTTATATGGCACTAAGTGTACCATATTCAAAGATTATAAAAGTCTTCAACACATATTCACTCAAAAGGAACTAAATATGCGCCAACGGCATTGGGTAGAAGTGTTCAATGATTATGACTTTGAGATCAAGTATCACCCAAGCAGAGCAAATGTAGTGGTAGATGCTTTGAGCTGGAAGGAACGGGTGAAAACTTTACGCGTCAGAGCTTTAGAAATGGCTATTTAGACGAACTTTACGACTTGAGTGCACGATGCACAACAAGAAGCTCTAAAGCCGGAAAATTCAAACTAAATCATTACGGGGAATGGAAAAACAAATTTAAGGGAAGGATCTGGATTCCACATTTTGGCAGACTACGAGACTTGGTGATGGAAGAAGCGCACAAGTCAAAATACTCGATACATCCTCGACCCCATAAAATGTATCAAGAATTAAAGGAATAATTATTGGTGGCATGATCTCAAGGGAGATATTGTGACCTATGTTGGGAAATGCCTAACTTGTGCAAAGGTCAAGGTCGAATACCAGAAACCATCTGGCTTATTACAACAACCCGATATCTCTGTTTGGAAATGCGAACAAATCTCAATGGATTTTATTTCAAAACTACCACGGACCTCATGAGGTCATGACATGATTTGGGTTATCATTGATCGATTAACCAAGTCAGCCCACTTCTTACCGATTCGTGAAGAAGACAGTATCGAGAAGTTAGTTGTACTTCATCTTAAGGAAATGGTGGCATGTCATGGAGTGCTAATGTCGATAATCTCAGACAGAGATGGTCGCTTTGCATCGCAGATTTGGAAATCATTCCAAGCTTTGTTTGGATCTCGCTTAGATCTAAGCACGATTTTTCATCCGTAGACCAGTGGCCAAAGCAAACGAACATCCAAACTTTGGAAGACATGCTTCGTGCCTGTGTGATGGAATTAGGCGGAAACTAGGATACTCATTTACCATTATTAGAGTTTTCCTACAACTGTTATCACACAAGTATCAAGGTCACGCCATTCGAAGCACTTTACGGGCAAAAGTACCGATCTCCGCTACGTGGGCGGACGTCGGTGATAAATAGCTCACTTGTCCCGAACTAGTCCAAGAAACCATAGAAAAATATCCAAAATCCGCGAGCGTAGCAAGGTGGCTCGGGATAGACAAAAGAGCTACGCAGATCGAAGACGGAAACCATTATCCTTCGAGGTCAGAGACAAGTGTTACTAAAAGCCTCGCCTTGGAAGGGCGTAGCTAGATTCGGGAAGCGCGGAAAACTAAACCGGAGATACATTGGACCTTTTGAAATTTTGGCAAAGGTTGGTACTGTGGCTTACAAGTTAAAATTGCAGAAGAAATTAACAACGTACATGACACATTTCATGTGTCTAACCTAAAGAAAAGCCCGACTAATGACACGGTTATCATCCTAGCGGATGAAATTCATATTGATCACAAACTCCAGTTTACCGAAAAACCCGTTGAGGTTATGGACTGAATCTTCAAAAGACAAGGAGAAGTCAAATCAACTAGTCAAAGTACGTTGGAACTCTCGACAAGGACCCAGTACACTTGTTCAAGAAGACTCCTTTAGAGGATGCCTCAAAGGGAATTTCGGGACGAAATTCTTTTTAACAGGGGGAGTATTTGACAAACGATAAATAACCGATAATTCTGTACAATCTAATCACTATTTTCATTACATAATCTCATGCATTTAATCGTATATGAATTGCATAACTAAGTCGTATGTCATATACCAAGTGTGAGGACAAGTGTATCATGCTATAACATATATTGGTTTCCATCATGATGCAAAACACATCAAACTATGTCCTAAAAGTGTTGGTAGAAAGTGATGGGCGCACTATTCATGGTTACACTATTCATGTTAGCAAAACTGCTGAGTCCATATATACATGAAAACACTAATGTGGGAACACATCTTGCAATAATACATAACTTTCCGGTTCAACGCTTATATTTCAAAATTGTCCGTTTCGGCTATAAACTTAACAATTGCAATTTGTCTGGACTCCAGAATTATAATAGAATAATGACAAACACCTTAAAACACATGAGGTTATCAAAAATACCTACAAGACATCGTTTCCGGTATTACGACAAGCAATGCACAACTTGACCGGGATGCGACCGATTGTCAAACCGACAAAGATTTCAATCGCCGATAGCCGTATACATTAATCTAGAGAGCTAGTAAAGTATTATTCAGGATCCGTAACCCCTTCATACATTTGATGGTTGCGGAATTTCAACTTGCAGAATTGTCCGCCGGTATAATATAAAAGTACCATTATCGAACGGTTAATGAAACGGAAGGCGTTTCTACCACTTAAACTCAACATCTACTAGACTAGTGAGCTATTTGATCGTATTTTGGTGTCGGAAGTATCCTAAATAAATGCCATAGCACTTATAGTAAACTAAAACCAAAGATTCTAGTATTAAATAATATCTTTGGTATATGAACTGGTATCGAACTGATGGGCGAACTAGTGGTGTTTTTACCATCCAAATTAATACCAACTAGTCAAGTGAACTAGTTAGTAATACTTAACATCCTAAACTACCTTTAACCCTCTAATTAACCAAGTTTAATTTAATACCAAAATATCTACAAAGATTAATAAATTCATCACATGTCATATGTTATAAAACATACTTTATAAAAATATTTACACTCTATACCCCCTATGTAGGCCCCCACTCACCACTTGCTTGATTTGTTGAAGATGATGGATGAAGGTATGGCACATGAAGATTTAGTCTTGACGATGTAAGATTTATATAATTATAACCACAACATCACCATTCTTTCTATCAACATTTTCACTTCAAAAAAAATTACAAAGTTTCCTCTAGTCTCTCTCTCATTCTCGGCCCATCACCACCACCCTAACACCACCATACAACACCCTAAATTCAAGCTATTACAAGACCATTTATGGAGCTAGCAAGGATGGAGATGCATTAAGGCTTTCTTTGGAGCTTTCTCATCATTTTGATCTTCATCTTCTCACCACCATCTTAATCTGGAATAATCCTAGCCTAAGAGCTAGTAGTAAGTTCACTTGTTTATGATTTCAAATTCTTATATTATGTAGATTTCAAAAGTACAAGTAAACTTCATCTTGAACATCTTGCAAGAAATCGTCCAAAAACCCAAAAATATAACAAGAAATAACAAGATAAAAATATATGACTTATGATAATCATGTTGTTTATTTGTTGTAGTATTTTACAAGAGTGATGATCTTACTATATTAAGCTTAAAAATGTGATTTAAACAAGTATATGTTTAAATCATGTAAGATCATCATCTTCAAGTTCATGAGCTTCAAGTTCATGAGCTTTTTAAATTTATGATGAGACTTGAAACGTGGATCTTGAAAGCTAGTAAAGTTGATTTTATATAAAACAAGTTATATGAAAATGGTTATAAAAGTTGTCCATGAAAATCTTGGTGTTTTGATAATCTTAAAAGATATGGAATTTTTAGAGGATTTAAAGTAAAAAAAATATATGGATAAAAGCTCATGAAATATTGAAGAAAAGTTATATGCATACTACTTGAAAAATGAGTTTTATTAAGCTTGATGGATTAGCGATGACTTGGGAAATTGAAAAGTGGTTTAAATACGTTTTTGAAACATGGAAAACGCTATACTTTAGGGGAAACTGTGGCAAAATTTTCTAAAAATCTAATCGCGATTAAAGTGTAATTAACAGGGCTAAACGCGATTAGTGACCTAAACTGTCATTAAGGTAGTTTTAATGACAAGGGTTAGACTCTAACCTTCTAAGGAATTAATAAATACTTATATATATTTTTACAAGATTAAAATGACTATTATATATTACATATATAATTTTGGGAATAAAAATATATGTATATACTTTTTTACCATCAAAAGTGAATGTGTAGTATACATGTGTATGTATCTAGAATTTCTAGAGTATACAATACAAAATACCCAACTAATACAACACACCAAATACTTGAAAGTTACCAAGTATAAATTACATAAACACATCCCCTTTTACACAATTCTTGAAACCAATAATCGGGGGAGTGGACCATTCGGACAATGGTCAAATTTATACAATACACCATTTCATCGATGATCAACGAACATATCACCATCATGAAGAACTACTACAACACTTGGGCGATTTTCGAATCAAAAAAATATATATGTTGAATGACTACTACGCACGTCTAAAAATAATATATAAATTTAGACCCTTAACGAATATATATATTACCGATAACAAATAAAACCCAGAAGTCGAAATGTATAAAAGTTATAAGTGATTTTATACAAGTATGCATGAAATACTTATAGCCTTTATATTTAGTAAATAATACTAAGTGTAAGAAAATAAATAATATGGACTCCTAAAAGTTAAGTTGGGCTAGGTATATAAAAGACATAGGTAAGGCCCAAATACATAAACACATGGGCAAGGCCCACAATACAAAAATACATGGACAAGGCCCAAAGGAAAGATTACATGGGCTAGGCCCAAGGACAAGATAACGTGGGCTAGGCCCAAAGATATGATAACATGGGCTAAGCCCAAGGACAAGAAAACATGGGCTAGGCCTAAAGACATAAAGAGATGGGCTAGGCCCAATGACACGCGTGCAACGCAGGAGGATACATCAAGGGCAAGGCCCATTCAAACACAAATAAATACACGACAAAATATATATATATACTTGTAAAATATACAAACGAACTACAACACTATGAAAACAATAAAGTTGTTCAAAAGAGATAAATAAACACATAGCAAGAATTCAAGATGAACAACTTGTACGAAGTCCAACGAGACCTATGGGTCTAATGAAGTTAATACACATGTAGGTTACACACGTGTACGAACACTCGAATTTCACTAGTACGACATTTGGAACGCAGAACTTTGAGTTCATGTCCCTCCTTTCAGATATTTCAAAGTTTTGTTTTTAAAACAATCAAGGGGTAATACATGTCTTAACAAACGGTATGTTAGCTATGGGTTAGATGATAACCATCAATGTGCATAAGTAGGATGATGACAAGAGTAACCATTAATCACTTAGTGACCAAGGTGCAAAAGGTATAGATCTATCGAGTTTGAGGCGCGCTCCACTCCTGGTTTGTTAACCCTTTACGAGTGCTTTTGTGATCCCAATTGATGTCAAGAGTTGTCTCGGTTTGGTTACTTACTTATGGCACATTTGTCAAGGTGCTAGCTACACAGTGATAGATCTTTAAACTCCATGAATTCTAATAACATACTAAGATTTCATTACTGGATTACAAACAAGACATCCTCATACGAAAACAATAACTACATGAACTCGCCAACTTTATGTTGACTTTTAGAACTTAAATGCATTTCAGGACGCAAAACTTGAGCCGGTGAAAGACTACGAGAAGTGGGAATGAACATGACAACAAATGCCTTTTTAGGATATTTGTCTCTTATATCCCAACCTCATATGGGTATATGTAGGTCCACCTTAGGATCAAGTTGAACCAGTTCCTTGTTCATATAACACACACACAAGTGCGGAATCCAAATGTGCATGCAACCGAAGCAAAGTAAAGAACACGGGGTAACCAAAGATTCACTATCTTGATTAATGATTGAGAACAAGTACAAACATATACACGCAATGCTCGTATGACTCAAACAAACTTGTTGTGTTCTTGTGTCTTCGTCTTCAGAGAGAATGCTGAGAGGCTCACTTAGACCAACTAGCTAACCCACTCTCTCAACCCCCTGAATGAGAGGTACATGACTGCTTATATAGTGTCCATCTAGATTTCGTATGAATCACGATACTAGACATACGAAACACACTATTTCACACGAGACACATCTCCAGAATTTGGTACGAGTCACTGTTTCGTACGAAATACTTGATTCGTAAGAAAAACTCCTTGATTCGTACGAAATCTGTGATTCGTACGAATCCTCTGACTCGCACATAATCCTTATTCTTGGAGAACGCGTGCAGACATGACGTTTACAAGACTCAACAGTATGCACACATGCAACCGATTAACACAGACAAGCTAAGATGTCATACTAGAACAAGATAGAAGGATATCTCGATCTATTCGACATGACCAAACCTATACAGACACTTGAGAAAAGACCGTACAATTACAACTGTAATTAAGAACAAGCGACAGACACAAAATTGTATCAACAAACCCCCCCTTGGATGTTGCTTGGTCTTCGGTCTTAGGTCTTTAGTCTTCAGATGTTGGTCTTCACATGAATGGTTTGGAGTATCAATAAACTCCCCCTGAAGATCTGCTTATCCATTGATAGATCTGCTATCCAATGATTAGAGCATCAGGTCTTCGAAAAACTTCAAATCTTTCTTGTTTCCTCTTCTGACTTGTCAGATTTCTCGTTGCTGGTCTTTGTTCATGTTCTTTTTGTATCAATCTGTACTCGTTAATCAAATATAATTACAACACAACTTTCTCAGGGAATACACACGAAAGACTTATCATAAATTATTCGTATGATTGTATTCCCTGAACAAGATACACACACTTGTAGGAATTCCAGCAGCAGATTTGAGAAAAACAAGTGACCAAGTCAAATTAAATGACTAGGTTCATTCGTATGAGATACACACACTCAAACGATTTCAGATTTTTGATTTCTTTTGATGAGTTACTTGTTGCAAGATATTACTTTATGAAGTTGCGATATCAAACAGATGGTTATCTGGCGTATCTTGGTAGAAAACTTACGAGTATCAACTTTGGCTAACTTTGAAAAAGTAATTACATAAGCAACTAAGTAAACTAGACTTAAAAACTAAATATACAAATAAACTATATATCTATTTAACAATCTTTTTCGAGTTACAAGGTAAAGGAATCATACCAGCATTTTAATCTTTGTCAAAAACGGTATTTGGTTTTCAAAGTTAAACAGATAAGTATTTAACTATGATTATCGGTATTGTTGTCCACGTAAGCTCAGACTTATCAGATGTAATCATGATTAGGAGATATGCTTAAGGTATGGATTTATACTTACTAGCCGGTGTTCAACCACATCACGACACATTCCCGATCAAGATATGCACGAGAGAAAATCTTACCTGTGAGTATACTGCTTTATCATCTGTTTTGACGTATATGAATGATGTGAGATAATCACTTATTTTGATTGAAAACAAGCTCTTTGTGATTTAATCACTTATTGATGAGGAACTTGATTTTCATATGCATGAGGGCACAGGAGTAAGTCCGTGAACAGGTTAGTACCATCGTACCGACAAAGAGACGAACTTAGCTCCTGCATAAAGCTGTGATATTTTATCACTTATTTGGGGGATTGATATCTTTATCACTTATTTGATGGTCGAATGCAGTATGTACACGTATGCATGATATCATGGAAGTTCTAGACTTGCGCCACCGTTATTATTCAGCAAAAGATTTAACCATGATACCCAGATGATAAGCCAGCATAAAGAACGTATATCTCAAATCCTTGGCACTCTATCAAACGAAATTTCGGTACCAAGACCATATGCCAATGAATGGTTCCTACCTGGCGTTCTGTCTGTTAAGTTTATATCAACCTGCACATTTTAGTCTGATTGTGAGCCTACCGATACATCATAGGTAAAGCTACTTATCAATCTTCTTTCTATGCTTTTAACCATTTCTGACAGATTTACCAGTGAATTTCATCATCTTCAACTTATCCAAGAAACTCATTTTTTATTTTTCTATTGTTTTTGTATTTTTCTGAATTTTCTCCCCCTTAAACAAAGAAGGAAAATAAAAGACATATTTTTGTATTTTCGTAAACTTACTCCCCCTAAAATATAAAACTGAAAATCTTTTTGTAGTTTTAGATTATTTAGAAAAGAATATACAAAAATAGTTAGCCATGGTTGGTTAATCGGGCTTCACCTTGATGCCATTGACCAAAAGTAGATAATCAAAACGTGATTTATCAAAGGCTTTGGTAAAAAGGTCAGCACGTTGGCGATCAGTGTTGATTTTAACAACATTGATAAGTCTCTTTTCATAGCAATCTCATATGAAATAAAACTTAATCTCAATGTGTTTTGTTTTTGAGTGTTGTAAAGGATTCCAAGTGATCTGTAAAGCAGCTTCATTATCGACAAAAATAGGAGTAGTAAGAAATTCAAAACCGTAGTCGCGCATTTGCTTTGAATCCATAGAACTTGAGAGCAGCAACTAGAAGCTGAAGTATACTCAGCCTCACAGGTTGATGTAGCTACACAAGTCTGCTTTTTGCATTGCCACGTAACTAGGCGATTTCCCAGGAACTAACATCTTGCTGTTGTTGACTTTGCATCGATTTTGCAGCCGCCATGAGCAGAATCACTGAATGTTGTCAGATCAAAGTTATCATCCTTAGGGTACCATAGACCAGTGTCAGGGCAACCCTTTAGATAACGAAAGATCCTTTTCACAACCATCAAATGAGAAACCTTCAGACTAGACTGAGAGCACGCTAGAAGGCATGTTGGGTACATTATGTCGGGTCTTGAAGCAGTAAGATACATGAGAGATCTGATCATAGCACGATAGAGAGATGGTTCTACATTTTCACCCATTCTGTCTGGAGTAATCCCATGATTTTGAGCTAATGGAGTTCCCAAAGGTTTTGAGTCATCCATCTGAAATCGCTTGAGAATATCTCCGACGTACTTGGTTTGATGGATACAAATCCCTTCCTTTGATTGCTGAACCTGCAAACCTAAAAAGAAAGTCATTACTCCCATAGCGCTCATCTCGAACTTCTCCTGCATAACCTGTTCGAATTCTTTGCACATTCGAGTGTTAGTAGACCCAAATATAATATCATCAACATAAACCTGTACTAGCAGCAAATCCTCGTCCTGTTCCTTGATGAAGAGAGTACAGTCGATAAGGCCTCGTAAAAAACCATTCTTCAACAGATAGGTGGACAACATTTCATACCAAGCCCTCGGAGCTTGATGAAGACCATATAACGCCTTGTTGAGAAGCCAAACCTTGTCAGGATGGAGAGGATCTTCAAAACCTGGCAGTTGCTCAACATATACTTCCTCTTCTACCACACCATGAAGAAATGCACTCTTCACATCCATCTGATAAACGGTGAACTTCTTGAAGGACGCATAAGCCAAAAAGATTCTTATGGCCTCAAGTCGTGCAACCGATGCATAAACTTTATTGTAATCAATGCCTTCGACCTGATTAAAACCTTGAACAACCAATCGCGCTTTGTTTCTCACAACAATACCTTGGTCGTCCTTCTTGCACGTGTACACCCATCGTGTACCAATTTTCTTGTAGCCATCAGGCCTGTCAACTAATTTCCAGACGCCTAACTTCTGAAATTGCTGAAGTTCTTCCTGTATGGCTTCAACCCAAGAGTCTTCTTTCATTGCCTCCTTCCAAGATTTTGGTTCTACTTGGCACACATAGCAGGCAAAAGACCAATCATTCAGACCACCAGATTCCCTGATTTCCGAATACAATCCAGCATTCTGGTTATTTTGAAGCTGATTACGAGTCTGCACACCACTTTGACATCTCCAATAATATTCTGCTGAGGATGGATATTATGAATTCGAGTTTCTGGCACATCGGAACTCGAGAATTTATACCCAAATTGTTGATATTCAGATCAACGGTTAAATCGAGAGCTGGATTTGATGACGTTATAGATGCCTGACCTTCAGTCGTTCCTTGAGTTGAATATTTGACGTATCATTTGAAAATACAGGAACAGAACCAGAGGCAGCTTCATTTGCATCATGAAACTCATCTTCTTCTGATGAAACATTATAATCCGCAGCGTCTTCGAATTCCTCATTTTGAACAAGATTGTTAACCGAAGTCGACACTTGAGGGTTAACAATAATTGATCGAACTAATGACGAGTCTACTGCAGTATCACTTTCCAATAACATCTGAGCAGCAGCTGTTGCATCATCAAAAGTTGGCAGATTAAAGGAGTTAAATAGCCCATCATAGTCAAACATCCAAGGCGCACCCGGAGCTCTTGTAGCTTCTGTATATCTCTGAACCTTGACTTCACCCCATTCTTCAATCTTCTTCGAAGATAAATTCCACACCCGGAAATTAGGAGTAGCATATCCAAGAAAGAAACCTTCGATAGCCTTGGGACAAAACTTTCCATGTGGGTCGATCATAGTGCATGGAGCTCCAAAAGGTTCTAAAAAAGAAATATTTGGTTTCCTTTTATGTAACAACTCAAAGCATGTCTTCCCATGTCTCTTCACCGTTAGAACTCTATTCATCATGTAGCATGCAGTAGCAACAGCTTCCCCCCAAAATTGAACAGGAGGTTCTGATTCTACTAACATGGTTCTTGCAGTTTCAATAAGAGTTCGATTTTTCCTCTCAGTGACACCATTTTGTTGTGGAGTGTATCGAGAACTGTACTCATGCAGAATACCCTTTGAGGAACAGTACTCATCCATAACCTGATTCTTGAATTCCGTGCCATTGTCGCTTCTGATTCTCTTTACCTTCAGATTATACAGATTTTCTAACAGAGTCAGGAGATTCTTGACGATAGTAGGAACTTCACTCTCGTGTGCCAACATGTTTACCCATGAAAATATGGAATACTCATCAGTAACTACCAGACAATAAGAATCACCAAAGGTTGTCTTGTGTTTCATAGGTCCAAAAAGGTCCATATGAAGACGTTCCAGTGGTATATTCACAGTGTTGATCTTCTTCACGGGATGGGACTTTCTTGCTTGCTTCCCTTTCTGGCATGATACACAAACGTCTTGAAGATGAAAGTTCTTCACTGGTACACCATTCAATAGATTGTTCTTCACCAAATAGTTCGTTTTCTTAGGTGAACGTGTCCCATATGTCTATGCCAAGAGATTGATTCCTTCTCGGTGGCTTTAGAGACAAAACATGTGACTTGTGCATATGTTGTAATAGCTTGGCTCATATCAAGAATATACAAATCATTAATTCTTGGAGTCGACAGGAGAATCCATTCCTTGGGGATCTTGAATCCAGGCTTCAGCACATAACATCCGGCATCATCAAAATGTACGGTGAACTTCTTGTCGCAGATTTGAGAAACACTAAAAAGATTGTGATCAATTTGCCGCACATAATTGATATTGTCGAAGCACACAACACCATTGGAGACCATTCCTTCTCCAGTGATGTATCCACCTTTGTCACCAGCAAAAGCAAAAACCCTTTATGCTTTTCACATCATATAGGAGCCGCAAGTCGCCCGTCATGTACCTTGATGCTCCACTGTTAACAATCCAATGACTGTTTACAGTTCCTCTTGGAACACCCTGCACATTACACCCTGAACTACCAAAGCTCTATGCGTGTTTGAAGGTCCTGATTGATTGGTGTTGTTAGAGTTGCCAACAACTACTATTCTTCTTTCATTGATGTATTATGCTGTGTTGGATGGTTGAGACTGATTACGAAAGGGGTTGTGATTTCCTTCCTTGCTGGGTCTTGTGCATTCCCGCTTGAAGTGACCTCTTTCTTCGCAGTTAAAGCAAGTAACAGTGGTTTTGTCAAAGCTGTATTTTGTATCCTTCTTGCTTTCAAAACTGGTTCTCCCCGTTCTTCTCATATAATCCTTCGCTCTTCTCATAGCACTTGCAAATGCCCACTTGATGTCCATCAGCTCAATTTCATCTCGGTCAATTTGTTCATTGTCTTCGTTTGTCAAATTGATGTTCCCTATTTGACCTGCAACTAAAGCACAATACGCACTGACCATGGTATTTAGAAGTTCTGCATGTTCCTGTGCAACTTCTACGTTGATTTTGGAGAGATTTGACGTGTCAAGTTTGACAGTGTTGGGATTTGCAGATTGACTATTGCTTCGATATAAAGCTTGTTGAGGAGCTTGCTATGGAGCTTTATGCGCTAAATCCCTTGGCTGTGGAAGGAAGGCTTTCGGATCAAAGCCTGTCCATAGGTTTGATTACTCGAACCTGTAGACTGACTAGATTAAACTGGTTGGGGTAGAAAAGGGTTCACGTTTAACACAAACGCGGTCTGTAGCTTCGATTGCTGACTTGAGCTTGCACCTGCATTTATACCTCCAAAATACATCTCAGGGTTTTGTGGAGCAGAGACTCGCTGTGCCTTCCAAAGTTCTTCTTCATTCTTGTTCTCCAGTTTCTGCACAAATTCATAAATACTAATTGAGTCCAAAACACCTGTATGTTTTAAAAGATCAATAAATTGACCCCATTTCGGTGGTAAAGCATCAGCAAATCGCATCACAGTTTCTTGTGGTGCTGCTAACACTTTATACGAGTACATTTCGCTGAGAAGATGATAAAACCGAGTGGTCATATCATTCAAGGTTTCGTTCTCCATGAACATGAAACCTTCAAACTATTTCTTGAGCAGATCATGCCGAATCTTCCTGGTAGCGGCGTTACCTTCACCTCTTGCTTCCAAAGTGTCCCACAAATTTTTCGTTGTAGTACAATACACAAACTGATGATAAATGTCTTTATGAAGAGCTTGTGTGAGGATAGCAAATGCCTTTTTCTCTAGATCATAAGCTTTCTTGTCACTTTCGTCTAGATTGGCCAATGAGGTTGGATTTGATCCATCTTCTTCAAGTGATTCCTTGTAGGGAGTAGTGAAACACGTCCATAATTCTGTGTTATGTCCAAGAACGTATGTATGAAAACGACTTTTCCAAGAAGGATAATCCTTCATATGATTTAGCTTGGGCAGACGGTTGTTACTCCCAGTTTCACTTTCGCTCATTAATAGAGTTTGTATGCTTTGATTCTGATTCGCAACACACGCCCATTGATTTGCAGAGATCATTGCTGTATGTTGAGGCATCAAAGATTTTACCCATGATGTTGCGGAGCTTTGCGAAGACTCCTGATTTGAGCTTGAACAACTCCAATCCCATGGGTTAGAATCATTATATTTTCTTGTTTTATGAAAATTTAAAGGTTTTAAAGTTTCACAATTATAATTACCTTTTAAAAATTCACAGGTTCCGAAAATATGACAAATTTTTAAAATCACAAAGCTTTGAAAAACACGAAAAAAAAAACAGTATCAAAAGATATTCGAACGAAACAAATTTTGTGCGGATGAGTCTTTCGTGCGAAACAAAGATATTTCGTGCGAGACGCTTGTTTCATGCGGGTAAAGTGTTTTTCAGATGAATCGTATGAAACTTTTCAGTCGCACAAACTGTTTTGTTCAACGTTTTTTGGAGGAATCTTTTCAGAAATGGTTTGGTGAGAAATTTCCTTTCTTGTGTAGACCTGCTTTTTCAAAAATACCTGTTGTCTTACCCACTTTTAGTTAAAACAAAGATATTAACAGTCAACAGTCCAAGTCCAGATCCAAGTCAGAAAATGTCAGCCCTACCAAACTAATCAGATTCAAATTGTTGCAGATTTCTTTTTCAAGGGTGTTCTTCAGAAAAATTTTACCACAAAATTTTCTGCATGCAGCAGATTTTAACCAAGTTTTAAGTTAGTTATCCATCCAAAACTTATGTTTTCTGCTGGAGACTCAAGAACACTTCAGAAATCTTCAAACTAGCTCAGACACAACTAAGCCCTGTTTTGAACAAGTAAAGAGCCAAAGCTTTGATACCACTTGTAGGTCCACCTGAGGATCAAGTTAAACTAGTTCCTTGTTCGTATAACACACACGCAAGTGCGGAATCCAAGTGTGCATGCAACCTAAGCAAAGTAAAGAACACGGGGTAACAAAAGATTCACTATCTTGGTTAATGCTTGAGAACAAGTACAAACATATACACACAATGCTCGTATGACTCAAACAAACTTGATGTGTTCTTGTGTCTTCGTCTTCAGAGAGAATGCTGAGAGGCTCACTTAGACCAACTAGCTAACCCACTCTCTCAACCCCCTGACTGAGAGGTACATGACTGCTTATATAGTGTCCATCTAGATTTTCGTACGAATCACGATACTAGACATACGGAACACACTATTTCACATGAGACACATCTCCAGAATTTGGTACGAGTCACTGTTTCGTACGAAATACTTGATTCGTACGAAAAACTCCTTGATTCTTGGAGAACGCGTGTAGACATGACGTTTACAAGACTCAACGGTATGCACACATGCAACCGATTAACACAGACAAGCTAAGATGTCATACTAGATCAAGATAGAAGGATATCTCGATCTATTCGACACGACCAAACCTATATAGACACTTGAGCAAAGACCGTACAATTTCAACTGTAATTAAGAACAAGCGACAGACACAAAACTGTATCAACTAAAGGGGTCAAAACCTCAACATGCTTTTATGAAGAAAACAATATGTTGGTTTAAAGTGTAATGTAACTCAAAAACTATACTTTGGATAACATTGTGAACTTGTCGGAACCTTGTAACTTGTTTTGGGAACTTGTAAACTTCGGTTGCAACATATATGGCATGGTTGTTGATTTGTTTTTGTTTACACAATTGGTTGCAATGATTACCTCATAGTCACATGATTGTACTTCCTTTACGAGCAGGGTGTGACAGAACAGTGGTATGGACACACTGAACTGGAACAGTGGTTACAGGGTGTGCAAAATGAGTAGTGTTTTGTATATGAGGAGTAGGGGTATATTGGGAATAATGGACAGTGTTTTGTGTGTTTTGAGGTCTAGGACTCTGGTGTGTGATAGTTGGATCATTTGTTTGACTCCTACACTCCCTAGCAAAATGACCTAGCCTGTTACACTTGTAGCATTTAATCTTTGACTTATCCAACCCAACTTTTAACCCTCCATGCAACCATAGAAATTTTCTACTAGTTCTTTTATAGAACTTGCTGGTCCTAACACTCAGCAATGTCATTTGGTGTAATATGTCTATTTCTTCTAAATCAGTTGGATCAAAATATTGAAGATCATTTAGTTCAAAGGATAAGTTAGAAACTTGATTTTCCCCATTTGAAGTAAAAGCATAATTTGGTGAGCAAGAATCAGAGTTAAAAATTTCCACCAAATGTTATGTCATAAAGGATCAAACTCTGTTCCTTGATACTACTAGAGGTTTCTTTTTGACAAAAAAGTGTTGTACTACCAAAAGCACAGTCATCAGCCACTTTTCCTGACTCTTGTAGCTTCTTTTCTGGTTAAGCTCTCTCATAAGTAAGAAGCCTACCATGAAGTTAAGTCAAACTCATCTCTTTAAATCCAATAGAATTTCTAGATACAAAGACACTAGTGTCCCATTTATCTGGAAGTGATCTAAGAAATAGTCTATTAAAAGTAAAATTTGCAAAATTAACATCTACTAGTTTTAACTAACTAATTAGACAACTAAACCTTTCAAATTATTTAGTTAATGATTCTCCTTTCACATGGCAAAATGTTTCATATTGTTGGTTCAAAACTTCTCTGTTATTTTCAGTAACCTCTTCAATCCCACCAAATTGTTCTTTCAGAGCATCCCATGACTCCTTTGCACTGTTGCAATGCAACAGGCCAGCATAGATATCATTAGGCAAAGCAGTTGCCACGATACTAAATGCCTTTGCATCTAGCTCAAATTTTTGAAAATCTTACTCGGAGTAATGTTCAGGACTCTTTGGAACTTAAACTTTTGGGTCTTCGACACTCGGTACCATCGGAACATGTGGTCCGAAGATAACCGATTTCCAGCAACCCGTGTTCTCTTGTGCAAGTATGTGACCCATCCGACGTTGCTAGATATTGTACTCTGATCTGACAAGTATCGGATCTTATGCATGGTGCCAATGTTGTGTGGATCTTTTGGATTTTTAGACATTCTGATTGTTTACAAACAGGTTTTTGTTTAAAAATTTTGAACGTAAATGAACTTTTACTTTTTTTCAATACAAACGAACAAACGAATTAGCAGTGAGAGCTGACTAGTTTAATATAAAATTGATTGTTATATCAGATTTGAACGACCAAGCTCTGATACCAATTGTTAGGATCTGAGTTTGATATTGATGTGATTGTTTAGAGTAAATCACTGTAAGAAGATAGATAACAATGAAACAGTGTAGTGGAATTATGTAAACTTTAAAATCACAACAATAGAAAAATTGTTTTCATTGACATGATTTTGTAATTATAATCACGAACCATGAAATATACAAACTCCCCCTCAGCCTTAGATCACTCTAATTTGTTTGTACAAAATGTTTAGAAGAAAAGTGATAGATAGAACAGTACAGGCACTGTTCTATTTATATTACATTACAAACCATTGAGCATCTTATGGCTGACGTCACTATGAAAGTGACATTTAACAAACTAACAGAATATATCCTCTGCGAGACCTAAACACTATTACATTCATTTACATAATAGACTCTGTTGAACAAAAACTACTAAGACATCCAATGTTGGTCTTCAGCAGACCTTTACCTCAATAACCATTATGCTTCATCAAAATTTTCTCTCTAGCAGATCTTTGCTTCCAGCAGAGCTTTTTTTTTAATAGATCTTGTGAACAGTCTTTCACTATAAGCAGAGTTTAAAGCAGCACAACTTTATTAGTGATCAGATTTTATAGATTGTTTTGGCTTTCTAATCATTTGTTCTTTTATAGGGTTCAATATATTCAAAAAAGTGATAAATTGATCTTTAGAGAAGATCTATATAGTAAGTACAAACATCTATTAGGCAATCAGGGCTGACATCACCCTGATATCGACATCTAACATTCTTAACATAAAAGATTATCAAATGTTTAGAAAACATCTCATCATCATAACATCTATTCTAAGACCTTCAACAACTATTTTTATAGAGTCTGTTGTATTTTTATCATCTATTAAGGAAAACCTTGGTTTGTTAATACTAAACATCTGTTGAGGCCTTAATAGATGTTTAGTCTTCATCAGAGCTTTGATCTTCAACAGACTTTTAGTCTTCACTAATAGAGCTTTCATCTCTTCCACAGATCTTTGAGTTTTCAAATAGATCCTTTGATAGTGTTCAAGATTCGCTATCTTTGTGAGGAGTTGGCCTTTATGACTTGCTTTATTCTTGATCAGGTTAGCGTATTTGGGCTTTACATTCATCTATTCTTTTATAGGTTCAGCAATCTCCCCGTAGAACAGAAGATGCCAAAACTAGACTTTATTTGGATCATTCTTTATTTCTCATCATCTTTTCTCTTATCTGACCCTTGAATTGTAGTTCAAACATCATAAAGATAAGATCTTGTAGATCTTCATTCTTCAGGCCAAACGCACTATTCGTGGAATTCTTTTTCCATTAGCTCTGAGCAAAGTCAATTCATGGCTAATCTTGTTTGATTTCCATTTTAGAATTTTGGAGTTGGAAGAATTTTCTTGGGCAAAAGTTATTTTGGATGAGTTTGGAGAGTGGTCTGCCCAAAATTTGACCAATGAGATAGTAGGGTTAGCATTTGGATTCGCATTCCATAGTTGGTTTCCGATTCCTCCCTTTTTGAAATAATCTCATATTTCATTCTCTTTAACAGTAGAATCCTTTTTCTCATTTAGCCTTTTACCTGTCTTCCAATTTAGAGGTGTAGGTTTTTGTAGTGGGTCAAGGAGCATCTTTTCAATCCTTAAGATTTCATCTAATAAGGCTTCAGTTGTCCACCCTGAGAATTGAGCTCTTGTTGCTTGTAAGGCTTGTTCTTCATTATGTAATCCAAGTAGTATTATCTCAATGTCATTTTGAGTTCAAGGTGGTCTATGACTAGTGCATGAGAGAGTTCTATACAGACATCCTTGGCATAATATTCAAGAGCATTGACCTTTCTGAGTTCTTCACACAAAATGAATTTAGATTGTTTATCATCCTTCCTTGTGCTCTTCTCAGCCACTATCTTTTCAACTCATTTTGCTTTTAGCTCCAAGTATTTTTTTTGATATTTGTAGGCTTTGGAAAGTTGTATAGAGATCGGAAGGTGAGCTGGCTTGGATTATCTGTTGTGTAAAAGGATTGTATGTATGAAGATACAAAAGATACTTCTAAACGTTGATTATGTTGCTTTTCTTTTAAACAAAAAATGCAGTATTCATCACATATGAATTCTTTGGTTGGTAGACCTCTGACAAGATTTTGTCTTAAAAGAGTGTTAATAGTTTGTAAATTAACATGTCCCAACCTCATATGCCACAATTCTATTTCTTTGGTTAATGCAACAAAAAAAAAATAAACATTTAGCATAGGGTTATCTTTAAGATGTCCACTACATATACATTTCCACTTATATGAGCAACAAGTTGTGTAGTGTTGTGAGCTATTATTTAATCTTTTTGACCACTTCTAGCCTAACAATCTTACCAGTTTTATTAGTAAAGATTGAGCCATACCCCTTATCACTCATTTGTGAAACACTAAGCAATTTAAACTTTAGATTGTCAATAAGATTAACATTTTCAAATTTTAACTTACCAGCGTGGACAATTCCTTAACCTAGCACCTTACCTTTCGAATCATTACCAAATGTTATATCACCCCTCCATGATCGGAGGAGTAGGGCTTTACATCCTGTCATCAATAATGAATTAGTTTTGGTGAGGGTCTGAAGCCATTATAACCATGAGGGTGTCTATTTACCCTTGGCTTTTGTGGCATTTTGGCAGACTCTTCATACTTATAAGGCATTCTGTGATAAGCTTGTTGCCCATAGCCTCTTGGATATTTGTTTAAAGGAGGAGCATCAGTGACTTGAAACTCCTTATAAATAGGGTTTTGATTCAAAGCCCTCATAACTGGTAACAAATTCAAATTTTACAGGAGTTGGTTGTGGTTCCTTTTTGGTAGGACCAACTCCTTGAGTAACAAACGGTTTAGCTTTGAACTCATTTCTCTTTATGTCATAAAGAAAATAACCTTTTTGATTTAAGTGGTTTTTTCTTCCCGAACTGGTTTTCTCTTTATGTCATAATGTTTGGACCAACTCCTCTGTTTATATCATATGATTTTAAAAGAAAAAATCATTTGTCACACGATTTTTCTTTTCATAAAACTCACAAAATAGGTTGGTGATCTTATCTTTCATTTTACTTTTGTCTCTCTTTGCTGAAATAGATGTTTGAACATCTATTTGAGAGTTAGTAATAGGAACAATTTTTACCAATAATGTTTTGACATCATTAGTGGTTGTGAATTCAACTGGTTTGAAATTTTTCAAGAACATTACACTCATAAGACCAAGTTGGTTTGAATTCATATTTTTTAGAGCTTGATGATGAGCTTTGAGGTTTTTCAAAGAACAATGTTTTTACCAACTGGTTTAGTGATTTTAAATTCATTTCCACTTGAATATGTTGGTATGACTTCAATCATTTTGGAGTTTGTTGAAATATATATATTTTATATATGCTTCTTTATTTTATTCAATTCAATATGTTTATAGATATAATATCATCTTTATTTTTGTTTCATGTCTTGTGGCTTCTGCTTATGGAGTTTTTGGGCTTCTGCTTATGGAGCAAGGCTCTTAACTTTTGGGCTTAGGTTTCTTGTTTGCTGCGCATAAGGAGGTGGTCGGGGTTTATAAAAGCGTGGGTTGTCTGGTTATTACAACTGAACCTCTTATCTTCTGATCTCACTTTCTCTCTATAAAATCTTCTCGAGTGATCTAGGGTTTCTTCAATCGTGTGAGCTCTGTGTGTTTGATTGATTCTGCTAATCAATCTTTTAGTGTAGATCATCAAAGTTGATGATCTGCATAGGGTGAGAGTTTCTTGTTTGTAGTTGGTGATTTGTACCAAGTAAAGTTTTTATTACTGCTCGGATTAAATCTGTGCCGACTAGTTTGATAATAAAGTTGTTATTCATCTGAGATATTGTGTTCTTGACATGGTATCCTAGTGCTAGTGCTCCTAGGGTTTCTACTTCCGCTTTTGTTTCAAAGGTTTTTCTATCAGATCTGGTTAAAATCCTAGTGATCTTTGGAGTCTTGGTGGTCCGGTTGATTCTGCTAATTCAAGATCTGGTGGTTATTGTCTTCTTGGAGTTTGTGCCACTCTTGGAGATTGAAACCCTGATTTTTATGGTTTGGAGGTTAACTGCAAATTCTTGTTGGTCTCTACTCAGTAGCACAAACCAACCGAATCGAAGTATATGTCTTCTCATCAGTCACCTGTAACCCTAAGTGAAGGTTACACGTCTGATTGTTAGAGGGAGTTAAGCACTTTGGTGAGATTGTTTCATCTCTGTTTATTTTCTTATTCTTACATTCACTTGTGTCTAGGCATCTTGTTGTCGGGTTTAGACAGACTGGATTTGTTTGGGATAGAGAGAGGGTTCACTTCATTGCCTTTGTGTCTTGTTTCTTTCTGGTTGTTTGGCTCTTTGGATATTGTCTACGGAGGCACCTATTGAGTGACGAACCTCTCATCTGACTATTGTCCAAGTTTCGCCATTGTGTTTTATGTTGTTCGATTTCTGGTTCTTTTCTCTTATTGTTTAGCATGGGTGATACTAGTGTTACTACTGATACTACTACTTCTAGTGCTACTCTGGTTAGCAAAATAGATGCTGGTGACCCATTGTTTCTTCATCCGAGTGATTGTGCTAATTTGACCATTGTTAGTGTGAAACTTAAGGGCACAAAAAATATACGGTTTAGGTAAATTCTATGAATCTGGCTTTACAAGTTAAAAACAAAATAGGGTTTATAGATGGTACTTGTCTTCGGTCTACTACTGCGGAGGTTCTAGGTAGACAGTGGGATAGGTGTAACTCTATTGTTCTTACTTGTATTCTTAACTCTGTGTCTGAAGAATTGTATCTTGGTCATGTTTACTCTAAATTAGCCGCTGATGTTTTGAAAGATTTAAAGGATATGATAAGGTTGATGGTCTGTTGTATTTAATTTATATCAAAAGATTAATTCATTTACTCAAAGTTGTATGCATGTTTCTGAATATTAACATAAACTGAATTGTATGTGGAAACAATTAGATCAGTTACTTGCTTTACCTGCCTGTAGTTGCAATGCATCTAAACAGTTTAATAATTTTAACCGTTTGATTAAGTTGATGCAATTCTTGATGGTCTTGATAGTACCTACTAGTCAGTGAGAACAACTCTTTTAACTATGGAAATTCTTCCTTCTATTAAGGATGCTTTTTCAATTATTTCAAGGGAAGAATCTCATTTTAATACAAAAAGTTTTTTTTAAATAGAACTCCTAATAGTGTTGTTGTTTTTGCAACTAAGACTAATCAGTTTGTTGGTGCTAAAAAAACGGGTGTTAGAAATCCTAATCCTAATCTAAAGTGTTCTTACCATAATAAAAATGGTCATACTATTAAGAAATGTTTTAAACTTATTGGTTATCCTTCATGGATGAAGTCAAAACCTGGTGTGAATAAGGGTAATATGGTCAGTAATAATGTTGTTGTTGAAAATCATGATACTGCTTCTTCTACTATAAGTTCTTTGACTAGTCATCAGAATGCTCAATTGCTTAGTCTCCTACATAATAAGCCCAAAAGTGATCCTTCAGGAAATAATTTTGCTGGTAGGGTAATGTTGATATCTTTTCTAAACCTACTTGTGATTTTAAACTTGCTTACTGTTTTTCAAACATCCTAATGGTACTAGTGCATTAGTTACTAAGATTGTCGATATAAAATTAAGTGAAAAGGTTATTTTGTATGATGTGCTTGTGATTCCTAATTATTGTGTCAATCTTGTTTATGTTCATAAACTAGCCAAGAATTGCAATCTTACTGTGTCATTTGATGAACATAATTGTTACATACAGGATTCTCAAACAAAGAAAGTCTAGGTGACTGGTAGTCAATTGGATGGTCTGTATTTTTGTGGTGGTTCTATAGTTTCTGATAAGATGTGTAGTGCTAGTCTTGATGTTAATCATTGGTATGCTAGATTAGGGCATCCTGCTGAACATGTGTTTGATGCACTTTTGTGTCTGTCGCTTGTTCTTAGTTACGTCAGTAAGTATACGGTCTATGTTTATTGTGTCTGTATAGTTTGGTCGTGTCGACCAAATCAAGATATCCTCCTATCTTGATTTAGTACGACGTTTAGTTTATCTGTGTTGTAAAACAGGTGCATGTGTGCATACTGTTAAGTCTTGTGTACGGCATGTCTGTTAGGAAGTTCTCTGGAGAATACTTCTTCGTAAGAGTGAAAGGTGCTTCGTACGAGCAAGTAGCTTGCTCGTACGAGCCAGTATCTTGTTCGTACGAGTCATTCACATGATCGTACGAATGGCCCTTTCAACAAGCATTTTGCTTGTTCGTACGAACCAGTTTCTATTCATACGAGCAATAGGTTGTTCGTACGGGCAACCATTGCTAAATGTTCTTCGTGGCTTGTAGTGGTTCGTACAACCAGCAACATTCTTCATACTGTTGCTGGGTGTTGGTACTATATAAATAGACATGCACCTCACAGTTCATGAGGAATAGTGTGTGACACTAGAGAGAAACACTGAGGCACAAGAGAGAGAGAGCACATAGAGAATATCCTGAGTCTGTATGAGCATTGTTTGTATGTGTTTGTACTAGCTCTCTTCATTTAATCAAGATGGTGAATCTTTGGTTAACTTGTGTTTGTTACTTTGCTTTCATTTGCATACTTACGTGGATTCCGCACTCGTATGTGTGTTAGATAAACAAGGAAGTATGTTGATCTTGATCCTCCAAGTGGACCTACAAGTGGTATCAAAGCTTTCGTTCTCTTCCTTGTTTAAAAACCAAGCTTAGTGTTGTGTCTGAGCAAGTTGTGAGGGTTCCTGCAGTGTTTTTGAACTTTTAACAAGAAACTTAAGTTTTTTAAAAGATAACTACCTTAAAACTTAGGTAAAACTTGTTGTATTCAGAAAATTTTCATAAAAACCTTGTTAGAATACATGGAGACATGTTAAGAGACGGTTTTTCTTAAAATTTTCGATCAAAGTTCAGTTGGACATATTTTCCGCTGAAGCACTTGCCGAAAAATTCACCAGAATATTCCTTTAGGGTTGACCAGATCTTAAGACTTGACTGTTTTGACTGAAAAGCTGATATTGGAATGTTTGTCTTTTTAACCGAAACTGTGTAGACAACTGACAACTTTCTAACAAACTCAGAAACAAGTTTATGTTACAAAAGGAAATTTTTCACCAACCAACCCTACAAAAAGATCCCTCCCTGCGAAAAACCAAAATATCAGCGAAAGACTTCCGTGCGAATAACCTATCCGCACAAAAAACAAGATTGTTCGTGCAAAGTATCAACTAACTCGCACAAAGAACCTTGTTCACACGAAGCATCAGCTGCTCGTACGAAAGATGGTAGTTCGTACGAACAACCTAGTTCGTACGAAGATCTGTAATTCGCACGAATCACCTACTCGTACGAAGAACTTAGTTTTTCGTGTCCTTCAGGTTATTTGTGACAGTTTTCTCATGAGATAAGAACTTAGTTTTAAGTCTCCTCATCAAACAGCCATGATTACCGCTAATCAATGGGCATGCATGGCAAATCAAAACCAGAGCATTCAAACTTTTCTTATTAGCGAGAGTGAGACAGGAAGTAATAACCATTCACCGAAGTTGAACCATATGAACGATTATCCTTCATGAAAAAGTCATTTTCATACATATGTTCTTGGTCCGAATACACAATGATGGACATGTTTTACTACACCGTACAAAGAATCTTTCAAAGAAGCAGGATCAAATCTAACCTCTTTAGCCAACTAAGATGAAAATGATAAAAAGGCTTATAATTTAGAAAAGAAGGCATTCGCTATCCTTACACAAGCACTTCATAAGGACATTTATCATCAATTCGTGTACTGTACAACCACCAAGAATTTGTGGGATACTTTGGAAGTAAGTGGGGAAGGAAAAGTTGCAACAAGAAAAATACAACATGATCTGCTAAAGAAGGAGTTTGAAGGTTTTCTGTTCATGGAAAATGAAACACTAAGCGATATGACAACCCGTTTCTATCATCTACTTAGTGAAATGTATTCATACAAAGTGATTGCATCTCCACATGAGATTGTAATGCGTTTTGCTAATGCCTTACCACCAAAATGGAGTCAATTCATTGACTTGGTAAAGCACATAGGGGTTTTAGATGTGATCAATATTATGAATTTGTTTAGAAGCTGGAGAACAAAAATGAAGAAGAAATTCGAAAAGCAAAAAGAGTTCATGTTCGACAAAATCCTAAAATGTATTTGGAGTATTAACACAGGCGTTAGTACACCTCAGCAACCAAGACTTCAAACAGCGTTTGTGTCAAACGTTAATCCTTTTCTACCACAACCAGTTCAAACAGATCAATCTGCTGTTTCAAGCAGTCAAACCTATGGTCAAGTATTTGATCCTAAAGCCTTTCTACCACAACCACAAGTTGTTACACCTCAAGTTCCACAACAAGCTTTCTATGGTAACAACTTTCAACCTGCAAATCCTAATACCGTCAGACTTGATACGTCACATCTTTCCAAGGTCAGTATAGAAGTTGCTCGGGAACACATGGAACTTCTGAACACCATGGTTATTGCATACTGCGGATTAGTCACTGGTCAAATTGGAAACATCAATTTGACTAATGAAGATTATCAACAAATAGACAGAGATGAGTTGGAGTTGATGGATATTAAATGGGCATTTGCTAGTGCAGTTAGAAGAGCAAAGGACTACATGAGCAGAACGAGAAGAACAATTTTAGAAAGCAAGAAAGACACAAAGTATGGATTTGATAAATATGTTGTTACTTGATTCAACTATGGTGAAAAAGGTCACTTCAAGCGTGAATGTACTTGATCCAGTAAGCAAGGAAATCACAACCCTTTCTTAAATCAATCACAGCCATCCAACATAACTCAAGTTAACAATGAACGAAGTATAGTAGCTGTTAACAACCCAAACAACTCCAACCAGTCTGGACCTTCAAACAACACAAACAGGGCATTAGTTGTTCAAGCAGATGAAGGATGTGATTGGTCAGTTCAGTTGGGAAACGAAAATCAAGGAGGAACTGCGTGTTATCCCAAAATAATCAATCAGATCAAGCATGTTCACAGTATGATTCTTCTGATGATGATGATAGTTCTAGGTATAATGGGAGCTCTTACGAGGAAAGTTCTAGTATAGGTGGTTATGGATCTGCTTCAGACGTCAGGGAAAGGATTGATACTGAGGTCAATGAGTTGCTGAAAGAAGCAGAGAAGTTGAAAAGCCAAAAGTCTGGAGCGATGAAGAAAGCCGAAGTTGCATCAAATGGAATGGAGAAACTCTTTACCAACAATGCCTCCTTTTCTCATCATACTACTTTCATGGCTAATGTTGCAGGTTCAACAAGTCAGGTAAAATCCGACTCTCCTAGAATATGCAATGACTGTGCTGACTTAAAATAAAATTTGCAACAATTAACTATCACATCAAAGCCTAGTAGTTGAACTGTCAAAATGCAAAGAAGCAAATCTGGCTTTAACTCGAAATGAAAAATAATTCAAATCTGTAATTGAAACTCTTAAGAAAAGCATATCTGAGTTAACAAAAATAGTTTTGAACAAGCAAAAAGGTATTAATAACTACATTAATATCCTTGAAGAAACGAAAAAGGAGTTGGTCATTGCCAAATGCAAGCATGATGCAATCAAGCTGAAATTGGAGAGTTACTCTAACTCCCGATATGTGCTTGAACACATCATTGACGTTCAAAAACTTAAGGGAGATGTCAAATGCATTGGGTATAAATGGTGTCCACCCCCATTGAAACACAATTATACCAAATTGCCTAATGAAGAGGAAATGCCACGCTTTGAACCATCTGTACCTCTTAATCCTGAAGAGTTTGCAGCAGGATTAGGGTTTAAGGTGGACAATTCCTCAGATGAATCAAGAAAACCAGAGAACTCATCATCATTTGATGATCAAAATCCATCTATATTAGAGGAAGATGATGCATCAGATGATGAGTCAGACAAGATCGATCAAGATCAATCTCTTGGTAAAAAGAAAGGGGTAGAATTTTCTGCTACTCCCGACGAGCAATCTGTTGCAAATCAAGGGAATGATCCTATCGAATCTATCAAGACAACTGCATCTACATTTGAAAACAACAATGTGTTGTATACGTTGATTGGTGATGAGAAAATTTATTCAAGCAAGAACTTTCCGACCAAAAATGTAAATCCAACTTCAATTGATCAAGTTTTTGAAAATTCAACAACCAAATTTTTGGGAAAGAAGAATCCAATCAAACCACAACCATTAATCGCTTCCAAAGGTAGACAACAAAAAAAGCGAGCTGAAAAATCTAAGGTATCACAACCAAAGGTAGAAGCTAAAGGCACTCGTAGCAAGAAAAAGGGGAAGAATGTTAACTTTATGGGCCCAACTGGTACTGATAAAATCGAGACTTTTGAAAAAATGTCAAAGATTGATTTTGTAATTCAAGTCAAGATTTTAAAATGCAATAGTCAAAACAATTACACTCAACACACAAATGGGTGTGAAGATGGTCCAAGTACCTGAAGGCCTACAAGTTCACCATCAAAGTCATCAAACAGGACCTCCTAAATTTGTTGAAAGGAGAACATGTTTAAAGTGTGGGGAGTTTGGCCACATAATTAAAAACAGTACCAACGCAGCAAAAGCCAAGTTTGTTGAAAAATCCCCTTCTAAAACAAATTGCCAACGTCGATCTGTGTCACCTAAACAAGACGGACGTGTTGTTAAAGAACAAGAAGAAAAACAATGACGTAAACAAGTTAAAATAATTAAGAAGGCATTAAAACCGGATTTTTTTAAAAAGAAACCAAGTTCATCAAGATCGTTAAAACCAGAAATGTCTAAATCTGTATGTGCACGCAGCTCTACCAACTGAGCTACGTGTCTAACCCGGAATATATCCGTTTTTAATTATATATATACACATATTAAGTTAAACCATAATTTGATTTTATTTAAAAAGGTTTGATAATTTTTCAGAATATGTAACCAACCGGAATCGAACCTGCGACCATGGCTTCGTGTTGCACACAGCCCGACCAATTGGGTTGTGTGACTAACCCGGAGGATAAGGGATTTTAATTAAATTTATATACTATCTGAGTCTTTATATATATATATATAGGTGATAACTGGACTGTGTCTAACCCGGTATAAACACCGGTTTTAATTATATATATATACACTTTCAACTTCATCTTCTTCCTTATGAAAATAGTTTGACAAATACCCGATTGTCAATCAATAATTCTTATTGTGTTCATTGATTTATAATTACAGATAATAAAAATACATAAAAAGAAAAGGATTCAAGGATGAATATACCGAAACCGAGTGATCTCCAGTGAAGTTCCGGCGACGAACAAATTTCCAGCAAAGTGTGATTTGAAAACCAGAGAATCTTCAGAGAGTTTGCAAAGTATTTGAGCAAGTGTTAGCGAGTTTCCAAAAGTTCAAAGATCGCTATATATAGGTGAAGGTACTGAATTGGGTTGAATTTCGGTTTTATCCGTTTTCGATCAAAGGATTAATTGCCACAATGATTCTATAACCGAATAGAGTTATGGTTGAGTCTTAACACATGATTAGAAAACGGTTGCTTCGGTTTAATTTGAAAATGAAACGCTAGTTGATGAAGAATTTAGGAGAACCGTTTACAGGGCGGGTGTTTTTGAACTCAAATACAAATGTTGTTTTGGTTTAAATAGTATTCGGTTTGGGTTTATAACAGATGTGTGTGTGTAGTTAGTAGTGTGTTGTGTGTGTTGATTGGGTGGAGACCCGGGTTCGATACCCGCGGTCTTCATTTTTTTTGTTATGTTATTTTTTTGTTTATAGTTTATTTATTAACATTTATTATTTTACTTTATTATTTTTATTTATTTATTATTAGATACTAATAACAATACAACAATTTTGAACTTTTAACATGAATGCGTAACGAACATCATACGTATATTTGAATTACAAAAAACAGAGCGGGTTTTAGAACCCGTTTTATGACAAATGTTACAGTATCCCCTACTTTTAGAAATTTCATCCCGAAATTTAAGTAGTGGTAGGTTTAACTTGAAAAAGATGAGGGTATTTCTCACGCATTGAGTCTTCGCGTTCCCAAGTAAGCTCAGGTCCTTGTTTCGACTCCCAACGCACCCTGACTATCGGAATTCGACTTCGTCTTAAACGCTTCTCACCGATGTCCATGATTTCTACAGGTTGCTCTACGAAATGCATTGATTCGTCAATCTAAATATCTTCCAACGGTATATGGAGATTTTTGTCGGCTAGGCACTTTTTCAAGTTGGATACATGGAACGTGGGATGGATCTTGCTGAGTTCTTCTCGTAGGTCAAGCTTGTAGGCTACAGGACCAACTCTCTCGAGTATTTTAAATGGTCTCACATAGCGAGGTGCTAGCTTGCCTTTTTGTCCAAACCGAACAACTCCCTTCCATGGTGATACTTTCAAAAGTACTTGATCGCCAACACAAAAATCGAGTGGCTTTTGTCGTTTACCAACGTAAATCTTTTGACGACTCTGAGCTGCTAGAAGATTATTGCGGATTTGAAGAATCTTATCGGTTGTTTCTTGGATTAATTCAGGTCCAGTGATTTGTGCTTCACCGATTTCGTGCCAACATACAGGAGATCGGCACTTACGATCATATAGTGCATCAAAAGGAGCCATACCAATACTCAAGTGATAGTTATTATTGTATGAAAATTCAACTAATGGTAGATGAGTATCCCAGTTTCCCTTGAAGTCGATGACACATGCTCGCAACATATCTTCAAGAGTCTGTATGGTGCGCTCAGATTGACCATCAGTTTGAGGGTGAAAGGCGGTGGTGAGATCTAAGCGTGCACCTAACACTAATTTCACGGCTTGCCATGTTCATGAAGTAAAGCGTCCATCTCGATCCGAAATGATACTTAAAGGCACACCGTGTCGATTTACGATTTCATCAATATAGATACGAGCTAACTTCTCGTTCTTATAGTCTTTGCGGATCGAAATAAAATGAGCGGACTTGTTAAGACGATCGATGATAACCCAAATCATGCCATGCCCACTTGAGGTGCGAGGTAACCCGGTAATGAAATCCATGGTTACGTTTTCCCACTTCCAGACGGGTATTTCGGGTTGAACGAGTAATCCTGAGGCTCTTTGATGTTCGGCTTTAACCTTTGAACATTTGAGGCACTTGGAGACAAAAATGGCGATGTCCTTCTTCATGCCAGGCCACCAATAAGAGTAGCATAGATCTTAATACATCTTATCAGCACCTGGATGTATAGAGTATCGTGTTTTGTGGGCCTCATTCATGAGAAATGTACGAAGATTGTCACAATCAGGTACCCAAATACGATTTAGATATTAAAGGATTCCATTGAACTTGGATTCTAACTTGGTTTCAGCTCCACAAGATAGTTCATCTCGTACATCATTTTCTGTGACATAATTATGTTGAGCTTCGCGAATGCGGTTTTGAAGATCAGTTACGATTTGAGAACACAAAGATGAATGGAGTTAGCATACTCTTTTCGACTAAGAGCATCAGCCACAACATTAGCTTTACCAGGATGATAACGGATTTCACAATCATAATCATTCAAGAGTTCGACCCATGGTCGTTGCCTCATGTTTAACTCTTTCTGATCGGAGATATGTTGAAGGCTCTTGTGGTCAGTGTAAATCTCACACTTTGTACCATAGAGATAATGTCTCAATATTTTTAAAGCGAACACGACTGCTCCGAGTTCCAGGTCGTGAGTGGTGTAATTCTTTTCATGTACTTTGAGTTGTCTTGAGGTGTAGGCTATCACCTTTCCTCTTTGCAATAAGACACACCCTAGTCCCTGCCCTGATGCGTCACAAAAGACCTCAAAGTCTTTACAACCATCAGGGAGAGTGAGAATAGGTGCATCACAAAGTTTATGTTTCAAGGTTTGAAAAGCCTCTTCCTTCTTGGGCCCCCAAACGAATGGCTTGCCCTTATAAGTCAAGGCTGTGAGTGGTAAGGAATGAGAGAAATTGGCGATGAATCGTCGATAATAACCAGCTAAGCCAAGGAAAGATCTAACTTCGGCAGGTGTGCGTGGAGCTTGCCATTCTTGTACTAACGTAATAGGTTCACTGTCAAAACTACCCAATTTCATAGGTATAAGATCGATTGGAAAATCATGATCATTGAGAGTAAGAGTGCAATCGCGAATGATAGAATCTAAGGTCATAAGTTCACCGTCTGTTACTTCCACTGTAAATGATTCGGCTAGACTAACGAGAGGTAAACCATGAATAGATTCAAACTCTAGGGACACGAAACTCTTATCCGCACTAGTGTCAAAAAGAATAGATGCATAGTTATCGTTAATGAGAAACGTATCGCTAACCATGCTGTTATCCGTTCTAGCGTGGTTGGCGTTGATGTTAAAAGCTCTACCTCGTGCTGGCGGATTAGCTTGATTGGCTTGGTTCACAGGATTAGCTTGGGCTTGCGCATTGATGATGTTCACTAAACGCGGGCATGTGTTGCGGAAATGGGTTGGATCACAGCAATTGAAACAAGCTCTGACGGTTGGTATCAAAGGGTAGTTAGGTTGATAAAAGGATTGGGCCATTGGTTGAGCAGGTGGTAGTAGTAAAGGTTGTTGGTAGGGAACTTGGCCCACTGTTTGGTTGTTGGGTTGGGCTTGCGTTGGTTACGGGCTTGTTTTTAAAGAGAGCGGTAGGTTTGGATTGTATGACCTGCACAACCACAACCTGTGTAGTGGAGACATGGGTTCTCAGGAGGGTGGTGATATTGGCAATTGAAACAAGCTCTAACGGAAATGGGTTGGATCACCGCAATTGAAACAAGCTCTAACGGTTGGCATCATAGGGTAGTTAGGTTGATAAAGGGTTGGGCCATTGGTTGAGCAGGTGGTAGTAGTAAAGGTTGTTGGTGCGGAACTTGGCCCACTGTTTGGTTGTTGGGTTTGGCTTGCGGTTGGTTACGGGCTTGTCTTTGAAGAGAATGGCAGGTTTGGATTGTATGACCTGCACAGCCACAACCTGTGTAGTGGAGACATGGGTTCTCAGGAGGGTGGTGGTATTGGCATTGATTGCATTTTGGGTGAGGTCCTGTGTATTTCTTCTTGTATGGAGCAGTAGGGGAAGCAACTTGGGTGATTGGGGAGGCTGCAATGGGTTGGTTGGTTTGGGTAACAGCAAAGTTCTTCCCATTTCACTTTCTCTTGCCACCGAATCGAGAAGAGGATCCAGTTTGGGTTGGGTTAGGGATTTCAGTTGGTGTTTTATCTTTCTTCTTCTTGTCTTTGAAATCCTCGTTCCTGATGTGATTCTCTGTGAGCTCAGTAGCTGGCTCCATTGCTGCCTCCAGAGTTGCAGGCGTAGTACTCATCACAGAGTCCTGAATCTTCGAAGGAAGACCCTGAATGTAGTGCTTGATCAAACGGTAGAGGGGAGTGAACAAATTGGGAACTAATTGATTCAATTCGAGGAAACTCTTGTTGTAGGTTATGTGATCTCCCTCTTTTTGCTTCAAGAAATAGAACTCATCCTCTAGCTTTTTAATTTCTCTTATTGGGTAGAAGCGTCTTTTTATGAGCTCCTGAAGTTGTTCCCAAGTTAGGGCTACTGCGGCTTCGGCGCCTCGTCTGCCCTTTTCAGCATTCCACCATGTGAGTGCTACCCCATACAGACGACTAGTAGCATAACGAACCATACGGTCGTTGGGACAATCACAATTGAGGAAGGTACTCTCCATCTCTTCAAACCATCGAAGGAGAGCAGTGACCCCTTCAGTCCTTCGTACTTTGGAGGGTCACATAAGTTGAAGTGCTTGTAGGTGCACTTGGTGGTGTTTGTGGGAGGGTTGGCAGCATTTTGACCCTCTTGATTGATTGGGTTGACAGGACTAGCGGCGAGAGCTTGTTGGACTTGAATTACAATATCGGGAATCACGGCGGCCATTTGTTGGGCTATTTGAGCAGCCATACGCTCGCCGGATCTTCTTGATCTCCTACCTCCTCGAGAGTGCCTAGAAGACATCTACATGAAATACGTAACAAGATTATGAGTTTGACTTTTTTGTGTCATGTGTCGAATTTAGAAATTAACATCCACAAAATAATTGAGAAAAATAAATTCACTACATCCATTGGATGTCTTGGGCCTTGCTCATGTTTGGGCCCCCATATGTCCCTCATACTTGGCCTAGGTAGTAATGTGGGCCCCCATGACTGCTGGACTTTGTAGGGTTCACATGGTTCTTGGCCTGTTAACACTCCCACCACCCGAATGAAAATTGCAAAACATGATTGCAAGATATAAAGTGGGAAGGTGTCTTGGTGTAGACATAGTGACAACTCAAAGTGGGGTTAGTTCACACGACATTTGGTGTGGCATGCTTTGGCCTAATAGATCCTTCGTACTCTCATCGTTAGTCCCCAGGTAGGCAAACTGGTCTGTTATATTGGATTTAAACGAATGCCAATCCTAGACAGGACGTTTCGACAATCGTTACTTGTACCCTTCCAGTTACTACATGCCCCCGTCGTAGAACTCACTTTGATGAGATTGAAAAAAGAAAACATCACAAATTTTTTAGAAGAGAAGCATGAAAACGTTTAAATATATTAGAATTGAAACGTACGTACTGCGTATATATGTAAGCATGTTATGTTTGACAATATGTATAACACATTAAATATCACACAAAATCATTCGGTAGTGGAAGTGCTTGCATGTATTTGTGTGTGCGAGAAATGTAAAACAAGTAAATATCATGAGTTTTGAAACGCCCAACATGCTTTCATAACCGAAAGTTTTAAAAATTTTAAAGTTTTAACAAAAAAGCCTAGAATTCCCATTATGCCCTTGAAAATTGTTTCGACAAACATGACTACAAAATATTTTAGCACATATCTTAAACATGCTAATTACTTAAACTAGTTCATCTACTTACAAAAGGGACTTTTAAAATAAGTTCATTATTTACAAACCCAAGAGTATTATAACCCATGTGCCTTTAATATTTGCGGAAGAGTAAAAGGGGGCAAAAGTTGTGTTCGTTCCAAGCGAGACACATCATCAAATAGGAGTTTTACCTAAACACCACAACAAAGTAGATTAACAATGCATTCAATAATTGTAACTTTACTACAAACAATTTATAAAACTAATATCCTTAAGGTTTTGACCCGTTTTAATAGGTCTCATATTGACCATTCTTTTAAACTTTCTCATTCATGCCCTATTAACCCGTTAACAACGAGTAAACACGAACTCATTCTTTTCATCAATCATTCTCATCCGGTTGACCCATTCTCAATGAGTTAACGTGAACACATTCTATTTATCATTCATTCTCATCCGGTTGACCCGTTCTCAATGAGTCAACGCGGATTACATTCTTTTCATCATTCATTTCTTCACACTAGCAATTCCATTTTAAATGAATATTGCATTTTCTACTCGTTTTTCATTGATAACTTCGATTCATCCAACCCATCCACAATGGATCAACACATAACCATTTCGTCAACTTAAGTTTCATTCACTTGATTCGTTTACTACTAGCCATTACTTATCTTTTTCTTTATATTGCTATTCATACCCTTTTGACCCGTTCATAATGGTCTTCATGCTTTTTTCACATTCTTTGGTATTTCGACACATTGCGTACACCATATTCTAAACTATAGTTACCATTTCATAAAAATATATTGAGAGACAAACATCATAATTTTCTTTAAGATAAAGAGAAGTTCACATGAACTTACCGTGATCTTGTGCTACTTGCGCCTGGGTATGGCTTGTGCCCTCTTCCTTCTTTGCTCCTATATGGGTACAACATCATGATTTTAGCTTCCATACAGTTATCACATGAGCATACTTCCCTACTTATTATGACCTTATTTAACCATACATACTTTCATTTTCATCCTACTTCATTGATTCAACAAGTATTCATGTCAAAACACAACTAATTCAACCAAGGCATTTCATCGAACATGTTGTGTGCGTACCATCAATAAAGCATAATGTACAAGTAATTAAAGCACATTTCTCCTAGTTCATGCATAGATTAACATAATCATTCAATCTTTACAAATCCTCATCTTAATCATATACCTTTGTTTTATATCAAATCAACCAACAAAATTACCTACCATGTATAACTTCAAGCATTCACATTACAATAGTTAACACATAATCTACCCTAAACCCCATTTTCTACGAATTACAAGTGGGTTTTACCCCAAATCACCAATATGTTCAGATTTAAACACAATACAAACTCTACATGATGATATTATCTAGCATTCATGCTCAATTTCATTTAACATTCACGGATTATACATAACCCACTTCATCAAATCACTAAAAACGTGAAATTTAACTTACTTGATGATGATAATACTTAGATGATAATAAATATTAGTTCATTCATTGATTCAAGCTTCATTCTTCATTCAATTTGGTTGATCTTATGTTGATAAGGGTTTCCCCTTCTCCTCAAGCTCAAATCGACACACACATACATCTGAGGTATGTGTTTGAGTTTTAATTTTATGTTTTATTATTTACTTTCCCACTTATCTAAGTTTGTCCCTCTAGTTTGATGTTTATGTTAATATGGCTAAGCGTATCTCTTTAGTTAAATCTTAACTTTTACTTTAACTAAGATTGTATTTCTTGTCACTATTTAATCAACATTTCTACTTGCGCACTCACACCTACATATATATAATTTTTAGGGTGTTACAAATCTACCCCCTTAGAGGAGGTTTCGTCCCTAAAACCTAATTACGTACCAAATAACTATGGGTAGCATTCACGCATTTCATCTTCCATTTCCCAGGTGAGATCTGACCCCTTTTGATGTTGCCATTGGACCAAAACTTGTCTAATGGTCTTGTTGCGTAGATGCTTATCTTTAAAGTCTTTGATATCCACCGGTCGTTCGATATAACTCATTCTTTTATCCAGTTCGATATCATCAATGGGAACATAAGCAGTTTCATCTACGAGACACTTTCTTAGTTGGGACACATGAAAAGTGTCATGTATTCCATCCAACGCTGGTGGCAATTCCAGCTGGTACGCTACTTCTCCAATACGAGCTTTAACTTTTTAAGGCCCAATGTAACGGGGACCGAGCTTTCCTCGTTTACGGAATCGAATTACTCATTTCCATGGTGAAACCTTTAACAACACATAATCCCCTACTTGAAACTCAATGGGTCGTCTTCTTCGATCCGCATAGGCTTTCTGTCGGTCCTGAGCCGCCTTCAATCAGGCCCGTACAATCTCGATATTTTCAATAGTTTTGGCCACTACGTCTTTGGGCGCGATATCTCTTTGACTTACCTCCCCCCAACATACGGAGGTTCTACATTTTCTTCCATTGCCATCTGAATGCTATTATGGTAGCTATTATTATATGAGAATTCAACTAATGGAAAATGATCATCCCAGTTTTCTCCAAAATCCAAAACACATGCTCTTAACATATCCACAAGGGTCTAAATAGTTCTTTCTAACTGTCCATCCATTTGGGGATGGTAAGCTGTACTAAAATGCAGCTTCGTTCACATTTGTTCATAAAATTTTTGCCAGAAACGTGATGTGAATCTAGTGTCTCGATCCGAGACAATGGAAACGGGTACCCCAGGACGAGCCACAATTTCATTTGTAAAAATTTCTGCCATCCTGGTTGATGAATAGGCCTCTCGAATAAGTAGGAAGTGGGCACTCTTTGTAAGTCGATCCACAACTACCCATATGGCATCGTGTCCGTTCCGAGTTTTGGGTAGTTTAGTCACCAAGTCCATCGTCACGTTTTCCCATTTCCACATTGGAATCTCTAAAGGTTGTAACTTACCATACGACTTCTGATGTTCCGCCTTTACCTGTGAGCATGTTAAACACCTAGCGACGTGTTTAACAATATCTCGTTTCATGCCCGGCCACCAATAATTCTTCTTTAAATCTCGATACATTTTGTCGCTCCTGGGTGTATTGAGTATCGTGACTTATGAGCTTCTTCGAGTAATATCGTTTTTACTTCACATAACCAAGGAATCCAGATTCGCCCAAGCCGAGTTTTAATTTCCATTGCATTTTCCTCCAACTTGCCCACAATTCCTTTCGTCCTTTCCTTTTTGGGATCTCCTGCGTGTAATGACTTGGTTTGTGCTTCCCTAATCGTTTCAAGGAGATGGGGCGTAACAATCATTTTCATAGACTTCACTCGAATTGGAGGTGAATGCTCCCTCGGCTAAGGGCATCTGTCACAATATTTGCCTTCCCCGGATGATAAAGGATCTCACAATCAAAATCCTTAATCAGTTCTAACCACCTTCGTTGTCTCATGTTGAGATCTTTTTGTTCGAAGAAGTATTTGAGAATTTTATGATCCGAATATATAGTGCACTTTATACCATGGTATAGATAATGTCACCATAGTTTTAAGGTGAACACCACTGCGGCCAATTCTAGATCATGTGTTGGGTAATTTACTTCGTGTGTTTTGAGTTATCTTGAGGCGTATGCTATAACTTTACCTCTTTGCATTAAAACACCTCCTAAACCCTGACGCGAGGCGTCCGTATACACAACTAAATCTTCCGTTCCGTCTGGCAGAGTTAACACCGGTGAATTAGATAGTTTCTCTTTAAGTATTTGAAATGCTTTTTCTTGTTCGGGTCCCCATACAAACTTCTCACTTTTCTTCGTTAACTTAGTCATGGGCAAAGCTAATTTGGAGAAATCCTGAATAAATCTTCGATAGTAAACCGCTAAACCCAGAAAACTTCTTACTTCACTTGGATTCTTCAGAGGAATCCATTTCATGACTGCTTCCACCTTTGACGGATCCACTAAAACACCATATTTGTTAATCACGTGCCCGAGAAATTGCACCTCTCTGAGCCAAAAGGCACACTTAGAGAACTTTGCATATAACTTTTCCTTACGGAAAATTTCTAATACTTCTCGCAGATAGTTTGCGTGCTCGAATTTACTCCGGGAATACACTAAGATGTCATCTATAAGAACTATTACAGATTTATCTAGCATGGGTCGACATATTCGATTCATAAGATCCATAAACGCAGCCGGGGCATTGGTTAACCTGAAAGACAGTCCATATTGAGTTCTAAACGTTGTTTTTGCCACGTCTTCTTCACGCACTCGCAATTGGTGATATCCCGATCGCAAGTCGATCTTTGAGAACCAACTTGCCCCTTGCAATTGGTCAAAAAGGTCATCAATTCGGGGTAAGGGGTATCGATTTTTAACCCTTAGTTTGTTTAACTCTCGATAGTCGATGCACATGCGCAACGATCCATCCTTCTTCTTAACGAATAATACGAGATCTCCCCAAGGTGACATGCTCGGGCGTATGAAACCCTTATCAAGCAGTTCTTGTATCTAAATCATTAACTCCCGCATTTCGGTAGGGGCTAATATATAGGGAGTTTAAGCCACCGGTGCAGCACCTGGGTTTAGTTCAATACGAAACTCTACGTCCCGCTCAGGAGGGAGTCCCGGTAATTCATCCGGAAACACATCCGGATACACATTTACAATTTCAACATCTTGGATTTTTGGTGCGTCCTTAGAGGTATCTATTACATATACTAGGAATGCCTTGCCTTCATTTCGCACGTACTTAACTGCCTCTACTATAGTACATAACTTTATTTCAATTTTTCTTTCTCCATGGATGCTTACCCATTTCCCACTTGGTGATAGTACTCGCATAATCTTAGTTTCTCATTGAATTTATGCATGGTATCGGGATAGCCAATCCATGCCCACTATTACTTTGAACTCTCCCAATAACATGGGTACTAGATCTATTTCAAATTCCTCACCTTCTATAAGGATTTTACATCCCTTACACATTTCATTCAATATGTAGCTCTTGCTATCAGCTACTTCTACTTCTAAGGGTGTAAGCATTCGTTCGGTTTTAAAAGAAGGATGCCTTATAATCATGCGATACAAACGACCTACTCGCCCTAGAATCAAACAATACATTTGTAGGTATTAAATTGATTAGTAAAATACCTGACACAACGTTTGGAAGTGCCTTAGCTTCTTCAGCAGAAATTTGGAACATCCTTCCCTTAGTTATCGGAGCAACATCCTACTTCCCATCCTTACCACCTTTTTCCTTCAGCTTTGGGCAATCTGCCTTGACATGCCCGGTGAGAAACAATTGAAACAAGTCCTAGTAGTGTTCGGACATTTGTAATAGGGGTGTCCTTCTTGCCCACAGTTGTAGCACCCCTTTTTGCCCAATAGACATTCTCCTGAGTGCAGTTTTCCACAAGTTTTGCATTGGGAAATCCCACTCTTTATGTTATCCTGCTTGTTGTAATTATGAGTTTTCAATTTCTTGATCGGGCTCAAGTTAACACCCTTTTCTATGGTTCTCTTTTCCCCACGCTCTAGCTGACGCTTGAGCTCTATCTCCCGATCCCTCGCCCAATTGATCAACTCATTTAAGGTTTCACACTTCAAGGGAGTGATGAACTCCCTAACTTCCGCCTTCAACATGTCGTGGTACCGGTTAAACTTCATTCTTTCTGTTTTCATAAGATCTTGACAAAATTTTAACTTGTCAAGAAACACATTCGTAATTTCATCAATAGACTCCTTGTCTTGTCTTAGACGTAAAAACTCCTCTTGAATTCTGTCAACTACGGATTGAGGACAATGGAACTTTAAGAAAGGTTCTTTAAACTCTTGCCATGTTAGCTCCTGAAGCTTTTCTTCTCCCAATCCTTGCAATGGGCGTCCCACCAATCCTTTGCTTGGAGTTGGAGTTGGCCCGTGGCAAACATTACTTGATCCTCCTTCTCGCACCTACTTCGTATAAACACGGCCTCCATGTTGGAAATCCATCTTTGACATACAACAGGATCAATTTTTCCATCATACGTTGCGGGGTTGCAAGCCATAAAGTCTCTATATGTGCATCTACGGGTCCCTTTCTTGTTTTGAACCCCGCTCATCCATTCCTTTAATTCTTCAATCTTGCTAGTCATGATGGCCTCTACTGTTTCTAAAACATGACTCTCTACCTCTTGTGCTAACTGAGGTAGGCTGGCTTGCATGGCTTTTGCAACCTCTTCTGAAATCTTCTCGTTCATCGCTTCTTGACGTGCTAACTCATTATCGTTCAAATCTCTTGCATCTTCCATCTATATAAGTATATTACTTTCATTAGAACATTCATTTATTAGCCTCGTATTGTCATTCATAACAATTATTATCATGGGTCACACTTGAGGTGCTCGTTTCATTAAATAGCCGGAAATCTTACACGTCTTCAATAAATCAAATACTTATTATTTTATACATCCCTATCCTTCGTTATGGGATATTACATTCTTGTCATGCCTTGCTATGGTTCGATTAATTTCACATAGCTACTTATTGATATATTTTATATTTCAAGATCTTTATGGTTTATGATTCATGCTTTAGAAGATTCAGAACTTGTGACGTGGAAAGAAAGCATGTTCAATTTATGTGGGGCGTCGGCGACGCACGAACACTGCATCGGCGACGCATCCTAGTTTAATGCATCAGGTATAAGTTGCGTGGATAGTGAGTTTAGCCGTCGGGGATAAGTGGTAGCGTTGGCGATGCCCCAAATGGCCGTCGGCGACACCCATCTGTATTGCAGACGCAGATTTTTCGTTTTTAAGCTCATGGAACCCGTTTACAGGCCCCGACTCAATCCAAACTGACCCACAATGTCCGCAACAACCCAAACCGTTCCGTATTCATACCATACATTATTCCATCATATATTTATATTTAATACGTAAAAGACACTTACTTGAATGATGCCGCGGAACGAACACATTTACGCATGAGCCTCCAGTTTGAGTTCAAGCACTTCAACTCATGCTTGATTTCCTCAAACCTGGGTTTTGATACCAACTTGAAACGCCCAACATTCTTTCATAACCGAAAGTTGTAAAATTTTAAACTTTTAACAAAAAAGCCTAGAATTCCCATTATGCCCTTGAAAATTGTTTCGACAAACATGACTACAAAATATTTTAGCAACATATCTTGAACATGCTAATTACTTAAACTAGTTCATCTACTTACAAAAGGGACTTTTAAAATAAGTTCATTATTTACAAACCCAAGAGTTTTATGACCCATGTGCCTTTAATATTTGCGGAAGCGTAAAAGGGGGCAAAAGTTGTGTTCGTTCCAAGCGAGGCGCATCATCAAATAGGAGTTTTACCTAAACACCACAACAAAGTAGATTAACAATGCATTCAATAATTTTAACTTTACTGCAAACAATTTATAAAACTAATATCCTTAAGGTTTTGACCCGTTTGAATAGGTCTCATATTAACCATTCTTTTAAACTTTCTCATTCATGCCCAATTAACCTGTTAACAACGAGTAAACACGAACTCATTCGTTTCATCATTCATTCTCATCCGGTTGACCCATTCTCAATGAGTCACACATTCTATTTATCATTCATTCTCATCCGGTTGACCCGTTCTCAATGAGTCAACGCGGACACATTCTTTTCATCATTCATTTCTTCACACTTGCAATTCCATTTTAAATGAATATCATTTTCTACTCGTTTTTCATTGATAACTTCGATTCATCCAACCCATTCACAATGGATCAACACATAACCATTTCGTCATCTTAAGTTTCATTCACTTGATTCGTTTACTACTAGCCATTACTTATCATTTACTTTATATTGATATTCATACCCTTTTGACCCGTTCATAATGGTCTTCATGCTTATTTCACCTTCTTTGGTATTTCGACACATTGCGTACACCATATTCTAAACTATAGTTACCATTTCATAACAATATATTGACAGACAAACATCTTAATTTTCTTTAAGATAAAGAGAAGTTCACATGAACTTACCGTGATCTTGTGCTACTTGCGCCTTGGTATGGCTTGTCCCTTTTTCCTTCTTTACTCCTATATGGTTACAACATCATGATTTTAACTTCCATACAATTATCACATGAGCATACTTCCCTCCTTATTATGATCTTATTCAACCATACATACTTTCATTTTCATCCTACTTCATTGATTCAACAAGTATTCATGTCAAAACACAACTAATTCAACCAAGGCATTTCATCGAACATGGTGTGTGCGTACCATTAATAAAGCATGACGTACAAGTAATTTAAGCACATTTCTCCTAGTTCATGCATAGATTAACATAATCATTCAATCTTTACAAATCCTCATCTTAATCATATCCCTTTGTTTTATATCAAATCAACCAACAAAATTACCTACCATGTATAACTTCAAGCATTAACATTACAATAGTTAACACATAATCTACCCTAAACCCCATTTTCTACAAATTACAAGTGGGTTTTACCCCAAATCACCAATATGATCAGATTTAAACACAATACAAACTCTACATGATGATATTATCTAGTATTCATGCTCAATTTCATTTAACATTCACGGATTATACATAACCCACTTCATCAAATCACTAAAAACGTGAAATTTAACTTACTTGATGATGATAATACTTAGATGATAATAAATCTTAGTTCATGCATTGATTCAAGCTTCAATTCTTCATTCAATTTGGTTGATCTTATGTTGATAAAGGTTTCCCCTTCTCCTCAAGCTCAAATCAACACACACATACGACACACACATACATCTGTGGTATGTGTTTGAGTTTTAATTTTATGTTTTATTTATTTACTTTCCCACTTATCCAAGTTTGGTCCCTCTAGTTTGATGTTTATGTTATTATGGCTAAACGTATCCCTTTTGTTAAATCTTAACTTGTACTTTAACTAAGATTATATTTCTTGTCACTATTTAATTAACATTTCTACTTGCGCACTCACACCTACATATATATATATATAATTTTTGGGGTGTTACAAGTTTGCATGTAACCAACTTAACACGTAAGCAATTAAATTCTAATTGACTATAGTATAGGCTCTAAGGGTCTAATAACCTATCCCATATCCCTATAGTCAAGAGCTCTGATACCAATTTGTCACATCCTAACCCGCAGCGGATATGGTAGTCGGGGCATGATTGGGTTTTCATCAAATCTCATAACATTTACTATTATAAATGTTTCATATGTATTATTTCAAATTAAAAAGAAATATCCAACCAACACAAAATCCATACAAACACAAAATGTTCTAAACAAGATATTCAAGTAACGCTTTATTTTTCTTCTAAGGCCCAAGTACTATGTGTTCTTTGCTTCAACCTCATCACCTGTATCATGTGTAAAAATAGAGTTTTGGGTCAACAAAAGTTGGCGAGTGAATCACGTTTAATCATTAGAAAGAATTTGTATATTTATTATTTTAATAAAACATGCATAACCAAATATGAGCAACGTATATATAATCTAACCACAAACCACATAATCATCTAGTAATGTATATGTGAGCACGATAAGTGATGTGTTGTGCTGTGAGATCCAGGCTCAATCAAACGGAGCCGATCTAATCAGGCAACGCGACGCTCTACCCGTATGAAACAGGGAACAAATGGGCCTATTGTGAAAGCTCGACTGAAATAAGAAAATATAACCACAATAACAATAAACAAAAAGTATCACATAGCATGTTAGATCATATAATGGTAATAGCACGAGATTTGAACAAGTGATATAAATAAACGACACATGATACACCTCAAAACATGAATAAAAAGGGGAAGTTTGTAGGAATTCACTGACAGTGGGCGCGTTTTGATTTGATGAAGAGCGCACGATTTAGCGTTAGAGATATCAACCGACGAGAAAAGTTACCCTAAATATTCACGTACTAATTCGGTAAATATATATATTTTAGTTAAACTTATTATTTCTACCTTATTAAGCATTTTAGATGTTTTTATTGTAATTACTACTATTTTTAGATGCAAAAAAGATATTATTTGATTATATTTTATTATAGTTTTTAATGAAAAATAAACAAGAGTTAAAAAAAATATGTTTTTAATCGCATTGGATCGGTCGAGCAGTTTGCAGCGTACGGGATTCGAACTCGTGACGCCTCGTATACGTGCACGCAACTCTACCAACTGAGCTACATGTCTAACCCGGAATATATCCGTTTTTAATTATATATATACACTTACTGAGATGAACCATAAACTGCTTATATTAAAAAGGTTTTTGATAATTTTCGAACCGTGTAACCAACCAGACTCGAACGCGTGACCTTGGCTTCGTGTTGCACACAGCCGACCAATTGGGCTGTGTGACTAACCCGAAGAATATGAGATTTATATTAATTTTATATACTTACTGAGTCGTGTTATATAATAGTTATAAAAAGTTTTTGCGATATATAGGAAATCAGAAACGTATACAAGACTCGAACCGGCGACCATATGTTTCAAATGCACACAGTCCACCACTAGACTGTGTGTCTAATCCGGTGTATTTACCGGCTTTAAATTTATTTAAACACAGAGTCTATTTCATCTTTTTCATTTCAAAACAATTTGATTGTGATGTTTAACAATCTAACTTATATCCTACTACTGACGAGATTAAAAATTAATCAATAAAAAGGAATGAGAATAAGATATACCAACATAGATGTTTTTCCTGATCTCCTGCGAAGTTTTCCGGCGACTGAAGATAATTCCGACGAGGACTCTTAGAGGATTTCAGTAAGTTAGAATGAGTGTTTGCGTGTTCCAGTTAAATTCCGAAATCCCTATTTATAGAGGGATGCAATAGCTTAGCTTAATTCTTCGGTTTCGGAAGTTTCAATTAAAATTTTTTGTACGGCTATGATTGGGCAACCGATTGTACGTTTGTTGATTCAATAATTGAGTCTAACACGTAATTAGAAATGGTTTCTCGGTTTAATTCGCAAAAGAAATGGAGTTTGAAGATTGATTTGAAGATTTCAGCCGTTACTGGGCGGGTGTTTTGAAACTTGATTTCAATAGTTATTTTGATATAAATATCATTTGATTTGGAGATATAACCGATGTGTGTGTGTGGTGTAGTGGTGTGTTGGGTGCATTGTTTGGGTTCGATACCCGCGGTCCACACCTTTTGTTTTATTTTTATCATTTATATTTAGTTGTTAATATTATTATTATTTTAACTTTATTATCATTATTTATTATTAAATACCAATAATATAACTAATTTTAAACGCTTAACATAAATGCCTAACGAAACTGTCATACACTGACCCGCAACGGAAATGGTAGTCGGGACATGATTGGGTTTTCATCAAAGCTCATGACATTTACTATAATAAAGTTTCATATTTATTATTTCCAATTTAACAACAAACATACAAACACAACATGTTCTAAACAGAGCATTCATATACTCTTTATTTTTCTTCTAAGGCAAATTCCTATTTGTTCCTTGCTTCAACTTGTCCACCTGTATCATGTGTTAAAAAATAGAGATTTTGGTCAACAAAAGTTGGTGAGTGAATCTTATTTAATCATTTGAAAGAAATAGTATATTAATTAATTTAATAAAAATGTGCATGAACCAAATATGAGCATATGTATATGTATACAATCCACAAACCACATAATCATCTAGCAAGCACACACAAGCATGATAAATGATGAACTGTGAGATCAAGGCTCAATCAAACTGAGCCGATCTAATGAGGCACGCGATGCTCAACTCGTCTCCAATGAGGAACTGATGGGCCTAATATGAATGTTTGCACACAAATGTGATAATGAATAATGAGCTGTGAGATCAAGGCTCAATCAAACGGAGCCGATCTAATGAGGCGCGCGATGCTCAACTCGTATCTGACGAGGAGCTGATGGGCCTAGTGACAGCTTGACTGCACTGAGAAAGTAATACCACAAATAAGAATAAACCAAATATCACATAATACGTTAGTTCATATACTGGTAATAGCACAAGTGTTTAAAGAAATAAGTTAAATAAAACGACACATGATACACCCCAAAGCATGAATAAAAGGGGGAAATTTGTAAGAATTCACTCATAGTGGGTGCGTGTTTCTTGGATTGATGACGAAGGCACACGATTTTGGATTTAACCAATGAGAGAAACTAACCTAAATAGTCACGTAATAATTCGGTAAATATATAATTTTTACTTGAAATTAATATTTTAGATCAATGCTTTTTATTAGACTTTTAGATCTATTTTTGTGATATTTATTATTGTTTTTAAACTTAAAAAGTCTTTTTTTATTTTTAAATGATTTTAATTAAAATAATAAAGAAAATAATAATAAAAAAATATAGACATTGTCTGGTCTAACGGTATGACAGGTCGGATCGCGTATAATTTTTTGGCTTCGTGTGTGGTTCGAACTCGTGACCTCCCGTATACGTGCACGCAGCTCTACCAACTGAGCTACGTGTCTAACCCCGAAATAACTCTGATTTTAATTACATATATATACTAGTTAACTTAAACCCTATTTTGTTTTTAATAAAAAGATTTATTAACTGCCCAAAACCGGTTACAACAACACGTTTCGAACCTGTGACCTATAGTTCACGTGCACACAGCCCAACCAGTTGGGCTGTGTGTCTTACCTGATTAAACACTGATTTATATTAACTTTATATTCAAGTTGAAAGGTGATCTGATTAGGTATATAAAAAAATGATTTTTATTTCAGAAAATCGGACACGCATAAGACTCGAATCCGTGTGTGCTTGTTTATATTGCACACAGTCCACCACTGGACTGTGTGTCTAACCCAGTTTAAAACCCGTTTTTAATTATACTAATATACTTTTTAAACTTCATCTTCTTCATAACAAAAACCAGTTTTGACATAACCCGATTATCAATTTGATATTGCTTATTGGATTTGTTTTACTTCGACTGACAATAACATAAATAAAACGAGAAAGATTCGAGATGATTATACCGAACAGGTGTGATCTCCGGTGTTGTTTCCGGCGACGAAAATTTTTTCCGGCGAAGTGTGCTTCGAACGCAGAGGATCCTTCTGAGAGTTTAGAGTGGTGTTGAGAGTGTGAGCGAGTTCAACTAAGGTGCTAGGATCGCTATTTATAGAGTATGCAATGGCTTGATTGAATTTTCGGTTTCATAGGTTTCGGTCAAAATTTAAGTGCCGCAATAATTGTATAACCGTTTTTTGGAGGTTGTTGACTCGATAATTAAGTCTATTACTTAATATGAAAACGGTACATCCGTTTCTTGCAGAGATGTATGAATTCATGATGATTGCCGGAGATTACGTACGGCTGTTACAGACTTCTTTTGAATCTGGATTAATGGGACGAATACATAAATGATTAACGGATACGGTTTCTTTCAATGTTGTGCGGGTGTTGTTAGCGGTGTGTAGTGTGTGTTAACTGGGTGGTGACCCGGGTACGATACCCGTGGTCTACACTTTTGTTGATTTATTTACTTATTTATATATATTATTTTTTATTACTTATTTTTATTTATTACATTATTATTTTAATTCTATTGCTTTATTTATTATTAAATGCTAATAATAATATAGTAAATTTTATACTTTCATCATAAATACATAATGAACATCATGTGTATGTTTAAATTACAAAAATAGAGCGGGTTTTAGAACCCGTTTTTTCATCAGATGTTACAGAAACATCATAACGAATATTTGAATTACAAAACGGAGCGGGTTTTAGAATCCGTTTTACGACAAATGTTACAATGCGCACTTCGCGCGCAAGGTGCTTGAAGCTTGTGGCAGCTAACTTGCTGAGAGCGTCGGCGTGTTTGTTCTAGCTCCGGTTAACATGGGTTATCTTGAAATGTTGGAATTTGGTTATTAGGGCTTGCACCTGTTCTAGATACAAGGCCATTATCTCGCCTTTTGCGTCGAACAGGCCGTTGACCTGTCGGCGACCAGGAGTGAGTCGACATGGGCCTCCAAGTTCTGCGCACCCATTTTGATTGCTAACCGAAGGCCTTCCAGGAACCCTTTGTATTCAACTTCATTATTTGTGCTTGTAAAATCCGATCTGATGGCGTAGGTGAATTCTTGATTATCGGGGCTTATTAGACGAAGACCAGCCCCTGCGCCATCATCGTTGGATGCGCCATCTGTGTGAACTATCCATGCGCGGTTATCTTTAACCGGTATCGAATTCTGTACTTTTTCACATTCCTGCGATTTATTCTGCAGGACTTCCGCGATGAAATCGGCCAATATCTAGCCCTTTATTGCTGGTCGTGGTTTATACATGACATTGTATCCACCGAGCTCAATCGCCCACTTCACTAGGCGACCAAATATATCTGGCTTTGATAAAATTTGGCCTAGATGGTAGTTCGAGAGAACTGTTATTTCGTTGCCTGAAAAATATCTGCGCAACCACCGAGATGCATGGACTAAAGCTAGAGCTAGCTTTTTCATCATGGGATATCGAGTCACTGGTCAGTAAGCATCTTGCTGACATAGTAGATCGGAGTTTGAACTCCTGTGCATTATACTAGCAGGAATATCAGTGGCTTGTTCTTCTGTGGCGCGGTGAGCGTTGGTAGCTAAATCAAGCATTCCTTCATTTGGGTGAAGGCTTTCTCCGCATCCGGGGTCCACTGAAACATGTTCTTCTTCACACAATTCCGCAGAGTGCTGATGAATGGGAAGGACTTCATCGCGTGGTTGGCCAAGAACCTGTTCAGCGTAGCCAGCCTCCCTGCCAACTGTTGCATTTATTTGATAGTTGAGGGTGATGGCATGCGTTGAATCGCTTCCACTTTATCGGGATTAACTTTGAAACCATCGTGCGTGATGATGAATCCCAAGAATTTGCCTTCCTCCATTCCAAAAGAGCACTTGCTGGGGTTCAGCTTCAGATTTGCCTTGCGCAAGGAAGCAAACATTTTTTGGATGTTTGCCAGCATCTTCTCCTCAACCGAGCTCATAATGACTAGGTCATCAATGTATACTTCCAAAGTTTCACCAATGTCATCCCCAAAGACATGGTCCATTAAGCGTTGATAGGTGGCTCCTGCGTTGAGCAATTCGAAGGGCATCTTTGTGTAATAGTAAATGCCCTTTTTTCTGTTTGGAAAGCGGTCTTATCTTCATCCTCTTTCTTCATTTGGATCTGGTGGTAGCCCTTGTAGCAATCAAGGAAACATTTCCACCTGAATGAAGCAAGAGAATCCACCTTTTTGTCGATTTCCGGTAAGGCGTAGTTGTCCTTGGGACATGCCTTGTTGAGATCTTTGAAATCGACGCACATGCGCCAACTGCCGTTGGACTTTTGGACCATGACTGGGTTGGCTACCCATGTCTGATAACACACTTCTTGGATGATTCCTGCTTGGAGAAGCTCTATGACTTGCTCGTTCAGAGCGCGGGTCTTTTCGGGCCCAAAGCTGCGCTTTTTCTGAACGATAGGCTGAACTGAAGGGAATGTTTGTAGTGCATGCTAACCTATTTCCCTTGGTACTCCCATCATATCCGTCGGTGACCATGCAAATTATCAGAATTTTGGAACAACAGTTGTTTCAACCGCGCCATGACTGCGGGGGTCATGACGGGTCCCAAGAGCACAATTTGTTCAGCGTACCTGTTGTTGAGTACCCACTTTTCTGGCTCACCATCGGAAGATGGCTTGGGTTGCTTTGTTGGTGGTTCCTCTCCACAGACATGATTTCCTTCCTTAAATACATGATGGCCACTCTAGTTTCTGTGGGAACACCGCAAGCGGCGTGAGGGATGGAAGTAATCATGCTAAAATCCAGTTGGGCACACCGTCCTAATAGTACGTCATGGCGCGAGGTTGCAGGCATGACCATGAAATTTACTTGGACGGTGCGAGTGTGGCGCCCATCAGAGAGAGTCACCGGAAAAGAAATCTGACATAAAGGGAAAACAACCTCGTTGCAGAAACCAGTGAGTGGGAAATCCACCGGCTCCAGGCGTGCTTTGTCTTTCGGGTCGAGTTGCTTGAAGCACTGTTCTAGATAATGTCCATAGAGCTCTCAGGGTCTATGAACATGTAATCGGTGCGGTAGTGACCAAAAATGCCAGTTATCACTACCGGTCGGCTTCTTATGGATCCCCGGGGACGATGGGGAAGATGACATGCTGCTCACGCCAGTGAGATGTGCAGCTCTTCTAGTGGTTACGCTTGCGCGAAGGACCACCCTGAATCATATGAACAAATTTCATTTTTTTGTTACTCGGGCCCTCACCGCTTCGAGTAATCAAGCGCACCTCCTTGCGCACGTTTTGTAATAAGTGGGTGATCTTCCCACTTTTGAGCGCCTTTTCAATCTCCATGCGCAGGGAGATGCAATTATCGGTTGTGTGCCCCGTGTCTTTATGATAATCGAAGAAGAGGTGGGGTCTTGAGCCTTCTTATTGCGCATCGGCGGTGGTTATTTGAGCTGACGGTCCTCTGTGCCGAGGACCTCCGCTGGTGTCTTCGTCAGTGGGGTCCACTGACGGTCGTGATTATCTTGCTTTATTGTTCGCTGGGTGGCGAGCTTATTAATGGTCGCGCGAGCGTCGATCGGTGCGTGGGGAGGGTTCTTGATGTGGTCCCTCCACCCTTTATTCTTTTTCCCAAAACTCATGCTCGGTCTTGGGGGCGGTGGTGAATTAGAGGAGGCCTACTATTGTTGAGGTTGCGCTCTGTTTGCGTGTAGACCTTTGCCGCTGCCATAAGTTTCTCCCAGCTCTTGGGGAGACCTGTACTTCCTGACAAGACTTTGATCATCTCGTCACAGCGTACGACGTACTTGAACTATGCACGAATCAAGTCTCCATGCACATCCCCTATTTCCAGCACCTCTTTGTTGTATCGGGTGATGAAGTCTTCAAGACTTTTATCGTCCCACCGCCAAATATTCATTACATCAGAGGAGCCTCTGACGTAACGCCTTTGCTGACTGAAATGCGCCAGGAACTTGTCCTTCAAGTCGTTCCAAGACGTGAGTTTACCCGTGGGAAATTAAACCACAGGCGTGCAACACCTGTGAGGGTTTGGGCGAACAGGTGACACAAGTGTCCATCCTCCAATCAGTCCTGCGCCAGTAAACAGACGCAGGTGGTCATATGGGTCAGTCAACCCGTTTTATTTCCCGACATTGGAGGGCAACTTTGCACGCTCCAGCGGTGCGAGAGCTATCTCCTTGATGAACTTGGAGTGCTCGGCTGCGTCTGCCGGTCGGTAAATCAAGTTGTAATCATGCTCAGCTTCCGGGTTGTAACCGCCGCAAGGAGCAGACCTGTATGCCGCATGATTCTTGGGTAACCGGTGAAAAACGTTGGCGTTATCACCTTCACCGTAGGTTCTGGCCCCTCCTCACGCTGGGTGTACCGCTCCCTCTGGCGACTCGTGCCCAACCGTGAGTGAATAGACTCCTCACGCTGGGTGTACCGCTCCCCTTGGGGACGCGGGCCCAATCGTGAGTGAACAGATGCTCACCTAAGAGAATGAGACTCCGGTTTAGGCGGAGGTTATGTGTACTCCGTCTCCTGGGGATGGAGACTGTACGGTACGCTCGCCCCCGCTGGTGAGTCGTAACTCAAAATCCTGGGTGAAGCGTGTACTTGGACAACGGGCTGCACTGGGGCAGCAGGGGTGTTCGTCTACGCACAGAGTTGTGCATAGACGGCGTTCAGGGCTGTCTGAGACTTTATGAACCAAGACATCGGGGTCTCGCCCAGGGGTAAGACCAATGTGATCGGTACAAAGGGAGTCTCTAGCTAAGCTCTAGGAGACCGGGATGTTTATTCGGCCAGAGCTGTGTTGAGCTCCGGTATCCTCGGAAGAGTCTTCCCTTATTTGCCCGTCGATACGAGAGGCGTGAACTGGGAACTTGCCTTCGCCTCGAGGACCTCTTGGGGTGCTTGATGGGAAATCAGCCATATGGAGATGAGGCTTGAAAAGGTGAAAACGAGAGGAAAAAAGATAGAAATAGTGAGAAGGTAGTGGATGTCGCCAATGAAAGGGACATCTAATGGCCAGCATATCCGTATGTAAAGAAAAACCAAAACGTAGATATACATGGAAAAGTAAAAAACTATTAAAAATAGCCTAAAAAACACACCAGTTTTTTTATTAAAAAGTGCTAATTTTAATGTATAAGAAAAATAAAAAAAATTGTTCCTCACATGTGCATTATATGTATATGTTGCACATGGAATTTAGCCTTATGGTTTAGGTTTTTTCGTAGTAATGCACATATTTAGTACTTATTTTTTATATACTAAAAATAACGAAATTAATAAAAAAATGTAAAAAAAATTTAAGGTATGTTTTTAGGCTTTTCTTAATATTTTTTAGTTTTCTCAGTTAACTAGTTTTCTCATGATAAATCCTATATATATATATATATATATATATATATATATGTAGGGAGGGTTTAAATGCGAACGCTAAATATCGCGAGAACCGTAAAACGAATAAAAAACCACTAGAACTTGGTTAAAATCAAGTGAATTTCAAAATTTCTTTTTACACTTGTCATTATTATTATTCGAATACAATTTTAGAATTTTAATTTACACATTTAAATTTACGTGCATTGGGAAATAAAAAAAAATTACACATGATGATTGTATTAAAAAATGATGATTGTATTAAAATGATGATTGGTTTAAAAAAAATTGTTTCGATTGGTTTCTCGTTCGTTTCACGGTTCTCGCAATATTTAGCATTCTCAAGATAATCCTTCCCAAATATAAATAATATATATATATATATATATATCAAGATATTTCTTTTTGAGAAAACTTACTTTATTCTCTCACAACCACAACCCTAGGCACAACCCTAACACCTTGGAGGAATCCGATCGCCGCCATTGACCTGGTCCCTTACCAAATGACGACATCACATACTTGCTATCGTTGATGTGATCCCCGTCGCTTAAAGAAGAGCTGTAAGGAGTTATGCGTTGTTTTGCGTGTTGTTTCAAAGAAATGTATCTAACGAACAATTTTTGTTTCGTGGGTCTCAACTTTGTTCCGGGTTATTTGTATACATTTTCTAACATCATAAGAAAATCATATGGTTGTGAGTGTTTTATTGGCTTCACATCTGGACTCCTGTTACATAACTAAAGATCAAAGTTTTGAAATTTAGACTTTAAAGAGGTGATTTGAGCCAAATCATAAATACCATTTATGCAATCAACTCTTAAAAGAATAAACATTATTTTGTTTTTTAAGTTTAAGATTTAGTCATTTCTTTATTTAAATAAAACTTAACTTTTTACCTGTTAACTTTAAATAATTTGTCATATTTTATCTTATATGCTAAAAATGTATTGAAATACAAAGTAAATTTGACGGTTCGATCTATGTTTATCATTTATGGACGTTTGATAAGATTCATCCATTTAGCAACATCTTTGCTTATCGAGGGTTCGAATCCCTCTCATACGGCTCCTCTAGGGATGAAGGTAGCTTAGCCCAGACTTGTGAATTAAGGTTGTTGTAAATGAAAGGGACATCTGATAGATGCGTATTTAAAAGAAAAACCAAAAAAGTAAACCATTTTTTACAAACATTTCCAAACCACCAAAAAAAATCATATCCATCATAAAAAATAATAATAACCTAACTAGCATTTTTGTTAGTATAAAAAATTTGTTAACCATCATCCGGATCACCGACTACATGTGTTGCATCAAATCTTCTATGTCTAAATTTTGGCTTCACCTCCTTTGGGTGGGTATTACTTTCCTTGTTCATGCAAGACATCGCATTGTACTCATTTCCTAATAAGTTGGTATGTATTATCTTATGTTTTGTTATATTGGTATGTTATTAACAAATTTGAGTGTTCCTTCTATCTAACCCGCTGGGGATAGTAAATCAACATGATCGATTTGGGGAATAATAGAGTAGTCATCTAAAATCTAAATTAACTAAGGGGTTGTTTGTTTAGCTCTTAATGGTTCATACCTCTTATGGGTTTAGCACTTAATGATTCAGACTGCTTGTTTCGCGAGCAGATGTCTGAATGGTTCAGAGATTTGCCTCTAATTGATTAAACATTATACTGAGTCTAATGGTTAAGACCTCTAATCTAAATTGGTCAGACATTTGCTTCTGAACGATTAAGCATTATACTAGTTATTAACGGCTCAGACCTCTTACTGGTTCAACACTTAACCATTCACAAGTTGCCAAACATGCCCTAAGCCCGTAACATGAGAAAAAAAGCACAAATGACACCTACCATGTAGTTAGTGTCTTTAAATCGTGGAAAATTCTTTGAAGGCATCAGGTCCATAACCATGCATTGCTAGATCATTTGTGATCATTCGCTAATACAACAACTAACATTTATGTCTATTCGGCGAATTATATATAACAATTCACATTTCTTTTTTATATTTCGAATGAAATGGTATGTTTATGTTCAATTTAATGTTCAAATGGGTTTAAACAAATATCTTTTAGGCAATAATTAAAGCAATTGAACATACAATGATCACTCATCAATCGAAAGTTGTCTTTGATTGTTTAATAACGTCTGTCGATGATTTAATGTATTTCCCAACAAAACGTTCCACGAAGGTTTATGCTTAATTCATTTGGTTCCTTTAACCTATGCACATTAGTTTTTACTTCTCATTGATCATTCGTGAGTTACAAAAAAATTTAGTGGGTTTCAGTTTGGGCTAGAATTTGGGATTTATGTGTGATTACACAAAATGTTGGAAGTGGTGTTTATGATGAGGATTCAAGACTTATTTTATTTTTATTTTTTTGAAAGGCAATTCAACTTTAATGGTTATTTAGTTTTCAATTGTATTTGATATTATAAGTTATTTGTTTATTTAGTTTGTATTTGTTTTAAGTTTAATGGTTAAACTTAAAAAAATAGGTTTTTTACTTGGATCATTATTAAAACACGGTTTTTTTAGGTGTTCTTGTTTAGACCAAAGATAACAAGTACGCCTTGGGCTCTACTTTTGTACATGACTTAAATGAGGACGGTACAAGAGATAGATTTAGTACATCGAGTATAGGTACTAGAAAATAGATTTTGCAACTAAGCGTACGAGGATCAAATATTGTCAAAGTGGAGTTGAAAAAACTCACAGAATCTACCGTAGACGGATGGATAATTTGAAAGACAATCAAAACCATAAAACTATTGTTGAAGAATCTAGTGTTAGATATGCACAAGTTAATGGAAAGTCATTACTTGGTTAGAAATTTGGAAGCTTATAGTCCACATCTAGTTTTTTAATATTGTAAAATTTATTGAAATAAAATATTTAAAAATAATATTATTACTTGTATTTTTTCCAAATATTTTTGTTATTTTCTTAGTTCTTTAATTATTAATAAAGATGGTTTAGTAATTTATAATTGTTGTAAGTTAAATTGGCTAAAAATAACTGTTTTTTAGGGTTGAGCGTGAACCGGTTTCGAACCCGGCCCTAATCATTTCCTATAGGTTCGATTCCCCATGAGCCAAAATCGATTTATAACACAAACCAGTTAGGCCCATTTGGAAAAAAAAACAGACCGGTTTTGATACCAATTGGTTTGGGCCAGAATCGTTATTTGTACACCTCTAACTTCAAGCAAACCCACCCTATAGTAACTAGCGGGATTACTCACATTTTGAAACGGGCTTTCGATCGATATCGGTATTGGTTAGACTCGATATGGTATAGTATCGGCACTCAAAAAAGCAACCGAAAGAGATACGAACAACTTGATATCGACAACCGTTTTACAATGATCACCGGTATGGGTACCGATGTTCGGCCGTTTCCAGTTCGTCGTGGTCCGTTAACATACCATCACTTGCTCTAGCTTAGTGTATAAAAATACTCTGTTGCGAATACAACCTCATTATCAACGAATGTTATACTGCCACGTCAAGATATATACAAACAAAAATATGGTAACGGTACCGATGTTCAAACAATACTGTCCTATTCGTGGTCTGTCATCTTGTTGAATATTTGTGTGTGATTGAAAGCCTGTGAGAGTATATAGCATAGTTGGGTTTCCGTGGTTAACAGTTAAAATTTTATTTATCAAAACCCGGTTCAATAAATAATAGTCAATTAATTAAGCGAGTTCATTAAAAAACGTAGCGGAAAATTAAACAAGTGATCAACAATAAATGAAACCCGACAGGTTCCGGTTACATGCAAATACGAGCATGGTGATAAAAATCAAACTACCGATGAGACAGATATACCTCGGTTAATAACTGACTGGTCGAGACACCGAGGTTCAACGAACACATGCTAGTGACACGAACTAACGGAACGCAGGTGTAGCCCGGGTAGCGGCGGCAGCGTCTGTGGCCGACGACGGTGGAGCGATAGAGGCAGCCTAGCGGCGGTGGCGAGCAGCGGCAGCCATGGTGGCCGGTGGCGGCAATAGCAGCAGCGGCAGTTATGGTTGTGGGTGTTTTTTAGAGTTTTCTTATGCAAGTTCTCCTCACCTCAAAGCTAATCCATACAACCGTTTATATAGAAGATGGAGATTCATGCATGTTTGCCAAGTGGCGGACATGCACATGCATGTGCGACAAGTGGCGATGCAAGGTGTGCATGCGCGACAAGTGGCCTAGTGTGGGTGCATTGCGACAAGTGGCGCAGCAAGGGGTGCATGCACGACAAGTGGCAAGGTGAGTGTTGCTGTCCACACGGTCCATGTACCAGTCTTTTTGTTAATACCCGCAACATGTTTATTAATTAAGATAAACAATTATGTTATTAATAACAAGTATTAGTTCATTGCCCATGGTGTAACTCTTATGGGTCATAACTCAGTTGGCCGCGTTAATTAATCGGACCAAGTCCATTTTTCCAACAGTCTCCCACTTGGACAGTTTTCGATTAAGTTCATTAACACTGACAGCTAGAGGCACTCTAGCTACACATGGTTGCCCCCAACAAGTTATGACACTTTAAAGTCATTAACCAAAACATCTTGGAACATCCTGTTGAAAGGAAATGAGCTTATGGTAATCGTCGTCATCTATCCTTTCTGTAGATGGCATCAATTGAACAATGAGACATGGATCAGATTCTATCTCACATGGTGTTCAATCACTATCGTTCTCGTTCAAGAGTCAAAGTGGCCCAATCAAACACACAGTAAGTTTGGGTAAGGCCTTACACTTCACCAGTTTGAGTTAACGGGGGCGCCCTGATGTCTAACTGTTAGATATAATGTAAGAGTACAGAATCCCATCTTGACTACATACAACTCCCATTGAACTTTAGAACTACTCCCAACCAATGCCTTTATGACTGGCAGTTACGCGGCAATGATTGACACAGATCAAAGAATAGTCTTTAGTAAACAAAAGTTCTAGTATGTATCTCAGGTCAGAGGATACTAACTGAGTATACCTACATCAAAGCATCTTATGACTAAGATCCATGAAGACGTTTTGATGCGAGTTACATCCAACATCATTCATAATGAGGTCTGTGAGTTTGGAAGTTAACCCCTTTAGTCTAAAGTCAGAATAGTCTTAATTCAGAGTCGTTCCCACTAGTCTGACCGACTACGGATAATTTAGAATACAAGATTCATGGATTAAAGTATTAAAATCGAACACAGTTGTAAGTTTCAAATTTGCATTTAACTAGTAAATCAAAAGTGATATCAAAAGGTACAACTGTTTGAATGTTCATACATCCAAATACTAAATCAAAACAAATGGCTAGCTAATATGGGGTTGATAACATTCCCGTGTTGGTCACGCTTGTCCTGAGTCATCGGTTTAGTGAACGGATCTGCTAGGTTTTAATCTGTGTCTACTTTGCTTATTATGATGTCTCCTCGTTCCAGTATTTCCCGTATATAGTGTAACCTTCTTAGAATATGCTTGGCCCTGTGATGAGATCTGGACTCTTTGGCTTGAGCAATGGCTCCTGTGTTATAACAATACACCTTGATTGGTTTTCGAATACTTGAAACCATATCGAGGTCGGTGATGAACTTCTTCATCCAAGCAGCTTCTTTTGCAGCATCCGATACAGCTACATATTCGGATTCGGTGGTTAATCCGCCACTACACTCTTTTTGGAGCTTTTCCAACACATAACTCATCCATTGATAGTGAATACGAATCCTGATTGCAAGCTAGAATCATCTTGGTCACTTCGGAAGCTAGCATCAGTGTAACACCTTACAGTGAGCTCTTCTTCCACTCCTCCAAATACCACGAACATATCTTTGGTTCTTCTCAAGTACCTCAGAATGTTCTTTACTATAGTCCAATGGACAATGCCAAGACTTTGCTGAAAACGACTGGTCATGCTTAAAGCATACGAGACGTCAGGTCTAGTACATAACATAGCATACATGATAGAACTAGTCGCTGAAGCATATGGAACTACTTCCATTTGCTTAATCTCTATGTCCATTGAAGGAGATTGTGATTTGTTCAACATGGTTCCTTTAGTGATAGGAACACCTCCTTTCTTGGAGTTTGCAATTTAAAGTGTGTCATCATTTTGTCTATGTACGTACTTTAACTTAGCCCTAGAAGCCGCTTAGATCTATCCCTATAGATCTTGATTCGCAGAATGTAATCAGATTCTCCAAGATCTTTCATTGCGAAACAAGATCCCAAATAGTGTTTAACCTAGTTAAGCATAGGACTATTGTTTCCAATGATTAGTATATCATCCACATACAGGATGAGGAATGATATGGTGCTCCCACTAGCCTTTCTGTAAACACAAGGCTCATCTTCATTCTTGACTAAACCAAACTCTTTGATCTTCTGGTCAAAACGAAGATTCAGCTACGAGATGCTTGCTTGAGTCCATAAATGGACTTATTTAGTTTGCGCACCTTTGTTGGATATTTAGGATCGACAAACCTTCAGGCTGAACCATATAGACATCTTCAAAGAGATGTCCATTAAGAAAAGCGGTTTTGACATCCATTTGCCATTGTTCCTAATCATAGTATGCAGCAATGGCAAGCAATATCCTGATTGATTTAATCATAGCAACAGGCGAGAAGGTCTCATCATAGTCAATACCCTGAGTTTGAGTGAAACCCTTCGCAACTAGCTGTGCTTTATTGGTGTGTACATTTCTATGCATATCAAGTTGTCTCTTAAAAATCCATTTGCTCCCTACTGCCCGACATTTGGGTGGTAGCTCAACCAAGTCCCATACTTGATTGTCACGCATAGATTGCATCTCGACGTTCATGGCTTCTTGTCATTTCTTAAATTTTGGATCTAAGATTGCAGATTTGTAGTTAGTAGGTTCGTCATTAGACTCAGCTACTAATAAGACTTCGAGACCATTTAGATTCCATAGGTATCTATCAGGTTTTTTTGCGAATTCTACTACTTCTACGAATGTCTGTGTTTACGTCAGATTCATCGGCAACAACTACTGGTTGATCAAACGGTCTGACTTCATTAGAGGTTGTTTGTGGTTCTCGAATTTCTTCAAGATCAACCAAATTATTTCTAGTTCTTGATTAAGAAGTTCTTCCTCGAGAAAGTGTCCCTTCCGTTTGATGGAAATAACATCTACATCAAGAATGTAGAAATAATACCCGCTTCTCTTATAGTATCCGACAAAAACAACCTTTTCGCCTTGAGGATCAAGCTTATAATCAGAATCACTTATGATGTATGCTTCACATCCCATATTCTAAGGTATTCCAAATCGGGTTTATGCCCATGCCATATCTCATATGGTGTTTGTTAACCTTTTTAGTCGGAGCCAAATTGACAATGCAGGCAGCGGTCATAAGAGCATGACCCTAAAAGGAGTGAGGCAAGTTAGTTCTACACATCATCGATCGAAGCATATTAAGTAGAGTTTGATTGCTCCTTTCACTCACGCCATTAAGTTGGGGTGTGCCAGGTGGAGTGGGTTCTAAAATTATTCCACACTCTTTCAGGTGATTGAGAAACTCAAAGTTGAGGTACTCGCTACCTCGATCAGATCGAAGTACTTTTATCTTTCTAGTAAGCTTTTTTTCTACTTCATTTTGAAACTCTTTGAACTTTTCAAAAGTTTCGTGCTTATGCTTCATAAGATAGACATTAGCATATCGACTATAATCGTCGATAAAAGTAACGAAGTATCTTTCATGGTTTCTAGTCATGCTCTGAAAGGGCTACATACATCAGTTTGAATGAGTCCTAGGAGGCCATTGGCCCATTCACCAATACCGGTGAAGGGGCACTTTGTGAGTTTGCCAGCTAAGCAAGATTTGCAATCATCAAAGGAGTCATGTCTTGTGGATTCAAGAATCCCCTCGGACTGGAGCCATTTTATGCATGCCTTAGTTATGTGGCCAAGTCTAATGCCAAAAATATGTTTCATTCATACTAGCTTTGTTACACTTAGAAACATGATACATGTTATTACTTGTTTGAACCTCAATCTCATAAATACCATTTTGAGGTTTAGCCTCAAAATAAAAGACATCATTCAAGTAGGCAGAAATAGAAATTCCGTTAAAAACGTACTTGAATCTTTGCTCAAACAGTGAAGAAACTGAAATATTGTTTCTGGTTAAACCAGGTGCAAATAAACAGTTATTTAAAGTAACTACAAGGCAAGAAGGACATGAAACACAAAATGTTCCAATTGCCAGAAGAACTGGAACACTCTTTCCGTTACCCACAATGAGTTCCATGTCGCCTTGTTTCAGTTTCTTCCACTTTTTAGGCTCTTGCAAGACATTGACATGTGGTAACCATCCGGTATGAAATACCCATGTGTTGCTAGAAACATCGAAAAGTTCAATAACATAAATGAGAATACCAAAAGAAGTGCCAATGTTATGCGCCTTGTTCATCTTCAGCTTGGCTAGATACTGTGGGCAATTTTTTTTCCAGTGCCCCAATTGGTTGCATTCAAAGCACCGTCGCTCCTCAGGAGGGTATGGTTTTGCAACATGCTTGTTGTTGGTGGCATTTCTGGCAGCAACAACAACCTTTCTCTTGCCTTGCTCTTAAGATCCCTTTTTTCTTGTTTTTGGGCTTCTTAACATCACCTGACTTGACCATTAGAGTACTGACACAAGATCTTTCCAGCATTTTACAGCTTATGAGCTGCTTCATGGTGTCATATCACTCCTGTCAAGCTTGTTTCTAGAACATACCTTTCAGTTGTAGGATCATATCATAAGCATCTTTATCTTCCATGTTCTTTTGAAGTTAGGAGATGGCGGCTTGCATAAGGCAAGCTACCTCAATGTGTTAGTGCATTGTATGTCCTTCACTGTACGAGTAGGCTAGATAAAGCGTATGTTGAATATTGTATAGACTAGATACGAACACACGGCTCAAGTGCGAACGTGAGAGGAGCATATGTGTCACTTCATATGACGTGGTCACTTCGTACGAAGTTAAATGCTCACTTCGCACGAGGTGAGTTAGGTCTATAATAGTGTTTTTGGTTCATTATTTGTAAGTTTTGGAGTTCCCAAAAGGGAAACGCTGGCGGCATTTCTCTATGTCACACGCCGGCTTTCCACAGCCAATTCAAACACCAGTGGGCCCTGGAGGGGAATATTGTGACGTAAGTTGATATCATCATAGTCAATAAAATATGGACAGCTGAAATCTTGGAGTTAAATTACTATTACAAACCAAATGTTCAAAATACGAAAAATAATATACAGACGGCTTGTAACAGAAGATTCATAGGCGGATCGCAAAATATACAAAAGTGTATAACAAAATTTAGAGCATATCTAGGATTTGCAAGATCCTCTTATCACTACCGAGCAGCTTCCAGCCTCTTTCATATTGTACATGCATGCTTAGTCTTTTGAAAATACGTCATCTTTCGTTGGTAAATACACCCAACTGACTCATTTTGAAAACATTTAAAAAATGAATTTCACATGGCACAAAATCTTTTATAGCTTGGGAAAGTTACTTTGTAACCTTGTTAACAGATTCACATGTTTGTCCACACATACAGGACACAATACGGAGACCGAGACATGATTAACAAACTCACCACTTAAGAACTCACGAAGGAGTTATCCCCAACTTTGTGGGTAAAGTTTTTAGCATGAGTGTCTGTCAGGTGTATTCCTACACCCCGCGCTTAGGTCATGGCCATTATCTAATGTTATGAGCCGAGGATATCCAGGACATGGTAGATAACCCCTGATATTTAAGTTATCAAACAAAACTGATTAAAACGGAACATGCGGATTTACTAGCCACAATCCGGCATTCGATTGATTCCATTTCCGACCAAGCGGTAATAGTTTACCGTAACCCAAGCCCGTATAGGGGAAATAAGTCAAGAGTATTTACCTGAACTACTCTTGATTTTAATATGCAAGATTTAATATCTCAGTCTTATCCAATATGAACTAAGTGCAGATAGCATTTACCGGAAGGCTCTAGTCTGGATTATGGCATAAGCTAACCAATTAAATAGTAACGGTCTTAATTAAGTCATAGACTTAGACCGACTAGCGTACAGGATCAAAACGTATAATACGCTAGTTTAAGCGATGATCAGATAGAATGCAGTTTAAACCCAACAAGTACTTTGACTTGTATAATATGGGTAAACCATAAACATTCCGGATTTTGAAACTTAAATGATAAGGTTAAACCCGTTTCGGTTAATTTCTGTAAACTAGTTACATATACTTAACCGTACCCATATCAGCGATATTGGGTAACCGAATAAGTCATGGACAAGTTCTATATGCCATTATACTTTAAATAAGTTGTAATATTAGTAGGATATCAAATTTCATGCCCGTTAAGGTTTTAAAACGAAACTATGCCTCATAAGGGTGTTTCGGTAATTATATGCCGTATAAAAGGAACTTGAATATACTTTAAGGTTATAACGATAAGTATTATGAAAAAAAATATTTAATTTATGACATACTGTTAGTAGGAACATGATAATATGTGTAATTTATCATTTATGACCAAACTATGCACCTAAGGGGCATTTTGGTCATTTTACACATAGTATGATAGTTTAATTAGGATTATGAGTTTATATCATATACCTACTATAAAAATATTTAAATAAGTTTTAAAATCAGTAGGTAACAAGTCTTGATTGATAAATATGGTTTAAGACCATACTATGCGCCGAAACGGTGCTTATGTCGTAAAATGACGATTTGTGCGATTTTTAATGAAAACTGATGTTAGAATCAGGTTTATATGTTTTAGATATGTTATCTAATATAACATATCAGTAGGTAAAAGATTTGATATGAAAAATTATGATTAAAACCATTTTATGAGCCACATGGGCGTTATCGTCATTTATCGACGTAATACAAGGACTTGTTCATAAACTCAGTTTATAATCTGATTTGACATCCCAAATAATCCTACTTATGATATTACATCCGTAGGTAATTCATTTTCAAGTTCATTATCTTTTAAACCTTATTTTATATAAAAAGGGCATTTTTGTCAAAATGGCATAATTATGGAACTTGTACATAAACTCAGATTCTTATTATGATCACGTAATACAACCTCAGGGGGTTATGTTACATTATATTACGAGTATAATGCAACCTTAGATCAGTAGCTAACTAATATAAATCTGGTCAGAATCGAAAGTCAAAGCAGAAGTCAAACTTTGCGACTTTCGGTTGCGAACCGACCCTAGAACTGAAATTGACGAGCCAAAAATGTTCTTACATGTTCTAATAATTATTACCAACTTGTTTAAGTGTCAAAACATGTTTCATAACATATATATGCTCAGATTATAATTTTTCCAAAACATGGCCTGTTTAACTTTTTAATATTATAACATTGACCCGTTAATTGGTCTAGCAAACGTGATCTTCAGAAGGTGCCCTTAATATGGACTTACACCTACCTTATTACGATCACTTAGCCATGTTCGTTACGAAAATTGGCTGGACCATAATGGTCTTAACGGAAAGTCAAAGTGTTTTCTGTAAAATGCTTGACTTTTAGCTATAAAAGCCTATAAACGAAAATGCAAGGGAAATGAACACTTACAAGTGATTCCTAGGATGCAATAGAACTAAGTTGGATGCTCATTTCAGTTAGGAACTTCCAGAGGAGGGAGATAGAAGGAGAATGAGAAAGGTGCAAGTTCAAATGGTGAACCTTGACACCTATTTATAGTTGGAGAGCTTGAAGGAGGTGATGCCAGGTGTTAAGGGGTGTTAGATGGAGCTTACAAGTATCGTAAAACGTGGCATAGCAGTTTGGAAGTCCATTGTTTCGAATCAAATGGTTTTTTGCAACATGTGTGGAGGCCGAGGCAATTTTCTGCAGATACAAGTCTCTGGCGGGCCGCAAGAGGCCAGGCCTATGCCTCTCGCACCCCGCGAGCGCCCCATGGTAACTTTCAATGTTTGTCACATTTAGCCCCTCAACTTATAAAACCTCCTAAAACACCTTTTTAGCATATTTAGCTCTCCGTAGCCAACATTTGGTGTACCCAGGATTGCGAGCTCTTGGTTCGTTAAAAGGTTATTCAGAGGTATAAATTAACATGTTGACACTTTTAACCCCTCTGATGTCCGACTTTCACATATCTACAGAATTAATCCCTTTCGTCCAACAAGTGGCACGTATGAGAGTTAAGACTTCGTAAAGGATCACTCAGAGGCTCAGTATAAGCATGTTGACTCCAATGTCACTCAGAGGCTGGGCATGTTGAGACAAATGATCACTCAGAGGCCAAGTTTAAGCATGTTGACACTAATGGTCACTCAGAGGCTAAGTTTACGCATGTTGCACTAATGGTCACTCAGAGGCTATGTTTTAAGCATGCTGACACTAATGGTCACTCAGAGGCTCGGTTTATGCATGTTGACATCAGAAGGTCACTCCGAGGCTTCATTTAAGCATGTTGACACCTTTAGTCCTTATTAGTCCATAATGGGCTTATTATAAAAGTAATGGCACGTGTCGCTATACTATTGGACATGATTTTTACAAGGTGTTACATCCTCACCCCCTTAACAGAAATCTCGACCTCAAGATTTTATTCAAAAAGATGGGGGTACTTTTGTCGCATAGTGGACTCAACCTCCCATGTATACTCGGGACCTCGAAGGGCATTCCACTTAACTTTCACTATAGGTATCAATTTCCTTCAGAGCTTCTTAACCTATCGATCCTCGATCGAAATTGGTTTCTCAACGAACTTTGGGTTTTCATCAATTTGCACATCTTGATGTGACATTTCTAGCGACTTATCGGCTAGACATTTTTTAAGATTACAAATGTGGAACACATCATGAATTCCACTAGCTCCTTGGGCAGCTTAAGCTTATAAGCTACTGTGCCGACACATTTGATTATCTCGAATGGTCCAATATATCTTGGGCTTAGCTTGCCCTTCTTTCCAAATCTCATTACACCTTTCTAAGGTGATACCTTTAGCATGACTTTGTCAACTACTTGGAACTTGAGAGGTTTACGCCTCTTGTCAGCATAGCTCTTCTGCCTATCTCGGGTAGCTTTGAGACGATCACGGATTTGCACAATATTATCCGTGGTCTCCAAGACAGTCTATGGTCCTGATAGTTGGGCTTCACCAACTTCTGCCTAGCACACGGGCGTTCGACATTTTCTCCCATACAAGGCCTCAAAAGGAGCACCCTTGATGCTCGTTTGATAACTATTATTGTAGGAGAATTCTATTAGGGGTAAGTGGTCATCCCAACTTCCACCTAGATCAACCACACATGCCCGGAGCATGTCTTCCAAGGTTTGAATTGTACGTTCACTTTGTCCATCCGTCTGCGGGTGGTAAGCCGTACTAAAGTTTAATCTTGTGCCTAAAGTTTGTAGGAAACTCTTCCAAAAGTGAGATGTGTATCTAGTATCTCTATCAGATACAATAGATACCGGCACACCATGTAGGGACACAATCTTGTCCACATATAACTTAGCTAATTTGTTGGAATTATACGTTTCTTTAATTGGTAAGAAATGCACTGACTTAGTCAGCCTATCTACAATGAACCAAATCGTGTCATTACCACGTTTCGTCTTAGGTAAGTTGGTAATTAAGTCCATAATTACCATTTCCCATTTCCAAGTGGGAATCTCAAGTTGTTGTAGAAGTCCTGACGGTTTCTGATGTTCAACTTTAACTTGCGAACACGTCAGACATTTAGCTACATAAGTGGCTACGGATTTCTTCAAACCCATCCACAAATAATTCTTTTTCAAATCTTGATACATCTTATCACCACCTGGGTGAACTGAGTATCTCGTATTATGCGCTTCTTGGAGGATTAGATCTCTAAGTCCTCCAAAAATTGGAACCCATATTCTTCCTTAAATCTAAGGATTCCATCCTTTCCAGGCGTTAACTGATCAACAATTCCGCCTAATCCCTCATTAGGAATATTAGACTCTAATAGGGCTTGCTTTTGCGCATCATTAGCTTCTCATTCAAGCTATTTCTAAGCTCAATGCTCTTGGCGTTAATCCTAATGGGCTTAACCCTTTCCTTGTAACTCAGGGCGTCAGCAATGACATTTGCCTTGCCAGGATGATAGCGAATTTCGCAATCATAATCGTTAAGTGTTTCCATCCAACGGCGTTGTTGCATGTTCAATTCCTTCTGATTGAACAGATGTTGGAGGCTCTTATGGTCAGTGTATATAATACACTTTGTGCCATATAAGTAATGTTTCCACAACTTAAGTGCAAATACAACGGCACCCAATTCCAAATCATGGGTGGTGTAATTCCTTTCGTGCACCTTTAATTGTCGTGATGCATAAGCAATCACTTTGCCTTTTTGCATTAGCACACAGCCCATGCAGTGTGCGAGGCATCACAATAAACTACAAAATCCTCAATACCCTCAGGTAGAGATAACACCGGAGCATTGCTCAACTTGTGTTTTAGAATCCCAAAAGATTCTTGTTGTTTTGGACCCCAGTCAAACTTGACATTCTTACGGGTCAAAGTAGTTAAGGGAGTGGCTATCCTTGAAAAGTTCTCAATGAACATCCTCTAATAACCAGCCAATCCTAAGAAGCTACGAATCTCTAATGGAGTTCTGGGTACTTCCCAATTCATTATTGCTTCTATTTTGGCGGGATCCACTTGGATACCACGCTCACTTACAACATGTCCAAGGAATTGGACTTCTCTAAGCCAAAATTCATATTTCGAGAACTTAGCATAAAGTTTCTCTTGTCTTAGCAATCTTAAGATGCACCAAAGATGTTTCTCGTGATCAGCGTGATTACGAGAGTAGATAAGTTTGTCATCTATGAAGACAATGACAAAATTATCTAAATACGGCTTGCAGACTCTATTCATGAGATCCTTGAATGCTGCAGGTGCATTTGTTAGCCCAAAAGGCATCACCAAGAGTTCATAATGACCATAACGAGTCCTAAAGGCAGCTTAGGGACATCTTCATTTCTAACCTTCAGTTGATGATATCCTGATCTTAGATCAATCTTAGAGAAATAGCTAGCACCTTGAAGTTGATCGAACAAATCGTCGATCCTGGGCAGAGGATAATGATTCTTTATCATCATCTTATTTAGCTCACAGTTATCAATGCACATCCACATTGAACCGTCCTTTTTCTTAACGAAAAGAATTGGAGCTCCCCAAGGTGAGGAACTAGGCTGAATAAAGCCTTTTTCTAAAAGTTCATCTAGTTGAATGCTCAATTCCTTCATTTTCGTTGGTGTTAACCGATACGGAGATCTAGCAACAGGTGCTGATCCTGGCAGGATATCAATTCTAAACTCTACTTGCCTATCTGGAGGTAGACCTGGTAATTTTTCAGGAAAGACATCGGAATACTCCGAGATAACTGGAAGGTCTTTAATATCTTGTTTTGGCTCGTTGACAGTTACTTGTGCCAGGTAAATGACACAACCTTTCCTCGGATACCTAGACGCTTTGCGTAACGACACTTTGTCTGGCAATCCATAGTGTAAATCTCCTAGAATGGTGATCATTTCACAAATGGGGTTTTAATCTCGATGAGTTTCTTATCACAGGCAATGTGTGCTTGGTTGATAACCAATCCATGCCTAAGACTACATTAAACCCCGCCAATTTCATTGGCAAAAGAGAGATAGGAATAGAATGATCCTTAATAGATATAACACATCCATCAAGAATGCAAGATGTTGTTTCTGAAGTTCCATCAGCAAGTTCTACTTCATAGGTTATGTCTAGAGTTCTTATGGGTAAGTTTAATAGTTTAATAAACTTATGGTCTACAAAAGATTTATCTGCACTCGAATAAAAAAGAACTCTAGCATATACATCACTGATGAGGAATGTACATGTTATGACGTTATTATCATTAACAGCCTCCCTGGCATTTATCTGGAAGGCATGAGAATTCCCTTTCTTAGCCTCTCCAGGTTTTGCATCATTATTTCTAGGGTTCTTAGGGCAGTTAAACTTATATGCCCCTTTTCATTACAGCTGTAGCAGATGACATTCTTAAGATGCTTGCACTCTAGGGTCTTATACCCTTTTTTTCTTACAGATACCACAGGGTTTAGCCTCTGGATTAATACTACACTGTCCCTAATGCCTACGGTTGCAATTTTTACATGTCGGTGTTACGCACGACTTATCTTGGTTCCTTCTGAACCCCAATCTCCCTTTATTTATCTTATTAAATCTTGGGGAGTTACCATCTTCCGTCTTCCTTTTCCCACTAGTCTCAGTCTTAACTGACTTCTGTCTTACCAAATCTAAGGTGAGGGATAGGGATAGGTCAACAGCAGACCTATAGGTACTAGGCTGAGCAGCCTTTCCTATGCCTTTAATCTCGGGCGCTAACCAGTTAATGAAACATACAATGTGTTAGGGTTTAGGGGTGATTAGATAGGAAACTAATCTAGACAGGGAATTGAAGTCAGAAACATACTTTCTATAGTCTAGATTCTTTATTGTGAGAGTCATAAAGTCTGACTCTAACTTCTTCACCTCATGAGGTGGGCAATAAGTTTCCTTTACGAGGTCAACAAACTTGGACCATCCTAAGTTATACAGGTGTACCTTACCTGTAAATTGAACCATAGCCTTCCACCAAATCAGGGCATCACCCTTGAAGGACTGTGATACATACTTTACCACATCCTTATCAACACAACCATTGATATCCACTATCGTCTCCATTCTATCAAGCCATTTCATGGCTTCTACCGCTCCCTTCTCTCCATTGAAATCTCAGGGTTTACAGGAGACGAAGTATTTATAGGTACATCCGTCTTTAGAAGAACGGGACCTATCAGTAAGTTCTAGCTTCTTTGGTTCACTCATCACATTCGAAGAGTGAACTAAGCTCTCCTTATGAGCTGAGGATGGTGGAATTGATAAAGGTCTGGAGCGAGTAGCGCTCATTTCTTTAAATTTTTCCATGGCTTTTCCTACAGTTGCATCAATGCAAGCTTGGAAATTATTATTATCGATGGCTAGTTTTCGACATTGTTAGAGTTAATCTCTTGGTGGCTACTTTGCGCTTCATCCGAGTTAGCCATTCCTGAAGCTTTGGTTCTAAACATCAAATTTAATCTTCTCTTAGCCATGGTATTAATAACCATATTGGCTTTATAATTTGGATATTCAAATCCATCGCCTAATTGAACTAGTGTGAATAAAATCACAACTCTTAGGCTTATCATATCTATATTTGGCCTAGGTCTCAAAGGGAACCATCAAAGGCAAATTACAATATGGACGCAGTCCATATATTATTAGACAGTGGATCGTAGTGTCACAACGGTCATTGTCACTAGACAGTTATAAATAGCTCATAAGCTTGTCACGAAGGACATTTAAATATGGCTCATAGGCTAATCATTAATGGACATAATAATACGGCACGTTGGCCTGTCACTCATGGACATAAAAATATGGCACATTGACCTGTCACTAATGGACATAAAATATGGCACGTTGGCCTGTCACTAATTGACATAATATGGCACTTCGCCTGTCACTAATGGACATAATATGGCACTTTGGACTGTCACTAATGGACAAAGTATATGGCACGTTGGCCTGTCACTAATGGACATAAAATATGAAACTTTGGCCTGTCACTAGTGGACATAATATATGGCATGTTGGCCTGTCACTAATGGACATAAATTATGGCACTTTGGCCTGTCACTAATGGACAAGATATGGCACTTTGGCCTACATCAGTAATGGATGTAAATTATGGCACGTTGGTCTGTCATCACATTGATGACATTAGGCGGGATCATATTGATCACATAGGCTATATTATCGGTCAGGATGTAGTCCTTTTACCTAGATGGCTAGTGTGGTTTCTCAAGTCACACTAGTAGGAGTATGAACATTCCTGAATGTTAACATAAGAGGACCTTAATGGTTGATTAATAGTCCCGGTCGCATTGACCTTAATGACATGGAGGCTTGAACCAATCCACCACCTCTGGATAGAAGGATAACTCCCCTTAACTACATGATAGAAGGTCCTTTTATCCTTAACTATCATTTATAAGCTGGCCAAATATGTGGTCTGTGCCACTTGGCAAATCAAAACCATTAAGATCTTTTTGGAATTATATAGCAAAGCATAAATTTCGAGTAAAATCGAGATGTTCGCTTGAAGAGGATAATACATATATATAATTCCAAAATATTTCATTAAATGATGATAGAAATTACTGTTGGTGCATAATGTCTTTTGCCTACGTCTAGAATATGTTGTTTATGTATATTGAGCTTAGAACGTCAGATTTTGTATGTTAATATAAGTTTTATTTGTTTTGTTGTTGGCTCGTACGAGTGAGTCTTGTGACTTGTATGAGTGACACTCTGTCACTCGTACGAGGCACCACTCGCAAGAGTCACACTCAGATACACACTCTTATGTGCGAGTCATGTTGACCTATAAAGAGAGGAACTAGAGTGTTGTGTCAGTAACTGGTTATCAGTTGGTATGGCGAAGCCTTGTCGAACTGTTTACGTGCTCTGTACTTGTTCACATTTATTAATACAATTCAAGGCATTTAAGTAGTAGATCTTACTTGTTTGTTTGTCAAACTCGCTAACAATAAATTCCGCCTATGTTAGCTGAGTTAGATCGGTCCGGTGCTCATCGGAGGAAAGCCGATCCCCTCTCACAATTACAGTACTAGAAATAAATGAAACAAAGTGTCCATGCAAGGACTTATAGAAAAATTGTCCACACAGGGACTAAAGAAATAACAATGTCCTCGCAGGGACTTACATATATTATTAGAAGAAACTTCACTCGTCCTTCTTTCCCTTAACCAACTTGGAGAGTTTCTTGAACAACTTATTCATCTTCTTCTCCATTTTCTCCGCTTGTTGTTGCATCTCTTTCATTCGTTCCAAGGTCTCATTGATGGCCTCAAATGGCGGCGGAGGTTAGGGTCGTGGTTGTGGCATAACAGGATACTGGTACCCATAACTTGGATATCCAGTAGGTGGATAAGCAGGTGGGAAAAGAGATGGGTAAAGTGCGTTATGCATGATCGCTTGCATATAACGGTCATGCCACAATGCCTGGTAATTTACCGACGTAAACGGGTTAAAGGGATCATATCCAGATGTATCTGGATATGATCGGATAGGTTTATTAAAACCCGATGGTGGTAGTTGAATCACTGGTGATGGTGTTGGTTCCACCACAGGTGAAGCATTGGAGGGTCCACCCATTTGTGGGTCCTCGTGAATTGTAGGGTAAGGTTTGCGTAACGGTGGCAGCGAACCCGACCGTTTACCTACACGTACCGACATACGCGCTCCTCGTTTCCTCCTTGGTGGCTCAGGTGGCGGCTGATGCTGTTCCACGAGTTCCACGTGAACATCTTCCTGTACAGGAGGTGTTGGGGAGTGATGGGAAGGAGTGTTAGCAAAAGTAAATTGGTTTCAATATTAGTCCCATTCATTAGGACCTTGATATGGTGATCCGGCGTAAGAGTTTGAATCGCTAGATATTTCGATGGGATGACCGTGCGATCCTGATGGCGGCATTTCTGGATCGGAGTCTTCATCCATAGGATTGGGTTGATATAACTGATTTTGGTTAGCTGGGGATGTGTTAAAATAATGGTTCGGGTTAAACTCATCATGATATGAATGATGAGAATGATGAGAGTGGTGTGATTGGTGCGAATATTATGAATGGTACGAGTTTTGGGTATGGGTAGGTGAATGTCTTGATAGGGGCCAGGAATCCCCCGAATCCTCATAGGCATTTGGGTGATGGGGTTGTGAAGGGATGTGTCCTGATGGTACTCACTTCGTTGGTCCTTTACCTCTTCCTCGTACTCTTGCTGGCATTTTCCTATTAAAAATCAAATCAAAACAATACTAATAACTTAATAATGAGATGAGTAATCCTAGGTCAAAGCCTAGACTCGGAAGTCTAAGGAATGTGCTTTTGTGTAAGTTTGAGATTAAACACAAGAAGGCTAGTGTTTAATTCTCCCAAACGTTGGCTCTAATACCAACCGGTCAAACCTCGGCTTTCCACAGCCAATCCAAACACTAATGGGTCCGGGAGGGGAATATTGTGACGTAAGTTGATATCATCATAGTCAATAAAACACAGCACAACGGAAGTCTTGGAGTTAAATTACTATTACAAACCAAATGTTCAAAATATGAAAAATAATATATAGACGGCTTGTAATAGAAGATCCATAGGCGGATCGCAAAATGTACAAAAGTGTATAACAGACTTTAGGGTAGATCTAGAATTTGCAAGATCCTCTTATCACTACCGAGTAGCTTCCAGCCTATTTCGTATAGTACCTGCAGGCTTAGTCTTTTGAAAATACATCAGCTTTCGCTGGTAAATACACCCAACTGACTTATTTTGAAAACATTTAAAAATGATTTTAAGTACACATGGCACAAAATCTTTTATAACTTTGGAAAGTTACTTTGTAACCTTGTTAACATATTCATCTGTTTGTCCGCACATATAGGGCCCAGTACGGAGACCGAGACATGATTAACGTACTCACCACTTAAGAACTCACGAAGGAGTTATCCCCATCTTTGTGGGTAATGTTTTTAGCATGAGCGTCTGTCAGGTGTATGCCTACACCCTGCGCTTAGGTCGTGGCCATTATCTAATGTAATGAGCCGAGGATATCTAGGACATGGTAGTTAACCCCTGATGTTCAAGTTATCAAATAAAACTGATTCAAACGGAACATGCGGATTTACTAGCCACAATTTGGCATTCGATTGATCCCATTTCCGACCAAGCGGTAATAGTTACCGTAACCCAAGCCCGTATAGGGGAAATAAGTCAAGATTATTTACCTGAACTACTCTTGATTTTAATATGCAAGATTTAATATCCCAGTCGTATCCAAAATGAACTAAGTGCAGATAGCATTTACCGGAAGGCTCTAGTCTGGATTATGGCATAAGCTAACCAATTAAATACTAACGGTCTTAATTAAGTCATAGACTTAGACCGACTAGCGTACAGGATCAAAACGTATAATACGCTAGTTTAAGCGATGATCAGATAGAATGCAGTTTAAACCCAACAAGTACTTTGACTTGTATAATATGGGTAAACCATAAACATTCCGGATTTTGAAACTTAAATGATAAGGTTAAACCCGTTTCGGTTAATTTTTGTAAACTAGTTACATATACTTAACCGTACCCATATCAGCGATATTGGGTAACCGGATAAGTCATGGACAAGTTCTGTATGCCATTATACTTTAAATAAGTTGTAATATCAGTAGGATATTAACTTTCATGCCCGTTAAGGATTTAAAACGAAACTATGCCTCATAAGGGCGTTTCGGTAATTAATATACCGTATAAAAGGAACTTGAATATACTTTAATGTTATAACGATAAGTATTCTGAAAAAAAATATTTAATTTATGATATAATTTTAGTAGGAACATGATAATATGTGTAATTTATCATTTATGACCAAACTATGCACCGAAGGGGCATTTTGGTCATTTTACACATAGTATGATAGTTTAATTGGGATTCTGAGTTTATATCATGTACCTACTATTCAAGTATTTTAAATAAGTTTTAAAATAAGTAGGTAACAAGTCTTGGTTGATAAATATAGTTTAAGACCATACTATGCGCCGAAACGACGCTTATGTCGTAAAATGACGATTTGTGCGATGTTTAATGAAAACTGATGTTAAAATCAGGTTTATATGTTTTAGATTTGTTATCTAACATAACATATCAGTAGGTAAAAGATTTGATATGAAAAAGTATGACTAAAACCATTTTATGAGCCACAAGGGCGTTATCGTCATTTATCGACATAATACAAGGATTTGTTCATAAACTAAGATTCCTATTATGGCACAATTATGCAGATACATGTCTCTGGCATGCCGCGAGAGGCCAGGCCTATGCCTCTCGCGCCCCACGAGCGCCCCATGGTAACTTTCAAAGTTTGTCACATTTAGCCCCTCAACTTATAAAACCTTCTAAAACACCTTTCTAGCATATTTAGCCCTCCGTAGCCAAATCTGGTGTACCCTGGATTATGCCCGGACATTGTCGAGCTCTCGGTTTGTTAAAATGTCAGTCAGAGGTATAAATTAACATGTTGACACTTTTAACCCCTCCATTATCCAACTTTCACATATCTACAGAATTAATCCATTTCGTCCAACAACAGGCACGTATGAGATTTAGGACTTCGTAAAGGATCACTCAGAGGGTCAGTATAAGCATGTTGACTCCAATGTCACTCAGAGGTTGGGCATGTTGACACATGTCACACCCCAACCGATGGCGGAAACATCGGAGTGAGACGAACTAGATTGCTCGAGACATCATAACACTAGTTGTGACAATATTTAATTAAACAACTCATTTCATTTCAAAGTATCAAATTGTCAAATTACAACATAATCAAAATACAAAGTAACAATAACAAAATAAGTTCAACAAAACATAATAATCAACTTAGTATTATGCGCGTGTTTCTAAGCCGATCCTACTAAGTTTCATCATACCACTTCATCAACCTGTAACATGTTAAAAGTATAGTTCAATAACAAAGTATTGGCGAGTACACAAGTTTGATATCATAGCATAAGTATTAAAAACCGTTTAAACAAATCCACATGAATAGCTAGCATACGAGATAAATGTAAACAAGGCATGTGAACTACAAGTCAATCCTCTAGTGTACCGCATAATAGATTCTAAACTTCACATTGACCACAAGAAAACGGGCGGTGCGTTATCCCTACAGCATTATATATGTTAAGTTCGGGCTAGCTAAGTTAATGCCAAGAAGCATGTATGAATCTACATGAACCTAAGCATAACAATAAGCATGCATAACGGATCGAGTGTGTAAAGTATGTTGTGTGTATTTGTGTATTTTGAAAGTTAACATGTTACAACCAAATTGTGTAAAAGGAAGAAGGGTCAAGTGTACTCACGGTTTTGCAAAGTAAATTCCGGGAAAGCGTTATGTTGATTTAGGGGGATGAACACTAAGTTTTCCTACACAAGAAAACGTAGGTGTGTGAGTTTTAGATTTACGATGGAGTTTGTCAATTTTAGGAATTTAAAGTATGCACTAAGTATGTATAGACAAAAGTATTTATCTAGACGTTATCGCTCGTTTTTGACACTATAAGCCCCGAAGGGTGTTTGTGTTTTTATGGGTCATGCCCAATAGAATCATAACGATGGTTAAGTCGAAGATAAAATAACCTAATATTAGGACAAATAACCATATGGTCATTGTCAAAGGTTAGGTTATATTAAGTATTTACATATATAGTTTACATATAATATTACTAATTTGTCATAGAGATCATGTAATTCATAGATATCATGTAAGTCATATAAGTCATGCATGGAGGTAGGAGGATAACCGTCCTAAACCCCTTTCGTAAGATTCACCAATACCCAAGATTGTTACAAGGACAATCCAGATGGTCAAGAATTATAGAAATCTTCAAGCGAGGGTGGATTGAAGATTTGAATGGCCAAGGCCTTCATGTAATCACACCTACACCAACACAATCTCGTAAGTTTGGATGGCTCAACACTTGTGGGTTTGAAACCCTATTAAAAACCATAAGTTTAGAGACATGTTACGCCTCTTCATTGTGTATGAACAAGTCTAGCTAACACACTAACCATAAACTTGGTTAGAGGCATAAGTAGCATAGAGTTGTTATATTTAAAAACAAGTTCGAAAAAGTTTTATAAGTTTAACTTCCAAAACATAAAGTTTGGCCCCAAAAATGGTGTTGTTCCACCTTGGTTTTCCATGGAAAACCTATGGTAACATCCATAGGGCTTAGCAAACCATGTTGAGGAAGAAAACAAGAAGAAAACATTGAAAAACTTGAAGTTTAAAAAGATAAAATTTGGGCAGAAAGTTGGCACACTTTTGGACCTCAAAATGGTGGGGTTTCACCTTAGTTTTCCCAAGAAAACTTGTGAGAACCTTCCTAGAGGTTATCCAAGAGTGTTAGAAAGAAAAACAAGGCTAGAAGAAGGAGAGAAGTGAGTTAAAACTCACTTGCAATCTGCTGTGTTTCAGCAGAGAATTTCTGAAGTTTAGAGGGTTATTTAAGGTGTTTGGAGGCTTGTAAAAGTGAGGAAGTGATGGAGGAACACTTAATTTTATAGTGGAAGGATTAGGGTTACATTTAATGCAATTAGGTGAGTTTAAATTGAACAATGGAGGGAAGATTCAAGCTTGGCAGCTTGCAGCCGCAAGCTGCCTTGCTTTTCTTATCTTTTTTTTTGTTATTTCATTAATTATTCATATGGTTTGTTATTTGAACATTGTACATCATGTATATCATAAGTATGGGTCTTATAATGGTCTAAAGTCGTGTGTAATGTCATTTTAAAACCCAAAAAAAAAACGTAGTAACAAGTATATTTTAAACACAAATGCGACAAGAATTTTATGATAACGGAAGCTTGAATAACTTGCGTTAAGCCTCTAATTGTCTTGCATGTCTTTTGTATTAGGATTTATAAATGTTCAAAAAGCATTTACGAGTCGTTTCTGTCACACCCCGACCCGCAGCGGAATAAAAGTCGGGGCATGATTGGTTATCACTAAAGCTCATCATATTTACTAATAAGTTTCATATTTATTAAATTGAAATTTAACTTCAAATATTCAACACAAAAATTCATACAAACACACCAATAAACCAAAAGATTGTTCCAAACGAAATAACTTATTTATTCTTCTAAGGCCATTCCTATGTGCTTCTTTCCTCCACTTGTTCACCTGTATCATGCGTAAAAATAGAAAATTTGGGTCAACAAAAGTTGGCGAGTGAACCTTGATAAAACATTTAAATAATTGAATTATATTGTTTGTTAAATAAAATTGTGCATGAATCATATGTGAACATATGTATATATATAACAAATCACAAACCACATTGTATGAACACATGACATGATGAATGATGTATTTGAGATCAAGGCTCAATCAAACGGAGCCGATCTAATGAGGCACCTGATGCTCAACCCATCTCCCACGAGGAACTGATGGGCCTAATGAAATGATAAAATGTATCCACATACAAACCACATAACACCTATATACGTTTGATCACGAAATGGTATTATCACAAGTGTTAAACAAAATAAAAGAAATTGTAGACACATGATACACCCTAAAACATGATTAAAAGGGGAATTCGTAGAGATTCACTCATAGTGGGTGCGTATTCTTGATTGAAGATGAGAACAACGAGTTGCGGATTTAACCGATGAAGGAGTACTAACCTAATACAAATAACGCGATAACTCGATAATTAAATAAATTAATATTTAGATTAAAATCCTTTGTTTAGGTTTTTAGATTATTTTTGTGGATTGTATTGATATTTTAAACCCTTGAAAATGTATATTTTTAAACCTTTTATTTGATTTTTCATTTAATATATAGCCCTAGAATAGATATTAGAAATAAAATAAAAATAAAATAAATAAAAAAAATCTTGTTAGACTGACAAGTCTAACCGGCCGATTCGATTGGTATTTTTGGCATGAGTGTGTTGAGACTCGAACTCGTGACCTCTCGGTTGCGTGCACGCAGCTCTTCCAACTGAGCTACGTGTCTAACTCGAAAGAAACTTGATTTTAATTATTCTTATACACATTTTAGGTTTATTTAAATTTAATTAAATTTAAAAAGTTCTAATAGTGTTTAACCGGGTGTGCCAGCGGTCTCGAACCCGCCACCTGTTATACCATTCGCACCCAACCCAACCAGTTGGACTAGGTGTCTAACCAAATATATATTGATCTTTAATTATCTTTATACACAAATAATGGTATAACCGGGTTCGAGACCGCTGGCACACCTGGTTCAACACTGTTAGAACTTTTTAAATTTAATTAAATTTGAATAAACCTAAAATGTTTATAAGAATAATTAAAATCAGGTTTCTTTCGGGTTAGACACGTAGCTCAGTTGGAAGAATTGCGTGCACGCAACCGAGAGGTCACGAGTTCGAGTCTCAACACACGCATGCCAAAAATACCAATCGAACCGGCCGGTCAGACTTGTCAGTCTGACAAGATTTTGTTATTTTTTTTTATTTTATTTCTAATATCTTATTCTAGGGCTATATATTAAATGAAAAATCAAAAAAAAGGTTTAAAAATATGCATTTTCAAGGGTTTAAAATATCAATACAATCTACAAAAATAACCTAAAAACCTAAACAAAGGATTTTAACCTAAATATTAATTTATTTAATTATCGAGTTATCGAGTTATTGTTTTAGGTTAGTACTCCTACATCGGTTAAATCCGCAACTCGTGTGTTCTCTTCTTCAATCAAGAATACGCACCCACTGTGAGTGAATCTCTACGAATTCCCCTTTTAATCATGTTTTGGGTGTATCATGTGTCGTACAATTTCTTTTATTTTGTTTAACACTTGTGATAATACCATTTCGTGATCAAATGTGTATAGATGTTATGTGGTTTGTATGTGGATACATTTTATCATTTCAGTGCAATCATTTCATTAGGCCCATCAGTTCCTCGTGGGAGACGGGTTGAGCATCAGGTGCCTCATTAGATCGGCTCCGTGTGATTGAGCATTGATCTCAAATACATCATTCATCATGTCATGTGTTCATACAATGTGGTTTGTGATTTGTTATATATATACATATGTTCACATATGATTCATGCACAATTTTTATTTAACAAACAATATAATTCAATTATTTAAATGTTTTATCAAGGTTCACTCGCCAACTTTTGTTGACCCAAATTTTCTGTTTTTACGCATGATACAGGTGAACAAGTGAATGAAAGAAACACATAGGAATGGCCTTAGAAGAATAAACAACTTATTTCGTTTGTAACAATCTTTTGGTTTATGGCTGCGTTTGTATGAATTTTTGTGTTGAATATTTGAAGTTAAATTTCAATTTAATAAATATGAAACTTATTAGTAAATATCATGAGCTTTGGTGATAACCCAATCATGTCCCGACTTTTATTCCGCTGCGGGTCGGGGTGTGACAGTTTCTAATTGATTTATTACGCAATAAAGTAACGTATGATCATAAATTTAAACATGAATAAAGCGTTCGGAATTAGCACAATTGTTCAATCTTGATTACATCAAAGTCTTGGATTACTATGAATTGGAAATAGAAATACAATTACTTGGTTTGGACTTTCCAAAAATAGAAACACGAAGCGATCTTACGAAAAACAGAAAGTTCCAAATGCGATGCGTTACAACACAAATGGTCAATCAGAGGCCAAGTTTAAGGATTTTGACACTAATTGTCACTCAGATGCTAAGTTTAAGCATGTTGACACTAATGGTCACTCAGAGGCAATGTTTTAAGCATGTTGACACTAATGGTCACTCAAAGGCTCGGTGTATGCATGTTGACATCAGAAGGTCACTCAGAAGCTTCATTTAAGCATGTTAACACCTTTAGTCCTTATTAGTCCATAATGGACTTATTATAAAAGTAATGGCACGTGTCTCTATACTATTAGACACGATTTTTACGAGGTGTTACACTCTAGGATTTCGCCAGCTTGTAAAGATGTATACTCTTTGGGTATGAATGAAACAGATGACTTACGTTGCTTCTACTCCTTTCTTAATCACATTCTACCGAATTAGTCATATTATACCCAAACGTCCATCTCGAACCGCCAGATCCTTGTCTCTCAATTGGTATCAGAGCTACGGTATGGATCACTTGATCTGATAGTTGATTGAATCACCTACGCTCATAAATTTTGGACTTATGAGCGGTTTTAGACGTAAATCATCAAATAAACGGACAATTCACTGACAAAAAGTAAAATTGAAACCATAGGATTGTTCAGAATTCATTTTTGACAAGGTCTGTGCTAGAATCATCATGAAATTCAAAGAAATAAAGATTTTGGATTGAAAAATGTAATCAGGCTCCTTCGTACCAAGAGAATCACTTCGCACGAAGTGAAACCAAAATGCCTAAAAAATGCATTTTTTTATCGCGGTGATGTGACGAGTGTCTAGAAAAAATTTGGTGATTGAAATTTTTTTCGAGATTTTAACGACAAATACGGGATGTTCTTGGACACCGTCAAGGGCATAAGAGAATAGATATGATGATGCGATCACAGAGGGTTACTATATTGGGGTGGTCATTGATTCCAATGTAGAAAGATTATTTTTTTGGTATTGTGACTATGAATGAGCCTTAACGTAAAATCCACATTGATGAAAAACTGAATTTCAAGATTTGAGGGGGAAAGTTAGTGGTACGGTTAGAATTTGCAAAAATGAGGGGGAAAAATTTCATGTATATATTAAGATTCCAGCATTTTTGAAATTCATGACTATGCAACAGTATTCGGGTGATTCCAACTTAAGATTGTCTAGAGATGCATTTGTTCTAGTTTCGTTAGTTCGTGATCATAGATGATTTAGAATTTTCAGATCGTGATACAGATTGATGCTTAAGGGTTAGAGTCTTGATCTTCTATGTGGGGCAGGTTAGCTGGATTAGTAGTTTTGTTGATACCAAGGAGATCTGAGGATGTTCAAGTTATATTGCATACATGAATGTTCGATAATGGTCTTAGATGTTAGAAGGACTAGTTGTATCAAAAATTACCGAGGAGATCTGAGGTCATTCAAGTTATATGGCATACACGAATGCTCAATGATGGTCTTAGGTGCCAGGATTTTTAGTCTTCAAGCACATGAATTGTTCTTCGAATTAACCGCCGTTGAATGACGATGTTTGTTGATTAAGTTGCGCTTGTCGAGTGGAGATAGTTATATATCTATTATTGTGACTGAAGAGGAAGAATGTGATTCTGATCGCGGAAGAATGTTTCTCAAATCTAATGTGTTACCAGATGATTTGATTCCGATGGAGATTTGTTGATTGAGAAGATTACCGTTTTGCTGATCTATCTTTAAGGAGTATGCTTAAATGTGATTATGTAAAATGGGATTTCAGATTTTTGTGGGTGTTCACAAACATACCAGTGTGGTGATTCGAAGTTTCTATCAATTACCAGTTGGGTTTTTGAAGATCACGGGATCGAGCAGTGGAGTGCGCTAAAACCGAACGTGAATATGGTTAAAGTTGAAACGGAGAAGCTGCATTGATTAGTTTCAAGATTGGTGGCTATTCAAGAAAATTTGTCAATTAAGCAAATCAGAGGAGGTCGGGAACCGTGCAAACAAATACCTTAATTATTTCAGGGGGGGATATATTGAAGAAATTGCAAACCTGAATCATCAATCAAGGAGGAATTTGTTTACGCATTCTACTACTTCGACGATACCTGATTGAAGTTGCAGTATATTCAAACACGGTCTCATATTTCATGATCAAGATCAAGCTTCGACAATGACGTCCAAGGGGAAATTGTCGGTGCATTTTATGTCCATCACTGTACGAATAGGCTAGATAGAGCATGTGTTGAATATTGTATAGACTATATACGAACACAAGACTCAAGCGCGAACTGAGAGGAGCATATGTGTCATTTTGTACGAAGTGGTCACTTCGTACAAAGAGAACTCACTTCATACGAAGTCAAATGCTCACTTCGCACGAGGTGAGTAGGTCTATAAATTGTGTTGGTGTTCATTTTATTGTAAGTTTTGGAGTTCCCATAGGGGAAACGCTGGCGAAATTTCTCCAGGATTTCTCAAGCTTGTAAAGATGTATACGCTTTCGGCATGAATGAAACATATGACTTTCATTGCTTTTACTCCTTTCATAATAACATTCTACCGAATTAGTCATATTATACCCAAACTTTCGTCTAGAACCGCTGGATCCTTGACTCTCACAATGGCATCCTCGTTATGCTTTTCTAGTGCCTTGCGAGCAGCAGTAGTGTTACTTTCAAGCTCAATAGGGACTGGGCCATCTAAGATATATAGCTTTTCCGCCATCTTGAGAACTATTCTCAGATTGCGGTACCATTCGAGAAAGTTTGTGTTATTCGTATTTTCCTTATCAAGTATAGACTTAAGAATGAAGGAGTTGTTTTCATTAGACATCTGCTATATAAGCAATAGATCTTTATAGTATTTTCGATGTATATTTCCTTATTTAATTAATGACCTATTATAGTAATTAGAACAAGGAATGAGAATCTAGCTATGTTAGTAGTAAAGGCAATTGTGGCATACACTTTAATAAGTAACTAGGCAGACAGACAACGAGTGTCAATTGTGAGAATTGCACAACTCTCGGGTATGAGGCCGCTAAGACAACTCTTGTCTATGCATTGATTTGCCTCATCTATGCGGACTTTTTACTTTCAAGACAACTGGAGCATGTGATCAGAAAAGAAAAAGTAATAGTCGTCCAAAAAGAGGTACTTGTGGAAGGGTCGGATGTGTCAACGAAACCCTTGCACCTTGGAAGGATAAGCTAGACATCAAGTGCGGTGATGTGGCTCCAAACACTGATGGTTTGCATTACGTTCCAAGTGTAGCTTGTGATAGGATGGCATATGCTATTGATTTTAATTATTGGTTAAATTTTTAATATTTACCAAATAGGGTCGAGATAGCCAATTTTAGTATATATTTTAATCGTGACTTCTTGATGAACCATTTCATCTCTTTGGACACTTAGTTTTAAATAATCTATTAAAACTAAGTTTGTCACAATTTGTTTAAGCAATTTAGAGTTAATAGAAATCTATTAAGTTAATAGTTTTGGAAAATTAAATCTAATTTAATTTGCAAAACTTAATTGGTTATTGTTTATTTTTAAAAACAACCTTTTTTATAACAAAATTTTAGTGTGATTGTAAACTCCTTTAAAATCATGTTGGTATTTAGGTTGGTTATGTTATAACAACTTATAAGATAAACGCAACCACAATAGCAAGACAAATATGTAAACCTACATGGCTAAAAGTTGTTCGATCTTGCTAGAGCCTAATAGCAAGATCAAACGAGTCACGAGGTCACAACACACAAACAACAACAAGAATGGACTTGAGTGCATCCGGTCGTCTCGAGCAACTCCCACTGACTTCATGTTTAGCGTCCTCGGTTTTGTCTCCGGGTCTTCGTTTGTCACAATATTTAAAAATACAATAAAGGAAGGAACCATATCTATTACAACTTTGAACCATCTAGGTGGCCAAAAACCATAATATAAAAACCGAATAAAATATAAAACCACAAAACAAGGTCCGGCCAGATTTAGATATTCCACAATAATCACAAAATAAACCGGGCAATCTTTTGGTCAAGCAAAACAAATAAAATATTGACCAAAATTAAAGTTGCCTTAAAGTTATTTAGATTAGAAACTTTAAAATAATTAAAGTTTGTGTTCTAATTCCGGTGAATAGACCAGTACCGATACCTATTATGTTGTAACCAAGGCTTTGATACCACTGTTGGGTTTCTATGGTGATCAGTTAAAATTTCATTTATCAAAACCCGGTTCAATAAATAGTATTCAATTAATTAAGCGAGTTAATTAATATAACGCAACGGAAAATTAAACAAGTGATCACCAATAAATGAAACCCGATAGGATCCGGTTACATGTAAATACGAGCACAGTGATAAAAATCTAACTACGGATGAGAAAGATACACCTCGGTTTATAACTAACCAGTCGAGACACCGAGGTTCAACGAACACATGTTAGTGACACGAACTTACGGAACGCGAGTATAGCCCGGGTAGTAGCGGCAACGTCGGTGGCGCACGCGGCGCGACGGCAACGACGGTGGCTGGCGGCAACTAACGATGACGGCGGTTATAGTTGTTGGTGTTTTTGAGAGTTTTCTTATGCAAATTGTTCTCACCCCAAAGCTAGTTCATATAACCATTTATATAGAAGATGGAGGTTTATGCATATTTGCCAAGTGACGGACATACACATGCATGTGCAACAAGTGGCCAAGGTTCTTTGCATGTAAGTGTGCATGCGCGACAAGTGGCGTAGCGTGGGCGCGACAAGTGGCTCAGCAAGGCTGCATGCACGACAAGTGGCGAGGTGAGTGTGGCTTTCTCACCCGGTCTATGTACCCGTCTATCAGTTAATACTCGCAACATGTTTTTTAATTATGATAAACAATTATATTATAAACCCGCTCATGAAAATAAGTATAATTATGATCCGTTTCGTAATTACCAGTTAAACTAGTTAAGTGGATTTTAGTTCGTTGTCCACGTGTAACTCTTACGGGTCATAACTCAGTCAGCCGCGTTAATTAATCGGACCGGTCCATTTTTCCAACAAGTATAATCTTGGTTTCTAGTGAGTTGTATCCAACTAAGGGTTTGTTAATTGTCTTGTTTGTGACATGTAAGATAATTGCCCTGAAAGGCGTAAAGGGTTAACAGGCCTTTACATATATTATAGCGATGGAACAAATCTGTGTGTTGCTTGGTTGGGTTGTTGGATCATCCAAATGTGATGGATTTGATTAAGGACTATGGGTATGGAGGGGCTTGGGTTGGGGGTATTGTTCGACATACGGCGATGGTGGGATCCACAAGGTAATACCCAAAAACTAGAGGTGTGGTGTGGCGGCTTATGTGATATCCCGGGTTTTCCGGATAACTTACACGTGATATTTGTCGAATATATATAGGCTAAGTATGCATGAATTAAATACGTGTTGTGTGTTGTGTGGATTTTTAGTTATATATGTATGTATAATAAATACGTACACGAACCGAACCGCGACACGAACCAAAGAGATTCATGGTGACTCTAGGAGTTCACAAAGTTTAAACCTAGACCTAGAGTTCCAACTACTCGGCCAAGAATAACCTAAACGGAAAAACCGTTGCATGCCAAACTAGAACCACTCGGCCAAAAACCCAAACCAAACCAACTCACTTTAACCATTGGCCGCGAGATCAAGCCCAAACCCAAAACCGAGAACAAGTCCAAACAAGATTAGGCCAAGATCAAAACTCTAGTCTCTCCGGTCGCAAGACTCAAACCCGAAACCACAAGATCAAACTAACCTACACTATTACTTGGCCACGAGATAAACCTAAACCGACCCAACCCAAATCCCTCGGCCACAAGTACTAACCAAACCGCAACCCTACCTCTTTTGCGCTTATATATATCATCTCTTGCATGCCTCATTCATAAAAACACAAAACCCTAGTTCAGGAATTCAGCCGTCGGCAGCCAAGTCTTCACCTTGTGATCGCGAGCAGCTTGCATCTCAACCTGATCAGCCTTTGTTCATTCCATTCGATCGTAGACAGCCTTTGTTCACCTTCATTAGGTCGCGAGATCAGCCCACTTGTTCCCTGCAGCGATCACAAACAGCCACATCATCCTCCGAACGCAGCAGCCCTCGTCATCTTCCTTAGCATACCCACGGTTCGATTACCTTATCAGCTACAATTTACCATATGTTGCTAGATCATAGTCGAGTAAATATGTGTTTGATTGTATTGTCTCCGATAAATATGCATGCTTGAATGTCTAGTTGTTTCGGATATATATATATATATATGCATGCTTGAATGATTCATTGTCTCGGACATATGCTTGAATGATTATTTGTTTCGAATACATGTGTGTTGATGGTTGCTGTTCTCAGGTTACACGATGATATTGATTCGGATTGGTAATACTAGATTGAGAGTTGGAAACAGTTCTAAACTTGAATACATATAGGCTGTGTTTTGTTATAATAACTAGAAGTTATTGAGTAGATTTGCATGGACAGATTATTAGTATTAATCTAGGATTAAAAATCGAATCTTGATCGCCTTGGCTAGTCACATGAACGAGTTATAACGAACTTATTATAAGGGGATGCTGAAACAGGATGCTGATTAAAAGAAACAGCCGACTTCATCAGGCTGTAACCTGGTCGTTAGTTGTTGAAAAACGGATTTTCTGAGGTCTAAAACCTAGAGATTTGAATAAGGAATCCAATGGCGCTGGATTCATAATTTTCTGAAATCGTTTGATATTTTTAAAGGGTTAAACAAGTTCGGTAGGTAAAGCTGTTAAAATTCTGGAATTTTGTTGGGTGTTTATCAAGCTAGATTTTAAAATCAGTAGAGATTTGAGTCATGATTTTTGTACAGCAACTAGGTGTAGAAATTTCCGGGCAACTCCAACTGGAATTTTGTTAATCGGACGATCAGTGATTTTTAAATAAATTCTTCCGTGGACTGCAGTCAGAAAGCAGTAAATCTGACTGCAGCTTAGTGAACTAATATTTATGGTTAATTGGTAAAGATTTAGGACTCGAGAAAATTATATAAATTTCTATGGTATAAATGTCACCTACTGTAAAAATATGGGAATTTTTAGAATGTTGGAACTATTTTATAAAAATCCTAGAAAACAGCTGAATAATTGAGTGTTAAGCAGAAAGTTGTTAACTTGTGATTTTATGCATTAAAGTGTTGCATGGATTAGGGAATGTGTTCATGATAAGTTGTTTGATCACTATGATTATATGAGAATACTTGCATGCATGTTTGAGTATTAGATATGCTGTTTGTGTGTATCACTTTGTGAGTAAGTTGCGTGTGGAATTTGTATTGGGGTGATTTCACACTGACGTGGAATTAATTGGTTTGTTAGGACGCAACTAGCGGTCCCGTCTCTTATAACATCTTTGCTACACTAACCGAGCTAATAAAGGTGAGTTCACGGCCCCTAACTTTATACGGTTTTAAACAACAGGGGGAGAAACATGTATACATTCTTAAACTCAAACTCTTTATGTTATACGAATATAACGTCACATAACTATGCGGTAACTAAGTTAATGTTAATGTAATGTTATGGTCACTATGCAGCTTTATCACTTAAGTCCTCGACAATCTCCTCGGATCGTTAATATTTGGGTTAAGTAGCGGGGGAATTATAAGTAGTACTACTGGGTCTGACGAGCCCCATCCGAGCTAGTCGCGCTAGCTGACCGGGTTTGGTCAACGGGTGTATGATTGGCCTAACATCGCCATGGTCATGTGATAGACCTGGCAAAACGGAGGCACAAATGTCAGCTTCGATCGCGAACACTTAGTGACATGACTTTAGGCTAGCTACCTATATACATTAATATTGAACTTAATTACGGAACAACTTAATATTCCGGGTTTGGAATATTGGAACATCAACGTATTATCCCGGGTTGGGGATAATGGAAACACAACTTAATATTCCGGTTTGGGAATATTGGAAGCAACAACTTATTATTCCGGGTTTGGAATAATGCAACTGATATGTTATCCCGGGTTGAGGATAACGAAGTAACAAACTAAAACCGAACAACAAATTTACGAAAACCTGTGAACTCACTCATCTTTAATGTTGACACTTGTTTCTTTACATGTTTCTCAGGACGCTAGGAGCTCTAGGTGCACGCACACGCATTGAACAAGACATCATTATAGAGTCTCATTTATTAATATTGTTTTGGGATTTTACTTTTGTTTTGGCGTTTGTGTTGGCGCCGCATCATACTTATTTATGCTTCCGCTCAAACTTTAAAAACTGATACTCATGCTAAATATTGGTAATCTAAAATTTACAACAAATGATTTTGGAAAACGTATTATCAAATCATATAGAGTCGTTCGACGTACTAGTGTCTTAGATTCTGGTTTGTTCACACGTCTCGCGGTAGAACTCCGCAAGTGGAAATTGAGGGTGTGACAGATTGGTATCAGAGCCACTAGCTATAGAGAACCAGGTTTGCATTAGAAGTAGACCTAAGCTATAGCTGATATCACGACACTAGACTTAGTTTGGCATCGAATTATTATATCTTGTTATGCAATATGCCACAACCTGTTTGGTAGATTATACCTTCATGATAAGAAATGAAAACAACTCATAACTAACTACACGACCCAACAGGCAATGTCATCATCCTCATCGTCATCATCGTCCGACAGACTTACGCCACCAAGGGCACCAGGAAAGGCACCAATGGTGGAACCCATGCTACCTTACGGCATAGAGACACGCTCAGCGGCGAGGAAGAGGCTCGCTCTGGGGGAGGAGTCATCGTTACGCCCAACTATTGCTGTACCGGTTGAACCGGTTAATCCTGTAGAAATAGGACTTGACATGCTTAGAATCCTGGTTCATACACAACAAAAACAGATAGAAAGAATGCAGGAAACCATATTAGCACAAGGATGGAAGATCCGACACCTTACAGGAAAGATCGACTCGCTCGAGGAAGAGCATCGTACGAGCAAGATAGCCCGTAACACTATAGCCAGGGATCTGCGTGCTGAGCAGATAAGAGCCGACTGGCTGGAGGACAGGGTCCTGGAAAACAGTTGGAACATTCAGGAACTTTCAAAATCAAGCACTCGAACCAGAACCGGCCCCTCCAGTGCCGGAGAGAGGATCTGAGAGGATCCAGAGGAGGATCCTGAAGAGGATCCGGAGGAGGACCCAGCTGAGGAAGCTGGAGATGCCGCACAGGATGACGGCAACGACAGTGACTTAGGGGATGGAGGCGTAGACGACTGACACGTCTCGTTTATATTAATTGTTTTCCTTCAGTTTATTATTTTCCACTTGTATTTAAACTTGAGACTTTATAGTAAATTCGTATGTTTGATTTGCACTTATGTAAGACGTTGAGATTTCAGTTAATCAAGTATTTCTTTGGCTATTAACATATTGAGTTGACGTAACTTAATAATTATTGAAGTACGAAGTAGGATAACTATATTGGATATATTGACTTATCGGAGTGTGTTTATGATGTGTTTCGAAGATCTAAATGGCGACTGGAAGACGTGGAAACCTAAACCTGACGCCCGAAGAGCTAGCTGCCATGATCCAGGAGCATGTGAACGCAGCATTAGCGGGTGTGCAGAACCCGCCAGCAGGTAACCATTATTAAGTTTTCGCGTGAAAATCTAATAGTGAGGCTAGTACAATTCCTTGCTGACTTCCTGTTCTCTGTCAGCAGGAGGGGGCTTTAACCCCTATAAAATGTTCCTTGACGCAAAGCCTAGCAAGTTCTCGGGGGCGGAAGGACCCATTGGATTGGTCCGCTGGATCGAAAAGTCGGAATCTGTTTTTGAAATGTGCAACTGCTTAGAGGCCAACAAGGTCAAATACGCCGCCTCAACACTGGAAGAGGGGGCACTGACATGGTGGAACGCCCAAGTCCAAACACGTGGACTGTTAGCTGCAAATGCAATGGCTTGGACCGAGTTCAAGGCCCTGATTAAAGAGGAGTACTGTCCACGAGACAGAGTGCAACAGCTAGAGCAAGCTCTATGGAACCACAAGATGGTGGGATCGGAAATTGAGGCTTACACTGCGAAACACCATGACTTGGTGTTTCTGTGTCCCGATTTGGCAAACACGGTGGAGAAAAGACTCGAGTTCTATCTCGGGGGTCTGGTTCCGGAAATTCAGGGTATGGTGATGTCTAGTAACCCTGTAACAGAACATCAAGCTATCCGATTGGCTCACAAACTCACTGATAAAGCGGTGGAACAGAAGAAACTGCCAGCACGGGGTACCACTGAAGTTGTCTCAGATAACAAAAGAAAGTTTGAAGACACCACCATTCGACAGCCTTCGTCATCGCATCCACAGCAAGGGAACCCGAAAAGGTTCAATCACTACCACAACCACCGGGGTCATCAAAATCGTTCCAACAACAACAACAGCAACTACAACAACAACTACAACAACAACAACAACCAGAATGCAGGCGGTTATGTAGGTCGGAAGCCGCAGTGCAACCGTTGTAATCTCCATCATAACGGCCCTTGTGCCGGAAATCGCTGCCAAAGATGTGGCAAAATGGGACATGCGGCAAGGGATTGTCGTGGGGAAATTATGTCCCGACAAAATCAGAATCAGCCTCAGGGTCAGCAGCAGGGTATAAACCGGGGATGCTATCAGTGTGGTAGCACCGCTCATTTCAGGAAAGACTGCCCACAGTTACGCAACAACAACAATAATGGTGGAAACAACCACAACAACCACAACAATAATAACAACAACAATGGGAACGGTGGCACAGGAGGTGCCAAAGGTCGTGCATTTACATTGGGCCGCGGAGAGGCCAGAAACGACACCAACGTGGTCACCGGTAAGTTTCCCCTTAATGAACATTTTGCTTCTGTGCTTTTTGATACGGGTGCGGATAGGAGCTTTATATCTGAGTCTTTTAGGAAGAACCTAAATCTCACGCTTAAACCATTAGAGACCCCTTATGTGATAGAATTAGCCAATGGTAAATCTGTAAATGTGACCCAAATCATATCCGGCTGCCAACTCAAACTCGCGGGCCACACTTTTACCATCGATCTGATGACAACAACCCTGGGTAGTTTTGACGTGGTAGTCGGAATGGACTGGTTATCCGACGTCCGGGCTGAAGTTCTCTGTTTCGAAAAGTCTATCCGTATTCCACTCTCGAACGACGAAATCTTGACGGTACAAGGCGATAAGGCAAGCGCCGTCACCAACATTATCTCATTTATGCAAGCTCAGAAGTATCTCCGGAAAAAGAATTCCTTCGCTTTACTCGCACTAATCACCGAACCGCCTAAGGACGAGAAACGTATAGAAGACATCCCTGTCGTCCGTGATTTTTCCGATGTATTCCCAGAAGAGCTACCTGGTCTTCCACCACATCGACAATTGGAGTTTGAAATCGAATTGGCAAGCAATGCAACTCCCATCGCCAAGGCTCCATACCGCCTAGCTCCAGCCGAGCTGCAGGAGCTGTCTACCCAACTTCAAGAGTTGCTAGAAAAAGGATTCATTCGACCAAGCGTTTCGCCATGGGGAGCTCCAGTCCTGTTTGTCAAGAAGAAGGACGGGACTTTCCGCATGTGCATCGACTATAGGGAACTCAACAAGGTTACAGTCAAGAACCGATACCCGTTACCTCGCATCGATGATCTATTCGACCAACTTCAAGGATCAAGTTACTACTCTAAGATTGATTTACGGTCCGGTTATCATCAGCTACGCGTCAGGGAGGAGGATATCGCTAAGACAGCTTTTCGCACTCGGTATGGCCATTACGAGTTCTTGGTCATGCCATTCGGTCTCACTAACGCACCTGCGGTATTCATGGACCTCATGAACCGCGTGTGTAAACCATACCTTGACAAATTTGTCATCGTGTTCATCGATGACATACTCATCTACTCCAAAGGTAAAGAAGAGCATGCCGAGCATCTACGATTGCTGCTAGAATTACTTCAACAGGAAAAGCTATACGCCAAGCTTTCGAAGTGTGATTTCTGGATCCGAGAAGTTCAGTTTCTCGGGCACGTCGTGAATGAAAAGGGTATCCACGTAGACCCTGCCAAGATTGAGGCCATCAAAAACTGGGAAGCACCTAAGACTCCGACGGAAATCCGCCAATTCTTAGGATTGGCTGGTTACTACAGACGCTTCATCGAGGGGTTCTCAAAGATTGTACAACCGCTTACGACCTCACCCAGAAAGGTATCAAGTATAATTGGGGTGACAAGCAAGAAGCAGCATTTCAACTGCTGAAGCAGAAACTTTGCAGTGCGCCCATTCTGTCCTTGCCGGAAGGGACAGATGACTTTGTTGTGTATTGTGATGCTTCCATTCAGGGATTGGGATGCGTACTCATGCAACGCGATAAGGTCATCGCGTATGCGTCGCGACAGCTGAAGGTTCACGAGAAAAACTACACGACGCATGACCTAGAATTGGGAGCAGTAGTGTTTGCACTTAAGATTTGGAGACACTACCTTTATGGAACGAAGTGCACAATCTTCACTGACCACAAAAGCCTCCAGCACATCTTTGATCAGAAGGAGTTGAACATGCGACAGCGTCGCTGGGTCGAACTCTTGAACGATTATGAGTGTGCCATTCGGTATCACCCGGGTAAAGCTAACGTGGTAGCTGATGCCCTCAGCAGGAAGGAACACTTGAAACCTCGTCGTGTACGAGCACTACAACTCACTATTCATTCGGGGCTACCCGATCAAATACGCAACGCCCAGTTAGAAGCAGTTAAGGAGGAAAACATCAAAGCCGAATCAGTGGGAAAAATGGAACGCGATTGGGAGTTAAAGCCCAATGGAACCCGGTATTTCATGAATCGCATATGGGTACCTCTCTACGGGAACCTCAGAGAGCTAGTTATGGATGAAGCTCACAAATCTCGATACTCTGTTCATCCGGGTTTGGATAAGATGTATCAAGACCTTAAAGTGGCGTATTGGTGGCCCAACATGAAAGCCGATATAGCCACCTACGTGAGTAAATGTTTAACTTGTGCAAAAGTCAAGGTGGAGTATCAAAAGCCATCGGGGCTACTCCAACAACCTGAGATCCCAGTGTGGAAATGGGATCAGATCTCCATGGATTTTATCACTAAACTCCCGCGAACCTTGGGTGGTTTCGACACCATCTGGGTGATTGTGGATCGCTTAACTAAGTCCGCACACTTCCTAGCTATCAAAGAAACGGATAAGATGGAGAAGTTGACTCGCATCTACATTAAGGAAGTAGTTTCTCGGCACGGAGTGCCAACGTCCATCATATCAGATAGAGATGCTCGCTTCACGTCAAACTTCTGGCAGTCACTCCAGAAAGCGTTGGGAACACGCTTGGATATGAGCACAGCTTATCACCCTCAGACTGATGGTCAAAGCGAAAGGACCATACAGACCTTGGAAGACATGCTTAGGGCATGCGTAGTGGACTTCGGAAATAATTGGGAAATTCATCTGCCTCTAGTGGAATTCTCATACAACAACAGCTATCACACGAGTATTTCGGCAGCACCATTTGAAGCATTATACGGTCGTAAATGTAGATCACCGGTCTGCTGGGCAGAAGTCGGTGACAGTCAACTCACAGGCCCTGAGTTAATACTTGAGGCTACTGAAAAGATTGTACAAATCAGAAACCGCATGGCGGCGGCACGAGATCGACAGAAAAGCTACGCTGATCAACGACGCAAACCGCTCGAATTCCAAGTAGGCGATCGCGTCCTACTAAAGGTGTCACCCTGGAAGGGTGTAATCCGCTTCGGAAAACGGGGCAAACTTAATCCACGGTACGTAGGCCCTTTTGAAATCTTGAAACGAATTGGACCCGTAGCATACCAATTAGACCTCCCTGCTGAACTCAGTGGAGTTCACAACGTATTTCACGTGTCAAATCTGAAGAAGTGCCTATCAGATGAAACTTTAATTATTCCATTGGATGAGATCCAAGTGGATGAACAACTACACTTCGTGGAAAAGCCTATCGAGATCATGGATCGTGAGATCAAGACTCGGAGGCACAGCAAGATTCCGATCGTTAAAGTTCGTTGGGACTCTAAGCGTGGACCGGAGTTCACGTGGGAAAGAGAGGACCAAATGAAAAGCAAATACCCACACCTCTTCGCAACTGAGCAGCAAACTAACGATGACAGTACCTAAATTTTCGGGACGAAAATTCTTTCAACAAGGGGATGATGTGACAACCTGGAAATTTCTCATACTTTCGTGTACTATTATTGACTAAATTCTTGTGCATGACACTTGGAAATCTTTGTGTATGACACTTGGGAATTTCTTGTAACGTTGCGTACCATTATAAACGAACTAACTCTTTGTGCGTGGCACTCTAAACATGTACGTTACATGCTAAACCACGTTTACTCAATTTTCGGGACGAAAATTCTTTCAACATGGGGATAATGTGATATCCCGGGTTTTCCGGATAACTTACACGTGATATTTGTCGAATATATATAGGCTAAGTATGCATGAATTAAATACGTGTTGTGTGTTGTGTGGATTTTTAGTTATATATGTATGTATAATAAATACGTACACGAACCGAACCGCGACACGAACCAAAGAGATTCATGGTGACTCTAGGAGTTCACAAAGTTTAAACCTAGACCTAGAGTTCCAACTACTCGGCCAAGAATAACCTAAACGGAAAAAACCGTTGCATGCCAAACTAGAACCACTCGGCCAAAAACCCAAACCAAACCAACTCACTTTAACCATTGGCCGCGAGATCAAGCCCAAACCCAAAACCGAGAACAAGTCCAAACAAGATTAGGCCAAGATCAAAACTCTAGTCTCTCGGTCGCAAGACTCAAACCCGAAACCACAAGATCAAACTAACCTACACTATTACTTGGCCACGAGATAAACCCAAACCGACCCAACCCAAATCCCTCGGCCACAAGTACTAACCAAACCGCAACCCTACCTCTTTTGCGCTTATATATATCATCTCTTGCATGCCTCATTCACAAAAACACAAAACCCTAGTTCAGGAATTCAGCCGTCGGCAGCCAAGTCTTCACCTTGTGATCGCGAGCAGCTTGCATCTCAACCTGATCAGCCTTTGTTCATTCCATTCGATCGTAGACAGCCTTGTTCACCTTCATTAGGTCGCGAGATCAGCCCACTTGTTCCCTGCAGCGATCACAAACAGCCACATCATCCTCCGAACGCAGCAGCCCTCGTCATCTTCCTTAGCATCCCCACGGTTCGATTACCTTATCAGCTACAATTTACCATATGTTGCTAGATCATAGTCGAGTAAATATGTGTTTGATTGTATTGTCTCCGATAAATATGCATGCTTGAATGTCTAGTTGTTTCGGATATATATATATATGCATGCTTGAATGATTCATTGTCTCGGACATATGCTTGAATGATTATTTGTTTCGAATACATGTGTGTTGATGGTTGCTGTTCTCAGGTTACACGATGATATTGATTCGGATTGGTAATACTAGATTGAGAGTTGGAAACAGTTCTAAACTTGAATACATATAGGCTGTGTTTTGTTATAATAACTAGAAGTTATTGAGTAGATTTGCATGGACAGATTATTAGTATTAATCTAGGATTAAAAATCGAATCTTGATCGCCTTGGCTAGTCACATGAACGAGTTATAACGAACTTATTATAAGGGGATGCTGAAACAGGATGCTGATTAAAAGAAACAGCCGACTTCATCAGGCTGTAACCTGGTCGTTAGTTGTTGAAAAACGGATTTTCTGAGGTCTAAAACCTAGAGATTTGAATAAGGAATCCAATGGCGCTGGATTCATAATTTTCTGAAATCGTTTGATATTTTTAAAGGGTTAAACAAGTTCGGTAGGTAAAGCTGTTAAAATTCTGGAATTTTGTTGGGTGTTTATCAAGCTAGATTTTAAAATCAGTAGAGAGTTGAGTCATGATTTTTGTACAGCAACTAGGTGTAGAAATTTCCGGGCAACTCCAACTGGAATTTTGTTAATCGGACGATCAGTGATTTTTAAATAAATTCTTCCGTGGACTGCAGTCAGAAAGCAGTAAATCTGACTGCAGCTTAGTGAACTAATATTTATGGTTAATTGGTAAAGATTTAGGACTCGAGAAAATTATATAAATTTCTATGGTATAAATGTCACCTACTGTAAAAATATGGGAATTTTTAGAATGCTGGAACTATTTTATAAAAATCCTAGAAAACAGCTGAATAATTGAGTGTTAAGCAGAAAGTTGTTAACTTGTGATTTTATGCATTAAAGTGTTGCATGGATTAGGGAATGTGTTCATGATAAGTTGTTTGATCACTATGATTATATGAGAATACTTGCATGCATGTTTGAGTATTAGATATGCTGTTTGTGTGTATCACTTTGTGAGTAAGTTGCGTGTGGAATTTGTATTGGGGTGATTTCACACTGACATGGAATTAATTGGTTTGTTAGGACGCAACTAGCGGTCCCATCTCTTATAACATCTTTGCTACACTAACCGAGCTAATAAAGGTGAGTTCACGGCCCCTAACTTTATACGGTTTTAAACAACAGGGGGAGAAACATGTATACATTCTTAAACTCAAACTCTTTATGTTATACGAATATAACGTCACATAACTATGCGGTAACTAAGTTAATGTTAATGTAATGTTATGGTCACTATGCAGCTTTATCACTTAAGTCCTCGACAATCTCCTCGGATCGTTAATATTTGGGTTAAGTAGCGGGGGAATTATAAGTAGTACTACTGGGTCTGACGAGCCCCATCCGAGCTAGTCGCGCTAGCTGACCGGGTTTGGTCAACGGGTGTATGATTGGCCTAACATCGCCATGGTCATGTGATAGACCTGGCAAAACGGAGGCACAAATGTCAGCTTCGATCGCGAACACTTAGTGACATGACTTTAGGCTAGCTACCTATATACATTAATATTGAACTTAATTACGGAACAACTTAATATTCCGGGTTTGGAATATTGGAACATCAACGTATTATCCCGGGTTGGGATAATGGAAACACAACTTAATATTCCGGTTTGGGAATATTGGAAGCAACAACTTATTATTCCGGGTTTGGAATAATGCAACTGATATGTTATCCCGGGTTGAGGATAACGGAGTAACAAACTAAAACCGAACAACAAATTTACGAAAACCTGTGAACTCACTCATCTTTAATGTTGACACTTGTTTCTTTACATGTTTCTCAGGACGCTAGGAGCTCTAGGTGCACGCACACGCATTGAACAAGACATCATTATAGAGTCTCATTTATTAATATTGTTTTGGGATTTTACTTTTGTTTTGGCGTTTGTGTTGGCGCCGCATCACTACTTATTTATGCTTCCGCTCAAACTTTAAAAACTGATACTCATGCTAAATATTGGTAATCTAAAATTTACAACAAATGATTTTGGAAAACGTATTATCAAATCATATAGAGTCGTTCGACGTACTAGTGTCTTAGATTCTGGTTTGTTCACACGTCTCGCGGTAGAACTCCGCAAGTGGAAATTGAGGGTGTGACAGCTTAGCTTAGCGTGGCTAGCCATATGAATTTTTTTGGGTGGCTTGGATCAAACTAGCAAACCATCGCCCCAACCCACTCCCCACAGCTGTTGTATCTATAGGAGAGGCGCGGGAAAGAAATTGGAATGGGACAAGCAATCAACAAGACAGTAGCCGTTGCTACTCAAATTATTTGTTTGTATTTTATTTATTGCCCTCTTTTCTGGTTTTTATGCTGCACAAGTAATAATAAGATGATTAAATTTCATATACTTAACGGGTCAACCCGAACCCGGTACGTTCTTTTTAATGGGTCGTGTTAGTTGACACGAACTGTTTTTTCATGTCGTGACAAGAATTGTCGCCCCTAGTTAGGGTTTTTGAAATGTTTGCCATAAAGATTGAAAAGAGTACCAGCAGCCCATTTGCATCAGCCTCGGATATTTGATGGAAACAGAGGAGCCGTAGAGACTGACATGAGAAACGAGACTTTAGGTCCAGTCTTAAATATTCGGTCGATGGTACGGATCGGTCTCACAGATCTAATCAATTCTATGTTTTACTACTTACCAAACGAAAATAGTTAATACGATTTAAAAAAAGATATTTCAGTTTTATTTAAATAAACACACAAACCAAAAGTTCAGCAACATCATATTGTTACAATGCCATCTCACTTGACATTTTAACAAACATATGGTATGCATGATTAAATCAAGCAAAAACTTAAATCACTTCAAAAGTGTTTGTAGATTTACCTTAACAGTTGAAATCCATAAAGAGTTGCTTCATTTGAGTCCAGCAGCCCTTTTGCAATCTGTCTCGGTGGAAACGAAAGAGCCAAACAACTTTGAGACCGATACCCAAAATGACCCTTTAGGTCCGGTCTTTGGTTCTTGTTTTCTTAAATCTTTGGTCTTCGGTTCAGGTCGGTCCAGTCTCAACCGTTTGCACAGCCCTAGACTCGTCTGTTATATAAATTAGAGTGACATTTTTAGAATTAGAAACAATACATGTGACATTTTTTAAGAGCAATTTTCATAATTTCAAACTAAACAATCCAAGTTAATAGTTGTGATCTTTTGCTGGCCATTTACCACATCTAAACATAGGTATATGTATCATCACATTGATCTTGAACCTAATCAAACTTATCGCCAAATTGATCTTGAAATTCGTATTAGCATTTCATCAAATGAAGTCTGTTTCAATAAATTAGTAGGTTCAGATTGATTTTAAATAGATACAATTCTGTAATTTGGATAAACCAAGTTGGATTCTCACATGATCCATAAAGGTGATCGTGCGGGCATCATTCCAGATACATCACGTACTAAATGTGGTAACGCCGGATTTGGTTGAAACGCTAGGAGAGCGCCACGTTTGTAGGTAAGTTTTAAGTCTGCCCCATCCGTAACACCTGCTGCACTTTTTACAAGATTCATCAACACCGAAAATGATGTTAACTTCCAAGGTAGCTATAAAACTCTACCTTAACATCGTCTCCCTCGTACCTCCAACGCTCGTATCTTCTGATCACCCATTATCTATCTGGAAAATCCTTACATGCAAGAAATACCATCACATTTTAATAAACAAACCTATAACAGATATTCTAACAAAATCTGAACCCTTGTTAGCATACATTCGTATCTAAACAATAACCACAAGGGAAACAATCGCTAACTATCCTCCTATTAATTACCTTTTGATCTGCCGATTTGAATGATGATGATTCTTCGTTATTGGTAAAACAATGAAATTAGGGAACACTGTAATTCCTTTTTCATATTTTTTGTTTTCATTTTTTTATTTAACTTCCCTTTGTAATTACAAAATCTTCTACTAAGCCTTTTTCTTAATAAAAATTGTTAGATGTTAAAAGAAACTGTAGAGACTTGTTTATTGTAAAAATTAAAATAGTAAAAAATGTAATTAATCATTAAAATTTGTAATTGATAATCTAAAAGGTTGACGTGTATTTTCTTGTTACTGATAGCATACTAAAAATAATAATTAATTTACATATTTTTTGATTTAACATCATAATTACGTTTATAAGAACTACTACTTAGTTTCAATTTCAATTATAAATCCATATATGCAATTTAAATACGTCTATTATTGAAGAAGCACCGATTGAACCTAAAGATATCCGGAGATATATAAGTTACAACAAGGATGTTTCTTGTCACATCCCAGATTTCCAACCCGAAATCCATACACCGGTGGGCCCGGTTGGGGAGTATCGTGACGTAAGTTGATAACATCATTGTCAATTAAACACGACATAGTGGAAGTCTTGGAGTAAAATTACTATTACAAACCGAATGTTCGAAATATAAAATAATATACAGGCTCGTAATAGAAGATCCACAGGCGGATCATAAAATTTACAAGAAAGAATATAAAACAGACTTTAGGCAGATCTAAGGATTTGCAAGATCTTCTTATTCACTACCGAGCAGCTTCTGGCCTATTTCGTATTGTACCTGCAGTTAGCCTATGAACGATGCGTCAGCTTTCGCTGGTAAATACACGCAACTGACTCATTTTGAAAACTTTAAAATGATTTTTAAGTGCAAAACGGCACAAAATCTTTTATTAACTTAGGAAAGTTGATCTTGCAACCTTGTATCAGATTCACATGTTTGTCAATACATACAGGGCCTATACAGAAACCGTGACATGATTAAATACACACCACTCAGGACTTACGAAGGAGTCATCCCCAACATCTTGGGAATATTGCATATGAGCGACTGTCAGGTGTATGCCTACACCCCTCACTAAGGTCGTGACCAATAACTAATGTATGGAACCGAGGATATCCAGGACACGGTAATTTAACCCCCGACGTTTAAGTTATCAAACAAAACTGATTAAAACGGAATATGCGGGTTTACTAGCCACAAACGGGCATTCGATTGACCCCATTTCAGATTAAGCGGTAATAATTTACCGTTCCCAAGCCCATATATGGAAAATAAGTCGAGAGTATTTACCTGAGCTAGTCTTCTTCTTTTATTTTTAAATAACTCAGCCGTATACAAAAGTACCAAGTGCAGATAACATTTACCGGGAAGGCTCTAGTCTGGATTATGGCATAAGCTAGCCAATTAAATACTAACGGTCTTATAAACCGAATAGTGTACATGATCATTACGTATAACGCTTGATTAAACGATGATCGGATAGAATGTAGTTTAATCCCGACAAGAACTTGACTTGTATATTATGGGTAAACTATAAACATTCTGGATTTTGAAACTTAAATGACAAGGTTAAACCTGTGTCGGTTAATTTTTGTAAACTAGTTACATATACTTAACCGAGCGCATATTAGCGATATCGGGTAACCGGATAAGTCATGGAAAAGTTCTATATGCAATTATATTTTGAATAAGTTAAGATATCAGTAGGATATCAACTTGTATGCCCGTTAAGGTTTTAAAACGAAACTATGCCTTATAAGGGCATTTCGGTAATTATATGTCGTATAAAAGGAACTTGAATATATTTTAAGTTTGTGATTATGAATATTCTGGAGAAATAATTTATTTATGATATTATATCAGTAGGATGTCAATTATATGTGTAAATTAACATTTATGACCAAACTATGCACCGAATGGGCATTTTGGTAATTTTACACATAGTTTATAAATTATTTGAGATTCTGAGTTTATAACATGTACCTACTATAATTATGTTTAAAATAAGTTTTAAAATCATTAGGTACCAAGTCTTGGTCAATAATATGGTTTAAAACCATAATATGCGCCAAAACGACGCTTATGTCGTAAAATGACGTCTTTATGCAATATTTACGAAAACTGATGTTAAGGTCAGATTAAAATATTTAAAATATGTTATTTAATATAATATATTAGTAGGTAATTGACTTACTTCGAAAAGATTGATCAAAATCATTATATGAGCCACAAAAGCTAAAACATTCATTTATCGACATAGTTTAAGGAGTTGCTTGAAAACTCAGTTTATAACTTGGTTTAACATCCCAAATAATCCTACTTATAATATTACATCAGTAGAAAACTCATTTTCAAGTTCATTACCATTTAAAACCTTGTTTTATACAAAAGGGCATTTTGGTCAAAGATGGCATAATTATGGAACTTACGCATAAACTTGGATTCTGATTATGATCATGTAATATAACCTCAGAGGGTTATGCTACATTATGTTATGATTATAATGCAACTTTTAGATCAGTATTTAACTAATCTAAATCGGGTCAGAATCGAAAGTCAAAGCAGAAGTCAAACTTCGCGACTTTCGGTTGTGAACCGTCCCTAGAACTGAAATTGACGAGCCGAAAATGTTCATACATGTTCTAATAATTATTACCAAATTGTTTAAGTGTCAAAACAGGTTTCATAACAAATATAAGATCAATTTATGATTTTTCCGAAAAATGGCATGTTTGACTTTTTATTAACATAACTTTGACCCGTCAATTGGTCTAGCAAACGTGATCTTCAAGAGGTGCCCTTTATAGGGATTAACACCTACCTTATTACGATCACTTAGCCATGTCTATTTCGAACAATGGCTGGACCATAATGGTCTTAACCAAAAGTCAAAGCATTTTCCAAAAAACGCTTAACTTTTGGCTATAAAAGCCTATAAACGAAAATGCACAAGGAAGGAACACTTACTAGTGATTCCTAAGGTGCAAAAGAACTATGTTGGATGCTGCTTTTATCTAGGAACTTCCAGAGGAGGCAGAAGAGTATGAATAAGAAAGGTACAAGTTGGAATGAAGCACTTGAACACCTATTTATAGTTGGAGAGCTCAAAGAAGGTGAAGCCAGGTGTTTATGGGTGTAAGAAGAAGCTTACAAGTGTCCTAAAACATGGCATAGCAGTTTGGAGAAGCCATGGTTTCGATTAAATGGTTTTAGGAGCTTTGTTTGGGGACCAAGCCAAACTTTCTGCAGCAGACCTGTTCTCGCGCCCCGCGAGAGACCCAGGCATGGTCTCTCGCGGCCCGTGACCGCCACTTGGCCAGTTTCAAAGTTTGACACTTTTAACCCGCTAACTTATTAAAGCTTCTAAAAACCTTTTTAAACACCTTTTTTGGCACTTTTAGCCCTCCTTAGCCAATACTTGGCATACCTGGGATTATGCCCGGACGTCGTCGAGCTCTCGGTTCGTTAAAGGTCACTCAGAGGTAAGAATTAACATGTTGACACTTTTAGTCCCTCCAATATCAAATTTCAAGTATTATTGGATTTAATCACTCTCGTCCAACAAACAGGACATATGAGAGTTAGGACTACGTAAATGATCACTCAGAGGCTTATTATAAGCATGCTGATTTTGAGGCCAAGTTTCAAGCATGTTGACGTATCAGTCAATCAGAGGCTAATGATTTAAGCATGTTGACATATCAGTCACTGAGAGGCTGTTATTTATGCATGTTGACATCGGACTGTCACTCAGAGGCTCAGTTTGAGCATGTTGACGCCTTTAGTCCTTACATGGTCTTTAAAAGACTATATTTAAAATACAACACGTGTCACTATATTATTGGACACGATTTTACAGGGTGTTACATTTCTGCATAAAAGGTTAACCTTTACTTCACTGTTTGGGTTGCAAGCTCGCTCCAGCTGATCTGCAAAACTAGCAGCGCCGTTAGTCTCGCCATGGGGAAAAGGGTGGTTTTCTCCGTGACCACACTCCGGCGTGAGAATAAGTATATTGGATAGTAAGTAAGTAAGTAATTGATCGTGTAAGCAAGAGCTTGTGTGTGTGCTATATTTTGTTGTAAGTATGTAAGCGTATCTGCATGTCCTTTACCTAGAGATCCGATACTTATATATAGCCGAAAAAGGTATGTTCAAGGAGAAATGATGGTGGGCCTTGGACCCGGCCCATACAACCAGAGACATCCTTTTTGTCCCTCTGTGTCAGACATTAAATGCTCCCTGCAGGAGAATTAATGTCCGCTGACAGGAGGTGTGAGGCAGCCGTCTCTGGTGTCAGGCCTACTGCCAGCCAAAAATGGAGAAAGTGGAACAGTCACTGGCAGTGACGTGGTTGGCGTATGCTCTGACACTTGCCTTACTGGTCATGGGCACTGTCATACGCAACCTGCCGAGTAACCTTTGGTCATAGTTCTACCGTTCCGTACTCGGAGGTATGGTCAACATCTCTTAGTGCTTACCCCCTTCTGCGAGGCTGTAAAGGTTTTTCCAGCCAGCGCAGGGTGTCAGGGGCACATCCTTTTGTCCCAAGACTATGAGACGCTTCTCATGTGTGTCTTGTCCTTGCGAGGTTTTGGGAGAGGAATGTTGTTGTGCGCAGGGTCTAGTGGCCTGCGCGCGTTAGTCTAACTTGCCGTTGTGGCGAGTAAAAAGCTCGTTGTGTGACTTTATTGTATTGGTCTAATTCACCGTTGCGCTGAGTGCGCAAGGTTCATCATGTGACCTATAAAAGCTGGTCTAATTCACCGTTGCGCTGAGTGGGCAAGGCTCATCGTGTGACCTATAAATGCAGGTCTAATTCACCATTACGCTGAGTGCGCAAGGCTCATTGTGTGTGTCACACCCCAACCCGCAGCAGAATAGGTGATAGGGGCATGATTGGGTTAACTCGAGAGCTTATGACTTGCTATTACTTGTTTAAATATTCATTAATTCATATCAAGTGTCTCACAATACATATAATTCACATAAACAATTACAAACACAAGACGATGTTTATAACAAATATATTGCAATAATCCGTTTCTTGTTAACTAAGCCCATCCTATGTCCAATCTTCTCTTCGTACCTGTTCACCTGTATCATGTGTAAAAAATTGTTTTTGGGTCAACAAAGGTTGGCGAGTGAATCCCGTTTAGACATTTGAAAGAAATAATAGGTTGATTAATTTAATAAAAATGTGTATAAACCAAATATGAGCAAACGTATATGTAAACTATCCACAAACCACATAATCATCGAGCAATGTACACGTAAGCATGATAAATGATGAACAGTGAGATCAAGGCTAAATCAAATGGAGCTGATCTATTAGGCAACGCGATGCTCAACCCGTATCCAACAAGGAACTGATGGGCCTAATGTGAATGCTTGACTGAAATGAGAAAATATAACCGCATATAGCAATAAACCAAATGTTACATAACACGTTAGATCATATAATGGTAGTAGCACAAGTGTTTGAATAAAAGAATAAATAAACGACACATGATACACCCCAAAACATGAATAAAAAGGAGGAGTTAGTAAGAATTCACTCACAGTGTTTGCGTTTTTAATTCTTAGTGAAAAACCGCACGAGAATAAGGGGAAAATCCAATTGATAAGCATGATTTAAGCTAGATAAACGATGTAACATCCGTCAAAAAACGGATTTACCAAACCCGCTCCGTTTATCAACCGAACAGTCAGTCAAAATTTTCGTTTCGAATTAAATGTCCAAAACATTTTTAAACGATCCGTAATCAATTATTATACGCGAATATATATTTAATTTTTGAAAAACTGTCAAAAATCGCAAAATAAAAATTAAATACATCTGCCGGGTTTCGAACCCGGGTCTGTACCGAGTCAGGCAACGAATTAACAACTCACACACAAACCACTGCGCCGCTTGTTCTGTTTGTTATATGTTTCAATCATTTAATTGATATAATAACATTTGAATTCAAAATCGGCGCCCAAACGATTCAGTCGTCGGAATCCCGGATTATACGCGAGCCTTAACACTAATTTACGTTATAACGTAAATCTTTAATCACATATCGGTTATAACCGATGTTTGAAGTACGCGACCAAAATCAAAACCGCCGGAAAACTTAAACCGACGAACCCAGTCCGAAATCAGACCAAATGCATCTCATATTTTCCTATAAATTCAACCACAACCGTCTACAAACACTTTCGCACAAAAATCACACCTTTTCTCGGCGTAATTCCACTCGCCGGAATTTTCCTGTTTTCGCCGGAAAACCGACTTTCATATTTCTGAACTTCACTGAATCCCTAAACCTTTACCGAAGTTACCCTTACTCTTTCCAAGCTTTCCGGAGACTTGCTGCTGCGAGACACCAGACGCCGGAGTTGTTTTCTGTCGCCGAAGTTCTGCCGGAAAAAAGAGAGTCTTGTCGGTATACTTTCTCCGCCCCAGTTTTCTTCTCCGTTTCACTTTTATAATATCAATAATTAACCTAAAACACTAACAAACTGATAAAAAACCTGAACTAGTCGAATTCCGAATTCTGTTTCAAACTTGTCGAGGAAGACGATGTTTTTATATCATATAAGTATATTATAAATCATGATATTAATCGGGTTAGACACACAGTCCAGCGGTGGACTGTGTGCACATAAGACGTTAATTATGCAAAGGTCTCGAGTTCGAATCCCGTCTCACACACGCTGCCTTAATAAAAACTATTGTTTTTGTTTACTGAACCGGATCGCCTAAGATATATGTTAAGTATATTAATAACCGAAATAATAACCAAGTTAGACACACAGTCCAGCGGTGGACTGTGTGTTTGTTTATATCGCTGGTCACGAGTTCGAGTCCGGTCATCAGCACCGACTCGGACAATTATCTTTTCTTTTTAAATAAGGCAGAAAAGGAAATAATTAAATTGTCTTTAAGTATAATAAAAATCAAGTTATATAACATGTTGAACACACAGTCCAGCGGTGGACTGTGTGTTATATTAAACCACAGGTCACGGGTTCGAGACCTGTGGTGTGCATGACCGTTTCGATTAAATTGTTTTTAAAATAAAAATGATTTTCGGTTTAATCTAATTAGTGTATATATATAATTAAAATCGGATATATAACGGGTTAGACACGTAGCTCAGTTGGTAGAGCTGCGTGCACGCGTACGAGAGGTCTCGGGTTCGAGCCTCACTCAGCGCACAATAAACTGTCAACGAACCGGTCAACGGTCAGGTCAACGGTCAACCGGCCGGTCAACGGTCAGAAAAATAATAATTTTTTTATTTATTTTTATTTAATTATTTAATTAAAAATCAATTATAAATACTTAAAAATAACATTTTTAAGATTAGAAAATAGTTTCAAACTCACAAAAATACACCCAACAATCCTACTAAAATAGTTTAATAAAATCCGTTTACTCACCAAACCATAATGCGATTTATCTAGGTTAAATCTCACTCGTGGTTAAAACCACCTCGCGTGCATTCATCATCATCAACCGAACGCACCCACTGTGAGTGAATCTTACAATTCCCCCTTTTTAAATTACACGTTTTGGGGTGTGTCATGTGTTATGAATTAATTAATTTATTTATTTAAACTTGTGCCATACCACATCATGACTTAATCTTAGATTGATTTATTGTTGTGATTTATTTTCCGTTTGTCAAATTACATGAAACTCATACAATAAGCCCATCAGTTCCTTGTGGGAAACGAGTAGAACATCGCGTGCTTCAATTCAAATTCGTTATTGTTCATGTGTGCTTTCATTGAGTTATATTGTTTGTAGTTGTGTTATTCATATTATCATGTTTATGCAATTCATTCATCAGGCCCCTCAGTTCCTCGTGAGAGACGAGTTGAGCATCGCGTGCCTTTAATTGTTCCATTATTGTTCATGAGTGTTTTCATTTAACATCTTATGATTATTGATCGAGTTACATCTAATTTTACTCATGTTTGGTTGTGCACATTTTTCATAATCAATTTAAATAAATTGTTCAAATGTTTTCCATAGGATTCACTCGCCAACATTATGTTGATCCAAAAACCTTTTTACACATGATACAGGTGAACAGGTTGAAGCAAGGATAGCATAGGATTGCCTTAGAAGAGAACAAAGGAGTTAGATTGTTAGTTAGATCATGTTGTAGCAATCATTGTAAACTTTCATTTAATTTGTATTAATGAATATGAAACATTTAATAAATGTCATGAGCTTTGATGATAACCCAATCATGCCCCAATCACCTTATCCGCTGCGGGTCGGGGTTGTGACAGATTGGTATCAGAGCCATGACTATAGGGATATAGGATAGGTTATTAGACCCTTAGAGCCTATACTATAGTCTGCCTAAAATATTAAATTGATTAAGTGGTTACATACAAACTTGTGATATTTATTTGTTTCATATTTGTTTACATTTCAGTCAAACATACATGCTCATATACATGTTCATTATACATATATACATATTCATTATACATATATCGATGTTCATGTGTTCAATTTATTTTCATACTCTCGTTATCCAAAGATTTTATGCAATTTTCAATTCTCATCAAAGTAAGTTCTGCGACGGGCATGTAGTAACTGGAAGGGTACAAGTACCGGTAGTCGGAACGTCCTGTCTAGGCTGGCATTCGTATAAATCCAATATAACGGACCAGTTTGCCTACCTGGGGACCAACGATGAGAGTACGAAGGACCTATTAGGCCAAAGCATGCCACACCAAACGTCGTTCGAACTAACCCTACTTTGAGGTGTCACCGTGTCTACACCTGGACACATTCCAAACATCACACGTTGTATACATATTTCTCGATTTTCACCGGGTTTTGTGTACGCAACCAGGCAGAAACCGTGCGAACCATATGAAAAACCGGTAATTCATGGGGGCCCACATGATTACATAAGGTAAAGTATGGCGGCATGACGGGCCTAACAGCGAGCAAAGCCAAAGACATCCTATGGATGTGGTATTTTTGTATGATTATTTTATGAATGTTCATCCCTAATGTGACCCATGATCTCAAAAGCATCCAACTCATACCCTTTTCATGTATTCATTGTAGATGTCTTCTAACCTCGCCCGTAGGAAGATGAGAGCAGGAAAAGCCCGCGAACGCATGGCTACCTTAATCGCTCAACAAATGGCTGCTGTAATACCCAATATTGTAATCCAAGTTCAACAAGCACTTACCAATAATCCTGTCAATCAAGCAAACCAAAACATTTTCAACTCTTCCCCAAATACCACTAAATGCACCTACAAGCATTTCAAATCATGCGACCCTCCGAAATATAAAGGGACTGAAGGTGTCACCGCACTCCTCCATTGGGTTGAAGAAATGGAGAATACTTTTCTAAATTGCGATTGCCCTGATGATCGCAAAGTGCGTTATGCTACCGGTCGACTATATGGGATAGCACTTACTTGGTGGAACACAGAGAAGGCAAAACGAGGTGTTGAAGATGCTATGTCTCTAACTTGGAATGAATTGAAGGAAATCATGACCAGACGATTTTGTCCAAGGAGCGAAATCAAGAAGCTAGAAGATGAATTTTACTCATTGAAGCAAGTGGAAGGAGACCACACCACCTACAACAAAAGGTTCCTTGAATTACATCAAATGGTTCCCAACATGTTTACTCCCCTCTACCGTTTGATCGAGCACTACATTCGTGGTCTTCCGTCAAAGATTCAAGACCCTGTGATAAGTACCAAGCCTGCAACTTTGGAAGCAGCAATGGAGCTAGCAACAGAGCTCACCGAGAACCGAATCCGAAACAAAGACTTCAAGGAGGAGAAGAAGAAGGATAAAGAATCGACTGAAACCCCCGAATCCCCTTCTCAAACCGAATCCCCTTCTCAACCCGAATCCCTTCTCAACCCAAACCTAAGAAAAGAAGAGTCAGGCGACTTTTCGCTGCGACCCAACGAAATCAACCCGTTTTTCACGCTATACCCATCCGAGCTGTCCCAATCACCCAAGAGGCACCCAACTCAGCTTACCCAAATAAGAAACCATATCTTGGACCTCATCCTCGATGCAACCACTGTTTTTATCACCATCCCCTTACTTTACCTTCCCGGCTATGTACAACTTGTGGACGTTATGGTCATTTGAGCAATGTTTGTCGCACCTTTCAAGACCAAACCTTTTCCCCTACACAAAACATGGCCCAAACTTATCACCAACCCCAACACCCCATGTTCCCATATGCTCGAGCTTGCTTCAATTGTGGCGACCCTACCCACTTTAGAAACACATGCCCTCAATTGGTAAACGTTATCAACACTCAAGCCCAATCAAACCCAGTTAACCAAGTAAACCAAGAAAACCCAACCACTATGCCGCCAGCAAGAGGAAGAGTCTTCAATATCAACGCCAACCCTGTCGAAGATAATGACGGCCCAAACGAAGATACTCAGCTAGTCCTGTTCGCCGAAGATCCAGATTCAACTCCTATTGTTTAGTCTTTCTTTATCACATGTGTAGACTGTTAGAGAAATCATTGGATATTATATATTATATATTGTTTTCAGTATACGATTTTGCCGAGGCCGCAGCTCCCCATCCATCGAGGTTGAGTTTGATCCCCATTTTATTATGGGTTGATCAGGGTGTGCCCGCACGATCGGCTCCGTTTGTTGAGCCTTGATCGGTTACGTAATATTTATTCTCATTTCAGTACATGCAATATGCTCGGCTCCGTTTGATTGAGCCTTGAGTACACATATTTATTCTCATTTCAGTACATGCAATATGCTCGGCTCCGTTTGATTGAGCCTTGAGTACACAGATTTATTCACATTTCAAGTTCATGCAATACGCTCGGCTCCGTTTGATTGAGCCTTGAGCACACATACAATTTCATTATCAGTATCTTGTGGTTGTGGTGTTTGTAGTAGAGTCGCATCGAACTAACCATAACTTGCGGATAAAGTCAATGAAAATTTGACAAGGATATGGTGGATACGCCGATGGTACTTCCTATATATAAGTATTCTTGTCAAATGATCGGAGGCATTATCAGGCGGTTATGAGAGGTTCCATGCATAGGCTGTTTGTGTGGTTAAGTTATTCATATTCAGGACATGCAATATGTTCGGCTCCGTTTGATTGAGCCTTGAGCACACAATTTCAATTTCAGTACATTCAATATGTTCGGCTCCATTTGATTGAGCCTTGAGCACACAATTTCAATTTCAGTACATTCATATGTTCGGCTCCGTTTGATTGAGCCTTGAACACACAATTTCATTTTCAGTACATGCAATACGATCGGCTCCGTTCGATTGAGCCTTGATCGCACAGATATGTTTCATTTCAGTAATTTATGTTTGTTGTATTGATTGTAGAGTTATAGGACTAATCATAATTCACTGTTAAAACCAATGAAAATTTGACAAGAATATGGTGGATACGCCGCTGGTACTTCCTATATATAAGTATTCTTGTCAAAGGATCAGAGGCATTAACGGATGGTTATGAGAAGTTCTATGTAGGATTTATTAGTTTCTTGGTAACCAATCATAACTTGTGGATAAAACTAATGAAAATTTGGCAAGAATATGGTGGATACGCCGCTGGTACTTCCTATATATAAGTATTCTTGCCAAAGGATCAGAGGCATTATCAGACGGTTATGGGAAGTTCCATGTAGGATTTATTATTGCCTTGGTTGGAATTTGTGATACATTTATATCATCATGTTATTTAAAGAGATTGGATTGTGTTCCATTTCTACATAAATTAACCTCTCCATCATAACAAACGAGAGAGGAACTTTCATCATTCAAACATATATGTTATCAGAATGTGGATTCAAATATTTGCTGTTGTGTTTATTCATGTTCAAATATTCGCTGATGTGTCTATTCATGTTCGAATTTTTGCTGTTGTGTTTATTCATGTTCAAATACTTGCTGTTGTGTTTATGCATGTTCAAATATTTGCCGATGTGTTCATTCATGTTTGAATATTTGCTGTTATGTTTATTCACGTTCAAATATTTGCTGATGTGTTCATTCATGTTTGGATATCAGCTGTTGTGTTTTTTATTTATGTTCCATGTAGATTGTAGTGTTAGAAGTTTTGCCTTAGGATATAACCATATTTTTCCCAAACGTATCTAAACTCTTATGTATGATATCATTTTTAGAGAATCATTTCCTGATGATCAATATTCATACAGTAGGCAACAAAAAGCGATTCCTGAATAGGGTACTTAACCTTTACAAGGAACGTTACCGCCTCGAACAAAAACTTAAACCTTCATTTTTCTGAGCATACAACTGTCAAACAAAACGTCATCATCCTTTTTAGTCAAAATATATCAGTATTCAAATTTCGGGACGAAATTTCTAAAAAGCAGGGGATACTGTAACATCCGTCAAAAAACGGATTTACCAAACCCGCTCCGTTTATCAACCGAACAGTCAGTCAAAATTTTCGTTTCGAATTAAATGTCCAAAACATTTTTAAACGATCCGTAATCAATTATTATACGCGAATATATATTTAATTTTTGAAAAACTGTCAAAAATCGCAAAATAAAAATTAAATACATCTGCCGGGTTTCGAACCCGGGTCTGTACCGAGTCAGGCAACGAATTAACAACTCACACACAAACCACTGCGCCGCTTGTTCTGTTTGTTATATGTTTCAATCATTTAATTGATATAATAACATTTTGAATTCAAAATCGGCGCCCAAACGATTCAGTCGTCGGAATCCCGGATTATACGCGAGCCTTAACACTAATTTACGTTATAACGTAAATCTTTAATCACATATCGGTTATAACCGATGTTTGAAGTACGCGACCAAAATCAAAACCGCCGGAAAACTTAAACCGACGAACCCAGTCCGAAATCAGACCAAATGCATCTCATATTTTCCCTATAAATTCAACCCAAACCGTCTACAAACACTTTCGCACAAAAATCACACCTTTTCTCGGCGTAATTCCACTCGCCGGAATTTTCCTGTTTTCGCCGGAAAACCGACTTTCATATTTCTGAACTTCACTGAATCCCCTAAAACCTTTACCGAAGTTACCCTTACTCTTTCCAAGCTTTCCGGAGACTTGCTGCTGCGAGACACCAGACGCCGGAGTTGTTTTCTGTCGCCGAAGTTCTGCCGGAAAAACAGAGAGTCTTGTCGGTATACTTTCTCCGCCCAGTTTTCTTCTCCGTTTCACTTTTATAATATCAATAATTAACCTAAAACACTAACAAACTGATAAAAAACCTGAACTAGTCGAATTCCGAATTCTGTTTCAAACTTGTCGAGGAAGACGATGTTTTTATATCATATAAGTATATTATAAATCATGATATTAATCGGGTTAGACACACAGTCCAGCGGTGGACTGTGTGCACATAAGACGTTAATTATGCAAAGGTCTCGAGTTCGAAATCCCGTCTCACACACGCTGCCTTAATAAAAACTATTGTTTTTGTTTACTGAACCGGATCGCCTAAGATATATGTTAAGTATATTAATAACCGAAATAATAACCAAGTTAGACACACAGTCCAGCGGTGGACTGTGTGTTTGTTTATATCGCTGGTCACGAGTTCGAGTCCGGTCATCAGCACCGACTCGGACAATTATCTTTTCTTTTTAAATAAGGCAGAAAAGGAAATAATTAAATTGTCTTTAAGTATAATAAAAATCAAGTTATATAACATGTTGAACACACAGTCCAGCGGTGGACTGTGTGTTATATTAAACCACAGGTCACGGGTTCGAGACCTGTGGTGTGCATGACCGTTTCGATTAAATTGTTTTTAAAATAAAAAATGATTTTCGGTTTAATCTAATTAGTGTATATATATAATTAAAATCGGATATATAACGGGTTAGACACGTAGCTCAGTTGGTAGAGCTGCGTGCACGCGTACGAGAGGTCTCGGGTTCGAGCCTCACTCAGCGCACAATAAACTGTCAACGAACCGGTCAACGGTCAGGTCAACGGTCAACCGGCCGGTCAACGGTCAGAAAAATAATAATTTTTTTATTTATTTTTATTTAATTATTTTAATTAAAAATCAATTATAAATACTTAAAAATAACATTTTTAAGATTAGAAAATAGTTTCAAACTCACAAAAATACACCCAACAATCCTACTAAAATAGTTTAATAAAATCCGTTTACTCACCAAACCATAATGCGATTTATCTAGGTTAAATCTCACTCGTGGTTAAAACCACCTCGCGTGCATTCATCATCATCAACCGAACGCACCCACTGTGAGTGAATCTTACAATTCCCCCTTTTTAAATTACACGTTTTGGGGTGTGTCATGTGTTATGAATTAATTAATTTATTTATTTAAACTTGTGCCATACCACATCATGACTTAATCTTAGATTGATTTATTGTTGTGATTTATTTTCCGTTTGTCAAATTACATGAAACTCATACAATAAGCCCATCAGTTCCTTGTGGGAAACGAGTAGAACATCGCGTGCTTCAATTCAAATTCGTTATTGTTCATGTGTGCTTTCATTGAGTTATATTGTTTGTAGTTGTGTTATTCATATTATCATGTTTATGCAATTCATTCATCAGGCCCCTCAGTTCCTCGTGAGAGACGAGTTGAGCATCGCGTGCCTTTAATTGTTCCATTATTGTTCATGAGTGTTTTCATTTAACATCTTATGATTATTGATCGAGTTACATCTAATTTTACTCATGTTTGGTTGTGCACATTTTTCATAATCAATTTAAATAAATTGTTCAAATGTTTTCCATAGGATTCACTCGCCAACATTATGTTGATCCAAAAACCTTTTTACACATGATACAGGTGAACAGGTTGAAGCAAGGATAGCATAGGATTGCCTTAGAAGAGAACAAAGGAGTTAGATTGTTAGTTAGATCATGTTGTAGCAATCATTGTAAACTTTCATTTAATTTGTATTAATGAATATGAAACATTTAATAAATGTCATGAGCTTTGATGATAACCCAATCATGCCCCAATCACCTTATCCGCTGCGGGTCGGGGTGTGACAAACGAATGCAACAAGAAAAGGGTAAACGTTATGCTAGGCATAGCTAATTGAACGAACATGATATGTTAAACTCGTTGAGCCTAACGAGCCTCTACAAGGCTACGCCAAGCCTAAAGGCGAGCCTAAACTAGGCTACCTTAACGAGCAAAATACTCCTTAACTAAGAACCTAAACTAAACTAACTAAACTAAGAAAGCAATACATAAATGAATATTAAAAAAAGAAAGGAAGATTACCTCGAAGAAGAACTTTACAAAATGAGAAGAGTTTGAAGGGCAGTACCTCCTCGTCGAAAGGGGGAAAAAAAAACTACTACACACCACACCCAAAGGGGTATTGTGCTTGTGGAGCCATCAAATTTGGTTATTCCACTTGTTTATACTCAAACTAGGAGTGGCAAGCTATAAAGAACCAAGCAAGGGTATTTATAGGTGTGAAATGGAGCACAAAATGGTGATTGGGGCGATGTGGGATGACTCTAAAACAAGATTTTCGCGTCTTTCAAATCAACAACAAACACCAAACTTGTTTTCGTGATTCCCGCTTCGTTATAACTCCGTTTCACGCACAATTTTCTCCTACATTCTTTATTTCAAAGTACTATCATATGGAAGAGAGTAATCCAACATCCATGGTGTCGAGAATTGGGCTTAAACCTTGGGTCTTGATGCGGGTCGAGGGTTATGTTCTAAAACTTGTGTTTGTGATTCCCTTTACGTTGGAGCTCAGCTTTATGCACCATTTGAACCTACTTGATCCTTAGTATACCAAGTATATCTTGGAGCTTTGAGTGGACAAGAATGATAGCTCAAGGATGAAGCAAAATTGGCAAGAAAGTCACCCGAAAGTCATCTTATGATAAAACTAAGAATACGACATGTAGAGCTTCTTACTTCATTTACATCTAAACCCTCCAAAACACAATGTCTTATCTTAAGGCATGTATATCATGAAGTTTGTATGATAAGAAGGTTATGATATGATGTGCTAGGTATGTTTACGAAGTCCCCAAAGTTTTTTATTAACTTAAGGAAAACCTTAGTTTTAGACCTTAGAGATATTGAGGGTTGCTTCAAAATACACGGAAACGAATTTACAAGGTTGTCTAAAACATGTATAAAACTATAAATCACTAGATATGATAACATGTATGATCAAAACATAGAATCCAAGACTTTTATTGCTTAAACATTAAAAAAATAAATGTGGAATATGAAAACGGATCGAGTTACAAAAACGGGTCGGGTTTTAAGATTCATTTTTTACGAATGTTATAGTCTCCCCTACTTTTGGAAATTTCGTCCCGAAATTAGGAGGTAATCATTTAGCTATTTAACATTTGGGTGGTAAAGGTAATTCAAAAGGGATTGCAGTGTTTAAGGATTTTGGAAATGGAAATTTTAACAAAGGTTTGATGTGGTGGAGTGGCTCAAGTGTTTTGTTTGTTGGCGAGACCCGGGTTCGAATCCCTGGTCCACTATTTTATATATATATTTTTTTAAATTTAAAGTTTTGAAATGTTACAAATCAGACCCCTTAACTCTACTATCCGAACTAACTTGGCTACTAACTCAAATTACCTTAAAACTCACTTTAAAACCTAACAAAGCTAAGTAGATTTTATTAATGATTTTAATTGTGATATTAATTAAATTAAATTAATTAATAAATAAATCGTTAAATGAATTAAAAATTAAGAGTAAAATCTTTCAACAGTTATTTATTTTGCGAAAATTTCCGAGGTTTAAAGGTTAGGATCCGGATTTCAAAGTGGGTCAGACTTCTGGATACCCGTTTTTGGCGGATGTTACAGTCTCCTCTACTTTTAGGAATTTCATTCCAAAATTAGGAGGGAACCGTTCTTGAGGGTTAGTTAATAGGGTTTCTTATAGATTGGATCTCGAGTATGCTAGGTAATAAAAATCTCGATGATGCTAAGGATATACATAACTAGGTGAGTGTGAAGTTTGGATTTTGATTGAAGTTGTAACATTCCTAGTAAGGGTTGAATACCCTGCTACATAAATCGCTTTTTGATGCCTGAGGTGTAGAATGAAAAGCATTGTAACACGGAGATGGCTAACCGGATATTGTCTCATGATAAGGGGTTTTGAGAAAATCGGAGCGTCATAATGATAAAGTTACCTCACAAAACAAAATCATCAACCACATCGTTATCCAAATTGAGATTGACACTACTTACATAGAACTTCCCATAATCGTCTAACAATGCTTTTGATCACCTGACAAGAACACTTATAGATAGGAAGTACCTGCGGCGTATCCACCATGTCCTTGTCAAATTTTCATTGGCCTTGTTATTAAGTAACGATTAGTTCTATGTGACTCGTCCTAAAATCTACCAAACATAAACAAACACAACAACCCATGCTTGAGTCTCGAATCAGAAGAAAGCAAGACTAAATGACGGCGGTACCACTCTCGTGTGTTATGAGGAAGTGGTCAGTCTATGAAAAAGTGAGACACAACCCAACTTCCCTAAATGATGAGACGGGGTTCGTCGTGATGTATGATGACATGGAATTTAATCGTTGTATAGAGATATGTAATGAAACAAATTGGTATAGCGTGATATAAATTGCATTAATGGCATTAATATGAAATAATGAAATCTTGAAACATTATTAACCAAATTGAAAACAATGGTAACTTGAATAGTCAGGACAAGAAATGGAATTTATTAAAACTTGGATTTGGAATAAAAATAAATAAATAACTGGACAGAGTCTTGAGTCTTCATGATAGGAGAAAGACTAGTTAGGATGTTCGTTCGCATCATCGTTAACCTCAACTGGGTTTGCGTTGATGTTGCAGGATCTCCCTCTTGCTGGTGGAGGTGCTGGGTTTGCCTGGTTCACTTGGTTAACTGGATTTGCTTCGGCTTGAGCGTTGATGATGTTAACCAGCCTAGGGCACGTGTTTCTGAAATGAGTAGGATCACCACAATTAAAGCAAGCTCGAACATATGGAACCATGGGATAATGAGGTTGTTGATAGGGTTGGATCATTTTTGGGCAGAAAGTGGAGCTTGGTTTTGAGGAGTACGACATGTGTTACTCAGATGACCATAACGCCCACAATTGGCACACAGTCGGCAAGGTACGGTGGGTTGGTGGTGATAATGGCAGGTGTTGCATTGAGGGTGGGGACCAGTGTAGGGTTTCTTGTCTGGGTAAGCTGGATTGGGTGCCACTTGGGTGATTGGGATGGCTTGGAGGGGTACAGCTTTTGAAGTTGGGTTGGTCGAGGCAATAGCGTAGGTTGTACCATCATGCTTTCGCTTAGTATCAGAATGGGAAGATGATTCAGCCTTGATTGCTTTTGGCTCTTCCACCAAAGCCTTGTCAGTTGTGCCTTCTTTTTAAAGTCTCCATTTCGAATATGGTTTTCGGGGAGTTCGGTGGCTAATTCCATTGCAGTTTCCAATGTTGCAGGTACAGTGTTCATCACGGAATCCTGGATACCAGAAGGAAAACCGCTAATGTAATGTTCAATGAGACGATGAGGAGGAGTGAACATATTTGGGACCATTTGGTTTAGCTCAAGGAAACGTTTGTTATAGGCCATGTGGTCTCCATCATTTTGCCTTAAGAGGTAGAATTCATCCTCCAACTTCTTGATCTCACTCCTAGGACAGAACCGTTTAGTCATTAGTTCCTTGAGTTGTTCCCAGGCTAGGGCCACAACAGCCTCAGCCCTCTTCGACCCTTTTCAGCGTTCCACCAGGTTAGAGCTGTTCCAACAAGGCGGCCGGTAGCATAACGAACCTTACGATTAATAGGGCAATCACAATTTAGGAAGGTGCTTTCCATTTCCTTGAACCATTGAAGAAGTGCATTGATCCCTTCTGTTCCCTCATATTTCAGGGGGTCGCAAGACTTGAAGTGCTTATGGGAGCACTTGGATGTAGTTGCGGGAGCATTTACAGCGTTTGGTTCGACTTGGTTATTAGCGAAGACTTGTTGAACTTGGATCACAATGTTAGGAATCATGGCAGCCATGCGTTTCCCAAAGTTTCCAGTTCTTTTTCCTCCGCGAAGGTGTCTATAAGACATCTACAGGAATTTACGCAAATGAGATTGTGAGATTCCGTTGATGGATTTGCTAGCAGGGATGCGAAAGAAAGAAATATATATATAAACATATGATAAAATGAAAACTTTTGGGGGTGTATTTGAAAACAATAACTTATGATAACACGACACTTTTAAAGTGTTCTTGGGCTTTGCTCGTAATTCGGCCTTGCATGCTGCCATACTTCACCTTCGTAATCATGTGGGCCCCCATGATTACTGGGCTTTCGTATGGTTCACAGTTGTTAGCCTGGTAATGTACAGTAAAACCCGGAGAAAATCGAGAAATATGAATGTAACATATGAAAGTCGGAGTGCATCCAGGTGTGGACACGGTGACACCTCTAAGTGGGGTTAGTTCACACGACGTTTGGTGTGGCATGCTTTAGCCTAATAGGTCATTCGTACTCTCATCAGATGTCCCCATGTAGGCAAACTGGTTCGTTAATTCGGATTTATACGAATGCCAATCCTAGATAGGATGTCCCGACTACCGGTACTCGAACCCTTTCAGTTACTACATGCCCGTCACATGAACTCACCTTGATGAGATTTGAAAACGAAAAAAACATCACAAAAGTTTGAATAACATAAAAATAAGTATTTGGAAAATGGAGAGAAATGTTTCGAAAATTTAATGGAAATCGAGAACTTTCATAAGTTTCGTATGGTACATTTCAGGAGGAGCGATATGTATATATGTAACATATATGTAGACTTCATGACATAATTATAACACATTGCACGTATCACATAATCAAGTAACAAATAGAGTGTTTGCATACATTTGTGTGTGAAATGAAAGGAATTTAAATGTGTGAGCAATAGCAAATCATAAGTCAAACAAAACATGAAATCACATAAGCACATAGGTCCTAGTTGACTAAAGTATTGGTTCTAAGGGTCTAATAACCTATCTTATATCCCTAAAGTCAATAGCTCTGATACCAATCTATCACACCCCAACCCGCAGCGGAATAGGTGATCGGGGCATGATTGGGTTAACTCGAGAGCTTATAACTTGCTATTACTTGTTTAAATATTCATTAATTCATATCAAGTGTCTCATAATACAAATAATTCACATAAACAATTACAAACACTAGACGATGTTTATAACAAATATATTGCACTAATCCGCTTCTTGTTAACTAAGGCCCATCCTATGTCCAATCTTCTCTTCATACCTGTTCACCTGTATCATGTGTAAAAAAATGGTTTTTGGGTCAACAAAGGTTGGCGAGTGAATCCCGTTTACACATTTGAAAGAAATAAAGGGTTGATTAATTTAATAAAAATGTGCATAAACCAAATATGAGCAAACGTATATGTAAACTATCCACAAACCACATAATCATCTAGCAATGTACAAGTAAGCATGATAAATGACGAACTATGAGATCAAGGCTCAATCAAACGGAGCTGATCTATTAGGCAACGCGATGCTCAACCCATATCCAACAAGGAACTGATGGGCCTAATGTGAATGCTTGACTGAAATGAGAAAATATAACCGCATATAGAAATAAACCAAATATTACATAACACGTTAGATCATATAATGGTAGTAGCACAAGTGTTTGAATAAAAGAATAAATAAACGACACATGATACACCCCAAAACATGAATAAAAGGAGAAGTTTGTAAGAATTCACTCACAGTGTTTGCGTTTTTAATCCTTAGTGAAAAACCGGACGAGAATAAGGGGAAAAACCAATTGATAAGCATGATTTAAGCTAGATAAACGAATGCAACAAGAAAAGGGTAAACGTTATGCTACGCATAGCTAAATGAACGAACATGATATGCTAAACTCGTTGAGCCTAACGAGCCTCTACAAGGCTACGCCAAGCCTAAAGGCGAGCCTAAACTAGGCTACCTTAATGAGCCTAATACTCCTTAACTAATAACCTAAACTAAACTAATTAAACTAAGAATGCAATATATAAATGAATATTAAAAAAAGAAAGGAAGATTATCTCGAAGAAGAACTTTACAAAATGAGAAGAGTTTGAAGGGCAGCACCTCCTCGTCGAAAGGGGAAATAAAAACTACTACACACCACACCCAAAGGGGTATTGTGCTTGTGGAGCACCAAATTTAGTTATTCCACTTGTTTATACTCAAACTAGGAGTCGCAAGCCATAAAGAACCAAGCAAGGGTATTTATAGGTGTGAAATGGAGCACAAAATGGTGATTTGGGCGATGTGGGATGACTTTAAAACAAGATTTTCGCGTCTTTCAAATCAGCAACAAACACCAAACTTGTTTTCACAATTCCCGCTTCGTTATAACTCCGTTTCACGCATGATTTTTGCCTATGTTCATTATTTTCAGAGTACTATCATATGGAAGAGAGTAATCCCACATCCATTGTGTCGAGAATTGGGCTTAAACCTTGGGTCTTGATGCAGGTCGAGGGTTATGTTCTAAAACTTGTGTTTGTGATTCCCGTTACGCTGGAGCTCAGTTTTATGCACCATTTGAACCTACTTGATCCTTAGTATACTAAGTATATCTTGGAGCTTTGAATGGACTAGAATGATAGCTCAAGGATGGAGAAAAATTGGCAAAAAAAGTCACCAGAAAGTCATCTTATGACAAAACTAAGAATACGACATGTAGAGCTTCTTACTTGCTATCATTTACATCTAAACCCTCCAAAACACAATGTCTTATCTTAAGGCATGTATATCATGAAGTTTGTATGATAAGAAGGTTAGGATATGATGTGCTAGGTATGTTTACGAAGTCTCCAAAGTTTTTTATTAACTTAAGGAAAACCTTAGTTTTAGACCTTAGAGATATTGAGGGTTGCTTCAAAATACACGGAAACGAATTTACAAGGTTGTCTAAAACATGTATAAAACTATAAATCACCAGATATGATAACATGTATGATCAAAACATAGAATCCAAGACATTTTATTCCTTAAATATTAAAAAAATTATGTGGAATATGAAAACGGATCGAGTTACAAAAACGGGTCGGGTTTTAGGATTAATTTTTTTACGAATGTTACAGTGTGACCTATAAAAGATGGTCTAATTCACCGTTGCGCTGAATGCGGAAGGCTCATTGTGTGACTTATTGGATCCAATGTAGGTCCCCTAGTCCGTATGGATCTTGACAGAATCGTCTATCCAACCTAGAGTGCGGAATCCCATATATCAGATTTAACAGAAAAACACGAATACGAACAAGAACACGAACACAAATCCTTCAAACTGTCTTCTATTGATTATCAAACACAATTGTTTTACAATCAATTCATGACTCTTCTCTCAATCTCTCTGAAGCAATTCTTGCAGCAACTGAACAATAGAACCAGCAACTAACTGAGCAACCTTAACCCTAATCACAACCTCCCTATATATAGAGATAGGTTATACTCATGGGCTAGGGTTTCCTACATGGACTGCTAATGGGTTTTAGGCCTAATTCGCCTACCATGCACTATTCTATGTCTAGTTCAGCCCAAATGCTTCTAATTAACTATTACAAAACTAAACCCGCTAACCGTTTATCATTTTACTAATTACAAGATATCCAAAGACCAAAACTAAGCTGTTGTCACAAATATGCACCAACAAACTCCCCCTTGACAATAGCTTCATAAAATAACTTAGTCTTCAGACTTCTTGCAATCTTTAACATCTTTGAAAAACGTTGGTCTTTGGATAGCTTCAGCTTTAACAGCTTCTGTCAGTAACAGACTCCCCCTAAGCTGATGTATCCAATCACAAAAACTTCTAAATCGTTAGCGTTTGAGTAAACTCCAGGTTAGTCCTTGCATAGCAATCTTCAAACTCTTCAACTTTCTTTGTCTGCAATGTAGACAGGAGGTTCTACCATGCATCCAAGCAAACTCCTCTTCACCAAACTTCTCAGCAACACACTGCCACAATCTGTAAACTATAAAACAAACATCTCGAGAAACCATAAGAATTTTTCAAAACAAGTTAAACAAATTATTATTATTGAAGAGATAGTTAAATTGTATCATAGATTAAGCACTTCTCAACTCAAACCATATACTCAAAATTTTAAGCACACGGAACCCGCAAGATCGTAAAAGAATTTTGAACTCAGCTTCTAACATCGTCTCCCCCTATCGGTAACAACTCCTCCACGAACAACCAATATCCGTACAATAAGAATTTACAAGAAATGAAATCTTTTTGGATTTTTATATTTTCTGAAAGCAAGTAAATAACGAAATAATAAACACTCTATTTTTGTGAGTATCACCGGTAAGAAGATCATATCAGCAACATCAAACTGTTTTCACACTATCTGATTATTTTATATACAATATTCATGAATAGCAGTCCAAGACGATTACCAGAATTGTTTATCCACTTAAATAAAATACATGAACATTTCAAGTTCCATTACCTCGTGATCTGTTTAGTTAAGTGATACTGATATACTAGTGTGTCCCACTTCAGGACATATCCCCACGATCAAGGTATGCACAAAAATTCATCATAGTAGGTGAGTATACCGAAATTCATCCTTTTGAATTACAACGTTAGATAATTGGTGATCAGGTCAGTACTTCAATACAACAAAGATACCAAATATCCAACGAGGGCTAGGACAAATACCAAATTTTGGTACGAATAATGCAATTTGCACATTTGAATGACTCTCTAGGAGAGTTTCTTCAATTTATGGGATTTGGCATTTTAGCTCTTTTAAGATATCCCGGTTGTGCCTAGGTCAGCATATATCTGGATGCAGCAAAAGGACAACCTTGATACCCCGGATGAAATAACGATATAAAGACCTAAAACCTCAGCTTTTGGCAATCTATCAACGCAAGATTTAAGGTTATAAAACCATACGCCACTGATATGTTACCCACTCATACACAGTTTATTATAGTATTTTGTATCACAAAGGTAAGTTGATTATTTCATGCGTTTTGCCTACTGGTACATCATATGATGAAGCTGCTATCACACTTAGGTAATTTTCTTTTAATTTCAGTGTGATAGTCTAACTTGCTGATGTACTATCATTTCTTCTTTTTCACATAGTGAAAAATTCATTTTTGATTTTCTAGTTTTTTATGTTTTTGATTTTCTATTTTTTTTGTTGTTTTTGATTTTTGAAAAGCAGTAAATTATTTACAAACTATTTTTATGGAAAAATGGTTATTCAGGATTCTTCATCCCGTTGAGTTCGACTAAATGTTCAAAGCGAGCCCTGTCAAATGCTTTTGTGTAAAGATCTGCCAGGTTATCTAGTGTGTCGACTCGATGCAGTTCAATTAATTTCTTTTTAGCACAATCCCGTATAAAATGATGACGAATGTCAATATGTTTTGTGCGACTGTGTTTTACGGGATTGTTGGTGATTGATATAGTGGCATTATTATCTATCATAATAGGAGTACGATTGAAATTCAAATCGTAATCGCGCATCTGTTGTTGGATCCAGAGAACCTAAGAGCAACTGCTACCCCCAACAATATATTCAGCTTCACACGTCGAGGTAGACACGCAAGACTGCTTCTTGCATTGCCATGACACCAGCCTCCCTCCTAAGAACTGACAACCACCTGTGGTAGACTTCCTTGTAGATTTGCATCCTCCAAAGTCTGAATCAGTAAAAGCAACAAACTTCAAATCACTAGCAGCTGGATACCATAACCCAAGTTTAGTTTCCCCTTCAAGTAACGAAGAATCCGCTTCACCGCTTTCATGTGGGACTCCTTTGGATTCGCTTGATATCTGGCACAAAGACATATTGCGAACATGATGTTGGGTCTTGAAGCAGTCAAGTACATCAGAGAACCAATCATTGCCCTATATTGAGTTGGATCAACATCTTCCATACTCTCATGATCTGGACCAAGATTGTGATTCTCACAGATAGGTGTGTTGAAAGTAGCGCAATCTTCCATTTTGAAACGAGACAAAATGTCATACACATACTTCGTCTGATGTATAAACATCCCATCCTTCTTTTATTCAACTTGTAAACCTAGAAAGTAGGATAATTCACCCATCACACTCATCTCAAACTTGCTCTCATCACCTTTGCAAAATCATGACACGTTTTCTCATCAGATGACCCAAAGATGATGTCATCTACGTATACCTGTACCCGCAGAAAGTCTTCCTTTTTCTTTTTAATGAACAGCGTACTGTCAATCTGTCCTCTTTCGAAACCATGTTTTAGCAAATGTGCTGACAGTGTCTCATACCACGCCCTGGGTGCCTGATGCAATCCATATAATACCTTATCAAGTCGATAGACCCGATCTAGATAGTCTGGATCAGTAAACCCATCTGGTTGTGAGACATACACCACTTCTTGGACTTTCTTGTAAAGAAATGCACTCTTCAAGTCAAGTTGGTAAACTTTGAAGCCCTTGAATGAAGCAAAAGCTAGGAACAACTAAATTGCTTCCAACCTTGCTACTGGTGCAAACACTTCATTATAATCAATCCCTCTTGTTGATTGAACCCTTTTACCACCAACCGAGCCTTATTCCTTATCACGATCCCTTGGTCGTCTTTCTTGCACTTAAACACCCACTTAGGGCCTATTTTCTTTTCTCCATCAGGTAGATCAACAAGCTCCCAAACTTTCAACTTCTTGAACTTAGCTAGTTCCTCTTGCATAGCTTCAACCCAACAATTGTCTTTTAAAGCCATATGAACATTCTTTGGCTCCTCTTGGGCAATAAAGCAGCTATACAAACATTCATTTATCAATCCAGTCTTCTGAATCAAAGTAAACAAACAGTAACCTTCGAGCACACCTCTTCTCGTCTGAACACCTGCAGCAGCATCACCAATGATGTTTTCAAGTGGATGATCTCTGTGTACACGTGTTGTAGCAATGGTGTCAACAACCAGATTATCTCCCAGATTAGATCTAACCTCCCCCTGAATATTAGCAAATGGATTAGTGAAATCCTCCTCCTGAATAGGTTCAGACTCACTATCACTAGAGTCCTCTGGAACTGTACTAGAAGAAGTTTCTGGAGCATCTGTCATCGAAACACTCGATCTAGGCATGAAGTCACATCCTCCATCTTCACTGATCATAGTATGGATCACTTGAGACTCATCTCCATTTGAAACATAAGGAATATTAAATGATTTAAAGACACTGTCATAATCATATAATATAGCAGGACCACTCGTTGATTGTTGAGGTGAATAACTAGTGATTTCCATGTTAAACACCACCTCAATTTTACCAGTTTTTAGATTAAAAACCCTTTTATTTTGTGTTCCAGGCATATAGCCTAGAAAGTAACCGTCATCAGCTACCTCACCGAATTTTTGCTTATCTTTGTTTCGCATAATGGTGCAGGGTAATCCAAATGGTTCACAGCCTTTTAAGTTTGGTTTTCAGTTAAACAATAGTTCATGACATGTTTTGTTAAACCGTTTAACCGTCAAAACTTTGTTCAGGACATAGCACGCTGTGTTCACAGCTTCTCCCAGAAGAGAACTGGAAGCTTTGAATCAGATAGCATAGTCCTTGCGGCTTCAATCAACGTCCTGTTCTTCCGCTCAGCGACTCCATTCTATTGAGGTGTATAAGGAGCAGAATATTGATGTTCAATTCCCTTGCGAAGACAATAGAGATCCAGAACTTGGTTCTTCAACTCCGTACCATTATCACTCCTTATCCTCTTGATCCGTGCATCATGGACAGTTTCCAATTTTGTAAAAAGATCAATCAGCATCTCCGCTGTCTCATCTTTTGTACCTAAAAAGAAAACCCATGAATAACGTGAGTAATCATTAGTGACAACTAAACAATAGTACTTTCCACCTATACTCCTTACGTTCACTGGACCAAATAGATCCATATGAAGTAATTCATAAGAGGCATCTATGGAATTTACTGTTTAAGACTTGTGAGGTTTCTTATGTTGTTTTCCCTTTTGACATGGAAGACATTTATCTTCCACGTGAAACCTCTGCACTGGCACCCCTTCCACTAAACCATTTTTAATAATGTAATTCATTTTTCTGTAGCGGATGTGGGCCATGCGTCTGTGCCACAACAATGACTCAGCCTTAGATCATTTTGATAGTAAACACGCCACCACAGAAGAGGAGTCCTTGGCACCCATGTCCATGACATAAGTGTCATTTCTCCTTGGTGGTCTCATCACTATCCAGTCATCCGGTATCACCAAACCAGGTTTAGCACCAAAGCTTCAGACTTCGTAAAGTGGACCAAGTGATCCTTGTGGCAGACTTGAGACACGCTCATCAGATTGTGCTTCAGCTGCTCAACATAGTTCACTTTTTCCAGTGTGATCTTCCCGTTAGTCACTTTTCCTCGACCGGTAATGTGCCCTCCTTTAGCACCTGCAAATTCACGTATCCACCATCTATATTCTCAAACTCAGTCAGCAACCTCGCATCCCCCATCATGTGCCTGGAGCAGCCATTATCAACATACCACAAGTTGATAATCCTCCTTAGCAGCTCCTGCACCATCCAAAAAAATTAGTTAGATTGGGGGACCCAAGCCTTAATGGTCTTGGGTCTTCCAGAGTCATCAATCATAGGAACATCCATCCAGTATCCATCACTCCTAACAGGAGTCTTGGATCTTAGACCTGTTGATGGAAATACTTTTTGATTTCCACTAGGTCTGTGGTCCTGAGGTTTCCTAACCAAGTTTGGACTTTGCGACCTTCGGAAATTATGATTTTGGTTCCATAAATTTTGATGATGATAATTTCTAAAGCCATTGTTTAAAAAATTTTGATTACCATCATTCTTGTATCGATTTTGATATTGACCTTGACTTCTAAAATTATTTGATGGACCATTAAAGTTATTCATACGTGGTGAACTACATCTAGGTCTATCATATCTGCCTGATGTAGATGTAGGCTGAAATCTTTGTTGATTTCTTTGAAAGCGAGGAACTTGAGGAGTTCCTTTTTCAGCCTTATCTACACCAACAGCAACACTCTGTTGCCTGGTAGCAGATATCTTTGGTGAGTTAACCTTCTTCTCACCATCACCACTTTTCTCTGGTGATTTTTCTCTTTGTTTCTCACTTACCTATGCTTCACTATTTTTGTTAGGACAGCAGCTAGCTGCATGTCCTTTTTCATGACATTTGAAACACGATTTTCTAGCCGAAGACTTCTTAATTGAAGTCTCTTGCTTACATTTATCAGGCGGTGATGATGACGATGCCTTCGAAGGATCTTGTTTAGTTTGCTTAACTTCTTATGTTTTTTTGTTTTTATTTTTAGCAAACTGCACATTAGACTCTTTAGTAATAACAGGGATCTCTTCATTCATGTCACTCCCTTTAACAAAATCAAACTTTTTAACAAAAATTTGTTTTTGATTCTTAGGGTGAGAATTCTTTGTTTTTAAAATTGGTTCACTATTATTATCCTTCTTAGCATTTTCAGTGACATCACCATCCTCTGATGTGGAACTACCAGGTGTAGTTGACACAAAGTCTGTAAGCTCTTTTTCATCTGGCAAGAAATAATAGTCATGACCAAGAGGTGGTGGAACTTCATTCAAACCTTTGAAGCCCACACAAGTCTTGTCATTACTCTTCTTCAGGCCATTCATCATGTGTTTCATGACAAAAGATGAATCTCTAAATTGGTTTAATTTCTTTTCAAGTTCACAGATTTTAAGTTGTGCTTCAGACAACTCTTTGCCCTTTTCAGAAACCTCTTTTGTTTTCTCACTCATCGTATCATGAGCTAAGTCAATAACTTGAAGTTTTTCGTTTAGCTTATAGGTTAGAATATTAATTTCTTCTTCATAACCTTTAATTTTCTTCAAGTATAATGACTCAATTCGTTTTACGAAAAAGTTTGATTCTTTTAAGTTCGAGAGCTCATTAGCCAGACTTTGGTTTTGTTGTGTTAATGTGTCAACCTCACTTTGCAGTTTACAACATTTCAAACAAATAGAACTACCAGAGTTAGAACATACCTCGCCTGTTGACTTGCTTAGATCAGCCATGAAAGTATCAAAGTCAGCAGCCATCTTCTTCTCTGTAGCAGTCTGTTCGCTATCAGCCTTCTCAGCTACCTTCTCTTGCTCTCCCTCAACATCAGCTTTCACTTCTTCATCAGAAACTGGAGCTATCTCAGCCATGAACGCCTGTGAGGCGTTGTTATCACTCTCCAGATGAACACTCCAATCTTAAGAACCCTCTCTAGCAATGGAAATCAGGGCCTTTGATCCAGTGTTGTTTGACGCATTCCTGTTGTTTGAACCATGACCAGGAGAATCTTGAAAGGATGAACTAGGACGAGATTCAGACTTAGCTCTTTGACACTCTCTAGCAAAATGTCCATAGTTGTGACAGTTGTAACACTTCACTTTTGACTTGTCAAAGCCCACACTCTTGCCAACAAACTTCCTGCATGTTCTGTTCATGAACCTCTTCACCCTTCTAGAAATCATGGCCATCTGCCATTGCAAATCCATCTCCTCTAAGTCATCATGGTCGATTTGATCATAATCTTCATCAAACATAGCATGATCAGATATTTTACCCTGAATATAGTTCTCGTAGGAAGCAACGAAAGAAGCAAGCAATGCCAGGTGATCTTCAGCACATTTAACACTCAGAGGCATAGACTTAGAACTGCTGTTACTTGATTGTTGTCTCTTAGCCCCCGACGAGCCTCCTGAAGCAGCAACGAAACATACTTCTCCATCAGAATTTGTCACTATCTGTTCATTCTCACATGAGAGAAACGCAGTTGCAGTGTCACTAGAAGCATTGTTGGAAGATGAAGGTGTAAGACCTTTATAAATCCCCGAATCTTGAACCTGATCATAACCCGTCTCCTTCTTCTTCATATTGAGCTCATAAGCTCTCAATTTCCCAACAACCTCTTCCAAGTCTTTCTTTTCGTAATCAGCTTCACCCTTTATCATCAACGGTAAATATCCCACTTTGCAGGTAAAGCATCGAGCAACTTGTCGTTTATCTCCACATCTGTGTATCCTCTATGTCATAATTATCGATTTCTAACATAAGATGATAAATATCTCGTGATAATATCTTCTAGGGTTTCCTTTCTCATTCCTTTGAACACAGCAAACTGTTTCTTCAGCAGATCAACCTTATTCTTCTTCACATTTGTATTGCCCTCATACCTCTTTTCTAGGGCATCCCACATCTCCTTTGATGTTGTAGAACGCCTGAGTGTGTGTTTGATGCCATCAGGTAACGACATCTTGATAGCAGCTAAGGCCTTCTTTTCAGATTCATACATCCTCTTTTCTGCTTCAGACATGTTGACATAAGCAGTATCACGCTGTCTTCCCTCAAAATCATGCGTTGGGTTTGCGTACCCATCTTGAATACAGATCCACATCCGTGTATCCTGATATTCAATAAAGGATTGAAACCTATCCTTCTAGGTAAGATAGTTCTCCACCTTCAGCATCTTGGGAGGTTTATTTGTGGTACCAGCCTCATGCTCCATCCTCAACAGCTCATTTAAGTTTGACATATTTGACAATTTTATCGAACCGGCTCGTTAAAAACGTTAAAACTTGTCAGAAATGAGTTGTTACCAAATTATACTGTTAGACTCGTCTCGTCGATACGATTCTAACGATATATAATGTCCGATTATGATTTTAGAACAATGTAAAATCCGAATTGGAAACTCTGATTAACAATCCGAGATGAAAATCCGGAACAGTAATCCGAGTTGACAATCTGAAATGATGATCCAGAATAGTGATCCGAGATGAAATCCGGAATGCACTGTTCTGATCTGAAATGGGAATCCGGAATGAACTACTCTGATCCGAGATGGAATCCGGAATAGTGCTCAATCCGAGATGGAATCCAGAATGCACTTCTGATCCGAAATTCAATCCGAAATAGCTTCTGATCCAAATTTCAATCCAAATGGCCTTTTCTGATCCGAATTGCACTGTTTTCCAGATCCGAAATGCAGATTCTGGTCCGAAATTCAAGTTTTCAATCCGAATTACTATGCTTTTCAATCCGGAATTGCAATTCTTCAATCCGGAATGCCTGCACAGCAGAAAATCCAAAATACCTGCAAAACCCTGAAACAGCCGTCAAAAACTCCAAAACAGCCTCCAAAAACGCATATTACGGTTCTGAACCGAGCAATAATCAAGAGCCGAATGCTCTAATACCAATTGTAGGTCCCCTAGTCCGTATGGATCTTGACAGAATCATCTATCCAACCTAGAGTGCGGAATCCCCTAGATCAGATTTAACAGAAAAACACGAACACGAACAAGAACACGAACACAATTCCTTCAAACTGTCTTCTATGATTATCAAACACAATTGTTTTACAATCAATTCAAGACTCTTCTCTCAATCTATCTGAAGCAATTCTTGCAGTAACTGAACAATAGAACCAGCAACTAACTGAGCAACCTTAACCCTAATCACAACCTCCCTATATATAGAGATAGGTTATGCTCATGGGCTAGGGTTTCCTACATGGACTGCGAATGGGTTTTAGGCCCAATTCGCCTACCATGCACTATTCTATGTCTAGTTCAGCCCAAATGCTTCTAATTAACTATTACAAAACTAAATCTGCTAACCGTTTATCATTTTACTAATTACAAGATATCCAAAGACCAAAACTAAGCTGTTGTCACAAATATGCACCAACATCCAAGGAAAGCGCACCATTGCGTGTTGCGCGCAAGGTTATCCTTGTAGAAATTTGGTCAAGGGTATGGTCATTTGGGACCATACCTCCTCAAGTCCCCCAGTCCAGTGCTGCCCCTACGCGCATGTTGTAAGTTGGGAGGAGTGCTGGACTAGAAGAGTTGTTGCTTGCGCCATTAATGGGGTGACGATAATTTTTCTAAGTGTTGAGGGGAAACATATATGTGAAGGAAACGTTTTATCTTCACTCTTGGAATTTGAAAATCTGATCTTTTAATGTTGGAGGTGGTTTGGTGAGAAAAAGTGGGAGTTGAAAAGACGTCTGACAGATGTAGCATGCACTCAGCCGCTTTGTCTGCCATTCATTTACTGAATTGGTAGAGAGCGTGTTGGCCACGCGCACACGTTAAGCGTCACCCCCCACTTGCTCGCCACGCGTCCGTCTATGATTGGTTGGCCCTACCACATGTTAGACACGTTCTCCGAGCGCATTAAATGTGAGCGGTATAAATAAGGGTGCTCCGGTATGGTTTCTTCATTCATTCACACTTCTTCAAAAAATATTTTCTCTGCTTCTTGTTGAGTTCTTCAGTTCTTTGAAAAGTTTTTTCCAAAGATTTCTTTTCTTTTTCTTCTTTGATGGCAACTAGAGAGCCTGAGGCTGCCGCTGGTGTCGCTGCTCCGCCTCCTCTGCCGGCTTGCAAGCTGAGCTGGCAGTTGTTTGACGATATTCTGTCCAGCTTCCGGTTTCCTCCCTCTTGGGACGCCCGATGCCGGCGGAAGGTGAGACGGCCGCCGATGCTCCGGCGGGCTACATCACCTTATTTTCTAACTTCCTTGGTGAGGGTAACTTCCGGTTGCCTGCCACCAAGTTTTCTTGGATGTGCTTCAGTACTACGGCTTCCACCTTTCCCAATTAAATCCGATGGGAATGGTGAGAATCAGGCATTTTGAGTTCCTTTGCCGGTCGACTGGGTCTGTTCTCACCATTTATCGGTTCCATATTTTTTATCAACTCCATTACTCAATGGGGTTTTATTCTATCCAGCACTGTGCGCAGGCACGGAAATTTTCATTTTCTCCCCCCAAGTCCTTCCATGATTGGAAGGCAAAATTCTTTTTGTAAAGGCCGGTGTGATACCGGCGCCGGTGGTGTTTCGGGGGCCGGAAGAGATTCCGGCGGAGACCCTTCCCATACCAGTGCTTGACGCCTGGTATGGTGAATTGAAAGAGATTCCGACGATCCATTTGCCGAGAGGGTACTAGTGGCGGCGGGGATGAGCTTGGTGTCAGGGCCCGAATGCCGGTCTCGACCAGTGTATGTTGAGGGCGACCGCAGTAAGCATTCTTGTTCCATGATTTCTTGCTTGATTATGAGTTGTGTATTTGCTCATCATGCGTGTGTTTTGCTTGCAGGAGCCCCGCTGTTCTTGGCCGCCTTCCAGCGGAAGGAAGGGCAGATGGAGAAGTTTTCGTTGAAGCCGGATGAGTCTACCTGGTACGCGCAGGTCCTTGACAATTTTGCCCTGATCAAGGACGCGGACCTGGCGGCCCCTGCGCCACCAACTTGTATGTCTTTACTGTTTGCCTGCGCACCTTTGCAGGTGACTTATTTGTTGCCCTTGTTTAAATGCAGGCGCTCTGATGGATTTGGGCGTTGGCCCAGATCACAAGAAAAAGAGACGCGCGGGGTCAAGCGCGGTGGTGGTTGGGGAGGCAACTCAACCCGGGGTAGGCCCTCCGAAAGGTAAGCGCGTTTTCACTGACAAGTGGAAAACTTATGTGGTCATATCTGACTCATGGGAGGGTCTCGAACTTGTAGGTGTAAAGAGGGCTACACCGAAGCAGGCGGCCGCTACTACCGCCATACGTGTTAGCCCGGAGGAGGCTGAAGAGGTCCCAGAAGTGCCTCTGAAGCGGAAGAGGCGCCCGAATGAGAACCTCTCCGCGCAACCCCCTAAGTAGGTTGCGCGGAGACATTTTGGGAAACAGGCGGATTTTGGATCACTAACTTCTAGGATATCCCTTTGTAAGTCTTTATACCCCTTGATAGTTCCTTCCATTTTTTATGTTGGATATGACTAACTCTTATTGTTGTACAGTGGGGGATGAGCCGGTTTGTTGATTCCAGCCCAAACGCTGGGGAAGTTGAATCCCCGGTGACCTAGGCTGGTGCTCAAGGAGGAAATGTTGCTGCTGGGGCAGAAGAACCGGTCGGCGTGAGGGAGGGGCCTCACGTGGAGGTGGAAGGTCGTGGTATGGATACTAATGTGGGTTCCCTGATTTAGAAACTTCGGGTTTTCCATTGACGCAACCACAACAGGATATTGAAGAACTTGTGGTTGTTGTTGAGGAATCGCGGGTGGATCTTGGGGAACCTACAGTGGAAGTGGAAGAATCGGGGTTCGTTGTCCAAGAACCCATTGTGGCGGGGGGAGAACATGCGCATCAAGGTGGCGCGGTTAATGCTGATGAGGCGGGGACGTCGGGAGCGGCGTCCGCCGAAGAGGTTCAGACTGGTGCTCCATAAGGACATGTGGAGGAACCATTAGGGGTGGTGCGGGATCTGCCGCCCTTGGTTTGTCTCCCATCCGCCCGGATGAGACTCCGGGGGATTATTATAGGTCATTCTCATTTGCGCAAGCCGAAGAGATCCACACTCCTGTGTGGAAGTTGGAGAAAGGAGATGACTTTTCTCACTGGCCGGCGTGCCGTCAGTTCTTTAAGGGAGCTTTCCCCCCAGCAGAGGTACGTTTGCTTTCTGATCACGAAGAAGAAGAGACATATCATACCTACCTTCAGGCAGTTGCCAGGTCCGCCTCGGTAACCTACAAGATTGTTCGTGAATGGCGGGGCCTGGTGAAACAAAGGAAAGATCTTGAGGCTACTCAAGAAACCCTTGGTAAGGAGCGAGCCCAAGTGGCTGTGCGTGAAGCTACGGTGTTGGCAAGGGAGACTCCCTTTGCCGATAATCAGCGCATTGAAGGGTGGTCTGCGCAGGGGTGGAAGAACTGGGCCGAAGCCTTGGAAGCCAAACTTGCTGAGGAACGCCAGTTGTGGAAGGAGGCTTGCGAGAGAGGTAATAGGGAGAAGAAATCCCTGAGGGATGAGCTGGCCCAGCTGCGAGCCAATGTTGTGCGCGAGCGAAAGGAGAAGGAGGCGGCGGTTGCTTCGGCTGCACAAGCTAGTGTGCAACACGAGCACAGCAAGAAGAAAGAGGTAACCCCTTTTCTTTGTTTCATTCTTTGTTGATAAGTCTAAGTTATGTTGCTAACCTTGTCCAAGCAGCCTCGGTGCAGAATGCTGAACTTCTGCGTAGGCTGCAGTTGGCGGAGGCGAAGGTGGAAACAGGAGAGAAAATTGGAGGACTCTAAGAACTCCCGCGCCATCTCTGAATCATTGGTGGAATCGCTCACCAACAACATGATGTGGCATCAACAACATGGGATTAGCCATGGTAAGTGTTTGCACTTGTGCTTTTTGACCTCTATGAAATGACTCTAATTTTTCCTTTGAATTTGTAGATTGCCAATTCCATTGTGAACTCCACGGAGTTGGATGGTGCGGTGGCTAAACTGGTGGTTATTGCGCACCATGATGGGCATGCGCAAGGCTACGCTGAGTGTGCGCAACAAGTCACTCATACCTTGGATACTTCATGGGATTCTAGCCATGCCTCCACTCACGGAATTAATACTGGACCTGTCTTAGAGAAGGTGCAACAGGGGTATACTCGCCTTGAAATCCCTGTCTTAGAGTTGGTTAGCGAGGCACTTACCCATGATGACTTTGTCGACCGCTTGAAGGATATCTTTCCGGAAGACGCTGAAGTCGCCACTGAAGACGAAGACTAGTGTAGGGTCCTTGATGTTATAGTCTTGTAGGATGGTTGCTTTGCTCGTGTATGACGCGGTTATGTACATACTTTTTTTTATCTTTTAATGAAATGTTTCCTTTTTGTTACAATAAGTGCATGAACTGGACCGACTTTGTGCGTGAACTCGCGCCTGGATATCAGCACTGCGTAAGAATTGATTTATGTTTTATGAGTCATTGTTCACCAAGTTGTTTGTGTATACTCAAAGTGGTTCCGCGCATTTGTAGCCTAACATTAAGATAAAAAAGAAATCGAGTAACTCTTATCTATATTACATAATTGGGTGCAAGGGCCGCGTTTTATCATAGACAAAGGACTATCCGCTTAGAGGTTTACATGTAGCACCGTCTTAGTTGTTGCGCGTTCCATGTCCTAGGGATGATTGTTCCGTCTAAGCGCTTAAGGGTGTATGCGCCTTTTCCTAGGACTTCATGAATAACATAAGGACCTTCCCACTTGGGTGCTAGTTTTCTAGGACGTTCGGCATTGGATGCCTCATTGTCGCGTAGAACAAAATCACCGGGTAAGAAGGTGCATAAGCGAACTCGTACGTTGTAATATTTCTCTAGCTTAGACTTGTATTTTGCTTCATTGATAGCAGCGTTTTCACACCTTTCTTCTAACAAGTCCAAGTCTAGCTTGCGCTCCTCCTCGTTGTTTTGTTTTTGCATAGCTAACATGCGCGGTGATGGGAGGCCTATCTCTGCAGGAATCACTGCCTCCGTCTCATACACAAGGCTAAAGGGATTTTCGCCCGTGCTGGTTTTAGGCATGGTTTGATGAGCCCATAAGATGCTTGGCAACTCATATCCCAACCTCTAAGTGCTGTTCCCAACCTTGTCTTGATTCCTTCAACTATGCTTTTGTTGATCCTTTCTACTTGGTCGTTCCCTTGGGGATGCGCGACCGAAGTGAAAACGTGTTCGATATGCATCTCTTTCATCCATTGTTGTAGTTCTTCGGCTGCGAAATTGGGGCCATTACCACTAACTATGCGCAGGGGTAACCCGAAGCGGCATATGATATGTTCCTAAATGAACTTCCGCACTATAGTTGCTGTGGTGGATGCGAGAGGTTTGGCTTCTACCCACTTGGTGAAATAATTGATTGCAACGATTATGAATATCACCACTCCTGGAGCGTCTGGGAGTGGTCCCACCATATCGATTGCCCATTGTTGAAAGGGCCATGCTGTTTTTACCGGAATTAAGGGATTCTTTGGACGCAGTGTCTTTAGAGCATGGCGCTGGCATGATTCGCATTTCTGCTATGTTTCAACCGCATCAAGGTGCATGCCAAGCCAATAATATCCCGTGTTCATGATCTTTGCAACGACCATGCGCGGACCGGCGTGAATTCTGCATAACCCTTCGTGTATTTCACGGATCAAGTACTTGGCGTCTTGCACATCAACGCAGCGAGGAACGGCCCAAGGTATGACTTATGGTATAAGATATCGTCGGGCATTTCATAGTTGAGTGCCTTAATAAGGACCTTCCTTGCTTCCGCTTTGTTTTCGGGGAGGCTCCCATGTTGCAAGAACATGATGATGGGAGACATCCAGGATGGATTTTCCATTTCTACGATGTTGACTTATCGCAAAGGAACAGAAGGGTTCTTTAGTACCTCAATGCGCACCTCTCACGCAAGTTGCTTGAAGCTTGTAGCGGCTAGCTTGCTGAGAGCATCAGCATGTTTATTCTCGGTTTGGTTAACATGGGTTATCTTGCAATGTTGGAATTTGGTTATCAAGGCATGCGCCTGTTCTAGATATAAAGCCATTACCTCGCCCTTTGCATCGTACAGGCCATTGACCTGCCCGGCGACTAGGAGTGAGTTGACGTGGGCTTCCAAATTCTGTGCACCCATCTTGATTGCTAACCGATGACCTGCCAGGAGCGCTTCATATCCAGCTTCATTATTTGTGCTTTTAAAATCTAACCTGATGGCGTAGGTGAATTCTTGATCGTCAGGGCTTATTAGGCGAAGACCTGCCCCTGCGCCATCGTCGTTGATGCGCCATTAGTGTGAAGTATCCATGCGCGGTTATCCGTAACCGTTGCTCGGTTCTGTACTTCTTCACACTCCCGTGCTTTATTTTTCGAGACTTTCGCGATAAAATCAGGCCTTTTATTGCCTGTCGTAGCTTATACACAACATTGTATCCGCCAAGCTCGATCGCCCATTTTGCTAGGCGACCGGAGATATCCGGCTTTGACAAAATTTGGCCTAGATGGTAGTTCGAGAGAACTGTTATTTCGTGGCATGAAAAAAGTCGTTAAGCATTTTGCTGACATAGTAGATCGGAGTTTGAACTCCTGCGCGTTATACTAGCAGAATGCTCCCAGAGCGGCATCTGATGCGGAAAGGTAGAGTATCAGTGGCTCCTTCTTTTGCGGCGCGGTGAGCGTCGATAAGTGGATCAAGCAATCCTTCATTTGGGTGAAGGTTTTCTCTGCATCTGGAATCCACTGAAACTTGTTCTTCTTCACACAATTCCACAGAGTGCTAATGAATGGGAAAGAATTCATCGCGTGGTTGGCCAAGAACCTGTTCAGCGCAGCCAGCCGCCCTGCCAACTGTTGCATCCTTTGATAGTTGAGGGTGATGGCATACACTGAATCGCTTCCACTTTGTCAGGATTGACTTTAAAGCCATCGCGCTTAACGATATATCCCAAAAATTTGCCTTCCTCCATTCCAAAAGAGGACTTGCTGGGATTCAACTTCAGATTTGCCTTGCGTAAGGAGGCAAACGTTTTTTGGATGTTTGCCGACATCTTCTCCTTATCCGAGCTCATAATGACTAGGTCATCGATGTATACTTCCACGGGTTCACCAATGTCATACCCAAAGACATGGTCCACTAAGCGTTGATAGGTGGCTCCTACGTTCCGCAGTCCGAAGGGCATTTTTGTGTAGCAATAAATGCCCTTGTCTGTTCGGAAAGTGGTCTTATCTTCATCTTCTTTTTTCATTTGGATCTGGTGGTAACCCTTGTAGCAATCAAGGAAACATTTCCACCTGAATGAAGCAAGAGAGTCCACCTTTTTGTCGATTTCCGGTAAGGCGTAGAAGTCCTTGGGACATGCCTTGTTGATATCTTTGAAATCAACGCACATGCGCCAACTGCCGTTGGACTTTTGGAACATGACGAGGTTGGCTACCCACGTCTGATAACGCACTTCTCGGATGATACCTGCTTGGAGAAGCTCCGTAACTTGCTCGTTCAGAGTGTGGGTCTTTTCGGCCCCAAAGATGCGCTTTTTCTGAATGGCAGGCTGAACTAAAGGGAAAGTGTGTAGTGCATGCTTAGCTATTTCCCTTGGCACCCGTGTTATGTCTGCCGGTGACCATGCAAAAATGTCAGAGTTTCGGAACAACAACTGTTTCAACCCCGCCTTGACTACGGGGGTCATGGCGGGTCCCAAGAGAAAAGTTTGTTCCGGGTACTTGTTGTTAAGTACCCATTTTTCTGGCTCACTGTCGGAGGATGGCTTGGGTTGCTTTATTGATGGTTCCTCGTCCACAGACATGATTTCCTTTCTTGAATACATGATAGCCACTCCGGTTTCTGTGGGAAAACCGCAAGCGACGTGAGGGATGGAAGTAATCATGCTGAAATCTCGCTGGGTGCGACATCCTAATAGTACGACCTGGCGCGAGGTTGCGGGCATGACCATGAAATTAGCCTGGACAGTGCGAGTGTGGTGCCCGTCAGAGAGAGTGAACGGGAAAGAAATCTGTCCAAAGGGGAAAATAGCCTAATTGAAGAAACCAATGAGTGGGAAATCCACCGGCTCCAGGCGTGCTTTGTCCTCCGGGTCAAGTTGCTGGAAGCACTGTTCATATATAATGTCCATAGAGCTCCCAGGGTCTATGAACATGTAGTCGGCGCGGTAGTGACCAAAAATGCAAGTTATCACTACCAGTCGGTCTTCTTGTGGACCCTCGGGGACGACGGGGAAGAGGACCTGCTGCTCTCGCCAGTGAGATGTGCACTCTTCTGGTGGTTACGCTTGCGCGAAGGACCACCCTGAATCATATGAACAACCTTCGTTTTTTGTTACTCGGGCCCTCGCCACCTCGAGTAATCTGCCGCACCTCCTTGCGCACGTTTTGTAATAAGTGGGTGAGCTTCCCACTTTTGAGTGCCTTCTCAATCTCCATGCGCAGGGAGATGCAATTGTCTGTTGGGTGCCCCATGTCTTTGTGATAATCGCAGAAGAGGTTGGGGTCTTGACCCTTCTTGTTGCGCATCGGCGGTGGTTGTTCGAATTGTTTGTCTTCTATACAGAGGACCTCCCGCCTAGTGGGGTCCACTGGCGATCGCGATTATCTTGTTTTATTGCTCGTTGGGTGGCGAGCTTATTGATGGTCACGCGGGCGTCGACCGATGTGTGTGGAGGGTTCTGGCTGTGGTCCCTCCACCCTTTATTCTTTTTCCCAAAACTCCTGCTCAAGTCTTGGGAACGATGATGAGGTAGGGGAGGCCTACTGTTGTTGAGATTGCGCTCTGTTTGCGCGTAGACCTTCGATGCCGCCATAAGTTTCTCCCAGCTCTTGGGGAGACCTGTAGTCCTGACAAGACTTTGATCATCTCGTCATAGCGTACAGTGTATTTGAACTGTGCACGAATCAGGTCTTCGTGCACATCCCCTATTTCCAGCACCACTTTGTTGTAGCGTGTAACGAAGTTTTCGAGACTTTCATCATCCCACCGCCAAATATTCATTACGTCAGAGGAGTCTCGGACGTAACGCCTTTGTTGGCTAAAATGCGCTAGGAACTTGTCTTTCAAGTCGTTCCAAGATGCGAGTTGTCCGTGGGCAAGTTGTCAAACAACAGGCGTGCAGCGCCTGTGAGAGTTTGAACAAACAGGTGACACCATATCGGTAGTGTCCATCCTCCGATCAGTCCTGCGCCAGTAAAAAGACGCAGGTGATCGTCCGGGTCCGTCAACCTGTTATATTTTCCGACGTTGGAGGGCAGCTTTGCATGCTCTAATGGTGCTAGAGCTATCTCCTTGATGAACTTGGATGGCTCGGCTGCGTTCGCCGGTCGGTAAATCAATTTGTAATCATGCTCGGCCTCCGGGTTATAACCGCCACGTGGAGCGGATCTGTATGCCGCATGATTCTCGGGTATCCGGTAAAAAACGCTAGCGCTATCACCTTCACCGTAGGTTCTGTCTTCCTCACGCTGGGTGTACCGGTCCCCTTGAGGACACGGGCCCAGCCGTGAGTGGATAGAAGCTCTTCTGAGAGAGTGGACTCCGGTTTAGGTGGAGGCTATGTGTACTCCGTCCCCTGTGGATGGAGACTATATGGTACGCTCTCCCCTGCTGGCGAGTCGTAACTCAAAATCCTTGGTATAGGCAAAGCGTTCACCAGAACGGTGGGCTGTACTGGGAAACTAGGGTGTTTGTCTGCACACAAAGTTGCGCATAGACGGCGTTGAGGGCCATCTGAGACTTTATGAACCATGACATCGGTGTTTCACCTGGAGGTAAGACCGACGTGATTGGAACAAAGGGAGTCTCTAGCTGGGCTCCGAGGGTGACCGAGATGTTTATTCGGTCAGAGCCGTGTTGAGCTCCGGTATCCTTGGAAGAGTTTTCTCTCACTTGCTCGTCGATACGAGAGGCTTGAACTGGGTTCTTTCCTTTGCGTCGAGAGCCTTGTAGGATGGTTAATGGAAAATCAGCCATAAGGAAATGGGGCTTGGAAAGGTGAAAAATGGGAGGTTGGGAACTGGAACTAGTGAGAAAATAGCGGATGGAGTCAATGAAGAAGCACCGGTTGAACCTAGAGATATCCGGGGATATATAAGTCACAACCAGGATGTTTCTGCATAAAAGGTTAACCTCTCACTTCACTTTTTGGGTTGCAAGCTCGCTCCGGCTGATCTGCAAAACTAGCAGCGCCGTTAGTCTCACCACGGGGAAAAGGGTGGTTTTCTCCGTGACCATACTCCGGCGTGAGAATAAGTATCTTGGATAGTAAGTAAGTAATTGATCGTGTAAGCAAGAGCTTGTGTGTGTGGTATATTTTGTTGTAAGTATGTAAGCGTATCTGCATGTCCTTTACCTATAGATCCGATACTTATTTATAGCCGAAAAAGGTATGTTCAAGGAGAAATGTTGGCGGGCCTTGGGCCCGGCCCATACAGCATCCTTTTTGTGCCTCTGCATCAGACATTAAATGCTCCCTGCAGGAGATTAATGTCCGCTGACAGGAGGTGTGCTTTGTCGGATGTTGAGTGGTGCCATGTGTAAAGGCAGCCGTCTCTGGTGTCAGGCCTGCTGCCAGCCGAAAATGGAGAAACTGGAACAGTTACTGGCAGATATGTGGTTGGCGTATGGTCTGACACTTGCCTCACTGGTCATTGGCATTGTCATACGCAACCTGCCGAGTAACCTTTGGTCACAGTTCTGCCATTCCGTACCCTGAGGTATGGTCAACATCTCTTAGTGCTTACCCCCTTCTGCGAGGCTGTCAAGGTTTTTCCCGCCAGCGCAGGGTGTCAGGGGCACATCCTTTTGTCCCAAGACTATGAGACGCTTCTCATGTGTGTCTTGTCCTTGCGAGGTTTTGGGATTCACAGCTCAGAGGAATGTTGTTGTGCGTAGGGTCTAGTGGCCTGTGCGAGTGAGTCTAACTTGCCGTTGTGGCGAGTACACAAAGCTCGTTGTGTGACTTTATTGTATTGGTCTAATTAACCATTGCGCTGAGTGCGCAAGTCTCATCATGTGACCTATAAAAGCTTGTCTAATTCACCGTTGCGCTGAGTGCGCAAGGCTCATCGTGTGACCTATAAAAGCAGGTCTAATTCACTGTTGCGCTGAGTGCGCAAGGCTCATTGTGTGACTTATTAGATCCAAGGAAAGCGTACCATTGCATGTTGCGCGCAAGGTTATCCTTGTAGAAATTTGGTCAAGGGTATGGTCATTTGGGACCATACCTCCTCAATTATAATATCAATATACCTCCTCAATTATAATATCAAACAAGCATCTCGGTTTCTTTTGTATTGTTAAACCTACTTGAATATGTATTTTATAAATTACGGTGCTCAATTGTATTTGTTTTATTCTTTGTGTATGTATATGTAATATCTTAAACTTATTTATAGAGAGGCATAGCCCTATTCTGGGAGGAAACGATTTCATTCACATTCCTGTATGGTACACTCGGATCAAGCAAACTACACAAACACGAGAAGTTATTTAACTAATCACTAGTTACAAACTCTATATTGTTATAAAAAAATTACAATGATTCTAACCCCTATTTGTTCTAAAATAAACCTTTCTAAACAACTCTTCTAATCCTACCCAAACAAGAAAACAAATAATCAATAAATCTCTAACTATCTCTATATCTTTTGTATTTATCTCGAACTCCAATTTAACTTTTTAACCTTTAACTTTCATAATTCACACATATAACCCTTCAATCAAGATTAACTATCACTCCATATCACCTGATGCCAAACGCAAGTACAAACGAAAACACAATCAAATGGCAATCAAGAACACGCCATTAAATCAAACCAATTCAAATCAAAAGTTTCATAAGTTGAACACTTGATCGAGTTCTAAACATGTAGTGAATTGTGGTTTGGACAATCCATATGCCCAATAGGTTCATTGGGATCATTTACTTTAAAAAAAAAGATATTTGTTTGAACCCGATTTAAAGCGTGACACATATAATTTGTTTAAAATATATTAAGATGAATAATAACTCTTATCTGGGAAGGCCATATGTTCAATTGCTTCATTCATTAAAATATTAATTTGTAACACACTAGTCATTTACCGCGCGATGCAGTGAGAGTGGCGATTTAAAGTGCAGTACTCGCTTTCTCTTATTTATCAATCCACTCACGATAGATCGTTGTGATATCTATGTCATGAACCTTACAAATCTCATTAACTAATAACAAACACATAAGTAAGAAGATACTAATCATAAACGTAGTATTAAAAATACAAATCCGAAACATGAATTAAAATTATTAGTCATAATGATAGTAATATACGGAGGGTTGTACCTTTTGTTGTAAGGGTTGCAAATTATTAATCACCAGTTTAAAATAGTTGTTTAGGTTTTAAGAGGTGTAGAAACTCTTAGGTAAAAATATAGTGTTGCCTTTCCTAAATCTTGACCCATTATAAATGATTCATTCTGGCTATGTTTCATTTCTTATAGTATTATAAAGCTAAGTCAAAGGAATATGGTTAACCCCAAAAATTTATTTTAGTTTGTTGAATAATAGCTAAACAAACTTAATAGAAAAATTATTATTGTTGAAATAACATAGTTTTTATTCTCATATACGACACTAATAACTAATTAGTTTATAATAGATTTTGAGCAAAAAGTCTTTGGATCAACTGGCCCATTTCAACCATTACAAAGGTGACCTGTTTTAATGTGAATCTGCTTATCTACTAGCCTTTTGCAACCATTGTCAATAATCCATAGGGTAAAAGGAAAAGGATAAAGGTCGACATCGTTTATTCAAGAAACCACTAAATCATCTTATCTTATTAGTATGTTTTGGTACTCATCTTTGACTCTCCAGTTAACTAAAATCTTAAAAATTTGTATCAAAGTGTTATGGGTCTACCAGATTGACCCATATGAACCTAGAAAACTCGAGTACGCCTTTGTAAATTGATTAAACATCCCCCATTAGTCTAAGCAATTATTTCATGGTTCAAAAGTCCGTATTCACTCAAATCTATATGGTCTTATGTAGAATTGAAATCTATATGGTTTCAAGTCACTTTATAGCATGAATTCAAAAAGAAATATAAAATATACCTCACAGTACAACCGGAACTCGAACTCCTTTCGTTGTCTTGATCTTTAGCAACTTGAAACCTCCATGAAACAAAACGAAATCAAATAGGGTTCAGAGATTTGAGTTTGCAAATTTCGACCCAATTACATTTATATATTTACACGTGAGGCTTTTACTTTCTAGAGTTTGCAATATTGCAATTTTGACCCATTTGTCATATTTCGATCTAGTTATCTATGATTAAGTCAAACAGGTAAGATAAAAAAAATATTAGTTCAAACGGGTTGAACATAATAAAACTGTATTTTATGATCATTATATTAAAATAATATACTTTTAGACACTTTTTGGAAACCATGACTGAGACGCATCTATCTAGACATCATTCAAGATAAACTAGATATGTAAAGGTGAAAAAAACGAAACCAAAGACCTCAAATTAATAATTAATGAATAGATAAAACCATGGCAGATATTATATCACAAATCCATAACCTAAAACTGATGTTCATTCTTCTAGTGTAGATGTTCGTTACAAATTTACGTTAAAATATAAACACCAACAGATTACCAAATCACTAATTCTATGAGTTATATTCATAAATACCTACTTATATCTTAAACATCAAATTTACAGATGTAACCGAACGGGGCAGATAGATAAGATAAACTGAAAACACACATACATTTTCGTTCATCGATGGATGATGTTGATCCGGCAAAGGTCATCCATAGCTCCGCTAGTCCCCTGTATAACAGAAAAAAACATTAAATTTGTTTGTTAATTGTAGCCGAATGGAGTGACGGGTCAGAATTGTTTTCACAAGTAAATTTACTTAGCATTTGGTTTAATATTAGGTCATTACCAACTTGCTACCTTGGTCTAAAGTTGTCACTACCCAATTTTATCACTCTTTATTTCTTTTGAAACAAAGAAGAATGTAAAATAAACATTTTTCGAGCGTGAACCTAGGATTTTAATATGTTGTCGCACTGTCACCATCGGGAAACCCCTACGTTTGTTGGAGCCTTCGGTGTACACGCCAGAAAAAGAAACCCATGCCCTTCACATATCTACTGGGTATTAGGAGAAGAAAGGGTTAGGGCCAGCAACAAACAGGGATTTGTTTGCACTTGAAACAATGTGATGATTTTTTGCACATAACACCTTACCAAACCCAAATTGAAGAACTGACAGCTTGAACTAAGTTTTTTCCTCTGGTCCTTTCATAGTGACTGCACCACATAAATAAAAAAATGACCAATTAACCACACAAAAAAAACTAAATGAGACCGTGCGTATAGGATTAGCATTTGGCCAGGGTAAATGCGGATGTGGTAGAAGTTGCATACTTGGTGGTTGTATTTGCTGGTGCTGGTGTTGTGGAATTTGTTGATATGCTTCCATGTGCAATTTGAAGTCCTAAAAAATATCATATAACTAAAATGCCTAATTTACTCCATTGAATCAATTGTCAATCCAAATTCTACATTAGAAAGGAGAACCTAAAAAAGTTGGACCAAACCAAATCCAGAACTCCAAAAACCCCGGTTCATAAAAATTAAACCAAAATTGAAAGTTTGTAAACTAAAACCCACACTTCAATATTAACTACGGAAGTCAAAAAGTAACCACAACAAAAACTCACATTGCAGAAACAACAGTGTAGCTTCCTATCCATCCGCATACACTGAAGTTGAATTTATATACACAAAAAAGTTGAAAATAAATAGATCTTGATGACAAATGATACCTTGAATTTAAATATGAGTTAAAGTAACAGCAAATCTAACAAAGAATGCTTAGGTTTTCAAGATTCATAGTGAAATTCAGATCCATGTCAAAATCGAGTATAGGTCTTAAAATCTTCACCAAACTAAATCAAACAATGATTTTGGCCATCATATATGTTAACAAAATAAAAAAACGACTTACATAAGTAAGAAACCTTTGATTAGAGTAAGAAACATGTGAAATATTTGTGTAATCGAACCCTGGAATCAAACCCATGTTCGGATCTAAAACAATCTGTAGTAGAAGAGATGGCACAAATGTGGTTTCTCCATAATTGTGTACTCGGACCTTGGAATCAGATGGATGTCAAAATCGAGTACATGTCTAAAAATCCTCACCAAACAAACTCAAACAACGATTCTTGCCATCATAATCTTGTAACAAAATAGAAAAACGACTTACATAAGTAAGAAACCTTTGATTAGAGTAAGAAACAAGTGAAATATTTGTGCTTAAAGATGTTGTACATCATGCATTAAATTAATTTGAAGGGAAGTGGCAAATGACCTAAGTTGCCCTTCCAATATGCATTATATATATAGTATAGATATAAGCATGATAACTTGATGAAAATGATGATTAATGTGACGGGTAACAAAATCTTTTGTACCTGACTCCCACAACAACTTGGAAATTGTAACATCTGTCGAAAAACGGGTTTCCAAAACCCGCTTCGTTTATCAGTCAAACATTCAGTTATAAAGTTCGTTGCGTATTTTTGATTCATATGAATTTTAAACAATACATAATTAATAAATATATTAGAATTTAAAATATATAATTGAAAATTAATAATAAATAATGAATAAAAAAATAAAATGTCACACCCTCAATTTCCACTTGCGGAGTTTTACCGCGAGGCATGTGAACAAACCAGAATCTGAGACACTAGTAACGTCGAACGACTCTATATGATTTGTTTATACGTTTTCCAAAATCATTTGTTTAACCATTCCTAGTTAATTTTAAATTGTCTTAGTTTAGTTTCGATGTTTAGCGGAAGCATTAGTTTTTAAAGTTGAGCGGAGGCATTAAAGTAAAGTAAAGGAACGGGCGCCAACACAAACGCCAAAACTAAACTAAAACCCAAACAATATTAATAAATGAGACTCGATAAAAAGATGTCTTGATCAATGCAAGTGAGTGCACCTAGAGCTCCTAGCGTCCTAAGAAACATGTAAAGAAACAAGTGTCAACATTAAAGAAGAGTGAGTTAACAGGTTTTTATATGTTCATTAGTTCGGTTATAAGTTTGTTTCCCCCGTTATCCCTAACCCGGGATAACGACTTAGTTCCATTATTCCCAACCCGGAATAATACTGATGGTTCCATTATTCCTTACCCGGAATAATATTGATGTTCCATTATTCCTAACCCGAATAACAATGTTGTTGGTTCCATTATCCCTAACCCGGAATAATATTGTTGATTCGTAATTAAGTTCAATGTTAACATGTAGGTAGCTAGCCTAAAGTTATGTCACGTAAGTGTTCGCGATCGAAGCTGACTATTGTGCCTCCGTGTTGCCAGGCCTATCACTGACCATGGCGAAGTTAGGCAAATTATTCACCCGTTGACCATACCCGGTCGGCTAGCGCGACTAGCTCGGGTGGGGCTTGTCGGGCCCAGTAGTACTACTTATAATTTCCCCGCTATCTAACCCAATACTAACGATCCGAGTGTTTGTCGAGGACTTGTGTGATATAGCTGCTTAGTGACCATAACGTACATTAACATTAACTTAGTTACCGAATAGTTTAACGACGTTAAATTTCGTATAACGTAAAGAGATAGAGTTGTAGAGTGTATACATGTTTCTCCCCCTGTTGTTTAAAACGGATAAAATTAGGGGCCGTGAACTCACCTGTTGCTCGGTTAGTGTAACACAGAAGTAGCAAATGATGGGACCGTTAATTACGTCCTAACAAGTCAATTGATTTAAAGTTAGTGTGTGAACACACCAATACAAACCCTACACATAACGAACACACAATCCGGTACACACAATAACAAATCCTAAAACCCAATCATGCATGCAAGTATTATCATACCAACATATTGATCAAACCAACCTATCATAAACACAATTCAATCCATGCAACACTTTGGAACACACATTCACAAGTTATCAAGTTTCAGCTTGTATACTCATAATTAGACTGTTTTCGAAGATTTTTATAAAATAGTTCCAACGTTCCAAAAATTCCAATTTTTTTACAGAAGGTATTAACTAAGCTTTAAAATTTTATGTAAATTTTTCAAGTCCTAACACTATACTAATTATTCATAAATATTAATATACTAGGCTGCAGTCAGATTCGTCGCTTTCTGACTGCAGTCCACGTGAGAATTTATTTAAAAATCACCGTTCATCCAATTAACAAAATTCCAGTGGGAGTTTCCCGAAATTCCATCTCCAGTTGCTGTACAAATTTCGTGATTCAACTCTCTACAGATCATGAGATCCGACTCGATAAACAACTAACAAATTTTCAGAATTTAGACAGCTTCAGTTACTGCACTTAATTGACCACTTAAAAATATCAAATGACCTCAGAAAAATATGAATCCAGCGCCATTAGAAGCGTTTTTCAAAAATACGTTTTACGCTTCAGAAAATCCGTTTTTCGATAAATAATAACCAAGTTACAGCCAGTTGAAGTTGGCTGTAAACACCATTCAGCATCCTGATTTCAACATTTTATCGCAATATAACACGCTTAAACAATCGAGACGTTAAATATAAACGATCAAGAACAGATTTATCAATCATATATCATCATGTACATCATACTCATGCAAACCCTAATCTTAATATATGGTTTTTATCACAAACGCAGCCTAATGATTCTTGATTCCAACTAATCATCATAATCGCAAACTCGCATAATTTATCGAACTAACATCATACACTTTCATAATAACGATTCTACCATTACATACAAGCATGATCAAGAGTTTATAACCCTAATATGACTTTGCAAAACAATGACAAACCCTAACCTTTCACAATGAGGATTAACGCACCGGGAACGAGATTGGAAATCGATTCGGGTAATCAAGGGGATCGCGACCGAGAGGAATGAGGAGAAGGCTGCCGTCGGTCTTTGGAGCTAGGGTTTGTGTGTGTGTGTTTTTTTTTGAAACATAACTCATTCATATAGTCTTTATATAGTGCAAGAAAGAAAAGAAAAGGAAAAGGGTTTGCGGTTTGGTCCTTGCGGCCGCAAAGGGCTTGGGTGGGGCGGTTTGGGTCTATAACTTGAACCTCAAGTTTTGGTTAATCCCTTGAGTCGCAAGGAAATGAGGTCGACTCGTTTCGCGGCTCGGTTCGATTCGTCTATATATTTACTATATATATATTTTTATAACTAAAAATCATGAAATCGAAACATAACATAATAACTCACCGAACTTATAAACGTTTAATACACATAACACGTAGTTCACTTGATATGTTCACAAAGTTAGCGTAATTATTTCGAGCGTGTAAATTAAATCTCCGAATCAATTTAGCGTAGGAATGAATAACCGTGAAGTAGTGCGCTTAAGATATCTGAAAAACCGGGATGTCTCATTATCCCCATGTTGAAAGAATTTTCGTCCCGAAAATTGAGTAAACGCGGTTTAGAATGCAACGAACAGGTTTCGAGTGCCACGCACAAAGATTTAGTGTTTAGAATGCAACGCACAGGTTTAGAATGCAACGCACAAAGATTTAGTTCGTTAACAATGGTACACGAAATTACAAGAAATTCCCAGGTTGTCATATCATCCCCATGTTGAGAGAATTTTCGTCCCGAAAATTTAGTTGGTGGTATCGTTAGCTTGCTGCTCAGCTGCAAAAAGGTGTGGGTATTTGCTTTTCATTTGGTCCTCTCTTTCCCACGTGAACTCTGGTCCACGCTTAGAGTCCCAACGAACCTTGACGATCGGAATCTTGCTGTGCCTTCGAGTCTTGATCTCCCGATCCATGATCTCGATAGGTTGTTCCACAAAGTGCAGTTGTTCATCCACTTGAATCTCATCCAATGGAATGATTAGGGTTTCATCTGATAGACACTTCTTCATATTTGACACGTGAAAAACGTTCTCTCCACTGAGTTCGGCAGGAAGGTCTAATTGATAAGCTACGGGTCCGGTACGTTTCAAGATCACAAACGGGCCTATGTATCGTGGGTTTAGTTTTCCTCGTTTCCCAAAATGGATTACACCCTTCCAGGGTGACACCTTCAGTAGGACGCGGTCGCCTACTTGAAATTCGAGTGGTTTGCGTCGTTGATCAGCGTAGCTTTTCTGTCGATCTCGTGCCGCCGCCATGCGGTTTCTGATTTTATCAGTAGCCTCAAGTATCAACTCAGGGCCTGCGAGTTGACTGTCACCGACTTCTGCCCAACAGACCGGTGATCTACATTTACGACCGTATAATGCTTCAAACGGTGCTGCCGATATACTCGTATGGTAACTGTTGTTATACGAGAATTCAACTAAAGGCAAATGGATTTCCCAACTATTCCCGAAGTCTACCACGCATGCCCTAAGCATGTCTTCCAAGGTCTGTATGTTCCTTTCGCTTTGACCATCAGTCTGAGGGTGATAAGCTGTGCTCATATCTAAGCGTGTACCCAACGCTTTCTGAAGTGACTGCCAAAAGTTGGACGTGAAACGAGCATCTCTGTCTGAGATGATGGACGTTGGCACTCCGTGCCGAGAAACTACTTCCTTAATGTAGATGCGAGTCAACTTATCCATCTTATCTGTTTCTTTAATCGCTAGAAAGTGTGCGGACTTAGTTAAACGATCCACAATCACCCAGATGGTATCGTAACCACCCAAAGTTCGCGAGAGTTTAGTGATGAAGTCCATCGAGATCTGATCCATTTCCACACCGGGATCTCAGGTTGTTGGAGTAGCCCCGATGGCTTCTGATACTCTACCTTGACTTTCGCACAAGTCAAACACTTGCTCACGTAGGTGGCTATATCAGCTTTCATGTTGGGCCACCAGTACGCAGCTTTAAGGTCTTGATACATCTTATCCGAACCAGGATGGACAGAGTATCGGGATTTGTGAGCTTCGTCCATGACTAGCTTTCTGAGGTCTCTGTAGAGAGGTACCCATATACGATTCATGAAATACCGGGCTCCATTGGGTTTTACTTCCCAATCGCGTTCCATTTTTCCCACCGATTCGACCTTGATGTTTTCTTCCTTAACTGCTTCTAACTGCTCGTCGCGTATCTGTTCGGGTAACCCGAATGAATGGTGAACTGTAGTGCTCGTACCCGACGAGGTTTCAAGTGCTCCTTCCTACTGAGGGCATCAGCTACCACGTTAGCTTTACCCGGGTGATACCGAATGACACATTCATAATCGTTCAAGAGTTCGACCTAGCGACGCTGTCGCATGTTCAACTCCTTCTGGTCAAAGATGTGTTGGAGGCTCTTGTGATCTGTATAGATTGTGCACTTTGTTCCATGTAGGTAGTGTCTCCAAATCTTAAGCGCAAACACCACTGCTCCCAATTCCAGGTCATGTGTTGTGTAGTTTTTCTCGTGAACCTTCAATTGTCGGGACGCATACGCGATGACCTTATCACGTTGCATGAGTACGCATCCCAATCTCTGAATGGAAGCATCACAATATACCACAAAATCATCAGTCCCTTCCGGCAAGGACAGAATGGGTGCACTGCAAAGTTTCTGCTTCAGCAATTGAAATGCCGCTTCCTGCTTGTCACCCCAAGCATACTTGATGCCTTTCTGGGTGAGGGTGGTAAGCGGTTGCGCGATCTTTGAAAATCCCTCGATGAAACGTCTGTAGTAACCAGCCAAACCCAAAAATTGGCGGATCTCCGTCGGTGTCCTGGGTGCTTCCCAGTTCTTGATAGCTTCAATCTTGGCGGGGTCGACGTGGATACCCTTTTCATTCACGAAATGCCCGAGGAACTGAACTTCCCGAATCCAAAATCACACTTTGAAAGCTTGGCATATAGTTTCTCCTGTTGAAGTAACTCCAGCAATAATCGTAGATGTTCAGCATGTTCTGCTTCACCTTTAGAGTAGATGAGTATGTCATCGATGAACACAATGACAAACTTATCGAGATAGGGTTTACACACACGGTTCATGAGGTCCATGAACACCGCGGGTGCGTTGGTGAGACCGAAGGGCATGACCAATAACTCATAATGGCCATACCGAGTACGAAATGCTGTCTTAGCGATATCCTCCTCCCTGACGCGTAACTGGTGATAACCGGATCGTAGATCAATCTTGGAGTAGTAGCTTGACCCTTGAAGTTGGTCGAAAAGATCGTCGATGCGAGGTAATGGGTATCGGTTCTTGACAGTAACCTTATTGAGTTCCCTGTAGTCGATGCACATGCGGAAGGTTCCGTCCTTCTTCTTGACAAAAAGGACTGGAGCTCCCCATGGCGAAGTACTAGGTCGGATAAATCCTTTTTCTAACAGTTCCTGAAGTTGGGTAGACAGCTCTTGCAGCTCGGCTGGAGCTAGGCGGTATGGGGCCTTGGCGATAAGAGTTGCATGGTTCGCCAATTCGGTTTCAAACTCCACTTGTCGATGTGGTGGAAGACCAGGTAACTCCTCTGGAAATACATCGGAAAAATCACGGACGACGGGGATGTCTTCTATACGTTTCTCGTCCTTAGGCTGTTCGGTAACCAGTGCGAGCAAAGTGAAGGAGTTCTTCCTCCGAAGATACTTCTGTGCTTGCATGTAAGAGATGATGTTTGTGACGGCGCCTGCCTTCTCGCCTTGCACCGTCAAGATTTCGTCGTTAGAGAGCGGAATACGGATAGATTTTTCGAAGCAGAGAACTTCAGCTCGGACATCGGATAGCCAGTCCATTCCGGCTACCACGTCAAAACTACCCATAGTAGTTGTCATCAGATCAATGGTACCCGCGAGTTTGAGTTGACAGCCGGATACTATATGGGTCACATCTACAGATTTACCATTGGCTAGTTCTATGACGTAAGGGGTCTCTAGGGGTTTGGGCGTGAGATTTAGGTTCTTCCTAAAAGACTCAGATATAAAAATCCTATCCGCATCCGTATCAAAAAGCACAATAGCAAAATGTTCATTAAGGGGAAACTTACCGGTGACCATGTTCGAGTCGTTTCTGGCCTCTCCGCGGCCCAGCGTAAATGCACGCCCTTTGGCACCTCCTGTGCCACCATTTCCATTGTTGTTGTTGTGTGTTTGTTTGTGGTTGTTATTGTTCCCACCATTGTTGTTGTTGTTACGAAGCTGTGGGCAGTCTCCTTTGAAGTGGGCAGTGCTACCACACTGATAGCACCCCCGGTTAATACCTTGCTACTGTCCCTGGCGTGATTTTGATTTTGTCGGGACATGATTTCCCCGCGACAATCCTTTGCCGCATGTCCCACTTTGCCACATCGTTGGCAGCGATTTCCAGCACAAGGGCCGTGATGATGAAGGTTACAGCGATTACACTGCGGCTTTCGACCTACATAGCCGTTTGTGTTCTGGTTGTTGTTGGCGGGCTGATTATTGTGACCCCGGTGACTGTTGAAATTATTGAACTGTTTCTGGTTCCCTTGCTGTGATTGGGCTGACGAAGACTGTCGAGCAGACGAGTCTTCAAACTTTCGTTTATTATCAGGGGCAACTTCAGTCGTACCCCGAGATGGCAACTTCTTTTGTTCCACCGCCTTATCGGTGAGTTTGTGCGCCAACCTGATTGCTTGTTGCTCAGTCGCAGGGTTGCTAGCCATTACCATACCCTGGATCTCGGGGACCAGACCCCCAAGGTAAAACTCGGGTCGTTTCTCCACGGTGTTGGCCAGATCGGGACATAGAAATACCTGGTCATGATGTTTCGCTGTGTATGCTTCAATTTCAGATCCCACCATCTTGTGGTTCCATAATGTTTGCTCCAACTGTTGAACCCTGTCTCGCGAACAGTACTCCTCTTTGATTAGGGCTTTAAACTCGGCCCAGGCCATTGCGTTTGTAGCAATAAGTCCACGCGTTTGGACTTGTGCATTCCACCAAGTTAGTGCCCCATCCTCCAACGTTGAGGCAGCATACTTGACCTTGTTGGCCTCCAGACAATTGCACATTTCGAACACTGATTCGGACTTTTCAATCCAGCGGACTAGTCCTATAGGTCTTTCTGCACCCATGAATTTGCTCGGCTTCGCATCGAGAAACATCTTGTAGGGGTTAAGACCCCTCCTGCTGACAGAGGACAGGTAGTCAGCGAGAAATTCTACTAGCCCAACTATTAGATTTTCCCATGAAAATTTAATAATGGTTACCTGCTGGTTGGTTTTGAACACCTGCTAGAGCAGCATTCACGTGTTCTTGGATCATTGCGGCTAATTCTTCGGGCGTCATATTGAGGTTTCCGCGACGTCCAGTTGCCATTTTAGATCTTCGTAAGACAACATAAACACACACCGATAAGTCTATATATCCAATATAGTTATCCTATTCCATACTTAAATAATTCCTCAAATTATGTCAACCCAAATAAATTAAACAGTCAAAAGAAATATTCGATTAAATAAAATTTCAACGTCCTACAAAATGACAACCAAACATATGAGTTTACTATATAATCTCAAGTTTAAACATAAGTAGGAAAATAAATAGACTGAAGGAAAGCAAATGGAATAAGCGAGACGTGTCAGTCTTCTACGTCTCCATCCCCATATCGCTATCGTTGCCGTCATCCTCTGCGGCGTTTCCAGCTTCTACAGCTGGGTCTTCCTCTGGATCCTCCTCTGGATCCTCCTCTTCTTCCTCTACCAGGCACTGGAGGGGCCGGTGCTGGTGCGGGTACTGGTACCGGTGCCTGATTCTGTTCTAGTTCTTGAATTCTCCAGCTAGACTCAAGAACTCTGTCTTCGAGCCAGTCAGCCCTTAGCTGCTCAGCACGAAGATCTCTAGCTAAAGTGTTACGAGCTATCTTACTCTCATGTTGCTCTTCCTCGAGCGATCCAGTCTTACCTGTTAATTGTCGTATCATCCATCCCTGTGCTAGGATGGTTTCATGCATTCTCTCTAGTTGTTCTTGTTGCTTTCTTATCATATCTCTAAGTAGGTCGTTCCCTACTTCTAATGAGTTAACCGGTTCGACCGGCATCGTGATGGTCGGGCATGAGGACGACTCCTCCCCTAGAGCGAGCCTTTTTCTCACAGCTGCGCGTGTCTCCATGCCATGAGGTGGTGAGGGTTCCACCATAGGTGCCTTCCCCGGCGCCCTTGGTTGCAAAAGTTTGTCGGATGATGATGATGATGACATTGCCTGTTGGGTTGTGTAGTTAGTTACGAGTTGCATTCATTTCAATTATGCATTCATATTTTACATAACACAGTTGTGGTACAACACATAACAAGATATAACAGTTCAGTGCCAAACTAAGTCTAGTGTCGTGTAATCAGCTATAGTTTAGGTCTACTTTTAATGCAAACCTGGTTCTCTATAGCTAGAGGCTCTGATACCAATCTGTCACACCCTCAATTTCCACTTGCGGAGTTTTACCGCGAGGCGTGTGAACAAACCAGAATCTGAGACACTAGTAACGTCGAACGACTCTATATGATTTGTTTATACGTTTTCCAAAATCATTTGTTTAACCATTCATAGTTAATTTTAAATTGTCTTAGTTTGGTTTCGATGTTTAGCGGAAGCATTAGTTTTTAAAGTTGAGCGTAAGCATTAAAGTAAAGTAAAGGAACGGGCGCCAACACAAACGCCAAAACTAAAGTAAAACCCAAACAATATTAATAAATGAGACTCGATAAAAATATGTCTTGATCAATGCAAGTGAGTGCACCTAGAGCTCCTAGCGTCCTGAGAAACATGTAAAGAAACAAGTGTCAACATTAAAGAAGAGTGAGTTCACAGGTTTTTATATGTTCATTAGTTCGGTTATAAGTTTGTTTCCCCCGTTATCCCTAACCCGGGATAACGACTTAGTTCCATTATTCCCAACCCGGAATAATACTGATGGTTCCATTATTCCTTACCCGGAATAATATTGATGTTCCATTATTCCTAACCCGGAATAACAATGTTGTTGGTTCCATTATCCCTAACCCGGAATAATATTGTTGATTCGTAATTAAGTTCAATGTTAACATGTAGGTAGCTAGCCTAAAGTTATGTCACGTAAGTGTTCGCGATCGAAGCTGACTGTTGTGACTCCGTGTTGCCAGGCCTATCACTGACCATGGCGAAGTTAGGCCAAATTATTCACCCGTTGACCATACCCGGTCGGCTAGCGCGACTAGCTCGGGTGGGGCTTGTCGGGCCCAGTAGTACTACTTATAATTTCCCGCTATCTAACCCAATACTAACGATCCGAGAGTTTGTCGAGGACTTGTGTGATATAGCTGCTTAGTGACCATAACGTACATTAACATTAACTTAGTTACCGAATAGTTTAACGACGTTAAATTTCGTATAACGTAAAGAGATAGAGTTGTAGAGTGTATACATGTTTCTCCCCCTGTTGTTTAAAACCGGATAAAATTAGGGGCCGTGAACTCACCTTTAGTTTCTCGGTTAGTGTAACACAGAAGTAGCAAATGATGGGACCGTTAATTGCGTCCTAACAAGTCAATTGATTTAAAGTTAGTGTGTGAACACACCAATACAAACCCTACACATAACTAACACACAATGTGGTACACACAATAACAAATCCTAAAACCCAATCATGCATGCAAGTATTATCATACCAACATAGTGATCAAACCAACCTATCATGAACACAATTCAATCCATGCAACACTTTGGTACACACATTCGCAAGTTATCAAGCTTCAGCTTGTATACTCATAATTAGACTGTTTTCGAAGATTTTTAAAAATAGTTCCAACGTTCCAAAAATTCCAATTTTTTTTCAGAAGGTATTAACTAAGCTGTAGAATTTTATGTAAATTTTTCAAGTCCTAACACTTTACTAATTATTCATAAATATTAATATACTAGGCTGCAGTCAGATTCATCTCTTTCTGACTGCAGTCCACGGGAGAATTTATTTAAAAATCACCGTTCATCCAATTAACAAAATTCCAGTGGGAATTTCCCTGAAATTTCCATCTCCAGTTGCTGTACAAATTTCGTGATTCAACTCTCTACAGATCATGAGATCCGACTCGATAAACAACTAACAAATTTTCAGAATTTAGACAGCTTCAGTTACTGCACTTAATTGACCACATAAAAATATCAAACGACCTCAGAAAAATATGAATCCAGCGCCATTAGAAGCTTTTTTCAAAAATATACGTTTTAGGCTTCAGAAAATCCGTTTTTCGATAAATAATAACCAAGTTACAGCCAGTTGAAGTTGGCTGTAAACACCATTCAGCATCCTGATTTCAACATTTTATCGCAATACAACACGCTTAAACAATCGAGACGTTAAATATAAACGATCAACAACAGATTTATCAATCATATATCATCATGTACATCATACTCATGCAAACCCTACTCATAATATATGGTTTTTATCACAAAACGCAGCCTAATGATTCTTGATTCCAACTAATCATCATAATCGCAAACTCGCATAATTTATCGAACTAACATCATACACTTTCATAATAATGATTCTACCATTACATACAAGCATGATCAAGAGTTTATAACCCTAATATGACTTTGCAAAACAATGACAAACCCTAACCTTTAACAATGAGGATTAACGCACCGGGAACGAGATTGGAAATCGATTCGGGTAATCAAGGGGATCGCGACCGAGAAAGGGAATGAGGAGAAGGCTGCTGTCGGTCTTGGGAGCTAGGGTTTGTGTGTGTGTGTTTTTTTTTTTGAAACATAACTCATGCATATATGTCTTTATATAGTGCAAGAAAGAAAAGAAAAGGAAAAGGGTTTGCGGTTTGGTCCTTGCGGCCGCAAAGGGCTTGGGTGGGGCGGTTTGGGTCTATAACTTGAACCTCAAGTTTTGGTTAATCCCTTGAATCACAAGGAAATGAGGTCGACTCCTTTCGCGGCTCGGTTCGATTCGTCTATATATTTACTATATATATATTTTTATAACTAAAAATCACGAAATCGAAACATAACATAATAACTCACCGAACTTATAAACGTTTAATACACATACCACGTAGTTCACTTGATAAGTTCATAAAGTTAGCGTAATTATTTCGAGCGTATAAATTAAATCTCCGAATCAATTTAGCGTAGGAATGAATAACCATGAAGTAGTGCATTTAAGATATCTGAAAAACCGGGATGTCACATAAAAGGAGACGCCGGGTTTCGAACCCGGGTCACCCGGATGAACAAACGCATAACACACCACTCCGCCACACACGATTTTGTGATACACAAGGAAACAAATAACATATATACAAAAACTAGAAAATCAAAATCCGGAAATCAGCGCTCCCAATCCGCAGTCGCCGGAAAAACAGACGATTTCGCAAATCACGACCGTTTTCTTTGACTGAAACGCGTGAACTAAATTCGACATCGGTTATAACCGATGTCTAACCCTCAAATTCAGTCGTAACCGCCGGAAAAACTTTGACCGCGAATTCAAGACCAAATTCAGACCCAATACATCCTGTTCTACCCTATAAATACCCCCCTCAACCTTCCGGGAATCCTTTCGCTCAAGACCGCACACTTTTTTCGTAGTTGAAGTGCTCAGAAGCTCGTCGCCGGAGATTTCCAATTTCGCCGGAAATCCTTGATCAGAAAACCGTATTCATTCCTCAACCGGTATAGCTATCTAAAACTTCTCTGCTATCTCTTAATTCGTACTTTAATCATTCAAATCAATAATCAAAACTGCTAAACAGTTCATATAGCCGGACATCGCAAATCGGAGCCGGCGACACTTGCCGGAAAACCGAAGCAAACCCGCTGTTCTGGTACATCATATCATTTAATTTCTCTGTTCATTTCAAACAAGTTTAAATCGTGAATGACCAAAAAAGAACAGTCAGAATTCACTGTTCTGTGTTCTTTAACGAAGAAGATGTAGTCGCATATAAGTATAAGTATAATTAAAATAAGATATTCGAACGGGTTAGACACACAGTCCAGCGGTGGACTGTGTGCACAAACAATGCACACGTCTCGGGTTCGAATCGCACACGTTACCGAATTTCAGAAATAAAACCAATCCTTTTTAAACCTATTCAGATCACCTTTCAACATGTATATAAATATAATATAATTCAGTAATTAAACAGGTTAAGCACACAGCCCAACTGGTTGGGCTGTGCGTACTCGAACCGAATGTCTCGAGTTCGACTCCGGGTCACTGAAGTCGATACGGCCATTTAAAACCGTTTTTAAATAAAACCAAATAAGTTTAAAACTAATAAGTATATAAATATAATTAAAATCAGAAATATTTCGGGTTAGACACGTAGCTCAGTTGGTAGAGCTGCGTGCACGTATACGAGAGGTCGCGAGTTCGAACCTCACTCAGCGCATATAATTAACGCAATCCGACCGGTCAACGGTCAGAGTAAAAAAGTCAAAAATTTTTTATTTATTTTTTTATTTATTTTTTTATTTATTTAATCAGAAAATTATTTAAAAATACTTAAAAATAATATTTTTAAAGTTAGAAAATGTCCTTAAACTCACAAAAATAAATCTAAAAATCCTATTAAGATTATGAATTAAAAGTATTAATTTCAAATAAAATCCATTTATTTACCGAACCATTTCGTTATTATTTTAGGTTAGTTTTTCCTCGTTGATCAAATCCTAAAATTCGTGCGCATCTAACGTCATCAAAGAACTCACCCAATGTGAGTGAATCCTACAAATTCCCCTTTTTATTCATGTTTTGGGGTGTATCATGTGTCGCTTTAATTATTCCATTTATTTAAACTCGTGCTATTACCATTATATGATCTAAACTCGAGATGTAAATATTGTTTGTTGTAATGCGTGTTTACATTTTGTCAAGTTGCATGCAAATCATTCATTAGGCCCATCAGTTCCTCGTGGGAGACGGGTTGAGCATCACGTGCCTCATTGTTCATCATTTGGTGTGTGCTTGTGCATTGATTGAGATTATGTGATTATGTTGTTGGTTGTGATGTATGTTTATATTTTGGTCAAGTTGTGTGCAAATCATTCATTAGGCCCATCAGTTCCTCGTGGGAGACGAGTTGAGCATCGCGTGCCTCATTCGATCGGCTCCGTTTGATTGAGCCTTGATCTCATTGTTCATCAATTGGTGTGTGCGTGTGCATTATTTGATATTATGTGTTTTGTGATTAAATTTACATTTACGTTTACTCATATTTGGTTATGAACAATTTTATTCAAATAACCAACATAACTAATCCTTTCAAATGTTTAAATAAGATTCACTCGCCAACTTTTTGTTGACCCAAAACCCTATTTTTTACACATGATACAGGTGGACAGGTCGAAGCAAGGAACACGTAGGAAATTGTCTTGGAAGAAAAATAATGAAGTCTTGATAAATGTATAGAACATGTTGTACTTGTATGTTGATTGTAATGTTCTCCTTTAAAAGGAAATAATAAATATGAAACTTAATAGTAAATGTCATGAGCTTTGATGAAAACCCAATCATGCCCCGACTACCATTTCCACTGCGGGTCGGGGTGTGACAGATTGGTATCAGAGCTTTTGACTATAGGGATATAGGATAGGTTATTAGACCCTTAGAGCCTATACTATAGTTGATTAGATTTTAATTGTTTATGTGGTTACATGCAAACTCATGATGTTTATTTGTTTCGTATTTATTACACACACAAATGCATGCAAACACTTCCACTATCATATTGTGTGATATTTAGTGAGTTATACTTATTGTCAATCATAACATGCTTACATATACATTCATCACGCATATTTCCATGTTCACATATTCAAATCATCTTCATATTTCTTTTATTCAAGATTTTGTGGCATTTTTCGTTTTTCAATCTCATCAAAGTGAGTTCTACGATGGGCATGTAGTAACTGGAAGGGTACAAGTACCGGTAGTCGAAACGTCCTGTCTAGGTTGGCATTCGTATAAATCCAATATAACGGACCAGTTTGCCTACCTGGCGACTAACGATGAGAGTACGAAGGACCTATTAGGCCAAAGCATGCCACACCAAACGTCATTCGAACTAACCCCACTTTGAGGTGTCACCGTGTCCACACCTGGATGCACTCCGAATTTCATACGTTACATTCATATTTCTCGATTTTCTTCGGGTTTTAGGGTACGTTACCAGGCTAACACATGCGAACCATATGAAAGACCCGGTAATCATGGGGGCCCACATGATTACGAAGGTGAAGTATGGCGGCATGCAAGGCCCAATTACGAGCAAAGCCCAAGACATCCTATGGATGTAGTAAATTTATTATTCTTCATTTATTTTATGAATGTTCATTCCTAAATACGACACATGACCCCTAAAACGTCAAACTCATACTCTTGGTACGTGTTTGTTGTAGATGTCTTCTAGCCTCTCTCGTAGAAAGATGAGATCAGGAAAAACCCGCGAGCGCATGGCTGCCCAAATCGCTCAACAAATGGCTGCTGTAATACCCAACATCGTAATTCAAGTACAACAGGCCCTTACCGCTAATCCCGTCAACCCAATCCACCAAGAAGATCAAAACATTGTCAATCCTCCCCCAAAAGCCACTAAATGCGCCTTCAAGCATTTCAAATCCTGCGATCCTCCAAAATACGAAGGTACTGAAGGTGTCACCGTTCTCCTCCATTGGTTCGAGGAGATGGAAAACACTTTTCTCAATTGCGACTGCCGCGATGATCGCAAGGTGCGATATGCTACCGGTCGTTTGTTCGGAGTAGCACTTACATGGTGGAATACAGAGAAGGCCAAGCGAGGTGCTGAAGATGTTATGACTTTGACTTGGGAAGAGTTGAAGGAAATCATGGCAAAACGGTTCTGTCCAAGAAGCGAAATCAAGAAATTGGAAGATGAGTTCTATTCTTTGAAACAAAAAGAGGGCGACCACACCACATACAACAAGAGATTCCTTGAGTTAAATCAAATGGTCCCCAACTTGTTCACTCCCCTCTACCGTTTGATCGAGCACTATATTCGAGGTCTTCCTTCAAAAATTCATGACCCTGTAATAAGTACCACACCTGCAACTTTGGAAGCAGCAATGGAGTTAGCTACAGAGCTCACCGAAAACCGCATACGAAATAAAGACTTCACGGAGGAGAAGAAGAAGAATAAAGCATCAACCGAAACCTCCAACCCAACCCAGACAAAATCCCCTCCTCAAACCACTCTTAAGAGAAAACGAGATGGACAAAATTTCGCTATCACCCAAGGCAATCAACCAGTTTCACAAGCTGTACCCCTCCAAGCTATCCCAATCACTCAAGTAGCACCCAACTCTACTTACCCAAATAAGAAACCCTACATTGGACCTCACCCTCAATGCAACACCTGTTTTTATCACCATCCATCTACCGTACCTTGTCGACTGTGTGCAAATTGTGGGCGTTATGGTCATTGGAGCAAAACTTGTCGTGCCCCTCAAAACCAAGCTTCACCCCCTACTCGAAACATGATCCAAACATATCAACAACCCCAATACCCCATGTTTCCATATGTTCGAGCTTGTTTTAATTGTGGCGATCCTACCCACTTTAGAAACACGTGCCCTCGATTGGTTAACATCATAAAAGCTCCACCACCAGCAAGAGGAAGAGCTTACAACATCAACGCCAATCCTGTTGAAGATAATAACGGCCCAAACGAATCACCCAACTAGTTTTCCTCACCAAGAATCAAGACTAAACTTCAATCGTCTAGTTTTAATGTTTTTCTTTATGTTATCTCAATCTTTCCGTATCCCAGTTGTAAATTGGGAATTTATGTATCCAAAAATTTTAATGTGAATTGATATTACAGTTTTGTTTTATACTCATTGATTTAACATTCATATCATCATACATCTCGACGTATCTCAATCTCATCATTTAAAGAAGTTGGGTTGTGTCTCACTTTTACATAGACTAACCCCTTCATCATAATAAACGAGAGAGGTACTGTCATCATTCAGTCATGTATCCTTTCAGAATTGAGACTAAAGCTTTGGTTGTTGTGTTTGTTTATGTTTTAGAGTCACATAGGACTGATCATAATTTACCGATAAAGCTAATGAAAATTTGACAAGAATATGGTGGATACGCCGCTGGTACTTCCTATATATAAGTATTCTTGGCAAAGGATCAAAAGCATTACCAGGAGGTTATGAGAAGTTCCGTGTAGGTTTAAATATCATCATGGTTGAAGTTTTTGTTTTATGATACATACCTTATCATTTCAAACGTATCAATTCCCTCAAAACTCTTATGCATAAAATCATGCCTAGTCAATCAACTCAGTTTATCCATGTTCCGCATTTTTATACTTTAGGCATCAAAAAGTGATTCCTGTAGCAGGGTATTCAACCCTTACTAGGAACGTTACCGCCTCAAATAAGATTTAAACTCTCACTCTCTTCTAATTATGTAATCATCAAAATTAAAACATCCTCCCTTCAAGTCAAATATACCACTACTACTTAAATTTCGGGATGAAATTTCTAAAAGTAGGGGATACTGTAACATCCGTCGAAAAACGGGTTTCCAAAACCCGCTTCGTTTATCAGTCAAACATTCAGTTATAAAGTTCATTACGTATTTTTGGTTCATATGAATTTTAAACAATACATAATTAATAAATATATTAGAATTTAAAATCTATAATTGAAAATTAATAATAAATAATGAATAAAAAAAATAAAAGGAGACGCCGGGTTTCGAACACGGGTCACCCGGATGAACAAACGCACAACACACCACTCCGCCACACACGATTTTGTGATACACAAGGAAACAAATAACATATATACAAAAACTGAAAATCAAAATCCGGAAATCAGCGCGCCCAATCCGCAGTCGGCGGAAAAACCGACGATTTCGCAAATCACGACCGTTTTCTTTAACTGAAACGCGTGAACTAAATTCGACATCGGTTATAACCGATGTCTAACCCTCAAATTCAGTCGTAACCGCCGGAAAAACTTTGACTGCGAATTAAAAACCAAATTCAGACCCAATACATCCTGTTCTACCCTATAAATACCCCCCTCAACCTTCCGGGAATCCTTTCGCTCAAGACCGCACACTTTTTTCGTAGTTGAAGTGCTCAGAAGCTCGTCGCTGGAGATTTCCAATTTCGCCGGAACTTCGCCGGAAATCCTTGATCTGAAAACCGTATTCATTCCTCAACCGGTATATCTATCTAAAACTTCTCTGCTATATCTTAATTCATACTTTAATCGTTCAAATCAATAATCAAAACTGCTAAACAGTTCATACAGCTGGACATCGCAAATCGGAGCCGACGACACTTGCCGGAAAACCGAAGCAAACCCGCTGTTCTGGTACATCATATCATTTAATTTCTCTGTTCATTTCAAACAAGTTTAAATCGTGAACGACCAAACAAGAACAGTCGGAATTCACTGTTCTGTGTTCTTTAACGAAGAAGATGAAGTCGCATATAAGTATAATTATAATTAAAATCAGATATTCGAACGGGTTAGACACACAGTCCAGCGGTGGACTCTGTGCACAAACAATGCACACGTCCAGGGTTCGAATCGCACACGTTACCAAATTTCAGAAATAAAACCAATCCTTTTTAAACCTATTCAGATCACCTTTCAACATGTATATAAATATAATATAATTCAGTAATTAAACAGGTTAAGCACACAGCCCAACTGGTTGGGCTGTGCGTACTCGAACCGAACGTCTCGAGTTCGACTCCGGGTCACTGAAGTCGATACGGCCATTTAAAACCATTTTTAAATAAAACCAAATAAGTTTAAAACTAATAAGTATATAAATATAATTAAAATCAGAAAAATTTCGGGTTAGACACGTAGCTCAGTTGGTAGAGCTGCGTGCACGTATACGAGAGGTCGCGAGATCGAACCTCACTCAGCGCATATAATTAACACAATCCGACCGGTCAACGGTCAGAGTAAAAAAGTCAACATTTGTTTTATTTATTTTTTTATTTATTTAATCAGAAAATTATTTAAAAATACTTAAAAATAATATTTTTAAAGTTAGAAAATGTCCTTAAACTCACAAAAATAAATCTAAAAATCCTATTAAGTTTATGAATTAAAAGTATTAATCTCAAATAAAATCCATTTATTTACCGAACCATTTCTTTATTATTTTAGGTTAGTTTTTCCTCGTTGATCAAATCCTAAAATTCGTGCGCATCCAACGTCATCAAAGAACGCACCAATGTGAGTGAATCCTTACAAATTCCCCTTTTTATTCTTATTTTGGGGTGTATCATGTGTGCCTTAAAATTTTCCATTTATTTAAACTCGTGCTATTACCATTATATGATCTAAACTCGAGATGTAAATATTGTTTGTTGTAATGCGTGTTTACATTTTGTCAAGTTGCGTGCAAATCATTCATTAGGCCCATCAGTTCCTCGTGGGAGACGGGTTGAGCATCAGGTGCCTCATTGTTCATCATTTGATGTGTGCTTGTGTATTGATTGAGATTATGTGATTATGTTGTTGGTTGTGATGTGTGTTTATATTTTGGTCAAGTTGTGTGCAAATCATTCATTAGGCCCATCAGTTCCTCGTGGGAGACGAGTTGAGCATCGCGTGCCTCATTCGATCGACTCCGTTTGATTGAGCCTTGATCTCATTGTTCATCAATTGGTGTGTGCGTGTGCATTATTTGATATTATGTGTTTTGTGATTAAATTTACATTTACGTTTACTCATATTTGGTTATGCACAATTTTATTCAAATAACCAACATAACTAATCCTTTCAAATGTTTAAATAAGATTCACTCGCCAACTTTTTGTTGACCCAAAACCCTATTTTCTACACATGATACAGGTGGACAGGTTAAGCAAGGAACACGTAGGAAATTGTCTTGGAAGAAAAATAATGAAGTCTTGATAAATGTATAGAACATGTTGTACTTGTATGTTGATTGTAATGTTCTCCTTTAAAAGGAAATAATAAATATGAAACTTAATAGTAAATGTCATGAGCTTTGATGAAAACTCAATCATGCCCCGACTACCATTTCCGCTGCCGGTCGGGGTGTGACAAAAATCATTCTCTAATGACAGTTTGATATACTTTTAGAAGTTGAATTTAGTTCCTGGAGCTAAATGAAGCTGCAAGAATACATAGAACGATAACTCACATACGAAAACAACAAAAAAATAGATAAATAATCACGGAAAAAGATAAATAAAACAAAAGTCTTACACATATGAATCTGTTTGGCAAGGTCATATAATCGAACTTGCTAACTGATCTAAAAATTGACGGAAGAAACATCCCTACATGAAAGAAGCTTGCATGAGGTTCAATATATACATCACCTTGTATAGTGTAAATATACAAAAAATATATACAATTTTTATTCCATTTCTTGTCATTGATCACTCGACAATTGACAACTTACAATGGAAAAGAAGAACGAGATTCGAGTCCAAAAACTGGTATGTGCTCTCACAAAAGACGTCTCATGGGTAAGCCTGAATCTTGAAGGATCTATAATTCCATAAATTATTTAGAGGTCATAAGTTAAATCAACAACAATGGTACTTCCTTTAATTTTAATATAAATAAATATTATTAAAAATTTCAATAAAAATAAAATTACCATTGCTAAACTCATAGTCATGGGATAATGTCTCCTCCTCCCACTCCTTCCAGCCACACGAAGTTTGCAAATTTAACAGTTGAATAAAATAAACAAATTTAACTAAATGAAGAACGTGTTGAAAGCCAATTAAAGTCTGTTTCAATTCATACAACCTAGTATTATTGTATCAATATAATTCATTAATTGTTTATAACATTGGACCAAACATGTGTTTACGGGTCAACCCCACCCGTTTTTAAACTTGAACAAATACAACAAGTGAAGATAATTCAGCAAGGTAGTCAGGCAAAACAACAACAAGCTCTTTCAGAACCGAAAACGCACCAGTATGAAGATAAAACCATTATGAGGAAACAACTTACAAAACAAACCATTGGTGTTCTTAATGGCGAACATTGTCCTCCCCTTCAGATCTGCTTCCTTCAAGCCTTAAACAACACACATCTGATTAAATTGTTTAGTGTAGATCTTGTATCTAGTGTTGGATAGAGATAGAATCGATTTGGTGTCATACGCATGGGAGAGAAACCCTCCAACACCTGATCCACCATAAATCCCCACTTCTTACTCCGAAGCGAATTGAAAACCTTCAATAAAAACAATCAAATTCAAAATTTAAAACATGGGTCGACATAAAATCAACTAAACAATCGATTAATTGATAACCCAGATGGTATTTGAAAGTAGAGGTGCACGAAGTAACTAGTTAATTACCTTATATCGTATTATGGTTTGTGAGCCGCAGATCTAAAAGCTCAGTTGCACATCTTCTGTGTTGCACCTCATCTCCGTCAATCTGTGGTGAACACATGTTCATAGGAAATAACCACAGTCAAATCTTCAAAGGAAATAACCACAATCAACAACAAAGCTTACCTTACGATTGTCGAGTGGTAGGAATGCCAACTTAACTAGACAACCACCATCCATAGCAGTCGAAGAAAGCAAAATCTAAAAAAGATCTGGTGAAGATAGTTATGTGTTTCTGAATCGCCGCAAGAGAAAGAGAGAGAGAGAGACAGAGGCGGATAGGAATAAGATGAGATATGTGAAACCCTAATTTGTGTTCGTGTTTTTTGTTTGAGTGACCCAAAAGGTATTATTAAAAAGTTAATCCACTTTTGATATTCATGTGCTTTAAACACTTGTGTATTATGCAATAAAGGAATTTTAAGGGAAGTGACAAATTACCTTAAGTAGTCCCTTGGATATGCTTATATATAGTATAAATTTGAAGCTTAAATGAAACATAAACATTCCATTATGTTAATTTATAAAACCATGAATATGAATTGTGGGTTAGGCCATAGGGTGTACTCTAACATTTAAAGTGTTAACAATGACATGACATGTTAACTAACATTGCAAACCACTCCCTCCTTGTGTTAAAGGGCATTAAATGAGTTATGTGTTAACATGTTAACCCAATGTTAAATAGATTGAATTAATTATTCTTTTCTTTTTTAGACAAAACCACTAAAACACAGGGTTAGATAAAATTAACGGGATTAAACCATTTCCTTGAAGTGAGACAAAATGAAATGGGGAAAAAAGGTTGATGTGCCACTTAGGTAAAGTTAAGATAGGTTAAAGTATACTCAAAGGCCTTAGAGTCCCTATGTTCAATTGTTTCATTGCCTAAAATATATACATTTCGACCCATTTAAAGCTTAAATCGAACATAAGCATGTCAATTGTTTCAACATATATTGAAAGTCCATATGTTCAATTGTAGTAAGTCATAAATTCAAATAATTATCATATTCAAAACTAGAGAAGTTTAAGTGTAGGAAAGTAAATCAATTTATTTTGTTGAATAAAATTGTTTTCATGACGGATCAAGAAAAGTAATATAATCAAACATTTTTTTTAAACATTGTTAGTTCAACATTAAGAAAAATCAGGGCATGAAACATAACATCAAAACAACAAATTGAATTTAAAAAATTATATGGTTATATTCGGCTTAATATCCAAATTAGTTTTAAACCAACATATTTTTGGCAAAGAAGAAGTTGAACATATGACTTCCTATATAACAATTCATATTCAGTCATTCAGTTTTCTTGAATTTGAACAAAAAATATATGTTTATGTTTATGTTTGATGTATGATTGGAGTGGGGTCCAAACAAATATAGGATAGGCAATAGAGCAAGATAGCGTATGTATCTTCTATATAACAATTTATATATATATATATTACTAATTAGTAACATGGTAGTAATATGTTGGTTTGTACCACAAGCTTTAGCATTGTTATATATTTTATTGGTGTGTACTTTGTGTTTGTACCCTAAATGGATATATAATGTGATTTCTTCTAAATTCCCAGCTTCATTTGGAAGCTTTTCTTTTCAGAGACCACCACTGCGCATACACTCTTCTCCCACATACGGCGGCGAGGGTGTTTCGATAGTTGGTTTATTCGAATAAATATTTATCTTTCGCCTTATTTTACGTAAATGGTTACTTTATATGTTGTTTTACCCGTTGATTTCAAAGTTTTTAACCGTTTTTTGGGGTTCAGCTACACTGATTTCCTGTCGAACAATCAGCCACATCATCTTAACATGATCATAAGTCCAGCTCAGCACACTTGAATTATTCCCAACCTTACTGTAATAGCTCGATCCAAGTTCCATGACAAACCTATCAGACTGATTAGTAGGATCCTTCAACTGAAAGTTCTCGTCCAGCGGATTTACATCAACGTTCTTCATCAAAACCATTTGTTTCTTCTTTGGAGCAGTTTGTCTTCTCTGACTCGTACCAGTAACCTTCCTCTTTGGAGCGCTCAGATAATCTTCTAAACCAGCCTGACGATCGGCTGCGAGCTGTTCAGCTGCTATTCTGTCTGCTTCTCTTTTTTCTGCAGCTTGATGACGATGTTCAACATTCATAGGATCATCAACTGGATCAGAAAACTCAGACCCAAACTTATTCTCCAACTTCGCCTTCATATAAAACACCATAGTCATCAATAACGAAACGTCACCCTAAAGTTGGTCCATCGTCTGATCACGAGCGTCTAACCGAGTCTGTATAGAAGCTATCTATGCATCTTTAAGAATAACCTCCTACTCGAGTACTACCACTATCTACTTCAGATCGACTACATCAACATCTTCCTCATCACTATCAATCCCGCTGAATTCGAATGCTCTCTTTTCAGATCGCTTCAAATACTCAATATCTTCATCCTTACCACCACCAGAAGCATTACCCCTGCACCTGAACCTCCAGCACCTACAGAACTACCACTACCACCACCAAAATCCATCATCTCGAGTATAGATTCAGTTGGAATGGACACGTCAGTAGACTGAGTGGCAACAAGTGGAACTGTCGGTTCTTCAGCAGTAACAGGCTCAACAGTGGAAATATCGGTCAAAGATACAGTGACCGAGTATGTAACAGTGATCGGTTCTTCAGTAGTATCATCAATACGAGCTTCGGTTTGTATCTGAACTTCTGTGTGAATGGGTTCGTCAGTATGAATAGGTTCTTCGGTTGCTTTTGTTCGTCGCTTCTTCAATAATGGTTCTTCCTCTACTTTAATATCTTCAGCAGTATCAGCTTCAGTAACTGGAATATCAGAATGAGACAACACGAGAGGAGGATTCCCTAACTGACCCTGAATCTCCTTTAGATGTGCAATAAGAGCTGCTAAGTTATCAGTAATAAGCTCTTGTAACTCTGGAATCTGATGAACTTCAGATTCTGTAATAGATTCCAAAAGAGCTTCTTCAGCATCGGTATCCTCATCAGTAACTAAATCTTCAACCTCAATCTTTTTCTCTACCACTGCTATGTCATGTTCTTCAGCCACCATAGCATTTATTGGCTTAGGTGATGGGATATCCTGACCAATCACCTCAGAAAACTTCCTAAACTTCTTCAACGGTATACGTCCAACAAAAACTATCTTTGATGTCAATCTGTTCTTCTTAATCGTACTAAAAATAGTTGGACTCATAGGCTTCATATTAGCAAGTTCATATCAGAAGCATCCTTAGCTAAATCATAATAACGGGCATCTAGAATCCGCTGTACAAATCGAGGATACAGCAAAAACATCTTCTTCTTCGACTACTCAAGAATCTTCTTCATATTCTCGAAAATATAACAAGAAAAATTATATTTCCAATCCATCACCAAAGATACTATCGCTGAAGTCTGCGTTTAGTTCGGCTGATCTAACCCACCCTTGTTCTCCGATACACACTGCATAAATATATGAACTAATAATCGCGAGTATGCCCGGAACATCTTCTTCAACAACGGTGGATATGTTCCTTCATAACTCATCTCCGTCAATACCGGCATCAACTTCTCCTTAGCATATAATGTCGGATCACTTGCTACATCTGTAAACTTCAACACATCCCGAATACATGCTTCGTTCATGATAAGCTCCTTCCCATGAATAGATGAACTAATATAAGGCTTCCCAACAGCACCCCTCAAATGAAATCTCGCCCGCTTCCAAAACATGTGCACTAGATCACAAAAGATAACAAGATTCACTTTGAGTGCATACGTGATCCTGCAGTCATTCAGACCCACCATCATAGACTTGAACTCTTGGAAAAACTCCGCTGGATGATCCAACAGATAACCGCCAGGTTATGGAACTGCTTTTCAACCAATAAAACAGCATCAAAAGCCTCTTCAGCCATTTCTGTCAGAAGAACAACAGATGAAACCATACTTAGTAAAACATTTACTAATCAAACCAGATATCCAAGTTAACATAAGTTAACTGACCAGTTTCAAACTAAGAGGTCAAAAACCCGTTAGTTCAAAAACTGATTGACAGATCAATAAGCAGGTCAAGAAAAGGTCATTTGTGAATTTGAGAGGTTCAAGGTTCAATTTAAGGTTCATTTTAAAGGTTCAGTTTTAAAGTTCAACACTCAATCCGAAAGGTTCAAAAACCATTTCGGAGAGTTCAAACACTGAAATCTGGAATCAAAAGGGTTCAAACAGGAATCCGGATGAACCCCTTATCATCTCAGATGAGTGCCATCCGAAATGGAAACCGAGTTCATCCATTTCAGTTGAATACTCATCTAAGATAGAGTCCGGAATGCACAATTTGTTGAAATTTTATCCGAGATACCATCGGAGATGCTTAATTACATGAAGATTTGAATATTAACATTTAATGTTGATGATTAATAAGCACTTTATACCTAATTCTGATGTAATTTGGATGAATATGAAGAAAATCTAATTCGGATGATGATCAGAGTATTTCGGAAGAAAATTTTTAGTGAATGATCCGAAATATAAAAATAATAATCTAATATACTCTTCTGGAATTGGCTTGGGCATGAGAATTTGGGCCCAAGTCAATACGGTTCCAACTGAACATCATCTGGTTTCCAATTCGGATACAATCTGAAATGGGCTTGGTCAAAGTTATTTGGGCCGAATCCGGAACAGTAACCAGTCCGAAATGGTCAAAGGAGGAGGGTCCCAATTCGGTCAATGGGCCTATCTGGAATGGGTCAAAAGGCCCAATCCGGAACAGTACCATAATGGACCCAAGACTGTTCAATTTCAAAATTTTCAAAAATTCTATTAGATTAGCCCAATTCCAAAATTCAATAGGCCAGCCTAATACCCCTTAACATAAATCATTTAACTCAAAAATCAACAGTTTAAACTAACCGAGCAACCAAACAGACTTTACCAAATATACAGAAATAAGCAAATCATTTAAACAAAATCAATACAGCATACACACAGTTTTGCTATGGGATTAAATCGATTTCAGGCAGACTAAGGAACATTTTTCAGTGTGAGCTTGGTCAGACTTGTCTAAGAGATTGCTAATATATTTGTCCATTTAAACCTACCGCTCAACCTTCTACTTTTTGCTTTATGATATGCTTAAGGTAATGTTATACTATGATACCCGTGTGTCCCACTCCATGACATACCCCCGTGATCAAGGTAAGCATAACAATTCATCGTAGCAGGTGAGTATACTGAGATCATCATTTATCTTTTACAACGTCAGACTATTGGTGAACAGGTCAGTACTTTTGTACAGCAGAGTGACCAATAATATCTTATGAGGGTTAGGCAAATACCTTATATAGTATGTTTGACTTTTCAAGTACATGGAATTTTCTTGTGATGAGATTTCCTTCCTTTTAAGGTTTTGGCCCTTCTATTTTGGCTCTTTTAAGGATATCCTGACTATGCCTAGGTCTGCATACAATCTGGATGCAACAGAAGGACAGCCAAGATATCCCCCGGATGACTCAACAGCATAAAGACCCGAAACTTCAGACATTGGCTATCTATCAATGCAGGATTTAAGACCATAAAATCATATGCCGATAGTGTGTAACCCACTGAATATATAGTTCTTTTATGTTTATATCATTTAGCTTATAATATCTGTTTGCGCTCTAAGCCTATCAACATATCGCTTACGATCCAAGTCGTTCCAGCTACAACACCTTACATGTGTTAGCCAAAACCTTTATCACGATAAATGATTTCATTTTCCAATCATTGCAAAACTGTTTTAAACTATCTTTTTCATTTTCTAAATTTTTTAATGTTTTTGTGTTTTTCTAATTTTTCAAATGTTGTTGTATTTTTGTGATTTTTCTCCCCCTAAATTTGTGCATATATATGAACAAATTTACGAGGCAAACAAAAAATAAATAGGAAAAGAGAAAAATTGAAAACAAACTAAACTGAAAGGATAAAGGATGCTTAGGTAGGAAACCGGATCATTTTGAGAAGATCCACAAGCACTTGAAAACGCGTGTTGCTAACGGGTTTCGTGAACAAATCCGCAACATTTGCATATGTGTGGATTTGCTCAAGGTTAAAGAGACCCTTTTCATAACAATCACGAATAAAATGAACTTTGATGTTTATGTGATTGGTTTTGGAGTGAAAACAAGGTTTTTGACAATTTGGATAGCAGCATCATTATTACAATAAACTGTTGTGTTTAGATAAGTCAAACCTAATCCGCAAGCTGGTGTTGCATCCCATAAAAGCTGGGAGCAACAAGCTGATGCTGCGACATATTCCGCTTCCGCTGTAGAAAGTGAGACCATCTGCTGCTTCTTGCATTGCCAAGAGATCAATCTATCTACCAAGAATTGGCATCCAGCTGAAGTTGATCTCATGTCCCTATCTGTACCTCCAAGATTACTGTAAGAGAAAGCATACAATTCAAATTCAGATTTTTTAGGATACCAGAGCCCCAGTGACGGTGCCCCTTTGAGGAACCTAAAAATTCTCTTAACAACATGTAAATGAGAGAGTTTAGGAGTAGCCTGGTATCGAGCACACTAGCAAACGGCAAACATGATGTCCGGCCGACTCGCCGTGAGATACATGAGTGAACCGATCATAGGTTGGATTGACAGGCGTGCCTTCTGCGTCTTTATTCAATAGGGGCTGTTCAGCGATAGGCAAAGCCATAGGCTTTGAAATGTAAGCTTGAATTTGGCAAGAACGTCCTTGACATATTTTCCTTGATGGGTCAAGATTCCTTGTGAGCTCTAACGAACTTGAAGACCCAAATACATAGTCATCTCCCCCAATGAACTCATCTAGAATTTCTTCTTCATAACCTCTTCAAATTCGAGACACAATCCATCATTTGTAGAACCAAAAATAAAATCGTCTACGTAAATTTGAACAAGAATGATGTCCTTGTCAACACGTTTGATGAACAAAGTCTGATCAATGGTTCCCGGGTATATTCGTGAGCAACCAGATGCTCTGTTAGGGTTGCGTACCATGCACGATGCGCTTGATGCAACCCATACAAAGCTTTGTCCAACTTGTATGCATAGTCTGGCTTGTCAGGATCAGTGAAACCTGGTGGTTGTGCCACGTATATCTCCTTTTTCACCGTGCCGTAAAGAAATGCAGTCTTGACATCCATTTGATAGACTGTGAAGTCCATGTATGATTCATATGCCAAGAAAATGCGAATGGCTTCCAATCTAGCCACCGTGCATAAACTTCATCATAATCCAACCCCTCGATCTGGCGAAAGCCCTAAACAACCAATCGAGCTTTGTTTCACACAATCACACTAGTATCATCCTGTTTGGTGCGAAATACCCAACGAGTTCCAAGAGCACGTTTGCCCTGAGGAAGCTTCACCAATTGCCATACCCCAAGTTTCTCAAACTGATTGAGTTCTTCATGCATAGCGTCAACCCAGCCTGGTTCCTGCAAGGCGACATCAATGCTTTTAGGTTCAATTTGTGAGATAAAACAAGAGTAAGACATGTATTGATATCTCCTGATTAACGGCGGGTCTGAACACCAGCAGTAACAGGAGCAATAACATTTTCAATCGGATGATTGCGCTGTAGACGTTATGGTATATGCATAGCAGGAACATGGAGATCTGATTGAAAGTTTGTAAAGCTCTACGATGCGAATCCAGATGGCTCCCCCTCATTAGTTGCACCAATGGGAATGTTGACTGATGAATCAACAGAACAGTCTAGTGGTGTAGGCTCAGGAAACAGAGATGAGCCTAAGACATCAGGAGTTGTAGCTCCTTCATTTGCCACAGGAGTTTCTGTGTTTGGAGCCTCAACTTCAGGGGAACTCGTCTGAGGAGTCTGTTCAGAAACAATTTACTGATTCAGCAATGCTGGTGGTGGTGTAGACACCACATTATTGAATCCCGGTGGATCCCCACGCAGCTGTTTGAAAGATTCTTGCAGCTATTCAGCATCTTCATCATCCTCAGTCAAGATAGGCATCGTTGAGGGTTCAAAACTTGTGCCTGTACCTGCATTCATATTAGAAAAGACATCAACAGATTTAAACAAAGAGGAATAATCATAGAGACAGTCGGGACCAATTCGTGCGTCCTTTGGATTCTCCTCCAGCCAACCCACATTATAGGTTTCAATTACCATTTTCTTGATCTTGTTGTAGACACGATAAGAAGTGTCCTTAGAGTAGCCGACGAAGATGCATGGATCTCCACATGATTCAAATTTTCCCTTAGCAACCATGAGTAGGAGAACACAGGGGCATCCGAATTTGTGGAAATGCTTGACCGAAGGTTTGTGACCTTCAACCACTTCATATGGCGTTTGCATGTGCCTTTTGTTGATCAGGGCATGATTTTGAATGTAGCAAGTGGTATTGACTGCTTATACCCAAAAATAAGAGGTAGTTCTGATTCGACCAACATAGTACGTACTACTTCAACGAGTGTGCAGCATCTGCCCAGTTGAACCCTTCGTGCTGCTGTGCCACTATGGATGTTGATTTCCCACTAGAGCTGCTCGAGGGACTTGAAGGAGACTTTGAAGGAGAGACAGGCACGAGCTGTCTTTCACTGTTCTAAATATCTGCCACTCTGGATGAGACATATTCAGATGGCGTCTTCTTGCATTCCCGTGCGAAGTGCCCTGGCCCATGACATCTAAAACACCTGAGCTTATCTTTCGTTAGCCCAGTCTTCAGATTTGACAATGGTTGCCTCCCATACTTCTTCTGAAATTTGTTGACACGGAAAGCAGCCATCGCAAGATTCAAGGACACGTCAATCTCGTCCAAATCCTCCTCCATGATCTGATATACTTTAGTTGGGAGAACAGACGGAGGGGTCTAGTCACCTGCTAAGAAATCATTTAAACAGTTAATCATTGAAGCAACTATGGCCAATTTATCCTCATTCTCTTTTGTGAGAAAAGCAGAATTTAACTCAGCTGGAGCTGGTGTGGGAACAACAGATTGAGGAATGCCGCCTTGTTAAGCTGTTGCAGGAATGGAAGGACTATAAACCATGTTAGGATACTAGGCATGATATTGTATCTTAACCTGTGCTGCAGAGATCATCGTAGGAGTCTGAGATTGAAGACCATAAACATACTGAGTCTTCTGTGCAGAGGTGAGAGGACTGTACACCAAGTTAGAGCTACCCGGTGTGTGTGAGCTTCCTTGCAGAGGGCTGTAAACAAGATTTTTAGACATTAGTGTCGTGTTCTGCCCTGTAATACGGACTTCCATCAGATTGCTTTGATGATTGATGTCCCTCTGTTTATTGTCTATCTCACATGACTTGATAGTTGCAATCATTTCCGTGAGGGTGACGTCGTTCAGATTTTTCGTCTTCTTGATCATGCCCACATCAGCATCCCAGCTCTTGGGCAAAGAGTTCAATAGCTGTCTATTCATAGCACTGTTCGTAAGAGAGATTTCAGCTGAAATCATCTGAAAGACAAGCTTTACGTATCTTCGAATTTGATTCTCAATGGTTTCTCCATATATGTGGTTAAATGAGTTAACTGTTGATTCAGCTGATTAACCCGAATTGCTTTCATATCAGCGTTTCCCTCATAGAGATTCTGTTGTTCGCTCCACACCTCCTTAGTCGTCTTGCAATTTCTGACAGCTATGGAGATGTCGGGTCCGAGTGCCATTGTTAGAACAACCAAGGCTTTCTCATCGTCTTCGTTTATCTTCAAGTCTTTCGGAATGTCCACAAATGACTAGGTTTGGGGATCTTGTGTCCGGATCTTCAGCAGTGCTATAAACTATGGTTCGAGGACCATTCATGATACATCTCCAAACCCCTGGCTCTTTAGCCTTGCAGTATTGCTCAAACCTGAACTTCCATTCATAATATTCGTCACCATATAGCAGACGGGGCACCTTTGTAGAAGTGCCAATGACTTGGTCTAGCTCTTGATGAAGAGCCAGCGTCTGTGATTGCAAAGCTGTCATGTAACTGCTCATTTTTTTTCAAAATTTACCAACTAAAACTAAAGTTAATTTTAATTTCTTATTATAAATAGTCCATAAAGAGTCCTAGATAGTGGTCCGAAATGAGAATCCGAAATAGTAATCCGGGATGCTATCAGAGACAAAGTAACAGTAACTCGGATGAATCCGAAATGCTTTCTTGATCCTAGATGAAGAATCAATTCGGAATGGAGATGAAATCCGAAATAGGAAATGATCCGAATTGCAAGAGATCTGAGATAAATGCCAACCTGAGATGAGAGGTGATCCGAAATAGAGAAACAGATCCAGAATGAAAGCCTGATCCGGAATGAGAGTCTGATCCGAAATAAGAACCCTTATCCGAAATCAACAGTGTTTCGAAATTCCTGCAAACAGATAAACACAAGTTAATTTAAACAGTGACCCCTATCCGGAAAGCGAGTAATTCGGATAAGGTTGCTGAGAAGGCCGATGAACAGTTGTCAGAATAAATCGGAGATGGATGATCTTCTTCGTGTTCTTCGGAATCTTCAACGATTCCGGATCCGAATTGCTTGAATCTCCTTCGGTTTTCTCAGAACAGTAGCTGTCCAAGATGAGAAAGCAGTAGTAATCTTCAATAGATCTTCAACAGTGACATTCCAAGATGACTAACAGCAACATTTCTTCGAGATCTGAACAATTCTTCTTCAGTCTGTGACACCGAGAGCCTGTATCGAACAACGTGGCTCTGATACCAATTGTAAGTCCCTGATTCGGATCTGTACACGGTATCACAGCAACTAATCGATTGCGGAAATAAAGGTTAGATGAACGGAACAAGAACAATCTCTGATTAATCAATTTGCATACACCAAATGGTGTCTGATACAAGATATCTGAATAATAAACTGACAAGTAACCTAAACCCTAACCCCAATACATGTATTTATACTAATCTCAAAACCCACTAATTACAACCCTAGGCCCATAAGGCTCTCTGAAGCCCATTCCTTCACCCGTAGCCCAAAATGCAACACTACTGTGTAAACGTTTTAGCTAGGGGCCCAACAGCGCCATCATCTTTGGATGCGCCATCAGTGTGAAGGATCCATGCGCGGTCATCTGTGACAGGCACTGGATTCTGTACAGCTTCACACTCTTGCACTTTATTGCTTGGCACTTCCGTGATAAAATCGGCTAGTATCTGGCCTTTGATAGCTGGGCATGGTTTGCACATGATATTGTGTTCACCAAGCTCGATCACCTATTTCGCCAAACGGCCGGATATGTCCGGTTTAGATAAAACTTGGCCCAGGTGATAGTTCATGAGAACTGTGATCACGTGGCCTGAAAAATACCGACGCAACCTGAGGATGCGTGGACTAAAGCTAGAGCAAGCTTTTCCATCATTGGATATCTTGTCTCCGGGTCAGTTAACCTTTTGCTGACATAGTAGATTAGAGTTTGGACTCCTTCGCGTTCTACTAACAAGATTGCACCCAGAGCGATATCCGATGCGGAAAGGTAAAGGATCAGTGGCTCATTCTTTTGCGGTGCCGTGAGTGTAGGCAACTGAATCAAGCATTCCTGCATATGTTTGAAGGCTTTCTCCGCATCCGGAGTCCACTGAAACTTGTTTTGCTTTACACAATTTCTCAGGGTGCTGATGAATGGGAAGGATTTCATCGCGTGGTTAGTTAAGAACTTGTTCAACGCAGCCAGTCGCCCAGCCAACCGTTGCATTTCCTTGATGGTCGAAGGGGAAGGCATACGCTGAATTGCTTCCACCTTCTCAGGATTGACTTTGAAACCATCACGCGTGACAATGAATCCAAAAAATTTACCTTCTTCCATTCCAAACGAGCACATCCCGGGGTTCAGGTTCAAGTTGGCCTTGCGCAAGGATGCGAAAGTTCTCTGAATATTTATCAGCATCCTTTCCTTGTCCGGGCTCATGATGACCAGGTCATCAATGTACACTTCCTGGTTTTGCCAATGTCATCTCCGAAGAAATGGTCCATTAAACGCTGGTAGGTGGCTCCCACATTGCACAACCAAAGGGTATCTTTGTGTAGCAAAAGATTCCCTTGTCCGTGCGGAATGTGGTCTTGTCTTCATCTTCCTTCTTCATTCGAATCTAGTGGTAGCCTTTGTAGTAGTGTCAAGAAAACATCTACCTGAATAAAGCGAGGGAGTCCACCTTTTTGTTGATTTCGGGTAATGAGTAACAGTCTTTTGGACATGCTTTGTTCAGGTCTTTAAATTTGCCACACATGCGCCAACCGCCGAATTGCTTCTGGACCATGACTGGATTGGCTACCCATGTTTGGTAGCGCACTTCTCTGAGGATGCCGGCTTGGAGGAGCTCAGAAACTTCCTTGTTCATTGTGCGAGTTTTTCAGGCCCAAAACTGTGCTTTTTCTGAACGACCGACTCAACTGAAGGGAACTTGTGAAGCGCATGCTCTGTGATCTCTCTTGGTACCCCTGTCATATCTGCTGATGACCAAGCGAAAATGTCTAGATTATGGAACAAGAGTTATTTAAGCCGCGCATTGACTGCAGGGGTCATGGCTGGGTACTTGTTATTGAGTACCCATTTCTCCGGCTCACCATTTGAGGATGACTTCGGTACCTTCACTGGCGGTTCTTCTTTAATGGACATGACCTCCTTCCTCGAATACATGATGGTCACCCCGTTTCTATTGGAAACCTGCAAGCAGCGTGAGGAGTAGAGGTGATCATGTTAAACTCTCTTCGGGCACGACGGCCTAGTAACACATCATGGCGCGATGTTGCTGGCATTACCATGAAGTTGACAGGGACCGTGCACGGGTGTCGTCCATCAGAAAGATTTACCAGAAAAGAGATCTGACCCAATGGAAAAACAGCATCGTTATAGAAACCAGTTAGTGGGAAATCGACTGGCTCCAAGCACGCTTTATCCTCCGGGTCCAACTGTTGAAAACAATGTTCATAGATAATGTCCATAGAGCTTGCCGGGTCGATGAACATGTAGTCGGTGCGAAAATGGCAGAAGATGCTAGTTATCACAACCGGTCGTTCCTCTTGGGGGCCCTCGGGAACTATGGGGAAGATGACCTGTTGTTCACGCCAATGTGCCGTATAACTCTTCTGATGGTGGCGCTTGTGCGCAAGGCCACCCTATATCATAGGAACAAATGCTTGTTTCATTTTCTTGTTACTCGGGCCTTCTTCGCCACGAGTAATTTGGCGCACCTCCTTGCACACGTTTGAAGCAGATGGGTGAGCTTCCCACTCTTCAGCACCTTTTCTATTTCCATGCGCAAGCTGATGCACTGTCGGTCGTGTAACCTATATATTTGTGATAATCGCAAAAAAAGGTTAGGGTCTTGACCTTTTTTGTTTCTCATCAGCGGTGGCTGCTTGAACTGATGATTTTTTGTGCTGAGCACTTCCGCCGGAGTCTTCGTCGTGGTGTCCACCATCGATCGCGATTATCTTGTTTTATTGCTCTTTGAGTAGCAATCTTATTTATCGTTGTGCATGCATCGATTGGCTGGACTCCTTCCAACTCTTGTTGTTTTTCTTCGCAAAAGTCCTGCTCATGTCTTCCGGACGATACAGAAGTAGAGAAGGTCGGTTGGTAATAAGGTTGCGCACCGTCTGCGCGTAGACCTTGGCTGCCGCCATTAGTTTCTCCCAGCTTTTTGGGAGACCAGAGGTTCCTAACAAGACTTTTATCATCTCGTCACAACAGACAGCGTATTTGAATTGTGCACGAATCAAGTCTTTGTGCACATCATCAATTTCCAACACCTCCTTATTGTAGCGGCTGATGAAATCTTCCAGACTTTCATCATCCTGCCGCCAAATATTCATGATGTCACAATAATCTCTGACGTACCGTCTTTGTTGGCTGAAATGAGTCAGGAACTTATCTTTGAGATTGTTCCATGAGGTGAGCTTACCCGTGGGTAAGTTGCCAAACCATAGACGTGCAACACCTGTAAGAGTTTGGACAAAAAGACGACACCACATGGGCAACGTCAACCTCCGATAAGCCCCGTGCTAGTGAGCAAGCGCATGTGGTCGTCTGGGTCTGTCAACCCATTGAACTTTCCCACATTTGATGGTAATTTTGCATGTTCAAGTGGGGCTAACATGATCTCCTTCACAAACTTGGAGTGTTCGGATGCTTCAGCTGGCCTGTAGATCAGGTTGTATTTATACTCCTCTTCCGGGTTGTAATAGCCCGTGGCGCAGGCTTATATGCGACGTGATCTTTAGGCAGCCGGTGAAACACGCTGGCTCTGTCACCCTCGCCATATCTTCTATCTATTTCTTCACGTTGGGTGTCCTGCCCTCCAGTGGGTGCGGGCCCAGCCGTGAATGAATAGACGCTTGCCTATGAGTGTTTGACTCATATTTTGGCAGCGACTGGGGAATACTCTGTTTCCCTGGTGAGGTGTGAAGGAACACTCGCTCCGGTCGGCGAGTCGTAACTTAGTACTCGTGGTGCAGGCGAGGCATGCACGTGAGTTGTGGGTGGCTGCACCGGTGCAGTAGATGCATTAGTTTCCGCACAGAGTTGTGCTTAAACGAAATTTAGGTCTGTTTGAGATTTGATGTACCAAGACATCGGAGTTTCACCAGAGGTAAAATTGATGTGATTCAAGGCAGCTTTAACTTGTCGTTGCGCAGGGTGCGCAAGGTTTGTTAGGCAACCTACCGGTTTCAAGAATGGTGTACAATTGCACGTTGTGCGCAAGGTTATTCTTGTGACCTGTTATCATTATGAGGATATGGTGCCTTACGCAAGCGCAGAGTTTTTGGGACCATACCCCTCCAGTAACGCATTGTGTTGTAGGTGTAGATATAGTGGAAAGTATCTAAGGGTTGGTTTTGATAACTCATGGATTAGTATTTAAAAAATTTATCATTGAAACGACAGTAAAAATATTCAAGTCACACGGTTAAGTAAACACGTCTAAAGTCAAAAGTTAGCTTCAATTAAAATAAGTTACACAAAAAAAGAAGTAAATATCATTATTAAACTTCGATGACCGTATGATAACTCTACTAACGTTAAGGGATATAATTATAAACATAAATTGGTTTAAAAACAAAAAAATATTAAACTTTAGAGGGTATATGATAACTCTATTAAAGTTCCAAAGTAGAAACGAAAATGTATTTAAGAAAAAAAAACTTAATTAAAATATAGGGGTTGCAAGTGTAAATAATTGAAGCGCAAGGGGTGCATGTATATAAATTACATTAAAAAACAAGATAAACATTGTCCTAAACACCCTTAGATGTTATATATTGAGGTGGGCAAAAAAACCGGTTTGTTAACCGGAATCACAGTTCATAACCCATAGAAGAACAACTGGTTAATGGTTAATTATAACCGTTGGTTCGAAACCAGTTTTAGATCTTAACAATGGTAACCGGTTAATCAATAACCGATTATTAACTGAACCGAGTAAAGTAAATAACCGAATCAGTTAAAGTAATAACCGGTTAAAACAATAACTGTTTGTAATAACCGGTTAAATTAATAACTGAATAAAGCAAAAAAAATTTTTTTGAAATTAAGCGGCTAAGCCGGTTAGGGAAATTAACATGCATATATATAATAATTCAACCAATTTGCTGACAGTTTAATTGCAATTCATTTTATATTTGTAGTTGTAAAATGGATATTTTAAGGCATTAACACGATTTCGTGTTCATTATGTATTTCCTGTTCGTGTTGTTTGGATTCACCGATTCCCAAAGACTTAGCAACCCTAAATGGAAGGAATGCCTGTCTCGCCTTGCATCACGCCTTATTAGGGTGGAAGGGGCACCTTCGGCGACCCCTTCGGTGACCCAAGATTACTGCACGGGAAGGTGGCGTGTTGATACACTTTTGTGTCTGTCGCTTGTTCTTAGTTACGTCTTTAATTGTACGGTTTTTGTTTAATGTGTCTGTATAGTTTGGTCGTGTCGAACAAATCAAAATATCCTCCTATCTTGATTTAATACGACGATTAGTTTGTCTGTGTAAAATAATGGCATATGTGCACACTGTTAAGTCTTGTGTACGTCATGTCTTTTGGCATGTTTTCCAAAGAACACATCCAAGTACGATTGAGAGACGCTTCATACAAGCAAGATGTTGCTCGTACGAGTCACATTCCGTTCGTACGAGTGGCTCCTTATAACAAGCATCTTGCTTGATTCGTACGAGCTAGTTTATGTTCGTATGAGCCATTGATCGCTCGTACAAGTATCCTTATGGAAAATGTTCTTTGTGACTTATGGTGTTTTGTATGACCGGTAACATTCTTTGTATGTTGCTAGGTGTGGACACTATATAAACAGACATGCACTTCTCAATGTACAATAAGAGAGCTGTGTGAGACATCAGTGAACAAGTTAGACACTAGAGAGAGACACAAGAACACAGAGAGTATTTCATGAGTCTGTATGAACATTGTTTGTATGTGTTTGTACTAGTTCTCTTCTGTTAATCAAGACATTGAATCGTTAGTTATCCTGTGTTTCTTACTTTGCATTGGTTTGCATACATACGAGGATTCCGCACTCGTATTTGTGTTGTATAAACATAGAAGTAGGTTAATCTTGATCCTCCAAGTGTACCTACAAGTGGTATGCTTTGGCTCTCTTCCTTGTTTGAAACCAAGCTTAGTGTTGTGTCTGAGCTGGTTGTGAGGGTTTATGGAGTGTTCTTAAACTTTCAACAGGAAACTTAAGTTTTTAAAAGATAACCAACTTAAAATTTAGTTAAAACTTGTTGTATCTAGAAAATTTCATAAAAACCTTGTTAGAATACATATAGACATGTTACGATCTGGTTTATCTTAAAATTTTTTGTCAAAGTTCAGTTGGACATATCTTCAGGTGAGGCACTGCCGGAAAACTCACCGGAATATTCTTGTAGGGTTGACCAAATCTGGACATTCTGACTTGACTTGACTGTTTTGACTGAAAAGGTGATATTAAATGTTTGTCTTTTTAACGATAACTGTGTAGACAACTGACCACTTTCGAAAACAAGTCTGTGTTAGAAAATGAAATTTTCACCAACCAACCCTGCAAAAAGATTCCTGTCTGCGAAAAACATCGTGCGAATAACCCATCCGCATGAAGAACAAGACTGTTCATGCAAAAGAATCAAGTCATCCGCATGAAGAACCTTGTTCGCACGAAACACAAGTTTGTTCGCACGAAAGAGTGTCTCTCGTACGAAGCACCTGGTTCGTACGAAGGATAGTCACTCATACGAATCATTGATTCATACAAAGAACAAGCCTGATCTGTTTTTCGTGTTACAGTTTTTCAAAACTTTGTGATTTTAAAAATTGTGAACTTTAAAAGGAGACTCTTATTTTCAAAAATTAAACTTTAAACCTTTTAATTTTCATAAGCAAGAAAACATAATGAGTACTAATCCTTGGGATTGGGGGAGTAGTTCAAGCACAAATCAAGACTCATCATAAAGCCCTGCAACCTCATGGGTTATTTCATTAATGCCTCAAAATACATCCATGATTACCGCAAATCAATGGACGTGTGTCACAAATCAAAATCAGAGCATTCAGACTCTTCTTATAACCGAGAGTGAAACTAGGAGTAATAACCGTCCACCAAAACTAAACCATATGAACAGTTATCCTTCGTGGAAAAGTCGTTTCCATACATATGTTCTCAGACAAACGACAAAATTATGGACATGTTTTACTACACCATACAAGGAATCTCTTGAAGAAGCAGGATCAAATCCTACCTCCTTAGCCAACTTAGATGAAAGCGATAAAAAAGGCTTATGATTTAGAAAAGAAAGCGTTTGCTATCCTTAAACAAGCACTTCATAAAGATATTTGTCATCAGCTTGTGTATTGTACCACCACCAAGAATCTGTGGGATACTTTGGAAGCAAGAGGAGAAGGAAATACTGCAACCAGAAAAATACGACATGTTCTGCTGAAGGAGTTTGAAGGTTTCATGTTCATGGAGAATGAAACATTGAGCAACATGACAACACGTTTCTACCACCTGGTCAGTGAAATGTATTCCTAAAAAGTGTTAGCATCTCCACAGGATATCGTGATGCATTTTGCTGACGCCTTACCGCCAAAGTGGAGTCAATTTATTGACTTACTAAGGCATTGTTGGTGCATTATGACTATTGCCTACGTCTAGGGTGTGTCGAGATTGTAGATAGGGCTTAAACTTCAATTGCTATGTTTTATTGTTTATTTTATATGAGTTGTAGTGTACTCGTACGAGTGAAGTACTTGGCTCGTACGAGTGACACTCTGTCACTCGTACGAGGCAGTCATTTGCACGAGTCAAGTCTCTGTTTTACACACACTCTAGTGCAAGTCATGTCGACCTATAAATAGAGGAGTGATATTTCAGAGCAAAGTAGTGTTAGTTCAGTTGGTACAGCAAAGCCGTGCTGATTTGTTTACTCGCGTGTGTACTTTGCACGTCTTTCAATACAATTCAGAGCAGTTAAACAATATCTCTCTTGTTCGTTTGTCTCTCTAGTAATGAATTCCGCCTCTGCTAGTTGAGTTAGATCAGACCAGTTGCTCATCGGAGGAGCCGATCCCCCGTTCACAAGTGGTATCAGAGCCTTGAGGCCTGATCTGCTGACAAACGCCAAGTTTCTACAGGCTCCCAACTGTTTCAGATCAGATTCACTATTGTAGCTTTCTACTTCTACATTTTTTTCCAAGCTGATCTTGAATTTGGAAGAAATTATGGACAAATTGGACTAGGATTCTAGGATATCCTGTTAAAATCAATTCTAAAAAATCCTTAACAATTTCAGATCTAAAATCAAGCTTAATCATGTTAAAATCGGTCAGATTCATCCATTTGGAGACTTAGTTGCGTCGTACGAGTAGAGGGACCACTCGCACGAACAACTTTCTGTACAATTTAGGCCATTCGCACGAGCAAGTAACGAGAAGTTCCTAAAAATTTAAAAGTTTCAAAATTTACAAGTGTGAATCGCACGAGTTACACATTCGTACGAGTATCTTGTTCGTACGAGTGAAACTTCATCCGTGCGAACTATTTCATTATTCGAACGAGTTACTGGTTTAAGTCACCTTGTCCATACGAATTTCTAGTTCGTACGAACGGATTTTAGTCGCACGAATTGTTTTTGTTATCCGCACGAAAGAATTTTTCTCCACTAATCAGTTTGTTCGAAAAGTGTGTGTCTAAAGTTTTACAAGGAAAATGACCGAAGAATTCTACAACGCATTCGCTAAATCTACAGGCATGACCACAACAGCTCAAAACATGAATCTTGAAAACGAGATGGGTACAATGACCAAACCGCCAAATTTAATGAACCTAGAAGACTTCGACAATTGGAGTGAACGGTTCATGAATTAGGTCCAGGCAAATAACTTTACTTGCTGGTGCGCTATCGAAGTTAAATATCAAGCTCCTGTAGGTGAAAATGGCCTTGAAAAGACTCTAGCGTTATTACAACACGATGTTGAAAGGGAAAGGTTCATAAATGGAAAGAAAATGATGAACATCCTGCAACAATCCATCAAAGAAGATATTCTGGCGTTATTACAACACGATGATGATGCACAATCATTGTGGAATGCTCTTTGTTTGAAGTTCTAGGGAAGTGCTCAGCTTCGAAAGAGTAATACTGGTACTTCAAGAACAATACTGCTACTCAAATTCAGTCTTCGAAGATCCAGACTGCCTTCGGCGCTTACAGCTTGCCGAGTTCACCATCAATCCTAAACAATAGCTTTCAATCATTTGCTACAGTTAATCCTCATACGTCTCAAAGCCCACAGTCGTCACGTGGATCAAGCACTCATCAAGTCAACTAGAACACTCAGTCAAATCCTACTCAAAGGGTTCTTCAGTGCAATATCGCAGTGGATTTCCAGAATGCATAAACTTCAATGAGAAAACCGCGAAGCAACACATATCTCTATTAGCATCGGTTCTCGAATCCTATGATAGTCTTGTAGCCAGAAGGATTGGAAATTCTGAAATGACCAGAGAGGACTACGACCAGATTGATCCAGTAAATATGGAGTTGGTCGACGTAAAGTGGTGTATGGCATCTATTGTTCGATGCGCACAACGCTTCATGTAAATTACAGGAAAAGAGAACTTGGGAGGTTTGGATGGAAAACGGGATTCGACAAATTGAAAGTTACTTGTTTTAAGTGTCAGGAAAAGGGTCACTTTAAGCGTGAATGGCCAAATATAGAAGCTCAAGGAAACCAGAACCCATTTGCCGATGACTACTACAAGAAGGTTATTTACCACCATCCCCAACCAAGAACTCGCATGGTGCGGATCAAAGATAAATAGACAGAGACCAAAGATAAAGCTCTAGTGGTAACTCATGAAGATGAGGGCTTTAAATCGAACAATTATATTTCCAAGAATGAAAGTTTGGCTTTGGTTGCTGAGATAATCAAAGAACCTAAAGAAGAATCGGAGGCAGCTTTTGATGAGATACCAGAAGATGATTATTACTATCATACATCATCAGAGTATGAGGAACTTTTAAACAGTGCATTTAAACACCTCCTGCCTAACGATATGTTGAAAACTTTTGCAGGTTATTTTGCACCAAGTCATCAATCATCTTGCGAAGAACAAAAGAAGCCGGTTGTTAAAGAGAGAGTTGATGAAAAGATGGAGAAGTTTTTGGATGACATCAGCAAGGCATGCATGGCAAACTTCAATGAGGTAAATGAGTCTAAGAGTGAGTTTGTGGTAGAAAAGCCGTGTCGAGAATGTGTTGAGCCATGTAATGAATGTGTTATAAAAGACACACGATATACTGAGCTCAAAAGTTTAACAGATAATTTGTCAAGTGATTACAAACCAACTAAAGAAGCATACGACAAATTAAGTAACTCTGTTAAACAATATACAAAAGCACTCAAAGAAAATGACGCAACACTCTTGATGCTTAAGGCAACAGTAATGGACAAACAAATGGCCATTATTATTCACTTAAACACTATCACTGAGCTAAAGAGTGAGCTTGAGAAGGTAAGAATCAAAAGTGAACGGGTTAACAAATTGTTAATCAGTTATTCAACAAGCTCTTATGTCATTGATCACATTCTACCTAAAATTTAAAACAACGATGAATCTAAAAATGATAAAAACAAGAGTGCGAGTTACGATCGAGTTCCACCCCCTATGTTGAATAGTTATGCGTGTAAAACGCCAGCAGGGGTGGAAAAGGCACTCAATCTGAAACTAAAAATTGAACAATCAAATGAGTTTCCTACAAACATCGACGTAACTTACACAACATCTGAATCTGAATGTGACTCTGAGATGGTTAAAACAGTGGTAGAAAATGTTTTAAAAAGTGAATCTGAAAATTTTGGGTCTGATGCTGAACCATCAAAAAATAGTTTAACTAATGCTCTAAACGTCATAGTTTATAAAATGCAAGGATCAAATAAACTATTTTCTGATGAGGACTTTCTCATCCAGAACGTGAATCTGGATCGTGTTGATAAATTGTTCAAGCTTGTGGAGGTAAGTCATGCTAATTTAGATAAACACGATGCATCATTCTACTCTAAATCAAAAAGCGACAACCGACCCTACTATCTTAAAAATAAAGATTATCTTGAAAATAAGAGGGCAGGGTTGGGTTTCAAAAAGCAACGAATGAACAACAAGTCTCAAAAACTTAATTGTTCCAAGAAAATCAACTTTGTTTTTGGGACAACAGAGAAGGAAAAAGAAATCATCGGAACACAATCGAATGATGATTTCAAGAAAGAGAAAGAGAATAGGAAACAAGTTTTGGAATCCTCTGTTCGAAAGGACAGTAGGACTTGTTACAAATATCAAAATGTTGGGCATATTGCAAGATATTGATCACAAGAATCTCCAAAACTTGTTTCTCATTCTAAAAAGTTCACCAAGGACGAGAAACAGAAAGCACATATGGTTGCGCCAAAGCAAATTTTGAAAAGAACAAATGAATCCTACAAAAATGTTAAACTAATTATTCAACTTCATTAAAATTTTGAAATTGGTGAAACATCAACTAAATGTCATCAAATGGTTCTAAATTTTATGCTAAAAAGGCAAGCCTGAAAATGCAAACATGGGTGGCAAAAGTAAAACTGTCTAAGGTAGAACCGAAGCATTCTGTTCCACACAAAACCGAGCCTGAAAAGAACGTCAAAAACGAAGTAGGTCTGAAATTTGACATTCCGAACCCACCCAAGACCAAACAGCTTGAGTTTCTTTGTTTAAATAGTTTCTTTCACGACTCCCAAGATCGATAATGTCTAAATGGATAATGGATAGTGGAGCTTCCAGGCGCATGACAGGGATGCTTGCGTTGTTACACGACGTTAAATCTATCCGCGGAGGGTATGTCGGTTTTGCTGGAACGCAAGGAGGAAGGATTGTCGGTGAAGGAATTCTCACGAACGGAGTTCTATCATTTGATAAAGTGAATTACATCACAGAACTCGAGAACAATCTACTCAGAATTTCGCAGATTTGTGACAAGAAATTAACGACGCACTTCAATGATAAAGAATGCTTGATCAAAAAATGGGTTTCAAGATTCCGGAGGAATAGATTCTGATGCGTGCACCAAGAGAAATGATCTAGATATGAGTGTCGCTTCAACAACATCGAAGAAAGTTCAATGCTTTGTTTCAAAAGCTACCGAGAAAGAGTCGATACTATAGCATAGAGAGATGGGGCACATTCATATGTGAAAGATGAATTATCTTGTGCATAACGACCTAGTAGAGGGTGTTAATTTGAAGAATTTTCAATTATCCGATGATTGCTTGAGCTGTAAAAAGGGGAAGCAGCACAAGAAATCGCACCCTCGAAAGCTGTTGAATTCTATCAAGCTACCACTAGAGAGGCTACATATGGATCTTTTCGGACCAGCAAACGTCAAAAGCATTTCTAGTGATCTATATTGCCTTGTCGTTTCAAATGATTATTCAAGATTCACATGGGTTTTCTTTCTGGACAGCAAAGATGAATTTGAAACCCTAATGATTCTCTTCAGAAAACTCGAAAACTTGTTTAATTTGCCAATCAAGAGAATCCGTAGTGACAACGATACAGAGTTCAAAAACAAGAGGATGCTCGATTTCTACAATGAAAAGGGGATTCTTCATGAATTCAGGGCTCCTTATACTCCACAGCAAAATGGAGTTGTGGAACGAAAGAATCGGCCACTGGTCGAGAGTGCTAGAGCTATGCTAGCAGATTCAAAATTGTCAATCAGTTTCTGGAGTGAAGTGGTCGCGTCAGCATGTTACACCTTAAATCGTGTGTTAATAGTTAAGCCTCACAACAAGACGTGTTTCGAGTTAATGAATCAACGAAAGCCCAACCTAGCATTTTTGGAGCCTTTTGGATCACATGTACTGTATTGGACCCGGCTAGTAAATTTAGTGCCGAATCCTTGGAAGGAGTCTTCGTGGGTTATGCTACTCCTAAAAATGTGTCTTTTTTCCGAGTCTGAACTCGGTTATTCTTGCGCAGCATGTGGGCTGTCAAATATATACTACGCCAACGCAGAAACCTGGGGATCCATGGCTGTTTAACTACGATGGTTTGTGGAATTCTTTCGACCTGCGAGATATGCCATCAGAAGAAGAACTTGTTATGCTTTTCAACAACATCAAATATCAATCATGAACAAGTTACAAGACCGTTAGTGATTTCCCGTCACTTCCTGTGTCTAACACGTCTGATGTAGGTCCAAGCTCTATTCTTCAAGACTCTGTCCCTGTACCAAATGTCAATGCTGCCGAATCATCTGCCCAGCAACAGCCAAATACTGACTCTGATCGGGAACCAACTTTCGATGATGGAGGATCCAGTTCCGATAAAGGATCTGAGCAGATTGAAAGCTTCTTGAACACACAGGCTGATCAGTCAAATGTCAGGAATGAAGCTTCTTCGTCTGTACCGGTTGTGGATGAAGTCATCACAAATTTACAAACACAAGTAGATGTTCCTAGTGAAGTGACGCCAAGGACGCTTTCTTATCATCCTTCGGAGAATATTATAGGCAGCTTACAAATGGGAGTGCAAACTCGCAACCAGATCAACAAGGATCTAAGCTGTTTCTATACTCGTAATGCTCCACCACAAACCAGACTTTCTAATAGTTGTTTTGTTTCTCAGGTTAAACTGGGGAACTGGAAAGATGCGTTGAAAGATGAAAGCTGGGTGGACGCGATGCAAGAGGAGTTGCTTCAATTCTAGAAACTGGGAGTCTGGAAGCTTGTTGACTTGCCCGATCATCACAAAAAGATAAACACTAGATGGGTCTTCAAGTGCAAGCATGATGATAGAGGGATTGTAGTGTGCAACAAAGCTCGACTTGTGGTTCAGGGTTTCCATCAGTAGGAAGGGATAGATTACACCGAAGTCTATGCCCTGGTTGCCCGTCTTGAAGCAATCCGCATATTCTTGGCTTTTGCCTCTTGTAAAGGGTTCAAGGTGTACAAGTTATATGTCAAATCTGCTTTGTTATACGAAAAAGTAAAAGAGGTGGTGTATGTCGGCCAACCACCAGGGTTCGTCGATCCAAAGCACAAAGACAAAGTCTACCTTCTAAACAAAGCCTTATATGGTCTACATCAAGCCCTGAGAGCTTGGTATGAAACGCTGTCACGACATCTTACAAACAATGGCTTTATCAGAGGAGCTGTAGATTCTATCCTTTTTACCAAGGAAGTGGATGGGCATTTGATTATTGTACAGATATATGTGGATGATATTATCTTCGGATCGACAAATGACAAGCTGTGTAAAGACTTCAAAGAAGTCATGAAGCGCAAATTTGAAATGAGTACAATGGGGGATGAAGTTCTTTTTAGGAATTCAGGTCGATCAGTTGCCTGATAGTATCTTCATCCATCAGACGAAGTATGTTCATGACATATTGGAGAAATTCGATATGGCAGGAGCTAAACCAGCATCACCCCATTAGCTCCTAATCACAGCATTTGTCCAGATCTTACTTGAGTCAAATTTGACGAGACTTTATACCGCTCCATGATCGGATCCTTGATGTATCTCACTTCTTCTCGACCATATATCATGTATCCAACATGCATGTGCGCCCGTTATCAGTCCAATCCAAGAGATTCGCATTTGCTCGCAGTCAAACGTATCATGAGATATTTTGTAGGGATTTCCAAGCACTGGCTTGTGGTACCCTAGACACGACGACTTCAATCTTGCGGGTTACTCGGATTCTGATTTCCGTTGCTGCAAACCTAACATCAAATCTACGACAACTGGTTGCCAGTTCTTCGGAACCCATTTGGTAACATGGCAATGTAAGAAACAGACCGCAGTCACTCTATCTACCTGTGAGGCTAAATACGTTTCAGCATCCAGCTGTTGTTCTCAGATTCTCTGGATTCAACAGCAGATGAGAGACTTCGGACTGCAATTTCTTGATACGCCTATTTATGTAGATAATTAGGCTGCGATCGATATCACTAAAAACTCATGTCAACACTCTTGAACCAAACATATTGAGATTCGACACCACTTTATCTGTGATTGCTATGAGAAAAAGTTGGTTAGAGTTGAATAAATCCACACTGATGACCAAAAAGCAGATTTTTATACCAAAGCCTTTGATCGTACAAGGTTTAAAAATCTTTTAAAATTAAATGGTTTACGAAATTTGACATCAGGGGATATACACGAGGTTGAGTTTGACAATGATGACGACTTGACGTGATACTCATCGGTTTGATGAATTTTCTGTACATTATTTCTTAAAAACTCTAAAAATCCAAATATATGTTTTTGATTTTAGGGGGAGAAATTTTGGGAAAATACAAAAACATTATAAAAGTCAAAAGAGTTTTTATGAAAAAGGGTGATCATATTATATCAATATGACAGTCACAATATGCTAAAGAATTAGAATGCTTAATCAAGTAATTAAACAGGTCTTACTGAGGATGTGCCAATAGGCTTCACTCGTTCAGTAAATTGTTTTCAAGATATAAACCTAAATGAAAAACTGAATAACTTGTGGGTTAACATCTCTCGGATGTATGGACTTAGTACTCCGAAATTTCTTTGAGAGAATGCCAGATTCGGCGATACTAGGTCTTTATATTTAATCGATATCTGGGGTATTATCTGAGTTCTTCTGATTTTACGTAAGCAATGGCCTAGAACTTGTATAATGCTTTACGCATTATTCGCCTAAAAAAGCTGCATAAAAATGATGATTATGTCATAACCTTTGTGACATCTGTAGTTTAAAGATTCCTTTAAGGAACACCACCTAAAGACGAGCCTTCATCTCTTTGTCTGTACGATAGTACTAACCTGAGCTCTAAAGGTCTCGCAATTCACCATTTATAGATATCAGTTAGATATATTCACATGTGCTTTAAAATTATGGGAATCTCGATGCGGGAGTATATTCTGAGATGGGACACACAGTTATTTCATGTTCTTAATATTACTTAAAATATATTGAAACAGATGAGAAACGAGAAGAAGTTTAAGTGGATAAAAATATTGGCAATTTAGGTAAATCTGGTTAAAGGCTTAATGAGTATATCAATATCAACGGTACTGGTGATTTGTTTAAACACTTGATATGATTCTCTTAAACACAAAACTTACAAAAATATGTATCTTTACTTGTTATTTCTTTTCGGAAAAATCCTAAAACCCAAAAAGATATTCAGTTTCCTTAGCTTTTTAGTTTTGTTTTAGTCTACCGATGATGTAAACACAGATAGTTGAAGTCATGACGACATCTTGCTGAAGGGAATCTGAAGACCAAGGGTTGGGAGGTAAACTTAAACGAAAATTTTCTTGAATTTCAACAAAGTTCATTAATTTGAAACTTTATAAGTTAAAATAAATCTGTTTTATTCAAAAATGGTCAACCAAGGTCATTAACTTGGACATGGTAGGCAAATCAGATAACCAGGGTCATTAACTTGGACTTGGTTAACTGAGTGCGTTTTAAACATATAAAATATTGTAAAAAAATCAAAAATATCAAAAAGTTTTCCAAGTTTTAGAACTGATTCGTACGAGTCTCACTAACTCGTACGAACCATGTTTGGACTTCATTTGCACGAACCATTGGTTCGTACTAATGACCCTAACTAGTATAAAAGGTCCCTTTCTTCGCACGAATCAACTTTATGCTATTGTGCGAACTGAGAGAACTTTTGTGCGAAAACGTTCTAAACTTCTAATTTCTTGACATTTATCGAGTACTATTACATTGGGGAGGTTGATTTGCACACCTCTTTCGATGGGAAAGTTACTTTTGCTCAATCTTAGCCGTTATAATGCCGGATTTGAACCAAACGGACATAAAACATAGATTTAGGGAGATTGGACTGATAAAACTTAAAATTGACCTTAAAAACGTTAATATCGGCCATATTAGCCTATAAATCAACTATCAATTTGTTAAACAACATGTTTTAGGTTCGGTTTGAACTTGGTGTTTTTGGAACGGTTCAATGTTCGTACGAAGGACCATTCGTACGAACTAAGTTTGTTAAATTTGGTTCGTACGAAGCTTCGTTTGTATGAAGCAAGTTTGATGAAATCTTTGAAAGTTCCTAAGTCTTTAGTTACCCGTATTAAGTAGTAACTCGTACGAGTGATAGATTGAATTAAACTTGTAAAATTTTTCTAAGTATTGAATCATACGAATGCATGGTTCGTACGAATGATGTAGTGAGTTGAAAATTTTTAAAACTTTTTCTAACGGTTTGAATTTTCCTTGTTGTACAGGTCATGAAAACGTCCTTCTTGTCGTTTCATAACAGTTGTTGTCTACTTGACGGGACTATTCTAGAGATTGCAGCTTATAGAGATGTGCTAGATTTTTAGGCAGGATTCTGATTACAAAAGCGCTCACTGATCGACATACAGTTTATAGATCTCATGTCGAATATTTTTGGAACGCAATAGAGTATGCTTGATGATGAAGATATCTAGGTTAAGATTACAGAAGATTTGATCCGGATAGTTTTGGATTTCAAGGATAATGCAGAAGATCCTATTGGGTTTTCGGAGTACATGGTGAAGGGATGTTTTTACAGAACGGGACATGCTAGTTTTGTAAACATCACGCCATGCAAGAAAGGAAACCTCAGCGCGCCATTTCGATACATTGCTCACGTTGTTGCTTACACTTTAAGTCATCGAAAAGGGGGATTTGATGATTTGGTAGATTACCAAATGTGTATGATAACTTCACTAGTGTGACATTTGTCGAAAAACGGGTTTTCCAAACCCGCTTCGTTTGTAATCGGATATCAAGTTATAAAAAAATTTCGTTGCGTATTTATGACTTATCATAATATTAAACGATACATAATTAATAAACAAATTTGAATTTATAATCTATAATTGTTAAAAAGTAAAAATAAAATAAATAAAAAGAAAAACAGGCTGCCGGGATTCGAACCCGGGTCAGCCGGGAAGCCTAGCAACTTAACTCACACACATCCAACCACACCGCCACTTGATGTCTTTGTGAATTCTAGGAAACAATTAAAACATAACTTCAACCATAAATCAATCTGTTTGCGCCAAACTGAAACCGTTATCGGCTTCCAAACGTCCAAGGACTGTTGAGTGCTCGCGGATTCTGGATTATAACCGATAAACCGACATTCTTAATCAATTCAGTCGTTAATGAACTTGAATTTATGTGATGTTCGGTTTTAATAACCGAAAACATTCACTTTCTGAATTACTCCATCAATAACCTCATCTCGCGACTCAATAACATTCCCAGAACTTCTAATTTCACTTTTACTCTAATTTCTGATCGTCGGAATCGCTTTTTGAACTCGCCGGACTTTCGCCGGAAAACCGTGTCTTTCATCAAAACGGTAAGTTTCTCAATTCTTTCATCTTCTACCAGTAGTTAGGCTTTTGCTAACTCAAACCCTTCAATCAGAATCAGTTCCAGGCGACGATATCGGATAATCAGCACTCGCCGGAAAACTTCTGAAAATTCCTAGATTTCGCTGTGAAACGGTATAATCTTTTAAACCTTCTGATAACTCTTGTTTAGTACTTCAATTCCACAATTAACTAATCAAAAATGTTAATTGGTCCGCTCAGACGAAGTTCATAAAAACAGAGCCGACGACTTCGCCGGAGTTCTGAGAAAGATCATTTTTTCCGGTATGTTCACTCCCAAAATCTTCCCTATCCATTTCATTTTAATCAATTAAATGTTTGTCAATCGAATTAAACAAGATCAGTAGGGTAATAGTTGTCTGTGTTATTGTGACGAAGAAGATGAAATTAGTTTGTATATAAGTTTAATATAAATTGGATTATATCTCGGGTTAGACACACAGTCCAGCGGTGGACTGTGTGCAAACATTTATCACACGTCGCGAGTTGATCCTTGACACAATCTCATTCTCTGTAATAAAGATGTTTCCTTTTTAACTGAACCGGATCAACTCACAGAGAGATGGTAAGTTTAATAAAAATCAGTATATTAACCAGGTTAGACACACAGTCCAGCGGTGGACTGTGTGCAACACTAAACCACAGGTCCCGGGTTCGAGACCTGTTGCGTGCACCGGTCAGATGTAATTGAATCCTTTTTAAAAATAAAAGATTTCTGATTAAATTAAATAGTGTATAAATATAATAAAAAACAGAAATATTTCGGGTTAGACACGTAGCTCAGTTGGTAGAGCTGCGTGCACGCGTACGGGAGGTCTTGGGTTCATGCCTTACCCGGCGCATACTTGCACACTAGCGAACCGGTCAAACAGTCAACAGTCAAAGTCAATGGTCAACTCAAAAGTCAATATTTTTTTATATTTTTATTTATTTATTTAATTTAAAAATCAATTAAAAATACTTAAAAATAATGTTTTTAAAGTTAGAAAATAGCCTTAAACTCACAAAAATATATCTAAAAATCTTATTAAAATTATTAATAAAATCCACTCATTTACCATACCTTTTCGTTATTATTTAGGTTAGTTAATTCTCGTCGATCAATCCTCTAAACTCGTGCGCATTTCATCATCTTCAACCGAACGCACCCAATGTGAGTGAATCTCTACAAATTCCCCGTTTTAATCACGTTTTGGGGTGTATCATGTGTCTTATTATTTATTACATTTAAACTATTGTGCATCTATCATATTCATAATCAAATGTGTATTCAATATGTATCAACTGTTTGTGTGGTTAATGTTTAGATTAAATTTATCATTTTCAGTACATACATTATCATAGGCCGTCGCTCCCCATTACATATGAGCGTTGAGCTGTTCCCCATTACATATGAGCGTGAACGAGGCGTTGCCAACATACGATCGGCTCCGTTTGATTGAGCCTTGATCGCACAGACATTTATCATAGGCCGTCCGTTCCCCATTACCTATGAGCATGAACGTGACGTTGCCAACATATACAGTATCATTCATGTTATATATTCATGCAAGGTTGTTTGTTATGTTATGTTATTGTTATTGTATGTTTATTTACGTTTGCTCACATATGATTATTGCACAATTTTCCATAATAAATATAACAAGGAATAAGTAATAAATGTTTTCTAACAAAGTTCACTCGCCAACTTATGTTGACCCAAAAACCCCCATTTTTACACATGATACAGGTGATCCAGCTGCAGCAAGAAACATATAGGATGGCTTAGAAGAATAAACCGGTTTAGACTTTGGATTGTTTAGTTGATTATCTTTCTTTGTAATTGTATGAACATGTTTGGAATATTGAGGATGTAATTTTGAATTTAATAAATATGAAACATATTAGTAAATATCATGAGCTTTGGTAATAACCCAATTATGCCCCGACTCTTATTCTGCTGCGGGTCGGGGTGTGACAGATTGGTATCAGAGCCATGACTATCGGGATATAGGATAGGTTATTAGACCCTTAGAGCCTATACTATAGTTGATTAGAATTTTTAAAAATTTTTGTGTGTTACATGCAAAATTCATGATGTTTATATGTTTTATGTTTAATGTTACATTCAATGTTATGCAAGCATGTTCATAAGTACATATTATTATATAATGCCTATCATGAATCATATTCTCATAACATATCATATCCATGAGAGCACACACCACATCATTTCCATGATTTTTTTTTGCAATGATTTTTGTATTTTCAAATCACATCAAAGTGAGTTCTCATGACGGACATGTAGTAACTGGAAGGGTACAAGTACCGGTAGTCGGAACGTCCTGTCTAGGCTTGGCATTCGTATAAATCCAAAATAAAGGACCAGTTTGCCTACCTGGGGACTAACGATGAGAGTACGAAGGACCTATTAGGCCAAAGCATGCTATACCAAACGTCGTGTGAGCTAACCCCACTTTGAGTTGTCATTGTGTCTACACCTGGACACCTTCCGACCATACATCTCGTAAACATATTTCATGGTTTTCATTCGGGTGATGCAAGTGTTAACCCGCCAATACTAATGTGAATCCTACTAAGCCAATAGTCATGGGGGACCACATGACTATACAGGTGAAGGTATGGGGGACATTTGAGGCTCAACATGAGCAAACCCAAGACATCCTATGGATGTAGTTGCATTATTGATGTTTATGTTATTTTTATTTTTTTTAAGACACATGACACCCAAAAAGACTCCATAAACTCACAATTTTCTTATGTATATTCCTGTAGATGTCGGCTAGGCAACAACGAGGGGGTAAAAGGCCAGGAAGGTCAAACGAACGCTTGGCCACCCAAATCGCAAAACAAATGACCGCGGTGCTTCCTGACATTGTAGTTCAAGTCCAACAAGCTCTCGCCGCAAATCCCCTCAATCCTCCCCAGCAAAAAGACCAGAACATCGGCAACCCTCCTTCCAAAAAGTGCTCATATAAACATTTCAAGTCTTGCGATCCTCCAAAATTTGAAGGGACCGAAGGTGTCACAACTCTCCTCCACTGGTTTGAGGAAATGGAAAACACCTTCCTCAACTGCGATTGTCCTGAGGATTGCAAGGTACGTTACGCAAGCGGGAGGCTATTTGGGGTAGCTCTTACCTGGTGGAATACTGAAAAGGGGAAAAGAGGAATCGAAGATGCAATGGGCTTAACGTGGGAGGAGTTAAGGGAAATCATGACGAGACGCTTCTGTCCTAGAAGCGAGATCAAAAAGTTAGAGGATGAATTTCATTCGTTGAAGCAAAAGGAGGGAGATCATACTTCCTACAACAAGAGGTTTTTAGAGTTGAACCAAATGGTCCCTAACTTGTTCACCCCAGTTTACCGCTTAGTCGAACACTATATTCGAGGTCTCCCCTCGAAAATTCAAGACTCAGTTCTCAGCACTTCGCCTGCAACACTTGAAGCTGCTATGGAACTAGCTACCGAGCTTACCGAGAATCGAATTCGCAACGTAAATTTAAAGATGAGAAAAAGAAAGCCACCGTTGAGGGCCAAACTTCAAACCATTCCACCTCCTCCTCAAAGTTTGCTAACAAGAGGAAACGAAACACCAGAAACTTCGCTGTCACACAAACAAATTTCCCTATCCCTGCTGCACCCATTACCCTAGTTGCCCCCTCACCTGCACCATGTAAAAGGCCATACTCCGGCCCATACCCAAAATGCAACCGTTGCCAATACCATCACTTTCCTGATCATCCTTGCCAACATTGTACCGGCTGTGGTCGTGCTGGTCACACCATTCAAACCTGTCGCATACCTCAGCGAACGAACCGCCACCAGCCCTCAACCCAAACCCACCATCAGATAGTGGGTCAAGCCCAACAACCTCTACTACTACCACCTACCCAACATATAGCCCAATCCTACTACCAACCCAACTATCCCATGGTGCAACCTATGCGGGCTTGTTACAATTATGGAGACCCAAACCACTTTAGAAACACTTGTCCACGCTTGGTGAACATTATACATGCTCAAGCTCAAGCAAATCCGGTGAATCAAGCTAACCAAGCTCCTCCACCTGCTAGAGGAAGAGCTTTCAACATCAACGCCAATCAAGCTAGGGCCGACAACAATGTGGTTAACGGTACGTTCCTCATCAATGGTAGTTATGCATCCATGTTATTTGATACTGGCGCGGATAAAAGTTTTGTGTCCTTAGAATTTGAACCCATCCTCAACCAAACTCGTGATAAAGTCATGGAATCCATAACGGTAGAAGTTGCTGACGGAAAACCGGTCTCATTAAACTCTATATTACGAAATTGTACTCTCACCTTAAACGATCACGATTTTCCAGTTGACCTCATTCCTATGAAGTTGGGAAGCTTTGACATTATAATTGGTATGGACTGGCTCAGCCAACATCATGCTGAAGTTGTATGCCGCGAAAAGTTTATACGCATTCCTCTTACAAACGGTCAGACTCTACGAATCTTTGGAAAAACCCCATCGAAAGGGCTCAAATTAATGTCCTGTCTTCAAGCCCAAAAATATCTCCGCAAGAATTATGTCGCATTTCTAACTCATGTCGTAAAAAAGGGAACCAAGGAGAAGAAACTTGAAGACATCCCAGTAGTAAAAGATTTTCCGCAGGTTTTTCCTGACGACATTTCTGGACTTCCTCCCGTGAGAGAAGTCGAATTCCGCATTGATCTTATACCTAGAGCTACACCAGTTGCAAAGAGCTAGCCAGTCAATTGCAAGAGTTGACTGACAAAGGATTCATACGTCCTAGCTCCTCGCCTTGGGGTGCACCTGTCCTTTTTGTGAAGAAGAAAGATGGAATGTTTCGCATGTGCATCTACTACAGAGAACTCAACAAGTTAACGGTCAAGAATCGCTACCCATTACCTCGCATCGATGATCTTCTTGACCAACTTCAAGGCGCCAGCTGTTTTTCAAAAATCGACCTTCGTTCTGGTTATCATCAACTCAGAGTACATGAAGAAGACGTCCCAAAGACCGCCTTCCGAACTCGTTATGGTCATTATGAATTCATGGTCATGCCATTTGGTCTAACCAACGCTCCAGCTGTCTTCATGGATCTAATGAACAGAGTCTGCAAACCCTATCTCGATCGCTTTGTTATAGTCTTCATCGACGACATTCTCATTTACTCAAAGTCTAAGTCTGATCACGAACGACACCTTCGACTCATCCTTACACTCCTAGAGAATGAAAAGCTCTACGCCAAATTCTCCAAATGCGAATTCTGGTTAAAAGAGGTACAATTCCTTGGACATGTCGTCAATGACAAGGGAATACATGTCGACCCCTCAAAGATCAAAGCAGTACAAGAATGGCAAGCGCCACGTACACCTATCGAAGTAAGATCATTTCTTGGTTTGGCTGGTTATTATCGCCGTTTCATTGCAAAGTTCTCTCGTATTGCTATACCACTCACGGCTTTAACTCATAAAGGAAAACCCTTCATATGGGGACCCAACACAAGAAGAAGCCTTCCAAACCCTTAAACAAAAACTCTGTGACGCACCTATCCTCACTCTTCCTGAAGGTTGTGATGACTTCGTGGTTTATTGCGACGCGTCAGGGCAAGGACTAGGTTGTGTTCTAATGCAAAGGGGAAAGGTGATAGCTTATGCTTCTAGACAACTCAAAACTCATGAGAAGAACTACACTACCCACGACCTAGAACTTGGAGCCGTTGTGTTGGCTCTTAAGATATGGAGACATTACCTCTACGGTACCAAGTGTGAAATATACACTGACCACAAGAGCCTCCAACATATCTTCAACCAAAAGGAGTTAAACATGAGGCAACGGAGATGGGTCGAACTTCTTAATGACTACGACTGGGAAATTCGGTATCATCCTGGCAAGGCAAATGTGGTGGCCGATGCACTCAGTCGAAAGGGTTATGCGAACTCCATTCGTCTTCTATGTTCGCAAATCATAACCGACATCAAAGATCAAATTCGAGAAACCCAACATGTTTCAGTAACAGAAGACGACGTACGAAAGGAGCTGTCCTGTGGAGCTGAACTTAAAATTGAAACTAAATCCGACGGTATTCTGTACTATCTAGATCGCATATGGATTCCTGACCACAACAACCTTCGTGAATTCCTTATGAATGAGGCACACAAAACACGATACTCTATACACCCAGGAGCCGACAAGATGTATCAAGACCTTCGATACACCTACTGGTGGCCTGGAATGAAAAAGGATATTGCTGTTTTTGTTTCCAAGTGCCTTACATGTTCCAAGGTAAAAGCTGAACATCAAAGACCCTCAGGACTTCTGGTCCAACCTGAAATACCTGTATGGAAGTGGGAAAACATAACCATGGACTTCATTACCGGGTTAACTCGCACTTCTGGTGGGTATGACACTATATGGGTAATCATTGATCGTCTTACAAAATCAGCTCACTTTATTCCGATCCGCGAAGATTTCAAGAACGAGAAGCTAGCTCGTATCTACATCAGCGAAATTGTAAGCCGTCATGGTGTACCGTTAAGCGTTATTTCAGATCGTGATGGTCGTTTCACTTCACGAACATGGCAAGCCGTACAAGCCGCTTTGGGTACACGATTAGACCTCAGTACCGCTTATCATCCTCAAACTGATGGACAATCTGAACGCACCATTCAAACTCTTGAAGATATGCTTCGAGCATGTGTCATAGACTTCAAGGGAAATTGGGACGCTCATCTACCATTAGTTGAATTTTCGTATAACAACAGCCATCATTCAAGTATCGGCATGGCACCTTTCGAAGCTTTATATGGTCGTAAGTGCCGATCTCCAGTATGTTTGCACGAAATTAGGGAAGCTCAAATCACCGGTCCAGAATTGATTCAAGAAACCACAGACAAGATCCATCAAATTTGAAACAATCTTCTAGCGGCTCAAAGTCGTCAAAAGAGTTATGCAGATAAACGACGAAAGCCTTTGGAGTTTAACATTGGTGATCATATACTTTTAAAAGTATCACCGTGGAAGGGAGTAGTTCGTTTTGGCTAGAAGGGCAAGCTAGCACCACGCTATGTAGGACCTTTCAAGATACTCGAAAGAGTAGGACCTGTAGCATACAAGCTTGATCTACCAGAAGAACTCAACAGAATTCACCCCACATTCCACGTATCAAACTTGAAGAAGTGCCTCGCCGATGAAAACCTCCATATTCCCATGGAAGATATTCAGATCGATGAATCTATGCATTTCATTGAAAGACCAGTAGAGATCATAGACTTCGGAGAAAAACGTTTAAGACGGAGTCGTATTCCAATTGTTAGGGTACGCTGGGAGTCGAAACGGGGACCTGAGTTTATTTGGGAACGTGAAGACTCAATGCGCGAGAAATACCCGCATCTTTTTCCTGTTACCACTACTACTTAAATTTCAGGACGAAATTTCTAAAAGTAGGGGATACTATAACATTTGTCGAAAAACGGGTTTTCCAAACCCGCTTCGTTTGTAATCGGATATCAAGTTATAAAAAAAAATTGTTGCGTATTTATGACTTATTATAATTTTAAACGATACATAATTAATAAACAAATTTGAATTTATAAGCTATAATTGTTAAAAAGTAAAAATAAAATAAATAAAAAGAAAAACAGGCTGCCGGGATTCGAACCCGGGTCAGCCGGGAAGCCTAGCAACTTAACTCACACACATCCAACCACTCCGTCACTTGATGTCTTTGTGAATTCTAGGAAACAATTAAAACATAACTTCAACCATAAATCAATCTGTTTGGGCCAAACTGAAACCGTTATCGGCTTCCAAACGTCCAAGGACTGTTGAGTGCTCACGGATTCTTGATATAACCGATAAACGACATTCTTAATCAATTCAGTCGTTAATGAACTTGAGTTCATGTGATGTTCGGTTTTAATAACCCAAAATATTCACTTTCTGAATTACTCCATCAATAACCTCATCTCGCGACTCAATAACATTCCCAGAACTTCTAATTTCACTTTTACTCTAATTTCTGGTCGTCGGAATCGCTTTTTGAACTCGCCGGACTTTCGCCGTTAAACCGTGTCTTTCATCAAAACGGTAAGTTTCTCAATTCTTTCATCTTCTATCAGTAGTTAGGCTTTTGCTAACTCAAACCCTTCAATCAGAATCAGTTCCAGGCGATGATATCGGATAATCAGCACTCGCCGGAAAAACTTATGAAAATTCCTAGATTTCGCTGTGAAACGGTATAATCTTTTAAACCTTCTGATAACTCTTGTTTAGTACTTCAATTCCACAATTAACTAATCAAAACTGTTAATTGGTCCGCTCAGACGAAGTTCATAAAAACAGAGCCGACGACTTTCGCCGGAGTTCTGAGAAAGATCATTTTTCCGGTATGTTCACTCCCAAAATCTTCCCTGTACATTTCATTTTAATCAATTAAATGTTTGTCAATCAAATTAAACAAGATCAGTAGGGTAATCGTTGTCTGTGTTATTGTAACGAAGAAGATGAAATTAGTTTGTATATAAGTTTAATATAAATTGGATTATATCTCGGGTTAGACACACAGTCCCGCGGTGGACTGTGTGCAAACATTTATCACACGTCGCGAGTTCGATCCTTGACACAATCTCATTCTCTGTAATAAAGATGTTTCCTTTTTAACTGAACCGGATCAACTCACAGAGAGATGTTAAGTTTAATAAAAATCAGTATATTAACCAGGTTAGACACACAGTCCAGCGGTGGACTGTGTGCAACACTAAACCACAGGTCCCGGGTTCAAGACCTGTTGCGTGCACCGGTCAGATGTAATTGAATCCTTTTTAAAAATAAAAGATTTCTGATTAAATTAAATAGTGTATAAATATAATTAAAAAACAGAAATATTTCGGGTTATGGTAGAGCTGCGTGCACGCGTACGGGAGGTCTCGGGTTCGAGCCTTACCCGGCGCATACTTGCACACTAGCGAACCGGTCAAACAGTCAACAGTCACAGTCAATGGTCAACTCAAAAGTCAACATTTTTTAATTTTTATTTATTTATTTAATTTAAAAATCAATTAAAGATACTTAAAAATAATGTTTTTAAAGTTAGAAAATAGCCTTAAACTCACAAAAATATATCTAAAAATCTTATTAAAATTATTAATAAAATCCACTCATTTACCATACCTTTTCGTTATTATTTAGGTTAGTTAATTCTCGTCGATCAATCCTCTAAACTCGTGCGCATTTCAACATCTTCAACCGAACGCACCCAATGTGAGTGAATCTCTACAAATTCCCCGTTTTAATCACGTTTTGGGGTGTATCATGTGTCTTATTATTTATTACATTTAAACTATTGTGCATCCATCATATTCATGATCAAATGTGTATTCAATATGTATCAACTGTTTGTGTGGTTAATGTTTAGATTAAATTTATCATTTTCAGTACATACATTATCATAGGCCGCCGCTCCCCATTACATATGAGCGTTGAGCTGTTCCCCATTACATATGAGTGTGAACGAGGCGTTGCCAACATACGATCGGCTCCGTTTGATTGAGCCTTGATCGCACAGACATTTATCATAGGCCGTCCGTTCCCCATTACCTATGAGCGTGAACGTGACGTTGCCAACATATACAGTGTCATTCATGTTATATATTCATGCAAGGTTGTTTGTTATTGTTATTGTTATTGTATGTTTATTTACGTTTGCTCACATATGATTATTGCACAATTTTCCATAATAAATATAACAAGAAATCAGTAATAAATGTTTTCTAACAAGGTTCACTCTCCAACTTATGTTGACCCAAAAACCCCCATTTTTACACATGATACAGGTGATCCAGTTGCAGCAAGAAACATATAGGATGGCTTAGAAGAATAAACCGGTTTAGACTTTGGATTGTTTAGTTGATTATCTTTCTTTGTAATTGTATGAACATGTTTGGAATATTGAGGATGAATTTTGAATTTAATAAATATGAAACATATTAGAAAAATATCATGAGCTTTGGTGATAACATAATTATGCCCCGACTCTTATTCCGCTGCGGGTCGGGGTGTGACAACTAGTCCTGAATCTACCATATAAATTCTCTAAAGTTATATTTACACAGATGATGCAGAACATACAGTGGGAGAAGTTCTTGCAATACCCTCGGTTTGTACAGATGTTGTTAGACCATTTGCACCCGAACTTGAAGAAGAAGAAGGATGATGTGTTAAAGTTAGAGCACATGGATGTTTGTTTCTACATTGAAGAAGATGAATTTATATTTGAAGACTTTTCCGAATGCTAAACCCGTTTTTGGTGCTATAGTCGACAAAGATTAAATTTCTCTAGCTCCGGGTAAATGGAGGAAAGATGACAATGGAGATGAGAGCGAGGAGTTAACTGCGCTTGAAAGTTTTGTTGCTAAGCGTAGTTCGTGGTTTGTGAAAGACGAAGACAAAGGCTCAAAGAGAAAAGCAACTGCTACATCGTCTGCTTCTGCTCCACAAAAGAAAAGGCCAATAGCAGAAAGTTCTGGGCTTAGAGATGAACCAGATGTTGAAGAAAATATTGAAGACATCGCTGCAGATATCGAGAGAAGCATTTGGTGGAGAGAAAGAAGCTGAAGACGCATCATCTTCAAGCACTAATTCTGACGAGAGATGTGCGGGTGAGAGAAAAAGGGCCAAAAAGATAGAGACAAAGCGTCTGGCCGAGTAAAAGAAAAAGCTAAAGAGAGAAAACGCAAAGCGACAGGTGAAGATGATACAACGTGTGTACCTTCGGGTTCAGATACAGATAATCCTGTGCGCACACCAATGAAGAAAAAGACACGAAGGTTTAAGCGCCAAGTAGCTAGAAGCTCCAAGTCTCCAACTGTTAGATCTAAAGAGACTATGCTAGAGCAAACGATTGAAGAAGAGGTTATTGTTGAATCAGATCAGCAAATTTCAACATCACCACTCGAAAAAGCTACACCACAATCGCCACCACGTCAATCTACTCCGCCACAACAGTCTGCATCTCAGCCACTACCACAGCCAACACCATCACAAGCAACATCACAGCCGCCACCACATACTTCACAACCCCAATCTCAATTTGACTTTGACTTTGACTTTGGAGATATTCCAGGGGGTGAAGATTTTTCATTCAACGACCTGCGTGTTGATTAGTTACAAAAACAGGTTTTGTTGAATACTGTGAAAATAGCGGAGTTGTAGGAATAAATTAATGTGTTGAATGAAGAAAACAGGAGTTGCATGAGCAGATTAATGTGTTGACTGAAGATAAACAACAGTTAGAAGCCATGCTCGCAAGTATAGTGTCTGAGAATGAACGTCTACGACTCCGAATGGCTGAATATGTAGAGGAAAGGCTCCAGTGATAGAAGAATGATTATGTTTGAGAAAATTCTAACGAAGATACTGGGAGATAATATAGCCGCGAAGATTGATGAGATAGAATGTGCAGAGGCTAGAGAACATGTTGCGAAAAGAGAACATCTTGCTAAAGAGTTACCAGACGCGCAAGGCAAAGGAAAAGCAAAGGTTGTAGAGGATCCTGTAAACGTTGAAACTGAGCTAGATGCTGAATTTGCGCCAGTTACTATTACATATATCATTGTGTATCAAGTGCCGAACAAGTTTATACTGATCGGGAAGCCTAAGGATGGGGAGATTGATATGTCAAATCTATCTACGAGACACCGTGAATGGCTTTTGAAGAAAAAGTTAGAAAAAGAAATTGAGAAAGTAACTGAAGAGTTTGAAGAAGATGATGAGAAAAAAGATGAAGAGTAAGATTATGTTGGTGATTCTGATTCAGATTTTGATAACGGTGATGATGATGATATTGTAGGAGGTGCATGTATTCGTGTAACTGATTCTGATGTGAATAAGAGATTGATTATTCAGTGTACCTCGAGATTCTACAAATCAAACTACTGAAGAAGGTGTTAAGGATAGGACTGAAGGTCTTTCAGATGCTCAGCAGGCATGAATCCTCTTGGTGATTGACAGATCTACCGTTCCTGTCATGCCGAAACCAAAGATTTTCTATCTTGAGCATGATGTCGAGGAAGGCGAATTCATTCACAGTTATTATAAAGAAGAGATCGCTGAAATGCTAGGTGTGGATGAATAACAGTTTGAGTTTGATTTTGAAGATGAGCTGAACGAGATTAGCGTGTTGTAGCCAAATAATTATGTTTTTGAACATGTTGAAGAAGATCGAGTTGTTGTGGAGGATGATTCTGATGACGATGCTAATATTGCCTATCAGGGTACAGAGGATTCCCTAAATTTTACCGAACTATTTGCAGCAGAGAATGTAGATGTGCTGAAACATAAAGTTGCAGAAGCTGCTAAGCAAGGAACAATCCTCAACATTTAAACAGTGCTGAGATTGCCGAGATGAGGAAGAAATGGTTCAAGAAAACACCAGTAGAGAGTAAATTCAAACGTCCTCTAGCGTTCTTTACTCGAGACGTTGATATTTCTCTAGGGGACATCATAAGCTGGGGATGGATTGAAGAGCTTAATGTCTATGCGATCAAAAGGGAGTTTGGTATTCAGTACTTCTGATATCTGAGTGGCATCAAGTCCTTGCCTTACTAGGATATTAAAGAGTTGGTGCAGACAAAGATGATCAATCTCAATATGAAATTTCACGACCAGAGGCTTTGGGAGTTGATTAAGCTTGAGGCATTACATGGATTTACACACTAGAAACCTCACTTTCCGAGACGCATTACGAAGATCGATCCAGTGACTAAGAAGAAAGATGTGATGCTCATCGTAAAGAGGCCAAAAGTAATGAAGAATATGCCTATGTTACAAATGGAGCAGGATTTCTACAAGATCTTCAAGTGGTGGCATTATGATTCGAACACAGGAGAGGCTGTTATTTGCGTGCATCCGGATGAAAACTCGTGGAAGATTACTGAAGAGCTAACTGAAGCCATTATAGCTCACAAACGCATATACGGGCTATGGTGTGGCAGTCGAGTACTAGACCCGATGTGGCTAGTCAACTGTACGAAGAACGATATAGACTGCTTGTTCTACAGCAAGATCAATTATGAAGAGAAAGATAAAGAACAAGCACTCTGGTTCAAGAAGATTGTTAATGTCTGCTTCGCAAACGGTATACATCAGGATCAACATGGAACAGTTCTTGGAGGAAGCTGGATGAGACTGAGCAGAAGAAGAAATAAAAGAAGGAAGCTAGGATTGCTGAGCGTGCTCGTATAGCATCGCTATGGAGTTTTGAGTTTGGCAATACAGTGAATCGATCTCCTCCAACAGATCAAACGCCAATTGCATTTAAGGAGCTTCGCAAGCCACCAAAGAGATTTTTTGGTCGTTAAGCGTCAAATCTTGTGAAGGGGGAGTTTGTTGGTGCAATATGTCTATTGCCTACGTCTAGGATGTGTCGATATTGTATATAGGGCTTAAACGTCGATTGCATATGTGTTATTGTTTATTTTATATGAGTTGTAGCATACTCGTACGAGTGAAGTACTTGGCGCGTAGTCATTCGCACGAGTCAAGTCTCTGTTTTACACACACTCCAGTGCGAGTCATGCCGACCTATAAATAGAGGAGTGTTGTGTCAGAGCAAAGTAGTGTTAGTTCAGTTAGTACGGCGAAGCTCTGCTGTTTTGTTTGCTCGCATCTGTACTTTGCAAGTCTTTCAATACAATTCAGAGTAGTTACACAGTATCTCTCTCTTGTTCATTTGTCATATTCTATAGTAATAAATTCCGCCTCTGCTAGTTGAGTTAGATCAGACCGGTTGCTCATCGTAGGGCCGATCCCCCGTTCACATGCATACAGGTGTTTTGGATGTGATCTGTATCTATGAATTTGTTCAGAAGCTGGAAAACAAAAATGAAGAAGAGATCCGGAAAGCAAAAAGGGTTTCTGTTCCATAAAACCCTGAGATGTACTTTGGAGGTATTAACACAGGTGTCAATACAATTCAGCAACCAAAACTTCAAACCGTGTTTGTGTCAAATGTCAACCCCTTTCTACCACCACCAGTTCAAACGGATCAATCTGCTGGCTCAAGTACTCAAACCTCTGGTCAAGTATTTGATCCTAAAGCCTTTCTACCACAACCTCAAGTTGTTACACCTCAAGCTCCACATCAAGCTTCTCAACAAGCTTTCTATGGTAACAACTTTCAACCTGTAAGCCCTAATACAGTCAGACTTGATATGTCACATCTTTCCAAGGTAAGTGTAGAAGTTGCTCAGGAACATATGGAACTTCTAAAAACCATGGTTAGTGCTTATTGTGGATTAGTCGTTGGTCAAATTGGAAACATCAATTTGACTAATGAAGACTACCAACAAATAGATAGAGATGAGATGGAACTAATGGATATCAAATGGGTGTTTGCAAGTGCGGTCAGAAGAGCTAAGGATTACATGAGCAGAATTGGAAGAACAAGTTTGGAGAGCAAGAAAGATACGAAATATGGTTTTGATAAAGAGGTTGTTACTTGCTTCAACTGTGGTGAAAAAGGTCACTTCAAGCGTGAATGCACTAGACCCAGCAAACAAGGAAATCACAACCCTTTCCGAAATCAATCTCAACCATCCAACACAACTCAAGTTAACAATGAACAGAGAATAGTAGCTGTTAACAACCCAAACAACACAAACCAGTCTGGGCCTTCAAACAACACAAACAGAGCTCTAGTAGTTCAAGCAGATAAAGGATGTGATTGGTCAGTACAATTGGGAAACGAGAATCAAGGAGGAACTGGATGTTATGCCAAGATTATCAATCGAATCAAACATGTTCACAACATTAACAGTAATGATGATGATGATAGTTCGGGGTATAATGGTAGTTGTGATGAAGAATGCTTGAGTACATGTGGTTATGGATCTGATTCAGATGTCAGGGAAAGGATTGATAGGTCAGTGAGTTGCTGAAAGAAGTAGAGAAGCTGAAAAGTCAAAAGGCTGGTTTGATGAAGAAATCAGAAGCTGCATCGAAGGAAACGGAGAAAATCTTTACAAACAGTGCTTCCTTCTCTCATCACACTGCCTTCATGGCTAATGTTGCAGGTTTGATAAGTCAGGTAAAATCCGACTCTCCTAAGATATGTAGTGACTGTATTGAATTAAGAACAAAATTTGAAACAATAAACAGTCACAATCAAAACCTTGTTGTTGAACTGTCAAAATGAAGAGAGGCAAATATGGCTTTAACTCGAAACGAAAAAAAATTCAAATATGAAATCGAGACTCTTAAGAAAAGCATTTCTGAATTAACAAAAATGGTTTTGAATAAGCAAACAGGAATTAATAACTACATTAATATCCTTGAAGAAATGAGAAAAGAGTTAGCCATTGCCAAATGCGAATACGATACAATTAAGCTCAAATTGGAAAGTTATTATAAGTCCTGATATGTCCTTGATCACATCATTGACGTTCAAAAAATTAAGGGAGATGTCAAATGCATTGGGTACCTCTTAATCATGAAGAGTTTGCAGCAGGATTAGGGTTTAAGCTGGACAATTCCTCAGTTGAATCAAGAAAATCAGAGAACTCATCATCTTTAGTTGATCAGAATCCTTCTACAATAGAGGAGGATGATTCATCAGATGATGAGTCCGAGAAAATCGATCAGGATCAATCTCTTCATGAAGAAAAAGGGATAGAAATTTCTGCTACTCCCAATGTGAAAACTGTTGAAAATCAAGGGAATGATCCTATGAAACATGTGAAGACAAGTGCGTCTACAGATGAAAATGATAATGTGTTGTATACTTTGATTGGGGACAAGAAAATTAACTCAAACAAAGACTATCCAATAAAAAATGTAGATCCAACCTCAATTGATCAGGTTTTTGAAAAATCAACAACAAAATTTTGGGAAAAGAAAAATCCATTCAAGTCACAACCATTACTCATTTCAAAAGAAAAACAAAAAGAAAAGCGAGCTGAAAAACCTAAGATATCACAACCAAAGGTTGAAGCTAATGGCGCTCGTTACAAGAAGAAATTGAAGAATGTTAAATTTGTGGGGTCAACTGGTACAGATAAAATCAAGACTTTTGAAAGCATGTCTAATGTTGATTTTGTAAAACAAGTCAAGATATTAAAGCGTAAAAGTCAAAACAATTACACTCAACACACAAATGGGTGTGAAGATGAACCAAGTACCTTTAGACCTACAAGTTCAACATCAAGTCATAAAACTGATCTTTTAAATTTGTTGAAAGGAGAACATGTTTTAAATGTGGAGAGTTTTGCCACATAATCAAAAATTGTACCAACCCAGCAAAACCCAGATTTGTTGAGAAAGCCCCTCCTGAACCAACTTGCCAACGTCGATCTGTATCACCAAAACAAGACAAACATATTGTTAAAGAACAAGAAGAAAAACAAAGACATAAACAAGTAAAAATAATTGAAAAAGCATTAAAACCTGGTTTCAAGGTTCCTAATGAATGGATTCTCCTGTCGGCTCCAAGATTAATGACTTATATATTCTTGACATGAGCCAAGCTATTACCACGTCTGCACAAGTCACATGTTTGTCTCAAAAGCCACCGAAAAGGAATCAATCTCTTGGCATAGATGTACGGGACACATTCACTTGAGAAAAATGAACTATTTAGTGAAAAACAATCTTGTGAGTGGTGTAGCAATGAAAAAAATTCATTTACAAGACATCTGTGTGTCGTGCCAAAAATGAAAGCAAGCTAGAAAATCTCATCCTGTGAAGAAGACAACACAGTGAATATGCCTCTAGAACGTCTTCATATGGACCTCTTTGGACCTATGAAACATAAGACTGTCTTCGGTGATTCATATTGCTTTGTAGTTACTGATGACTACTCAAGATTTTCATGGGTGAATATGTTGGCACACAAGAGTGAAGTTCCTGAAATCCTTAAGAATCTCCTGACCCTACTCGAAAATTTGTACAATTTGAAGATAAGGAGAATCAGAAGCGACAATGGCATCGTATTCAAGAATCATGTTATGGATGAGTTCTGTTCTTCTAAAAGCATTTTGTATGAGTACAGTTCTTGTTACACTACACAACAAAATGGTGTCGCTGAGAGGAAAAATAGAACTCTGATTGAAACTGCAAGAACAATGTTAGTAAAATCAGAACTTCCTGTTCAATTTTGGGGGAGGTTGTGGCTACTGCATGCTATATGATGAATAGAGTTCTTACGGTGAAGAGGCATGGGAAAACATGTTTTAAGTTGTTACAGAAAAGGAAACCGGATGTGTCTTTCTTAGAACCCTTTGGAGCTCCAAGCACTATGATTGATCCACATGATAAATTCGATCCAAAGACTATCGAAGGTTTCTTTCTTGGATATGCTACTCCTAATTTCAGAGTGTGGCATCTGTCATCAAAAAAGATTGAAGAATGGGGTGAAGTTAAGGTTCAAAGATACACTGAATCAGTGAGAGCTCCGGGTGCTCCTTGGATGTTTGACTACGATGGATTGTTTAACTCCTTTAATCTACCAACTTTTGATGATGCTTCTGCAGCTGATCAAATGCTACTGGAAAGTGATACTGCAGTTGACTTGTCATTAGTACGCCCAATTATTGTTAACCCTTAAGTGACTACTTCGGTTAACAATCTTGTTAAAAATGAGGAATTCGAAGATGCTGCTGATTACAATGTTTTGTCAGAAGATGATGAGTTCCATGATCCAATGAAGCTACTTCTGGTCCGGTTCCTAGAATTTCAAATTTCACGTCAAATGTGCAAAATCAAGGGACGGCTGAAGGTCCTGCTTCTACATCTTCGTCAAATCCAGCAAACGAATTAGTTGTTGATCTCAATATCAACAAATTGGGTATAAATTCTCGAGTTCCTCATATTCCTGAAACTCGATTTCATAATACCCATCCTCAACAGAATATTATAGGAGATGTCCTGAGTGGTGTGCAGACTCATAATCAACTAAGGAATAACCATATGCTGGTTTATATTCAGTTATTAGGGAATCTGGGGAACAAAATGATTGGTCTTTCGCCTTCTACGTTGCCAAGTAGAACCAAAATTGTCACACCCCAACCGATGGCGGAAACATCGGAGTGAGACGACTAGATTGCTCATTGCATCATAACACTATTCGCGACAATATTAAAATCAAACAAATTTCATTTCATTCAAACATCCAATGTCATATTACAACAAAATCCAAATAAAAGTAACATCAACGAAATAAGTTCAATAATAACATGATAATTAACTTAGTATTCTACGCGTGTTTCTATGTCATTCCTACTAAGTTCCATCATAAACTTCATCAACCTACAACATTTTAAAAAGTATAGTTCAATAACAAAGTATTGGCGAGTACACAAGTTTAATATCATAACATAAGTATAAAATCCAATTAAACAAATCCACATGATTAGCTAGCATACAAGCTAAATGTAAACAAGGCATGTGAATCTACAAGTCAATCCTCTAGTGTACCGCAAAATAGATTTCAACTTAACAATGACCACAAGAATACGGGCGGTGCGTTACTCCTATAGCGCTATACATATTAAGGGAGGCTCGATCAAAGTGAATGACATTTAGATCACATAAGAATGTACCAAGTAACAATTCAAGTAGCATAAGACTAAAGTATGTTGATGGATTGTTTGTGTATAGAATAAAGTGTGATTTAGTGTAGTTTTAGTAAATTAATAATGGTGAACCCAAATAGTGGAAAGCATAAAAAGGGTCGAGTGTACTCACGGTTTTGCAAGGTATTATCCGTGAGAGAGTTAGGTTGATTTAGGGGTTTGGAACACCAAGTTGATCCTACACAAGGCAAACATAGGTGTATGAGTATTAGATTGACGTGGAGTTTAATGAGTTTAGGAATTTAAAATGTACGAGAAAGTATATATACGAAAGTATTTATCTAGACATTTAACGCTCGTTTTTTACACTAATAAGCCCCAAAGGGTGTTTGTGTTTTTTATTGGTCATGCCCAATAGAATCGTAACGATTTTTATGTCTAAGATAAAATAACCTACTTTTTAAGACAATTAACCATTTGGTCATGGTCTAAGTTTCGGTTATATTAAGTAATTACATATAGTTATATTACTACTAATTAATCATATAGTTCATGTATTTCATGGAAGTCATGTAAGTCATGCATGGAGGTAGTAGGATAACCGTCCTAAACCTCTTTCATAGATTCACCATTACACAAGATGGACACAAGGTCAATCCGGATGGTCAAGAATTATAGAAATCATCAAGTGAGGGTGGATTGAATAGTTGAATGGCCAAGACCTTCATGTAATCACACCTACACCATCACAAGCTTGAAAGCTCGGATGGCTCAACACTTGTGGGTTTGAAACCCTAGTAAAAACCACAAGTTTAGAGGTATGTTATGTATCTTGATTTTGTATGAACAAGTCTTGCTAGCTCACTAACCATAAACTTGGTTAGAGGCATAAGTAGCATAGAGTTGTTATGTTCTAAAAAAACAAGTTCAAAAAAAGTTTATAAGTTTATCTTCAAAAACAGAAAGTTTGGCTCCAAAAATTGTATTGTTCCACCTTGGTTTTCCATGGAAAACCTATGGTAACATCCCCTAGGGCTTAACAAACAATGTTGAGGAAGAAAACATAAAGAAAACATAAAGAAAACTTCAAAAATCTTAAAGTTCAAAAATATAAAAATGGGCAGAAAATTTATGTCCTTTGGACCTAAAAAATGGTGAGGTTTCACCTTACTTTCCCAAGCAAACTTGTGAAAACCTTCCTAGAGGTTATCCAAGTGTTTTAGAAGAAGAAATAAGGAAGAATTAGTCGAAGAAGTGAGTTAGAACTCACAAATAAACTCAAATATGGCTGTTGCATTTTTTTGAATATGTTAGGGACTTTGAAGTGTTTTTGAAGTGTTTGGAGGCTTGTAAAAGTGGAAAATTGATGGGGGAAAGGTGGTTTATATAGGGAAGGGATTACGGTTTCAATGGGTTGGGCTTTGGACAAGATTAGTGGGTGTTTAAACTTGAAACAAGCCCAAAACATCAACACATGGCAGCCCACTTTTTTGTTTTTGTTGTTAATTAATTTATATAAATGGTTTTAATTGTTATTTAAATAATGTATTTTATATGTGGGACATGTATGGGTCTTGTAATGGCCTAATGTTATGCACATTATTGTTTTAAAACACAAAAAGAAAAAAACAACTAAGTAACAAGTATATTTTTTTAACATAATGCGACAAGATTTTATGATAATGGAAGCTTGAATTCTTTGAATAACATCACTAATTGTCTTTCTTGGGTTTACTATAAGATTTATAAACATTCATTAAACATTTACACATTGTTGTGAATTGATTTATGAAGTAGTAAAGTATCGTATGATCATAAGTTTAAACATGAACAAGGTTTGCGAATTTCGTATAATTGATTAATCTTGATTACAATCAAAGCCTTAGAATCCAATGAATTGAAAATAGAAATATGATTACAAGGTTTGGACTTTCCAAAAAAATAGAAATACGAAGCAGACTTGCTAAAAACGGGAAGATACAAATGCGAAGCATTACATCTCCCCTCCTTTAGGGAATTTCGTCCCGAAATTTAGGAAGATGCAACGAACAAATGCGGATGCTTAGATTTCATGTCGCTTTCAAGTTCCCAAGTATATTCAGCGCCACGTTTTCCATCCCATCGAACCTTTACGATAGGAATTCGACTGCGCCTTAGCTGCTTAGTACCTCGGTCCATGATTTCGACTGGTTTCCATGAAACGCAAAGTCTCATTGATTTGAAGATCTTCAAGCGGAACTTGGAGCCCTTCTTCAGCGAGACATCTTTTTAAGTTTGAGTCATGGAAGGTAGGATGAACGTTGTTGAGCTCTTGTGGTAGTTCCAATCGGTAGGCTACCTTGCCAATCCTTTCGAGAATCTTGAAGGGACCTACGTAGCGAGGAGCGAGCTTTCCCTTTTCCCCAAAACGAACCACACCCTTCCAAGGGGATACCTTGAGAAGTACAAAGTCACCAACGTGGAATTCCAAGGGCTTGCGTCTTTTATTTTCGTAACTCTTTTGTCGGCTTCTAGCTTTCATCAAGTTGTCCCGAATCTGCAAAATCTTGTCCGTCGTCTGTTGTATAAGCTCGGGACTGGTGATTTGGGCTTCCCCGATCTCATGCCAACAAATAGGCGATCGGCACTTGCGTCTATACAATGCCTCGAATGGTGCCATTTGAATACTCGCGTGGTAACTGTTATTGTACGAGAATTCGACCAAAGGCAAATGCATGTCCTAGTTGCCACCAAAATCAATTACGCAAGAACGAAGCATGTCCTCTAGAGTTTAGATAGTACGCTCGGTTTGACCATCGGACTGAGGATGGAAAGCAGTACTAAGGTTGAGCTGAGTGCCAAGGGATTTTTGAAACGTTTGCCAAAGGCGAGAAGTGAAGCGACCATCACGGTTGGAGATAATGTCAACGGGAGCGCCGTGACAACAGATGATTTCATCCGTGTAGATACGAGATAATTTCTCAACTCGGTAGTCTTCACGTATGGGGAGGAAATGAGCAGACTTGGTCAAACGGTCGAGGATTACCCAAATACTATCGTGACCAGTCGATGTACGAGGGAGCTTGGTTATAAAATCGATAGCAATACTCTCCCATTTCCAAACAGGAATTTCTGGTTGTTCGAGTAAGCCAGAGGGTCTTTGATGCTCGGCCTTTACATTGGAGCAAGTAAGGCACTTCGAAACATAGCAGGCGATATCTTTCTTCATTCCAGGCCACCAGTATGACGCACGAAGGTCATGATACATTTTGTCGGCGCCAGGATGAATAGAATACCGAGATTTATGAGCTTCACTCATCAAAAGATCACGAAGATTATCACGATTAGGAATCCAAATACAGTCGAGTTAGCACATGATGCCATCGGATTTGGTCACGAGTTGGGTTTCAGCACCACATTTCAACTCATTATCGAGGGTGCCCTCATAACGGTCGAGTATTGTGCCTCACGAATCATCTCTTGAAGCTTTCCCAAAGTTTGGTAGGAACGTACACTCTTAACATGAGTTTTCTGACTAAGTGCGTCGGCCACGACATTCGCTTTACCAGGGTGGTAACGGATATCGCAGTCATAGTCGTTCAACAACTCTACCCAACGACGCTGACACATGTTGAGTTCTTTTTTATTAAAGATGTGCTGAACGCTCTTATGGTCGGTGAAGACCGTACACTTTGTACCATAAAGGTAGGGTCGCCATATCTTTAAAGCAAAAACAACTGCACCAAGTTCAAGGTCGTGGGTAGTATAATTTTTCTCATGAATTTTGAGTTAACGTGATGCGTAAGCAATAACCTTATCTCGTTGCATCAGAACGCAACCAATACCTAGTCTTGAGGCATCGGAATACACGACAAAATCGTTGTTACCATCGGGAAGGGTTAGGATAGGAGCATTGCAGAGCATGTCCTTGAGTGTTTAAAAAGACTCCTCTTGCTCGGAACCCCAAACAAAAGGTTTATCCTTCTGAGTCAAGGAAGTGAGAGGCATGAAAATTTTTGAAAAGTTCGAAATGAAATGACGGTAATAACAGGCTAAGCCGAGAAACGAACGAATTTCGGACGGAGTCTTAGGAGTAATCTAATTTTTACCGCCTCGATTTTGCAGGGTCAAAGTGAATACCAAGTTCGTTGACAACATGACCAAGAAATTGAACTTCTTTTAACCAAAATTCACACTTGGAGAACTTGGCGTATAGACGTTGGGTTCGCAACAGCTGAAGGTTAAGACGTAAGTGTCGCTCATGCTCTTCTCGCGTTTAGAATAGATCAGGATATCGTCAATAAAGATGATCACCAATCGGTCGAGATAAGGCTTACACACGCGATTCACCAAATCCATAAACACGGCGGGCGCGTTGGTCAGACCGAATGGCATGACTACGAACTCGTGTGTCCATAACGTGTGCGGAATGTAGTCTTGGGTATATATTTTTCGAGGACTCAAAGTTGATGATAACCAGAACGAAGATCGATCTTAGAGAAACAAGTTGCCCCTTGAAGTTGATCAAAAGGTCGTAGATGCGAGGAAGAGGGTAACGGTTCTTGACTGTAAGCTTGTTGAGCTCACGATAGTCAATGCACATGCGAAAGGATCCGTCTTTCTTTTTGATGAACAGAACGGGAGTGCCCCAAGGAGATGTGCTAGGGCGTATGAAGCCCTTCTCAAGAAGCTCTTGAAGTTGACTGGACAACTCTTCCATCTCCGAGGGTGCTAGACGATAGGGGGATTTTGCGACCGGAGTTGCACCAGGGATGAGGTCAATGCGAAAATCAACCGAACGAGCAGGAGGAGGACCAGGAAGATCCTCGGGAAAGGCATCAGGGAATTCACGCACAATAGGAACTTCACTCACGCTTGGACCCTTCTCATTCTTTTCCACAATGTGGGCAAGAAAGGCAAAGTATTCCTTACGCAAGTACTTGTTCGCTTGAATAAACGACATAAGATTGAGACCTTTGGATGGTTTCTCGCCATAGACGTGCAAGGAATCATCGTTGGGAAGAGGAAGGCGAATGCACTTCTCCGAACTAACAACTTCAGCACGGACTCGCCCTAGCCAATCCATGCCTACTATGATATCAAAACTACCCATTGCATGGGTATGAGGTCAATAGAAAACGTATGATCATTGAGGTTTAAAGAACAATTAGAAAGGACAGAATCGACGGTGACGGATTTTCGTCGGCGACTTCAACTTCAAAGGGTTTAAGCAACACAGAACGACTACACACAAGCAAAGGTTCGAATTCAACAGATACAAAACTTTTATCCACACAAGTATCAAATAAACACGTAGCATAAACATTGTTAACAAGGAACGTACCTGATATGACGTCGTTTGAGTTCTGAGCTTGAGCAGCCGTGATGACAAAGGCTCGACCGCGAGCTTGCTGCTGCTGCGATTGTTGTTGTTACGCTGCGGGCAGTTGTTGGCGAAGTGATTCGGGTCTCCGCATCTGAAGCAGGCATGAGCGGCAGGAGCTAGGGGTCGGTTTTGATTGCCGACAGGGTTTTGAAGAGGTGTGGTAGTCACGGCTCGGGCTTGGTTGATGGGGGCTTGAGGAGCATTCCGGCATTGCTGGGCAAAGTGTCCAAACCTATTGCAGATCGTGCATAGGCGGCATGGGGCGGTAACGGGGTGATGGAAGGGGCAGGTATTGCACTTGGGATGGGGTCCTGTGTACGCTTTCTTGATGGGTTCGGGTGCAGACAAAGCTGGCTGGTGGGGGTTTGGCAGAGTGACTACCGCATAAATTGGGCTCGAAGCCTTCCGCTTCTTGCCTTTGATGATGCTTCTTGGGGGTTTGGGTGAGGCAGGTTCGGTAACGGATTCGATGGTTGCTTGGTGGGCTTTCCTCGGTGGAGCCTTGGCGGCTTCACGAAGGACTTGGCGGTTGTTTAAGTGAGCAACCAGCCGAAAGGTTTCTTCGAGGGTGCTGGGGGAGGTTCGACTAGATCGCTGAGGTGAGGAGGAAGGCAACTTATGTATTTGGCAACCGCTTTCTCGGGTGTGTCAACTTGGCTTGGGCAAATTGCACTCAACTGCTTAAATCGGGCTGTGAGGCCAGTGTTGTCATTACCTACTTGTTTGAGGTTCCAAAACTCAACCTCGAGTCGTTGGTGCTCATGCGGGGGGCAGAATTCACCTTCCATTAGCTTTTGAGCTCGGCCCAAGGGAGGGCGTGGGCAAACTCATTGCCACGCGCGCTACGCTCAGAAGTCCACCAATCAAGGGCTCTCGACCGGAATACTCCTGTGGCGTTCAAGTTGCGCAAGTGGTCGGGGCAACCATTTTGGAGAAATGTGAGTTCAATGGCGTCGAACCATTGCAGCAGTTTCGTGGCGTCCCCCTCGCTGGTGAAGGGTAAGGGATTGCAGGAGCATAATTGCTTGTGAGTGAAGGCGGTCTTGGGTGGTTTGGCTTTGGAGTCAATGGAGGTATGAGGTGATTCGGCGTTAGGTGGGGGCTGGACCTTGCTGACTATCTCGGGGATAACCTTAGCCATGTGTTCAGCCATTTGCTCGGCCATAAATTTCATGCAGTCCTTTTTCGACATGGAGTCGGATTAGGATCTTGACTTGGACTTTGACCTTCTTCATCCCATAACGCTTTGCGAGAAAGACATCTAAAAGGGTTTGACGACAAAAGATAGATTTAGGCTTTGATCGTAAAGTGTTGTTATAAGGAAAAGTATCCGTTTTGAGCACATAAGTATCATGTAACACGTATAACTTCACATAGATAGCATAAGCATGTTGGCATTCAAAAGCATAAACACGTATGATTTGCGTAAAGGAATATAAATTTAGTTGGTTCACGAGAATTATTATTATTGTTTTTGGTTACGAAGGGCGTGCGAATCGTGCATCGGGTTCGAAATGAACGAAATAACAAGTATTAAAACACATAGAAATTGAGATAGCATAAAAGATAGGCTCAATAAAACATTGGAGTGTTTCGGGTTGAGAAACGTTTGACTATTTCAAAGTGAATCGAGATCCTTTCAAATTAGAGAAACGTGCTTTGGCCTATAGGTAAAGTGCTCTCGTCGAGAATCGATTAACGGCACTTTACCCTTCAAGTTACTACACGTCTCTAACGGATCGAAAAATCAAAACTTTGGCGAGATTGAAAATCGAGGAATGGGACTAGTTGACAAGGTGCGGGTTTCACCCCTAGCTTGACAACATTGTACCCTAGATGTGGTTGGTACTTACCGAACGAGGAGCGTATTCCGACTTGTTGGCAAGGGTCCACTAGAGTATGAAACGGAAATTTCCATCAAGATGTGGATTTCACTCCTAACTTGATGGTGTAATTTCAAGCAAAAATCAAATTCGCAGATTGAAAGAGATCACCAAAGTGCGGGTTTCACCCCTATTTTGGTGAGATCGTCTCGATTGTAGTTTGAGTGTCTAAGTGTTTTACGAAAAACACATGGATATATTTAAGACAAAAGAAATAGGAAGAAACAATTAGCAAGAATTAACATTTTAATCAGGAAGCAAGAATGGTCAAGTTGGTCACTTATACTATAGACTAGGTCGAACATGACAATTCTACCTAATTCCCTATAGTTATGGCTCTGAAACCAATCTGTCACACCCCAATCGATAGCGGAAACATCGGAGTGAGACGACTAGATTGCTCATTGCATCATAACACTATTCGCGACAATATTTAAATTAACCAAATTTCATTTCATTCAAACATCCAATGTCATATTACAACAAAATCCAAATAAGAGTAACATCAACGAAATAAGTTCAACAATAACATGATAATTAACTTAGTATTCTACGCATGTTTCTATGCCATTCCTACTAAGTTCCATCATACAACTTTATCAACCTGCAAGATGTTAAAAAGTATAGTTCAATAACAAAGTATTGGCGAGTACACAAGTTTAATATCATAGCATAAGTATAAAATCCGATTAAACAAATCCACATGATTAGCTAGCATACAAGATAAATGTAAACAGGGCATGTGAATCTACAAGTCAATCCTCTAGTGTACTGCAAAATATATTTCAACTTAACAATGACCACAAGAATACGGGCGGTGCGTTACTCCTATAGCGCTATACATGTTAAGGGAGGCTCGATAAAAGGTAATGACATTTAGATCACATAAGAATGTACCAAATAAAAATTCAAGTAGCATAAGACTAAAGCATGTTGATGGATTGTTTGTGTATAGAATAAAGTGTGATTTAGTGTAGTTTTAGTAAATTAATCATGTTGCACCCAAATAGTGAAAAGCATAAAAAGGGTCGAGTGTACTCACGGTTTTGCAAGGTATTATCCGTGAAAGAGTTAGGTTGATTTAGGGGTTGGAACACCAAGTTTATCCTACTCAAGGCAAACGTAGGTGTATGAGTATTAGATTGACGGGGAGTTTAATGAGTTTAGGAATTTAAAATGTACGAGAAAGTATATTTACAAAAGTATTTATCTAGACATTTAACGCTCGTTTTTGGACACTAATAAGCCCCGAAGGGTGTTTGTGTTTTTTATGGGTCATACCAATAGAATCATAACTATTGTTATGTCTAAGATAAAATAACCTACTTTTTAAGAAAACTAACCATTTGGCCATGGTCTATGTTTCGGTTATATTAAGTATTTACATATAGTTATATTACGACTAGTTAATCATATAGTTCATGTATTTCACGGAAGTCATGTAAGTCATGCTTGGAGGTAGGAGGATAACCATCCTAAACCTCTTTCATAGATTCACCATTACACAAGATTGACACAAGGACAATCCGGATGGTCAGGAATTATAGAAATCATCAAGTGAGGGGTGGATTGAATAGTTGAATGGCCAAGGCCTTCATGTAATCACACCTACACCATCACAAGCTTGAAAGCTCGGATGGCTCGACATTTGTGGGTTTGAAACCCTAGTTAAAACCACAAGTTTAGAGGCATGTTATGCCTCTTAATTTTGTATGAACAAGTCTAGCTAGCTCACTGACCATAAACTTGGTTAGAGGCATAAGTAGCATAGAGTTGTTATGTTTTAAAAAAACAAGTTCAAAAAAAGTTTATAAGTTTATCTTCCAAAACAGAAAGTTTGGCACCAAAAATGGTATTGTTCCACCTTGGTTTTCCATGGAAAACCTATGGTAACATCCCATAGGGCTTAGCAAACAATGTTGAGGAAGAAAACATAAAGAAAACTTCAAAAATCTTAAAGTTTAAAAAGATAAAAACGGGCAAAAAATTTATGGCACATTTGACCTAAAAAATGGCGAGGTTTCACATTAGTTTGCCCAAGAAAACTTGTGAAAACCTTCTTAGAGGTTATCCAAGTGTTTTAGAAGAAGAAATAAGGAAGAATTAGTCGAAGAACTGAGATAGAACTCACAAAAAAACTCAAATATGGCTGCTGTGTTTTTTTGAATATGTTAGGGACTTTGAGAGTGTTTTTGAAGTGTTTGGAGGCTTGTAAAAGTGGAAAATGGACGGGGGAAAGGTGGTTTATATAGGAAGGGATTAGGGTTTCAGTGGGTTGGGCTTTGGACAAGATTAGTGGGTGTTTAAACTTGAAACAAGCCTAAACATCAACATATGGCAGCCCACTTTTTTTTGTTTTTTTGTTAATTAATTTATATAAATGGTTTTAATTGTCATCTAAATAATGTATTTTATATGTGTGACATGTATGGGTCTTGTAATGGCCTAATGTTATGCACATTATTGTTTTAAAATCCAAAAAAAAAAACAACTAAGTAACAAGTATATATATTTTTTTAACATAATGCGACAAGATTTTATGATAATGGAAGCTTGAATTCTTTGAATAACATCACTAATTGTCTTTCTTGGGTTTATTATAAGATTTAGAAACATTCATCAAATATTTACACGTTGTTGTGAATTGATTTATGAAGAAGTAAAGTATCGTATGATCATAAGTTTAAACATGAACAAGGTTTGTGAATTTCGTATAATTAATTAATCTTGATTACAATCAAAGCCTTAGAATCCAATGAATTGAAAATAGAAATACGATTACCAGGTTTGGACTTTCCAAATAAAATAGAAAAACGAAGCAGACTTGCTAAAAACGGGAAGATACAAATGCGAAGCGTTACAAAAATCTTGGAAGGAGGTAATGAAAGAAGATTCATGGGCTAAAGCAATGCAAGAAGAACTACAGCAGTTTCAAAAGTTAGGCGTGTGGAAATTGGTTGCCAGACCTGACAACTACAAGAAGATTGGAACAAGATGGGTTTACAAATGTAAGAAGGATAACAGAGGTGGTGTTGTGAGAAAGAAAGCAAGATTGGTTGTCCAGGGCTTTAATCAGGTAGAAGGCATTGATTATAATGAAGTTTATGCACCGGTAGCACGTCTTGAGGCCATAAGTATCTTCTTGGCTTATGCCTCCTACAAGAAGTTTACCGTTTATCAAATGGACGTGAAGAGTACATTTCTTCATGGTGTGGTTGAAGAAGAAGTATATGTTGAGCAACCGCCTGGTTTTGAAGATCCAATCCATCCTGACAAGGTTGGCTTCTGAATAAGGCGTTATATGGTCTTCATCAGGCTCCTCAGGCTTGGTATAAAACATTGTCTTCCTATCTTCTGAAGAATGGTTTTCGACGTGGATTGATCGACTATACTCTCTTCATCAAGGATGAAAATAAGGACTTATTGCTGGTACAAGTGTATGTTGATGATATTATTTTTGGGTTTACAAACGAGAGAATGTGCAAAGAATTTGAGCAGGTGATGCAAGAGTTTGAGATGAGCGCAATGGGAGAAATGACTTTCTTTTTAGGTTTGCAGGTACATTAATCAAAGGAAGGGATTTTTGTCCATCAAACCAAGTACGTCAGGGACATTCTCAAATGATTTTAGATGGAAGGCTCAAAGCCTTTGGGAACTCCATTAGCTCAAGATCATGGGATTACTCCTGATGGAATGGGTGAACATGTGGAACCATCTCTTTATTGTGCTATGATCGGATCTCTTATGTATCTTACTGCTTCAAGACCCGAGATAATGTACCCAACATGTCTTCTAGCTCGCTACCAGTCAAGTCCAAAGGTTTCTCATTTAATGGTTGTGAAAAGAATCTTTCGTTATTTGAAGGGTCGCCCGGACACTGGTCTTTGGTAGCCTAAGGATGATAAGTTTGATTTGATAGCATTCAGTGATTCTGATCATGGTGGCTGCAAGATTGATGCAAAATCAACATCAGCAGGATGTCAGTTCTTGGGAAATCGCCTAGTTATGTGGCAGTGCAAAAAGCAGACTTGTGTAGCTACGTCAACCTGTGAGGCGGAGTATATTTCAGCTTCTAGTTGCTGCTCTTAGGTTATATTGAATCCAACAGAAAATGCGCGACTACGATTTTGAATTTGTAACTACTCCTATTTTTGTTGATAACGAATCTGCTTTACAGATCACTCGTAATCCTGTACAGCACTCAAAAACTAAACACATTGAGATTAAGTATCATTTCTTACGAGATTGTTATGAAAAGAAACTTATCGATGTTGTTAAAATCTACACTGATCACCAACGTGCCGACCTGTTTAGAAAAGCTTTTGATAAATCTCGTTTTGATTATCTACTTTTGGTCAATGGCATCAAGGTGAAACCCGAGTAAATCATCCTTGGCTAATCATTTTTTGTAAATATTTTATTAAATCTAAAACAACAAAAAGATTTTCCATTTTATCTTAGTTTTATATTTTAGGGTGAAAAATTTAAAGAAAAATACAAAATCATGAGAAAATACAAAAATATGTCTTTTATTTAGTTAAGTCTTTATTTATTTACCTTCTTTATTTAAGGGGGAGAAAAATTAGAAAAATACAAAAAAAATAGAAAAATAAAAAATAAAAAATGAGTTTCTTGGAAAGATAAGAGAAGATGATGATACACACCGGTGATCTGTCAAAAACGGTCAAAAACATAAAACGAAGATTGATAAGTACCTTTACTAATGATGTATTGGTAGGCTCACAATCAGATTAAAATGTGCAGGTTGATATAAACATAACAGACTGAATGCCAAGTAGGAACCATTCATTGGCATATGGTCTTGGTACTGAAATTTTTTTTGATGGTATGCCGAGGTTGTGAGATATGCGGTTTTTATGCTTGCTTATCATCTGGGTATCATAGTTGAATTTTTTATCAAAAAATAACAGTGACGCAAGTCTAGATCTTCCATGATGCCATACATACGTGTAAATACTGCATACAACCATCAATAAGTGATAAAAATATCATATCCACCCAAAAATAAGTAATAATATATCACAGCTTTATGCGGGAGCTAAGTTCGTATCTTTGTCGGTACGATGGTACTAACCTGTTCACGGACTTACTCCTGTGCCCTGCATGCAATTGAAATTCAAGTTCCTCATCAATAAGTGATTTAATCACATAGGGCTTGTTTTCAATCAATATAAGTGAGTATCTCTATATACGTCAAAACAGATGACAAGCAGTATAATCATCAGTAAGATTTTGTCTGGTGCATGTCTTGATACGGGAATGTGTCGTGAAGTGGTTGAACACTGGCAAGTAAGTATAAATCATAGATTAATCATATCTCCTAATCATGATTACATCTGATAAGCTGAGCTTACGTGGACAACAATACAGATAATCACAGTAGAATACTTATCTATTTGATTTGATGTTTTTAAACAAAACTCGTTTTTGGCAAGATTAAAAGCTGGTATGATTCTCTTACCTGGAAACTCTAAAAAAGAATTGTGTAGTAAAAATACAGTTTATTCTTAACTTTTTTATTTTAGTTTACTCTGTTGTTAAATTAAAGTATTTTTGATTTAGCCAAAGATGGAAACTCAAAAGTTTTTCTACAAAATATGCCCTGAAAATCATTTGTCTTGCTATCATAACTTCATAAAGTACTTTCTTACAATGGGTAAACTCATTTCAAAGAGCAAAATCTGTTTAACGAGCACTTTTCCTAACTTAATTTGTGATTAGTGTGGATATGTGCAAAGTTCTAAACAGGTCAACGAAAAACCTAAGGTCCTCGAAGAACTAAAAAGTCCAGTTTTTTGGAAAAACTTGGACTCGTACAAATCAAAGATCACTCGTACGAGCCATTGTACCTCGTACGAAGTCTTGTATGAATGGAGTTCTTCGTACGAGCTAAGGTAGTTCGCACGAGTATCTTGATGTGGTATAAAGGCGATGAAGTTCTTTTGTAGGACTTTACTTTCACCTTGCTCACGCCATTCTTTCACCTCTCCTTAAGTTCTTTTTGATATCTTTAAGGTGTATTTGACAATGTTGGCATACTTTGTAGATGAACAATTTGAACATTATCTGACCATGTGACTTTGACTGACATGAACAACAAACTTTAAGCAAAAAATCTTTAACGAAAAACAAGTTCCTCATGAATAATCATCTATTGAAGTTGTTAGTGCGAACAATATCCGTACGAGTGAAATACCACTCGCACGACTAACATGTCGCTCGTACCAGCTAGTTACTCGTACGAGTACATCACTTGTTTAACCAAGTCAATTGTTCGTAAAAAAGCAATTGTTCTTCGTACGAATAAATTATTATTCGTATGAGTCAGTAGTTCTTCGTCTAGGGAATACATACATACAGAAAGTTTGTGTACAGAATGGAACAAAAAGGAACATAAAAGAAAACCCGCTACGAAGAGATCTGACAAGTCAGAAGTGGAAATTATGTCAGAACCAAGACATAACATGGTGGCCTACCTAGATCCAGAAACAAATTTGCTGAGTACAACAGTATAATGTAGTTTTTGCGTGACTCAATGATACTTTATGCTATCACCCATAAGACTACAGTATACAAGACGTTGATCAAGGAATTTGGGACTCAACTAAAGTTATTGATGTGAATGGGCAGGAACTTATCCTCGGGAGAGTAAATGACTTGAACGTAGATGTCTCTGTTGAAATCATTCACTCAGTGTTACAGCTTCGCGATGATTCTGAAGCTCCTTTCTCAGTATCGTTGAAGTGTCAACGTGGATGTTTGCTTCAAATGAAATGTGTTGGAGATTTTCTCGTAGGACAAGTAAACAAAGCATGGTTGCTACTCCGATAGAAGTTCTTTCTACATGTTTTAATTCAGTGTTTGAGCAACAGACGAAGTGGTTATGACATGGCAAATAACGACTTGGTTGGAGTGATGACAGCTTTGACATTAAACAAACCATTTAGTGTTTCAAAGTATATTTTTGCAACTATGAAGGAGAACCTAAGAAGAACCGGATATGGTGGAAACAAGTTTTGGATGTATCCTCGTTTTCTCTAGATGATCTTGAACGTGCAACATCCGAATCTTTCGAAGAATGACAACGATGTTTTAAAAGTTGAGGTTATCATAGAACACTCGTTGAAGATCTTTAGAGGTGTAGCAGCAAAACGTTACAAGGAAAGTACACCTCCTTGAAAATTGATCGGTTTTCTAGCAAATGATAACTATGTTGCACCAATAAATGATAAGTGGTGCCATGATGATAGTGAGTCAGATAATGAAGAACCGATTTTGAAAAAGATGATCGAAGATAAGTTTGGTCGTCAAAAGGAAAAAGGTGATGATGATGACAGTATTAATGATAATAATGGTGGTGCAAGTGATGTAGGTGTTAGAGCTGCTTATAAGGGAAGAAAGACTATGGAAACATCATCAGCAGAACCTGAAATTACAAAACCTACAACTTCACATCAAGAAACTATACTGGAACCAGTTGCAGAAGTCCAGTCTACTTTTACAACAGAGGAGACTAAACTTGTAATGACGGAACCCACTACAATTTCTGAATCTCAACCCTCAAATACCACAGCGGCTGAAACACCTTCGGCTGAAGATACTCCAGTTCAGTCACAACCTACTACTTCATTAGTTCAACAATCCTAGTCCACAACTCATCAACAAAATACAAAACGAAGCAGTCATTTATTTTCTGAAATGGAAAAGGATGAGAAAGTGGATTTTTTGTTCTCTCAGTTGCAAGCTGCAACAATTCAGATTAACAAGCATTCGGAGTTTATGTCTTCAAATCGGAACATAGTTGTCAAACAATAGTTGGAGATAAATTCTTTGAAAGAGACTGTTAGAAAACAGGATTATGAAATTGCTCAGTTAGGAAAAGAAAATGAGCGACTGAAGGCTGCAGATGCTGAAAGGGCAACACAACTACAACAGATGAGAGCAGCTGATAACTCTCGGGGGATTGAGATAAATAGGCTGAAACAACATAGTGCGGCTGTACAACGATCTATCGAAACATTAACTGCTAAACATAACGACATGAGAGAATGGTATCATTCTCGTAATGCTACACTGGTTGAAGGATTTAATGGTATTAAAGACGTGTTTGAAATGAGCAGAAAGCGAGTGAACATATGTGGAATGAAAGATGTAGAGCACAGGATATCAAACGTAAATGTGATCAGGATAGTTAAGACCCTGGCAATCCTGATGCTTCAGCCTCATCCTCGCAACCAAAAGTTTCTGCTTCAACTCCAGTGGTAGAGTCTAATGTACAGCAGATCGTGACCGATTCAGTTACCTCCAGTGACACTCAAGAGGAAACAAGAAAGGTTTGATGTTTATGGAAAGTATTGAAGACCTGATTTTCAATCAACGTTGGATTGAAGATTTTCAGGGTGATTTTGTTGATACAACAGGCAATTCGGAATGAAGACTGAAGACCAAACAACAGCCAAAGGGGAGTTTGTTAATTCACTTTTGTGTCTCTCGCTTGTTCTTAGTTATGTATGTAATTGTACGATCTTTGTTTAATGTGTCTGTACAGTTTGGCCGTGTCGAGCAAATCAAGATATCCTCCTCTCTTGATTTAGTATGACGATTAGTTTGTATGTATAATATAGTGGCATATGTTCACACTGTTGAGTCTTGTGTACGTCATGCCTGTTGGCACGTTCTCCGAAGAATACATCCAAGTATGATTGAGAGATGCTTCGTACGAGCTACATTCCATTCGTATGAGTGGCTCCTTGTAACAAACATCTTGCTTGATTCGTACGAGCTAGTTTATGTTCGTATGACCCATGGATTGCTCATACGAGCATCCTCATGTCAAATGTTCTTCGTGACTTATGGTGTTTCATATGACCAGCAACATTCTTCGTATGTTGATAGGTGGACACTATATAAACAGACATGCACTTCTCAGGGTACAGTAAGAGAGTTGCGTGAGACATTGGTGAACAAGTTAGACACTAGAGAGAGACACAAGAACACATAGAGTATTTCATAAGTCAGTATGAACATTGTTTATATGTGTTTGTACTAGTTCTCTTCTGTTAATAAAGATATTGAATCTTTGGTTATCCGGTGTTTCTTACTTTGCTTTGGTTTGCATACTTACGATGATTCCGCACTCGTATTTGTGTTGTATAAACAGGGAAGTAGGTTAATCTTGATCCTCCAAGTGGACCTACATGGCGCGGTCTTTATTCAGTGAGCGGGGAGTGGGTTTCTCGATGAGTAGTCACCGATGTGGGAAGAGAAGAGAGAGAGAGAGCGAGTTAATGGTGGGCCCAATCCCTTCCAACCAATCACACATATTTTTATTTAAAAAATATTTGTTTACCACTCTCAATGTGTTTGAGCACCCTTAGTGATTGAGTGCAAAATGTGAAGTGAAGGGAAAACTTGACATGTCATGAGATTATTAGGTATGGAAAAGTTTTACCGCTCTTCATTTGGGGAGCACCCTTTCCACCCTTTAACACATTTGTTGCCAAAAGAGATATAGTTAGTTAAGTTGAAATTAATTCATATCCATTTCTATATTTGAAGTTGTAAAATAGTATTTTAAAGTAATAACATGTTTTTGTGTATGATATGCTAAAAGTAGTTTATTAATTAACGACTAAATTAACCTAATTAAGATACAAAGTTATACTCTAGATTCTTTAAAACTCAACTAAAATACTAACCGACAAGTGAACCGATTGACTTTAGTAAGCTAAGTAAGGCTGGAAATCGAACCATTGAAACTCTTTAAATTACGTAAATTACACTAACTACACCTAATGACTAACACGACTAATTGTTTTTATGTTTTAAGGGGGGTTTTCTAAAATTCTAGAATTGCAAGTAAATTAAATATTAACTAAATTTCCTTACAGGTTTCCAATTATATTAACTAAGCACCTTAATGTGACAATTACCCTTACGGTGTGAAAGTCTAAGGTAACTATGGTAAACTAGTTTGACTTGGTTAGCACGAATTACAAGGTTAACTAAGTTGGTCTTTTTATAAAGATCCTTACTTTAGTGATCTAACAACTTAGACAAACCAATAATCCCTCACCTTACGGGTCTTAAGATTAGTAGGCCACCTAGACGTACTTGATTCATGAAATTACTTCCTACGGTGTATTGGCCAATTAACTACAAAGACTACAAACACAAATGAATATAATATAACACAAACCTATTCTATGAAAGACATTCATCAAGATGCGTGTGAAGAAAATAAACATGAAATCAAACAAATCAAGATAATCATATACGCCAAATCAATATAATCAAGTTCTCTACTTAATTAATAAACCATAAATAATAGTCAAACCAACAAAAATCCAAACTTTGTCAATTGTTCATCCTAATCTAGGTAGTTTAAAAATATTTAGCCAACAATCATCTTATGAACAAAACAAAGAACAAGTAGAAAGTAAGAATGTCACACCCCAACCGATGGCGGAAACATCAAAATGAGACGAACTAGATTGATGGAGACATCATAACACTATTTGTGACAATATATAATTAAACGACTTATTTCATTTCAAACATCAATTGTCATATTACAACATAATCCAAATAAAAAGTAACATCAACGAAATAAGTTCAACAACAACATAATGATTAACTTAGTATTCTATGCGTGTTTTTATGTCATTCCTACTAAGTTCCATCATAACAACTTCATCAACCTCCACATGATAAAAGTATAGTTCAATAACAAAGTATTGGCGAATACACAAATTTGATATCATAGCATAAATATTAAAATTGTTTAAACATATCCACATGAATAGCTAGCATACGAGATAAATGTAAACGAGGCATGTGGACTATAAGTCAATCCTCTAGTGTACTGCATAAAAGATTAATACTTAACATTCACCACAAGTATACGGGCGGTGCGTTACTCCCATAGCGCTATACATGTTAAGGGAGGGTTGATCGAAGTTAATGACATTTAGATCACATAAGAATATACCAAGTAACAATTCAAGTAGCATAAGACTAAAGCATGTTTGATGGATTGTTTGTGTGTAATCATAGAATAAAAGTATGATTAAGTGTAGTTTGGTAATTTAACATATTGCACCCAAATAGTGTAAAGCATAAAAAGGGTGTCTGTACTACCGGTTTTGCAAAGTAATTTCCATGAAAACGTTAGGTTGTTTTAGGTGGGATGAACACCAAGTTATCCTACACAAGGAAACATATGTTTGTGAGTATTAGATTGACGATGGAGTTTGACAAGTTTAGAATTTAAAGTATGCAAAAAAAATATGTATAGTCAAAAGTATTTATCTAGACGTTAACGCTCGTTTTTGACACTATAAGCCCGAAGGGTGTTTGTGTTTTTATGGGTCATGCCCAATAGAATCGTAACGAGGGTTAGGTCTTAGATAAAATAACATAATATTAGGACAAGTAACCATATGGTCAATGTCAAAGGTTCGGTTATATTAATTATCTACAGATATAGTTTACATATAATATTACAAGTTCATCATAGAATTCATATAGTTCATAGATATCATATAAGTCATATAAGTCATGCATGGAGGTAGGAGGATAACCGTCCTAAACCTCATTCGTAAGATTCACCAATACACAAAATTGTCACAAGGACAATCCGGATGGTCAAGAATATTGAAATCATCAAATGAGGGGTGGATTGAAAAGTTGGATAGCCAAGGCCTCCATGTAATCACACCTACACTAACGCAAGCTTGTAAGCTTGGATGGCTCAACACTTGTGGGTTTGAAACCCTAGTAAAAACCACAATTTTAGAGACATGTTATGCCTCTTGATTTTGTATGAACAAGTTTAGCTAACTCACTAACCATAAGCTTGGTTAGAGGCATAAGTAGCCTAGATTTGTTATGTTTAAAAACAAGTTCGAAAAAGTTTATAAGTTTAACTTCCAAAACAAAAATTTGGCCCCCAAAATGGTATTGTACCACCTTGGTTTTCCATGGAAAACCTATGGTAAGATCCCATGGGGCTTAGCAAACATTGTTGAGGAAGAAAACATAAAGAAAACATGAAATTATTAAAGTTATCAGAAGATAAAAATGGGCTGAAAATTTATGGCAGTTTGGACCTCAAAAATGGTGAGGTTTATCCTTAGTTTGCCTAAGCAAACTTGTAAAAACCTTCCTAGAGGTTATCCAAGTGTTTTAGAAGAAGAAATAAGGAAGAATTAGTTGAAGAAGTGAGTTAGAACTCACAAAAATACTCAAAAATATGGTTGTTAAAAGTGGGAATGGATGGGGGGAAAGGTGGTTTATATAGGGAAGGGATTAAGGTTTCAATGGGTTGGGCTTTTGACAAGATTAGTTGGTGTTTAAACTTGAAACAAGCCCAAAACATCAACATATGGCAGCCCTCTTTTTTGTTTTTTTTTTGTTAATTAATTTATATAAATGGTTTTAATTGTTATTTAAATAATGTATTGTATATGTAAATCAAGTGTGAAGTCTTTTGAAAGAGTAAAACATGATTAAAGGTATTACATAACCCTAAACATGTCTTGCAAATAATTAACATAAGTGTGACAAAAATCATGGTGCCAAAAGTCTATGCATTTTGCGTTTTGATTTGAAACGTTTAACTTTCATGAATATATGATAAGAATATGCAAGTTGATTCGAAGCTATAAATCGCGTAACGAATGCGTGTATGATCGTAGATATAAATGCGTATAAAGATTGCCAATTGCGTATAATCGATCAATTTAATTACAATTAAAGCCTTAGATTTACAATGTTTCGGAAATGAAATACGATTACAAGGTTTGATTTTCCGAAAACAGAAACACGAAGCAGACTTGCTAAAGACGGAAAGTTACAAATGCGAAGCGTTACAAAGAAACCATTATCCCAATGATTATTCATGAGCAGCTTTGATCCCCGACCTTCGAATCTTCAACCAAAGCTTCAAAACCTTCAAAATTTACTTAAAGATGTCCAAAATTCGTCCAGAGCACTTCTAGATTCATAGGGTTCTAGTTTATCTAAGTTAATGATGTTTTTATATCAATCCACGGCTCAAAACCCTGCATCTTGGCAAAACATTCGGTCGAAAAAGGGTCCTCGCGCGTCACTGTTACTTTACTACTGACCAATTACATCTCATCGCGTCGCGCTAGGAGATGGCCTTCATAGAATGCGCGACACGACCTGAAAATTTTCCTCGAATTTTTAGCCGTTTCAGCTCTCGTACTCCTGAACTCGATCCGGTGCTTGGTTTTTGACAAATATGAACTGTTTTTTTCCTTTTCAGCTATATTTCACTCTCGAAACCTGGAAATTTTAATTGAGTTAGTAGTACGCATATTCTAACTAAAAACTAATCTAAAACTAATAAAAACTATACAAACTGTACATGGAAAAGAGATTTATTTTATAATATTCCAAATATCCCCACACTTACTTTGTTCGTCTCTGAAAATAATTTTGCTAATGGAATCATAGTCAACTTAAAATATTGTTTCAAAAACATTAAATACTTAATCAGAAATTTACTCACATGTTAACCACGATTGCAGGTACACATTCCTTTTAAACCCAACACCAGTTCCTAGCCCCTTATCATGTTTATTTAAGTTTAAGTTCGGTTAATTAACCTAGGGTCTCACATTAAAAAGTCGTAGTTCCACCTAATCCCACCTCAAATTTAAATTTAAACAAAAAGAACAGTCACTAGACTATTTCCTACCCATTTTATGCCAAAACCTAGAGAATTTAACATCAATTTTCCTTTTTTAATTTTTTTTTCACATGAGCATATAATTAAACCTAACCCAGAGGTTGTCCAAACCAGAGTCAGCATCCCTAATAACCACAACATGAGCTATGGTTTTTCATATATTATTCAACTCAACCTAGAGGAAATATAAATCAGAGTCACCATCCCTAATAAAGATTACATAGGCCTCATCATATCTATAGCTCATTTATTGTATTTAAAAAAATTTCATGATAAAGATTCTAAAAGTTTTAACTTACAACGACATTTCTTATGCTATTTTTTGGCGGTTTCGATATCCCTACTTCTCCTAGATGAGAACCCACAAGTGTTCTAACTTTATTAGGTATATTCAGCTCAAAGAAGATCTATCACTCACTAGTTGGGCCTACCCGCATATCTCAAATTATACATATTTTCAACTATTTACCATCTCTTATTATTACTATTTGAAAACCAGATAAAAACCCAATTGTACTGTCATTTTCCATATTTAATTTTGCAAACTTCAAAAACAGGGACATTTTCTAATTTTTTCATTTTTTTGAATTTTTGAATTTTTTTTTGTGTTTTTCAAAATTTATGACTCAAACTGACTCAACTAACATTATGACTCAATATCCCATCACCACACTTAAATTTTGCATTGTCTCCAATGCAATAATGAGAACCGACTCAAAACAAAAACAAAAAGAGAAACAAGAATAAAGAAATAAATAACTAAATATACAAAAATATACCATGGAAAAGACTTAGCAGATAATTTGCAAGACTGTCAAAGTGCCAGTCAATTCCACAAATGCCCTCCAATCCGAACGTGCTCAGCAAATTGTACCTCATCCTCACACACGAACGAAAGCGACAATAATTCACACCAACCTAAATATCATCAGCAAAAATACCAAACAGATAATGCCATAAATAGTTCCTTACAAACCACAACCAACCCAACCTAACCAAACCAACCGAAGTATCAAAGTAATATATGTACAGACCAAAGGAGAAAAAACGACATAAAAGAAAAAGAAAACAAAAGATACGACAATTGCTGCATCATCCCCACAGTAGTCTTCATTCCTCACTCTCTTCTCTAAACCAGCATAACCACCATACTAACCATACCCTCCATATGCTCCATAACCACCACCCTATTGACTCGGGCCTCCAAACTGACCACTACTTGTATGGAAAGATGCGAAAAAACTTGGGACTTTCTTATTCAAATGACCCATCATACTCCTCAATTCTTCCTCCTGCCTTTGTTGCCTGGTAGAAATCAAATCTACATTTTCATTATGACCCGTGGTCATCATACAATGTAACTGCTCGAAACCTGTGTCCATCGCTCATATAACGACTCCAAAGTGAGCGGATTTGGTGGTGGCTGCCTGAGAGGATATTTAGTGCGTGCATCTCAAACCTACGTAAAGGCCTTAGAAAACGCGTGGTATCCTTGCCTGCATAGCACAGTAGGCGCCATACCTGCTAGCGGCTGAACCTTTGATCCCTTGTTAACTTTCTCCCACTAAACCAGATCTATTAACGTTAGTATCTTGGCCTGCTGCAATTCTTTAACACCCATGTGTCCCCTCAATGGCCCTAACCTCAAGTGTCGTCTCTGATATCTCTAAACATTGAGGCTCTCAGCTATTTCGTTACATACGGACCCATATCCAACCCAACACATGCTCAATCATACACAACAAACAAAAGAGATCAACCCAATCGACCTTGTTCTCACCTGAACCTCTACCGACCAATGTCGTATTTAAATTCTTATGGAAGAATCTGTATACCGGATCTTTGATGTCAGAACTCAACATAGTTCCCGAAAACGGGGTATTGACTATAGTAGCCAAAAATGCAGTTAGATCAAACTTCACTAAACCTCTTTCCCTTTGCTTGAGTTGAGGATCCAGACGATTAATCTGTTCAACCGGATCTCCCTGTGGATAGGCATGTGGTCCCCGTCTTATCTTGATACCTCCTTCTTTACTTGATGAACCTGCACCTGACATAACTGCAAAAGAACATTTAAACATGATAAACAGGAGATGCATTAGCAATCAAAAACTTTTTTGGTATTCGATTTATTTTTATTTATTTTTTATTTTTTTGTATTTTTTATAAGTTTTTCGAAATCGGAAATGACCGTATAGCATTTCGTTCGCAGTCATAACCGAAAAATGAAGTTTAAAAAATATTTGGGTTGCCTTTTTCAAGTATATATCTTTTTAACCGAAACTCGCTCGAATGGAGATTGAGTACGGGTGAGTGGTTTAAAACCTTTTAAAGCATATAAACATCCAAAAGACTCGATTGAAACAAACTAAATAACTAAGACTGAGTCGACACTAGACAAACTAGACCCAATGTACACTACCTTCTCCCGACACTTTAATTGTCCTCAATTAAGTTCAAGTGCCTAAACTAACGAACATTAAGTCCTGAAACATGTAAAGTTGAAAACTTAAGTGTGAAAACTTTTACTTCGGGTCCAAAAGTTCCTCTTCGTAAAGAGGATTCAGATGGTTCTTCACCTACAAACTCATAAATTTAAAATTATTCACAATGAACGAACCATGGTATGCCCAAACCAAACCACCCGTAACCTGCAATACAGACCTTGGCTATGAATTGAACCAAGACCCGACACCTAAACTAACATATGAACTAATGACTTGATAAAAACACTGAGTCTCAATATACAAAGACATAAAAATGCAAGGAAACATACCTGGAAGACGATCTAAACAAGAAACGAGAGAAAGATGATGTTTTAAAATCCTGAACCCCATGAGAAATGCGTTTCATGGTAAAAGATTTAAACTTTCTTGGTGGGTTTTTGTTATAGGTGATGTGGTGGGTGGAGAGGATGGTTAAAAATGGTGATGGAATGTGTTTTAATGTAGTTTGGGTGAGATTTGGGCGAAAATCATTGTATGGAGAAGATGTTAGGGTTTGGTGAGTGTGCAGCAATTTGGGGAAGTGGAAAAGGATAACAAGGTCAAATATGCACACCGTGTCGCACGTTGAGAGGATGATGTTAGTCTACACGACGCGTAGCTCTGAAAAATAGACAGGGTCAAATTAAAGGTTCTTGTGTCACGCGTTGAGATGATAATGTTACTCTGCGTGACGCGGCTTGTTGAACTTGGCCTGGGGTCAAGAGCTTCGCGTCATGCGTTCTGTGAGGCTCATACCAATGCGCGACACGAGCATGCATTTTTCACAGAATGTTAAGTGAGATTTCTAGCTTTCATGCCTTTGAAAAATTTCTGAGTTACCCAAACCCCACAAAAACCATTCCAAATCATTCTCTAACAATGGTACTTACCTAAGACCCCGATTTCTCGTCAATTCTCACTCTATGATGGTGATTATTTCCTACAGAAGACTTAAAAACACAAAATGAAAATGATGAAAAACTATCGTTAGCGACCGAAAAACATAAAACTTGACAAAAAAACTTGTACAAACTCTACACTTGGGTGTTCACCCAAACATTTCTTTAGCTATCTTAGGAGGTGTTTCGAGAAGAGTGTCCTCCCTCTCTGTAGAATCGATAAGCCCCCTAAGTAGTGCTTCAACCTATGACCATTGATTTTCTAAGTTTGTGTTGGTTTTATTCATCAACTCGACCGCTCAATACGGGAAAACTTCATGCACCAAATACAGTCCCGCCCACTTCGACTTTAACTTTCCGGCAAACAACTTCAACCTATTATAAAGGAGAACCTTTTCTCCCTTCCTAAAGTCCTTCAACCTCTTAAACTTCCGATCATGTAACTCTTTCGTTTTCTCCTTTATGGTCCACGAACATGCGTTTAACGCATCTTGAAGCTCTTCTAACTCATGGATTTGAAAGAACCTTTTTCTAGTTGCTTGAGTGCGATCTAGATTCACGTTTTAGAATATCATGAAAGGGGTGGTTCCTAATGGTGTTCTAATTCAATGAAAAGATGACAAGCTTTACCATAGAATATCATGAAAGGGGTGGTTCCTAAAGGTGTTTTATATGCGGTTCATGATGCCCACAATGCATCGCCAAGCTTATCGGACCAATCTTTCCTATTCTTCCTACCATCTTTTCTAGGATCCTCTTCACACATCGATTCCCACTTTTGACTTGACCGCTTGTTTGAGGGTGGTACGCGGTGGACAAACGGTGAGTGACCTCATGTTAACACTGAGTTTCTTGTTTGCAAACAAATATTGATTATCACAATAACATTCACAAACTAGAAGTCATTATCAATGATTGTTTTTCATTAATCATAAAGCATTCAATGTTTTACAACTCGATTGACTCTATAGACTCCCACTCAGCTGATCACATAAACAAAATAGTTCATACAAGAGAAAATGTGATGTGTGTGATGAATAGATCACTAACAAGTGTAATCCATTTATATTAAGTACGAAAGCTCTATTCACTGATTGGTTGACGTCACCCTGATGGTGACATCTAACTTTCCGAATACAAAAGATTCCACAGATGATTGCAAACATCTGTGCAAATCCTAACATCTGATCTAGGCTATTGTAAACTATGATAAGATAAATACTGATTATTACATCGAGAAAACATTGTCTAAGCTATCCTCTATTGCAGATATTTGGTCTTCTTCATCAAACATTTGACTTCATAAGTGCTTTGGTCTTCAAGAGATGTTAGCCTTCAACAGTTGTTGATTCACATTGAACAACAGTTCCAAGTCTTGATCAGATGTTTGCCATGCTATTGGATAGATGTTCTAATTAGGTTTTCAAGATTCACTATCTTTGGGGAGAGACTTGTTCAATCTTTTGCTTATTTCTTGATTAGTGCATCGTGCTTTGGCTTTTGGATAACATCTGTTCTTTTGTAGGTCTAACAATCTCTCTTAGAACAGTTGATGCCAAAATAGATGTTTATTAGATCAACTTTTATTCCTCTATAACTTATTCCTGATTTGTGCTGTGAATTGTTTTTCAAATCTTTTAGAGAGTGAGACATCAACATCCCTTTCGAGTGGAAGATTCAGTAAATCTTGCAGATCTTCAACTTTTAAGCTCATTATACTATTCATTGAATTCTTTTGTACTTCCCCATTTAACCTGACAAGTGTCAATCCGTGGCTGGCTTTGTCTAAGGGCCACTTTTGAATTTTAGAGGCAACAAGGTTTACTGGGAGTGATGCTATTGGAAGAGGTGAGGGAATTTGCATTCTGATGACTTGCCCTAACAGATCTACCAGATTGGTATTAGGATGTTCATACATGATCATGTTTTTGATACCTTCCTTCATAGTGTCTTCTTCAAATATTTCACATCCTCTACAGACATATCCTTCTATCAATTCATATGGCTTCTTACCAATGAAGAAGGGTCTTTGGCTCTTAAAGCTTTTAGCTTCTTGTTGTAGCCCTGATTGTTGGCTCATCCCACCCAGCCATAGATTGCATAGAGTCGTATTTGGCAACCACCAACTCTTCCTTCATTCTTGTGAGTTCAACTTCTTTTAAGCCAACATATTTTCTTCCTACAACCTAGTTGGGAAGAGTGGGCTTGATATCTGGATTGAGCTTTAGCATCTCAATTCTGGCAATTTCTTCAAGAAGGGCCTCTAAAGACCATCCAATGAATTGAGCTCTTGAAGCTTTGTAGGGTTTGTTTTTCATGACAAAGTCCAGATAGTCCTCCCTTAATTCCTTTTATAGGTTATGGTTGCTAATTGGTCCTTGAGAAACCCTCTGACTAACATTTTTGGCAAAATCTTCAAGTCTATTCACTTTCGTGAATTCTACAAACAAGATTTGTTGTGCCTCCTTATCACTCTTTCCCTTGCTATTGTAAGCATCAATATTTTCAGCATGTTTGAGCTTTAAATCTAGGTACTCTCATACATTCTTAAGATTTTTATATCTTCTGAGAGAAGGAAAGGTCAGTTTGCTTATGTGAATTGTGGAGTAGAAGGACTTTATCTCTTTTGATACATGTTCTAACTCCAATGGGTCAAGTAAATTGGGTGGAGGTGTGGTAGGTGAATGAATGGGGGTGAGTCCAGTGGTTGTAGTGGTGGATACATGAGATGTAGTGGGGGTTATTTTTTGTTTGGATGGGAGATGCATCCGAAGTTTCTTCATCATCTTCTTGGACAACGAACTTAGTTCTCCTGGTTCTAGTTTGTGATTTTTGTGTTTTTAGTGGTGGTTGTGGGGGGTAGGGGTGTTGATTTTCTTTTGAGAAGTCCTTTAGGGGACTTAGATGGTGGTGGTGAAGGTGGTGTCTGAGTAGGTGTAGCCTTTGTTGTCACTTTTGTAGTGGCAACAGAAGTTTTGGCATTGGAAGTAGTGGTTAGAGTAGTGGAGGGGGAAACAGTGGTTTGGATTGGTGTAGTAGTGCTTTGACTAACTTTTGTTGGAACCTTTGTTGAAGAGCCTTGTTTGTCTTGCATTTCTTTTCTTTTGATGATTTCCTGCACTATTATCTACGTATTTACTTCCCTTGTATCCCTTTTCTTTTGCTTCTCAATTTCTTTATCAAATTCTTCTTTTCTAGCCCTTTTGAGTGCAACAATGTTAAGTTTTTTTGCCAACCTTTTTGTCTAAAGGTGGGAGCTTCCTCATGCACTCTTCTTTCTCACCCTTTTTTGCATCATCATACTTAGGGAGAGTGAGAGCTTTACAATGTTTTCAAAGATAAAGTCTTTGATGGCTTTAACTTCTACTATGTATCTTGGTACTTGGCATCCACATTTTTTTATTAGCTATGCTTGCATGGCATATCTTTCTTCTGCAGCTTGCTGTTAAAGATGTAGGAATGGTTGAACATGTGCCCATATTTCTTTTACAATGTTTGCATTTGAAGATGGATTTATGTAGTTTTGGATCAAAATTTTCATCATGTCTTTGATCTCCCCAACAGATGTTTCTAAATATGTAACCATCTCTGTCAATCCTAGATAGTTTAATCCATCACCTGAGTTAAAAGGATCATCTGAGTTCCCACAAGAGGTGGTTAAACTTGGTTATAGACCAAGTGCCCTTGTTCTTGGTATTAGGGACTTCCAACTGGTGTAGAGACTATTGACTCAATAGTTGTTGCTTTCAAGGGGGTCTTACAGATGTAACCACTTTCCTACTTGAGACTGTTGTCTCAACAGTTGTAGTAGTTTCCCCACTTGAAATATCAACATGTGTCTCTTTGGACACAAGATGTGTTGCTTCCTCTGTTTGTGGGATACCAATGATCCCTGAACTTGCCTTAGTCACTGGTGGGAGAGAACTCTTTGTGATTTATTGTTGAGAGGAACTAGGTATATGAAAGTCAGATGTATCAATTGCATCAAGCAATTTTGTAAGGATGAAGGGACTGTTCATGTGGTGTAGAAAGAGAGGCAGCCCTGGGAGAGGGACTTGAGTGGAGCTAATCAAGTGATATATCTCCTATTGATATGTGTCCCATGTGCTTACAACATCTTCCTTTGGTGAGGAAGAATGAGGAGTTTGGCTGGGTGAAGATGTTTGCATCTGTTGTGAAGAAGTTACAACAGATGTTAGTTGCATTTGTGTTACAATAGGTATCTCTAGCATCTCACCCTCCAGAGATCCTTTCTTTTTGGTCTTTCTTTTGGATTTGGGGATAGGAATGGAAGTGGTGTATGGAAATGTCTGGTGTGGGTTCCACAGTGCTGAGTTGTACACCATGGTCACCAGAAGCAGTGGACTCAGCAACAGATGTTGTAACATCTGTTGCTTGGTTTTCTAAAACGTTTTCATTTACCACATTTTCTTGGTTTTTCGCCATCATGCGAGTAAAATTTTCCTTTGAAAGACTGTTACTTTTAAATGCTTCACCTGGTTTAAAGTTTTCTTTTCTTAAAACATTTTTGAGGTATAAGCTTAATAGCCGTAGATAAATAAGAAAAGGATTGCTAACACCTCTCTTGATTGCCCTTAATTTTCTACCAAATCTTGAAACAGTATCTGGAATAGCTTATGATTTGAACTTCTCAAAATAGTGTACCCCAAGTACTGAGTTTTTAGGGGTATTTCGTTAAAAGCAGTGGTTTTAGTAGATACACAAACTAAGAGAGTATGGAGAAAGAATTTTATTTCTGGTAGGAACTTTAGTTTCAGAAGTGTTGCTCCCACCGTCTAACCTTCATAGCCCCTTTCTATGAACTCAACATGTAAGTCATTTTTGGGGTAAGATTCCATACCTAACAACACTCCAATTGTTGCAAGATAAATGGGTGTGTCTGTGGTGAGGATGTACAGATATATGGAGGAATTTATGATGTCGATGATGGGTGAAAATCCGTATTCTTGATGTGTTTACAAGATACGGTAGATAGTTGTGAGGTGTTCTCAAGTCGAGGGCCATGATTGAAAGAAGAGTTTGATGGAAGCAAATTCAGAGTTTTTCTCTTTGAAATGCTTTTATTTTTTTTTCAATGATGGAGGATAGATGTAAACGTTGTTTCTCATGGGTTTTTATTGGGTTAATGGACAGGGATACCAGCGTGGACAACGGTTACCCTTTTTATCCACGTGGTCAGTTGCTATTTGTTGTAGCAAATCTCTGTTTAGAACGTCGGTCCTAAAGTGGAAACCCTGTGAGGAAGATATAAAATATATGTTTTCAAAATATCTGTTAAAGCCTCTGTTGTGCTTAACTAACCTTTTAACAACATGGTCAGTGTTTTGAAACATCTGTTTGACTTTTGTCAACAGAATTTTGAAAAAACCTCTGTTGGAAACCTTTATTGGGTTAAACAGAGTTTTGTATGAGAACAGTGTTAAGTTTAAATGGACCAAAGGCTGTGTTTAACTTTTGAAGTCAATCAGTTGTTTTGGTAAAATAGTGGTTCTTTTGCATTAAACAGTTGTTATCACACTTGAACAAACTTTTGAACCAATGAAACAGTTGTTTTTACTCCTTTGAATAGAGTTTTGATTTTTTTATTTTATCAGTTTTTTCTTGATTTTAAAACAATAAATTTTGGTTTTCCGATTTATAACAAAAGTTAATAACAACAATAAAAATTTCAGTGTATTTTCAAAATAGTTTTCTTTCTTTTATTCTGATAGAGATAGATGCACAAGTAACCTCTGTTAGTTATTTAAAATTACCAGCAGTGGTTTCCTACAGATAATGATGAATGGGTTAATCTTGCAGATGATCCAAAGCTTTGTCTGCTTTGGATTTGGTGTTATCAACCACTACAATGGTTTCTTGGGATCGGTTAGAGGTCACGTGAAGTTTTTTCACCATCTCATACAATTGTTTTTGACCTTCTACAAGTACCTCCACACTTGGATCAACTGGAAGTTGACAATTACCAATAAGATGTTGATACCCATGTGGATGCATATTTACCATTGGCTTTTGAGGTTGTGGCATTGGTTCTAGATACTTATAAAGTACCCTGTTGCACGGTGGTTGCCCATAGCCTCTGGGTAATGGGTTTAGAGGTACAACAAAGTGTGAAGTTGATCTGACTCAACTCTTTTGGGAGGAGATTGGGAATTCCTGTTACTAGGGCCATCTTCGCTTTTGAAGTTCATTTTCTTTCTTGACCTATTTAGATTTACATTAAAAGGTTTAAGAAAAGAACATTGTTGGGTCAAATGGTTGAGTTTCCCACAAATGATGCACCCAAGAGTGGATTCACAGATGCTGGTGCTCTGATTGATATCAAAGACTTTTAACTTGAAATAGTCTTTTACCAAGTGGTTTGTTTTACCATAGAATTCACATAACATGGCTGGAATCTTGTCTTTCCTTTTACCTTTGTCACTCTTTTCATAAACAGACCTTTATAAGCTCTGTTTGAGAGTTGGTAACAGGAATAAGTTTTATCTTAGGTGGCTTAAGACCATCAGGGTTTGAAAAATAACTATTTTGAAATTTTCAAGATGATCACATTATTTGACCAAGTTGGTTTAAAAACATATTTTGATCTTTCAGATTGAATAGAACTTTGTGGCTTTTCAAGAATGAAATTCTTGCCATTGGTTTCAATAGTCTTGATTTCTTTTCTAGTTGACTTGGTTGGTGTGTGCAACCAATTCAGAGTAAACAGAAGTGTTGGTTTCTTGGTCATATTTTGTAAGACCAGCAACAAACTTCTCATTGTTTTTCATTTGTTTTTTCTAGAATCAATTCATAATCAGAGCAAGACTCCACCCATTTTTAACAAGTGATTTGGGTGTATTCCAACTCCTTTTTGTAGTTCTGATATTTTTCTATCATTGACTGGAGCTAGTTTAATTATGGATGCTTCATGTTTTAAGGTGTTGATCTCTTGATCCTTTTCAGTTAGTCTATTTCTGAAATCACCTATTAGTTTTTCTAAAATAGTTTCATTAACTTGGAACTTTTCACCAAGGTTTTCAATACCTCATTGATGTTAGCAAATACTATGATGCACTTGTCGGAATGAGCTCAATATGCATATGATCAAGTATGCGGGAGTGTTAGTGTGCATTTCTAAATGAGGTCAATATCCCCTTTTAGATTTTCTAAAATAGTTTCATTAACTTGGACCTTTTCGCAAAGGTTTTCATTTACGTCATTGATGTTAGCAAATACTATGATGCACTTGTCTGAATGAGCTCAAGTATGCATATGATCAAGTATGCGGGAGTGTCAGTGTGTGTTTCTAAATGAGCTCAATATCCCTTGATATAAAAGAAAATTCTGATTAACTAACTATCCGAAAAAGATGCAAGTCCCCCATGTAGTCCATAATGGCTACTCTCTATCAACCACATGCTTTATTTGAAGCATATTCAGCGAGATTCCAACATAGACTAAGTCCACGTCGCCCATTACCAACATATAAACATTAGAAACATAGGGAACAATTGTTAGATAACATAAGTAATAATAAGGATCCTTGGTCCACAGAATTCCTCCACCATCCGCTAAGGATAAGTGATCTAGGCCAGGTCTCAAGATACATCATCCAGACTTAATAAAACTTAGCCCCTAACAATTGCCCCTGAATATGGCGGATATTATATGAATAAGATTTGCCATATTTCTGTTAGATGGGGACTAGCAGTTGTGCATGCAACTAGCCGTTACAACTTCTGAGGTCAATGATGGGATAGGCTGCAACAATCATCACACTACATAGGGTGAAGATAGGATTGAAAAACCATTTAAAGATCAAAAAATCCTCATTTAAATCTCCATTCCGGAAACAAATCAGGCATTCTACTTCTCTCTTTAATCTTTTCTTTCTAGCTCTTCATCTTCACTGTTCTGATCATGGCCAAAATGGTTACCAGATCCTCCCAAGGCAAAAACAGGATAAGAATGATGTACCCTAAACCTAAAACCTTTTGAAGAATCCTTCTTCGGAACTTTGCAAGTTCACCGACCATGAAATTGATAGTTATATACTTGCTTCCCGTTGAATACCATCTTTCGTCCGTATGATTCTTCGATGAAGTGCGACGCTCTCTCACTCATCTGGGTGTGTTTCACTGCTTTACCCTTCCTCCTTGGCTATTCCTATCCCTTCCCTGATTTTACCCAAAGGTTCTTCACCCTTATCGGCATAAGCTACAGTCAGGCTATACCTATGCTCTAGAGGGTCTTGTACACCATTGAGAAGATCATCAGCGGTGAAGGGATAGATTCCAACCTTTCAGAACTTTCATATCTTTATAGTCTTGATACCCATGGTTCCCATCGTTTCTTGTTGAAGGCCAAACCTCATCAACCTCTGCCCATCCTCAGAGCACTCAAAACGGTTCCACATGGAAGAATCAATTCTTCTTTGTGCGAAGGGATTCTATTCCTCTAGGGAATAGTCTGCCCAAAAGTGGATCTTGAAGGGTAGGATAGAGGATCCTTAGATAACCACTGTAGAGATTTGTATTCTTATTGCTGACTTATTTTCTTTTTCTGTTTGCATGTAGTGACCAATTTCGCCTATCTCACTGAACAACCCGGCACTAAAGAGAGAATCGCAACATTTTGGGCTATTGACTCAACGATTAGGACATTAAGCCAAGGATACAGGATCCAGAAGCAAATACTTCAACCTCCTACACAATGTCGAGTAAGTATTTTTACATTTTTTATTAAAATATGATTCTATATTGAATAAACTATATGAAATAAGAAGACTTATCTGTTTGTTCATGATGTAGGTTCTCAAAAGTCCATCAACAAGTCAACTACCAAGTTTGGCTGGATGATATTGACAACATCATCTCGCCTCGCTCCATCAAGAAGGAGCTAGCCAAAGGAACAAGCTTCCCGGAGCCCAAGGCCATCACCACAAGCGCTAAAGCTGGGTCCAAATGCAAGAAGCCTATGGAGCTGGAGGAGGAAGAGTTTGAGGTTGAGAAGATGATCCATGACTTCGTCGCTGAGGTAAGGATCCTTGATCCATTTCTGTTAGTCTTGTATTTGTGCAGGATCCTTGATTCTGACTTTATGTGTTGTCCCTTGCAAAGGTTTGTCCGCTTGAAGGCTCATAATGATAAGAGCTTGGCTGAGGCTAAGGATAACCTGGATAACCCCCGACCCATAATGATAAGAGCTTGGAGAAGGAAGTCAAGATGCTGGAGAAGAAGATCCTGGAAACTGATATGCAAGCTAACATCTCAGAGATGGAAGCAACCGAAGAAGCCATGTTGTGTGCTAGTCGTACCATTCTCCAGGCAGGGATCCATATGACTCAGGAAGTCGCTGATCCTGAGTTTGATAGGTCGGCCTGGGACATGGCTGGCTGGAAGCAGACTCTTATCAAGCTTGGTGGTGATGCTGAACCGGAGCCGAGGAAGATGCTGGAAGCAGGTTCAAATGGGACAAGGAGGTGGTTGAGGCTGCTAGAAGCGAAGGTGGTGAAGCTGCGATGGAGACCGCACAAGTGGTCAATGAAGGATAATTTAGACGAGGCCTGAGCCAACTTTTTAAATTTTCTTGTCTTGGTGTTTTGTTTTGAACAATTTAGGGTTGTAAGTATTTTGAACAATAACTTTAGGGCAAAGATCCTGGATCCTTAAGACAATTTAAAGGGTGGAAAAAGTGAATGGGTCCTTCTGTTTTATGGAGGATTAAGCCTTAGACACCCTTTAGCTTCAACTTTCCTGCACTTAAAACAATTAGTAACACCCTGTATCAACCCGAGTGGACGTGCCACATATTGCTGGTAGAAGCCTGGGTTGATCATTTTGGTAACCTTAATAGGGTTTTTAATAAAATCTAATATTTTGGCTACATTTGTCTTCAAAGTTTTGATTTGATATGCTTATATTTCCCATTTAAGTAGAATGTTTGTGAAAATCATTGGTTTTATCTCATAAGAACTTAGAAAAATTCAGGTTGCTAAAATTTGCCAATTCTTGTACATAAAATTTGATTAGATATATGCAGATAAGTCATATATCCTTAATTGCAAGGTTTAGGGTGAAGTCAATAAGATAAACAATAATAAGAATAAAGCATACCAGAAAATCCAAGTTAGGATTTTATATCATTAGGAACTAACTTAGACAACAAACTAGTCACAGTTCGAAAAGTTATAAAATGAAATAATATATAAACAGATAGTACATGTAAAGATCCACAGACAGATCGAAAAGTTATAAAATGAAATGACAGACTATAGGCTTCTATGCAAGGGAGTTGCAAATTTCTCTTTACGCTTTATCGGGCACCTCCAGCCTATTTCGTAACCTTGCAACCTGTCACTTAGTCTTTTGAAGATACGTCAGATTACACTGGTAAATACAAATAACCGACACATTTTGAAATATTTCAAAATTGATTAAAGTGCACAAGGCACATGTATTTTTATAAATAACTTGGGACAATTATAATAATAATCCTATATACAGTTTTACATGTCTGCCAATACATATGGGGTCCGGTGCAGAAACCGAATAACATGATTAACCGACACACCACTTTAACCCACAAAGGGGTATTCCCAATATGGGTAAAAAAACATTTTAAATTAGCATTAGAATCTGTCAGGTGTATGCCTACACCTCGAGTTTAGTCGTGGCCATTAGCAACTTAAATGAGCCGAGGTATCCAGGACGCGGTTGTGTCAACCCCCAATGTTTAAGTTATCAGAAAAAACTAATTAAAACGGGTTATGCAGATTTTCTAGTCACAATCCGACATACGATCCCATACCCGACCAAGCGGTAACTATTTACCGTATCCCAAGCCCGTATAGGGAAAATAGGTTAAGAGTATTTACCTGGGCTAAAACTCATCTTAATATGCAAGAATTATAAATAGCTCAGCCGTAATCAATTAACTAAGATTGGTTGCAGTTTACCGGAAGTCCCTAGTCTAGAATGAATGGTTTAATAACCAATTAGAATGTTAACGGGTCTTATTCAAGTCATATGACTTGGACCAGTTAACTATAATATAAAGAAACGGTACGGTACGCTAGATTAAGCGGTGACCAGATAGAATGTAGTTTAAACCCCAAAAGTACTAAGACTAGTATAATATGGGTAAACAATATACATTCTCATATTTGAAGTAAAAATGATAAGATTTGACCCGTTTCTGTAAACTTACATAAATTAGTTACATAAGCTTAACCGTACGCATATAAGTGATACCGGGTAGTCGGATGAGTTATAAACAAGTTATATATGCCAATATATTTTAAAGGGTGTTTTGGTCATTAAATAACATAATTTATGATTTTATATGAAAACTCAGTTTATGATTAGTTTAATAACATCAAATATGTTAATTACATTAACATATCAGTACATAAGTCATTTACAAGTTCGTTATTGATTAAAACCTTATTTCTTGCAAAAAGGCCCTTTTGGTCAAAGTATGGCATAATATAGAAACTTGTACAAAAACTCAGAATATGATTATGATCGTGTATTATAACCTTGGAGGGTTATGATACATTAAATTATGATCATAATGCAACCTTAAATCAGTAGCAAACTAATCTTAATTGGGTCTAAACCAAAAGTCAAAGCAACTATCGAAATTGCTTGACTTTTGGCTTTAAAAGCCTAATAAACGAGAATGTCGCTGAAAGGAGCACTTACAAGTGATCCTCAGATGAAAATAAGCTTGAATGGAAAGCTCTTATGGAACCAGGAACCACCAGAAGTGATGAGAGAAGTATAGATTTTATAAGGTGCAAGTTTAAGTGTTGCAAAACACTTCTATTTATATTGTTGGAGTTTGATGGAGGTGGTTCCAGGTGTTAGCAAAAGTTAGGGGTTGAGGACAAGTGTCCTAGAACATGGCATAGTAGTCTTGAAGCCCTTGGTTTCGAGTTAATGGTTTTTGATAGCTTTGTGTTGACAACAAGCCAAAATATGCCACAACCTCTAATCTTAATGAAAATGTAAGATTTGCTATAGCAAAGCCCTGCTGAAGTCTAAGCTCCGCTATAGCAAGCTCTGTTGAAGATAAGGCTCTACTGAAGACAAAGTCTACTGAAGACAAAGCTCTGCTATAGCAAGATCTGTTGAAGTCAAAGCTCTTGTGAAGATAAAACTCTGCTGAAGTCTAAGCTCTACCATGGCAAGCTTTGTTGAAGTCAAAGCTCTGCTGAAGACAAAGTTCTGTTGAAGTCTAAGCTCTGCTATAGCAAGCTCTATTGAAGTCAAAGCTCTGCTGAAGTCTAAGCTCTGCTATAACAAGCTTTGTTGAAGTCAAAGCTCTGACAAAGCTCTGCTGAAGTTCAATTGAGTGGTTATCATCAGTGTTTTCTATCAACAGTGATTAGCTTAGTAGTAGTTAGCTTAGTAGTGGTTATCATCAGTGTTTCAGCAGAGTCTAAATAACCAAGGTCTGCTAAGCTCTGTTGAATACAAAGCTTTGCTGAAGTCTAACAGAGGATATATCTATCAGACCCTGTAAAGTTTAGCAGTGGTTACCATCAATGTTTCAACAGAGTCTAAATGTCCAAGGCCTGCTAAGCTCTGTTGAATATAAAGCTCTTCTCAAGTCTAACAAAGGATGTATAGTCAGACCTTGTAAAGTTTAACTTATATATAAATTCACAAATGGTCCCTCTCATCCAACAAGTGGCTCATCTTGAGAGAACGAACATATTTTCAGCATGTTGACACCTTTAGTCCCTCCACATTCATATTTTTATTTATTGACAAAAATAGTCCCTCTCGACCAATATTAGGCACAACTGAGAGTATGGACTCGTGTCAGTTTATTACCGGACACAAATTTACAAGGTGTTACATCCTCACCCCCTTAAAAGAAATCTCGACCTCAAGATTTTATTCAAAATGATAGGGGTACTTTTGTTGCCTAGTGGACTCGGTCTCCCATGTATATTCGGGGCCTCGACGTGCATCCTATTTAACTTTTACATTTAGAATCCTTTTCTTTTGGAGCTTCCTAACCTATCGATCCTCGATCGAGATTGGTTTTCAACAAACTTCAGTTTTTCGTTAATCTGCACATCATGGTGTGACATTGCTAGCGACTCATCGGCTAGACATCTCTTCAAATTACAAATGTGGAACACATCGTGAATTCCACTGAGCTCCTCAGGTAGTTTAAGCTTATATGCCACAGATCCGACACATTTAGTTATCTCAAATGCTTCGATATATCTTGGGCTCAACTTGCCCCTTTTTCCAAAGTGTATCACACCTTTCCAAGGTGATACTTTTAGCATGACATTGTCTCCTAATTGGAACTTTAGAGGTTTACGTCTCTTGTCAGCATAACTCTCCTGCCTATCCCTGGCAGCTATGAGACGATCACGGATTTGTACAATCTTTTCTATGATTTCTAGGACAATCTCAGGTCCTGATAGTTGAACTTCCCCAACTTCGGCCCAACAAATGAGCGTTCGACATTTTCTCCCATACAAGGCCTCAAAAGGAGTAGCCTTGATGCTTGTATGACAACTATTATTGTAGGAGAATTCTATTAGGTTAGATGGTCATCCTAACTACCACCTAAATCAATTCCACATACTCTAAGCATGTCTTCTAAAGTCTGGATAGTACGCTCACCCTGTCCATCAGTCTGAGGGTGGAAAGTTGTACTGAAATTTAATCTCATGCCTAATGCATGTTGGAAACTTTTCCAATAGTGTGATGTATATCTAGTATCTCTATCAGATACTATAGATACTGGCACACCATGCAAGGACACAATCTCGTCCCCATATAACTTGGCCAACTTATCGGAACCATAAGTTTCCTTATTGATACACTTTTGTGTCTGTCGCTTATTCTTAGTTACGTCTGTAATTGTATGGTCTTTGTTTATTGTGTATGTATAGTTTGGTCATGTCGACCAAATCAAGATATCCTCCTATCTTAGTTTAGTACGACGATTAGTTTATCTGTATAAAACAGTTGCATGTATGCATACTGTTGAGTCTTGTGTACGTCATGTCTGTTGGCATGTTCTTCGAAGAACACATCCAAGTACAATTGAGTGATGCTTCATACGAGCAAGATGTTGCTCGTACGAGCCTCATTTTATACGTACGAGTGGCTCATTGTAATAGGCATCTTGTTTGAGTCGTACGAGCTAGTTCATGTTCGTACAAGCCATGGGACATTCGTATGAGCATCTTTCGGAGAATGTTCTTGGTGTCTTATGGTGTTTCGTACGACCAGCAACATTCTTCATACTGTTGCTAGGTGTGGCACTATATAAAAAGACATGCACTTCTCAGTGTATGGTTAGACGTGAGACATTAGTGAACAAGCAAGAGAGAGAGACACTGAAGCACAAGAGCACAAAGAGTATTTCATGAGTCTGTATGAACATTGTTTGTATGTGTTTATACTAGTTCTCTTCTGTCAATCAAGATATTGAATCTTTGGTTATATGTGTTTCTTACTTTGCTTTGGTTTGCACACTTACGAGGATTCCGCACTCGTATTTGTGTTGTATAAACAAGGAAGTAGGTTAATCTTGATCCTCCAAGTGGACCTACAAGTGGTATCAGAGCATTGGCTCTCTTCCTTGTTTAAAACCAAGCTTAGTGTTGTGTCTGAGCTAGTTGTGAGGGTTTCTATAAGTGTTCTTGAACTTTCAATAGGAAACTTAAGTTTTTAAAAGGATAACCAACTTAAAACTTAGTTAAAACTTGTTGTATCAAGAAAATTTTCATAAAAACCTTGTTAGAATACATGGAGACATGTTAGGATCTGGTTTTTCTTAAAATTTTCTATCAAAATTCAGTTGAACATATCTCCAAGTGAAGCACTACCGGAAAACTCCCCGGAATATTCTTGTAGGGTTGACCAAATCTGGACATTCTGACTTGACTGTTTTAACTGAAAAGCTGATATGGAATGTTTATCTTTTTAACCAAAATTGTGTAGACAACTAACCACTTTCGAAAACAAGTCTGTGTTAGAAAAGGAAATTTACACCAACCAACTCTTCAAAAAGATTCCTTTATGCGAAAAACATTTGTGCAAATAACGCATCCGCACCAAGAACAAGACCGTTTGTGCGAAAGACCAGGTCATCCGCACGAAGAACCTTGTTCGCACGAAGCATAATTTGCTCGCACGAAAGAGTGTCTCTCGTATGAAGCACCTGGTTCGTACAAAGGACAGTCATTCGTACGAATCATTGATTCGTACGAAGAACAAGCTTGATCTGTTTTTCGTGTTTCATTTTTTTCAAAAGTTCAGGGTTTTTAAAATTGTGAACTTTAAAAGAAGACTGTTATTTTCAAAAATTAAATTTTAAACCTTCTAATTTTCATAACCAAGATAACATAATGAGTACTAATCCTTGGGATTGGAGTAGTAGTTCAAGCACAAATCAAGACTCATCACAAAGCTCTGCAACCTCATGGGTAAAATCACTAACGCCTCAACACACATCCATGATTACCGCAAATCAATGGGCGTGTGTAGCAAATCAAAATCATAGCATTCAGACTCTTCTTAAAGCGAGAGTGAAACTTGGAGTAATAACCGTCCACCAAAACTGAACCATATGAACGATTATCCTTCATGGAAAAGTCGTTTCCATACATATGTTCTCGGACAAAATACAGAATTATGGACATGTTTTACTACACCATACAAGGAATCTCTCTCAAAGAAAGCGACAAAAAGGCTTATGATTTAGAGAAAAAGGCGTTTGCTATCCTTACACAAGCACTTCATAAGGATATTTATCATCTGTTTGTGTATTGTACCACCACCAAGAATATGTGGGATTCTTTGGAAGCAAGAGGAGAAGGAAATGCTGCAACCCAAAAAATACTACATAATCTGCTGAAGAAGGAGTTTGAAGGTTTCATGTTCATGGAGAATGAAACATTGAGCGACATGACAACACGTTTCTACCACCTGCTTAGTGAAATGTATTCCTACAAAGTGTTAGCATCTCCACATGAAATCGTGATGCATTTTGCTGACGCCTTACCGCCAAAGTGGAGTCAATTTATTGACTTACTAAGGCATACAGGTGTTTTGAATGTGACCAGTATCTATGAATTTGTTTAGAAGCTGGAGAACAAAAACGAAGAAGAAATCCGAAAAGCAAAAAAGGGTTTATGTTCCACAAAACCCCAAGATATACTTTGGAGGTATTAACACAGGTGTCAATACAATTCAGCAACCAAAACTTCAGACCGAATTTGTGTCAAATGTTAACCCCTTTCTACCACCACCAGTTCAAATGGATCAATCTGCTGGCTCAAGTACTCAAACCTATGGTCAAGTATTTGATCCTAAAGCCTCTCTGCCACAACCTCAAGTTGTTACACCTCAAGCTCAACAACAAGCTTCTCAACAAGGTTTCTATGGTAACAACTTTCAACCTGTAAGCCCTAATACAGTCAGACTTGATATGTCACATCTTTCCAAGGTTAGTGTAGAAGTTGCTCAGGAACATATGGAACTTCTAAAAACCATGGTTAGTGCTTATTGTGGATTAGTCGTTGGTCAAATTGGAAACATCAATTTGACTAATGAAGACTACCAACAAATAGACAGAGATGAGATGGAACTAATGGATATCAAATGGGTGTTTGCAAGTGCGGTCAGAAGAGCTAAGGAATACATGAGCAGAATTGGAAGAACAAGTTTGGAGAGCAAGAAAGATACGAAATATGGTTTTGATAAAGAGGTTGTTACTTGCTTCAACTGTGGTGAAAAAGGTCACTTCAAGCGTGAATGCACTAGACCCAGCAAACAAGGAAATCACAACCCTTTCCGAAATCAATCTCAACCATCCAACACAACTCAAGTTAACAATGAACAGAGAATAGTAGCTGTTAACAACCCAAACAACACAAACCAGTCTGGGCCTTCAAACAACACAAACAGAGCTCTAGTAGTTCAAGCAGATGAAGGATGTGATTGGTTAGTACAATTGGGAAACAAGAATCAAGGAGGAACTGCATGTTATGCCAAGATTATAAATCAGATCAAACATGTTCACAGCATTGTGACTTCTGATGATGATGATAGCTCGGGGTATAATGGTAGTTCTAATGAGGAATGTTCGAGTGTAGATGGTTATGAATTTGATTCAAATATCAGGGAAGGGAATGATACTGAGGTCAATGAGTTGCTGAAAGAAGCAGAGAAACTGAAAAATCAAAAGGCAGGTTTAATGAAGAAAGTAGAAGCTGCATCGAAGGAAACGGAGAAAATCTTTACAAACAATGCTTCCTTCTCTCATCACACTGCCTTCATGGCTAATGTTGCAGGTTCGAAAAGTCAGGTAAAATCCGACTCTCCTAAGATATGTAGTGACTATGCTGAATTAAAAACGAAATTTGAAACAACAAACAGTCACAATCAATGCCTAGTTGTTGAACTGTCAAAATGCAAAGAGGTAAATCTGGCTTTAACTCGAAACGAAAAAGAATTCAAATCTGTAATCGAGACTCTTAAGAAAAGCGTTTCTGAATTAACAAAAACAGTTTTGAATAAGCAAACAGGAATTAATAACTACATTAATATCCTTGAAGAAACGAAAAAGGAGTTAGCCATTGCCAAATGTGAAGATGATGCAATTAAGCTCAAACTGGAGAGTTATTTTAACTCCTGATATGTGCTTGATCACATCATTGACGTTCAAAAGCTTAAAGGAGATGTCAAATGCATTGGGTATAAATCATGTCCAGCTCCATTGAAACACAATTATACCATATTGCCTGATGAAGAGGATATGCCATGCTTTGAACCATCTGTACCACTTAATCCTGAAGAGTTTGCAGCAGGATTAGGATTTTAAGCTGGACAATCGCTCAGTTAAATCGAGAAAATCAGAGAACTCATCATCAGTTATTGAATAGAATCCTTCTACAATAGAGGAGGTTGATTCATCAGATGATGAGTCAGAGAAAATCGATGAGGATCAATCTCTTGATAAAGAGAAAGGGGTAGAGATTTCTGCTACTCCCAATGTAAAAACTTTTGAAAATCAAGAGAATGATCCTATGAAATCTGTCAAGACAAGTACGTCTACATATGAAAATGATAATGTGTCGTATACTTCGATTGGGGACAAGAAAATTTACCCAAACAAAGACTTTCCGATCAAAAATGTAAATCCAACTTCTGTTGATCAAGTTTTTGAAAATTCAACAACCAAATTTTTGGAACAAAAATCCAATCAAATCACAACTATTATCCATTTCAAAAGAAAAACAAAAAGAAAAGCAAGCTGAAAAACCTAAGGTATCACAACCAAAGGTTGAAGCTAAAAGCGCTCGCTACAAGAAGAAATTGAAGAATGTTAAATTTGTGGGATCAACTGGTACTGATAAAATCAAGACTTCCGAAAGCATGTCTAATGTTGATTTTGTAAAACAAGTCAAGATTTTAAAGCGTAACAGTCAAAACAATTACACTCAACATACAAATGGGTGTGAAGATGAACCAAGTACCTCTAGACCCACAAGTTCAACATCAAGTCATAAAACCTGATCTCCTAAATTTGTTGAAAGGAGAACATGTTTTAAATGTGGAGAGTTTGGCCACATAATCAAAAATTGTACTTTGCAGCAAAACCTAGATTTGTTAAGAAATCCCCTCCTGAACCAACTTGCCAACGTCGATCTGTATCACCAAAACAAGACAAATGTATTATTAAAGAACAAGAAGAAAACAGAGACGTAAACAAGTAAAAATAATTGAAAAAGCATTAAAACCGGATTTTTCATAAAGGAAACCAAGTTCTTCAAGTTTGATAAAACAAGAAGTAGTTAAAAAGGTAAATAATAATAATCATTCTAGTAAATTTCAACAATCTTGGAAACCTAAGACCGATAATGTTTCAGGGGGAGGCACAAAGTTTCCAAATCATCAAGAAATAGAAATCACATTTCTTGATGATAAGGGTAAACCCAAGACCACTAAGGCTTGGGTCGCCATTTCAAATTGATCGGGTATTGAAATGTGCAGGGTGTTCCAGGAGGAACTGTGAATAGTCATTGGATTGTTTATAGTGGAGCATCGAGGCACATGACAGGCGACTTAAGGTTCCTTTATGATGTGAAAAGCATTCGAGGAGGCTATGTTGCTTTTGCTGGAGACAAGGGCGGATACATCACTAGAAAGGAATGGTATCCAATGGTGTTGTTAGCTTTGATAAGATCAATTATGTTCGTCAAATTGATCACAATCTTCTAAGCGTTTCTCAAATCTGAAATCTGGTTTCAAAATTCCCAAAGAATGGATTCTCCTGTCGGCTCCAAGAACTAATGACTTGTATATCCTTGACAAGAGCCAAGCTATTACCACGTCTGCACAAGTCACATTTTTGTCTCAAAAGCCACCGAAAAGGAATCAATCTCTTGGCACAGACGACTGGGACATATTCACTTGAGGAAAGTGAACTACTTAGTGAAAAACAATCTTGTGAGTGGTGTACCAGTGAAGAACTTTCATTTACAAGACGTCTGTGTATTGTGCCAAAAGGGAAAGCAAGCTAGAAAATCTTATCCTGTGAAGAAGATTAACACAGTGTATATGCCTCTAGAACGTCTTTATATGGCCCTCTTTAGACCTATGAAGCACAAGACTACCTTTGGTGATTCATATTGCTTAGTAGAACTGACGACTACTCAAGATTTTCATTGGTAAATATGTTGGCACACAAAGAGTGAAGTTCCTGAAATCCTCAAGAATCTCCTGATGCTATTCGAAAATTTGTACAATTTGAAGATAAGGAGAATCAGAAGCGACAATGGCACCGAATTCAAGAATCATGTTATGGATGAGTTATGTTCTTCTAAAGAAATTTCACATGAATACAGTTCTCGTTACACTACACAACAAATGGTGTCACTGACAGGAAAAATAGAACTCTGATTGAAACTACAGAACTATGTTAGTAGAATCAGAACTTACTGTTCCGTTGTGGGGGGAGGCTGCGGCTACTGCATGTTACACGATGAATAGAGTTCTTACGGTGCAGAGGCATGGGAAAAATGTTTCAAGCTGCTACATAAAAGGAAACTGGATGTGTCTTTCTTAGAACCTTTTGGAGCTCCTTGCACTATGATTGATCCACATGGAAAGTTTGGACCAAAGGCTAAGGTTTCTTTCTTGGATATGCTACTCCTAATTTCATAGTGTGGAATTTGTCATCAAAAAAGATTGAAGAATGGGGTGAAGTTAAGGTTCAAAGATACACTGAATCAGTGAGAGCTCAAGGTGCTCCTTGGATGTTTGACTACGATGGATTATTTGACTCCTTTAATCTGCCAACTTTTGATGATGCTTCTGCAGCGGCTCAAATGTTACTGGAAAGTGATACTGCAATTGACTCGTCATTAGTACGACCAATTATTGTTAACCCTCAAGTGTCTACTTTGGTTAACAATCTTGTTCAGAAAGAGGAATTCGAAGATGCTGCTGATTATAATGTTTCGTCAGAGGATGATGAGTTCCATGATGCAAATGAAGCTACTTCTAGCCTGTTCCTGGAATTTCAGATGTCACATCAAATGTACAAATCAAGGGACGGCTGAAGGTCATGCTTCTACATCTTCATCAAATCCAATAAACGAATTAGTTGTTCTGAATTTCAACAACTTGGATATAAATTCTCGACTTCTTGATGTTCCTGAAACTCGAATTCATAATACCCATCCTTAGTAGAGAATTATAGGAGATGTCCTGAGTGGTGTGCAGACTCGTAAGCAGGAAAGAATAACCAGAATGCTGGTTTGTATTCGGTTATTAGGGAATCTAGGGAACATAATGATTGGTCTTTTGCCTGCTATGTCTACAAAGTAGAACCAAAATCTTGGAAGGAAGCAATGAAAGAAAACTTATGGGTTGAAGCGATGCAAGAAGAACTTCAGCAGTTTCAGAAGTTAGGCGTGTGGAATTGGTTGACTGGCCTGACAACTACAAGAAGATTGGTACAAGATCGGTTTACAAGTGTAAGAAGGATGACCGAGGTGTTGTTGTGAGAAACAAAGCAAGATTGGTTGTCCAGGGCTTAAATCAGGGGGAAGGCATTGATTACAATGAAGTTTATGCACCGGTAGCACGTCTTAAGGCCATAAGAATCTTCTTGGCTTATGAGTCCTACAAGAAGTTTACCGTTTACCAAATGGATGTGAAGAGTGTATTTCTTCATGGTGTGGTTGAACAAGAAGTATATGTTGAGCAACCACCGGGTTTTGAAGATCCAATCCATCCTGACAAGGTTTGGCTTCTCAATAAGGCGTTATACGGTCTTCATCAAGCTCCACGGGCTTGGTATGAAATGTTATCTTCCTATCTTCTGAAGAATGGTTTTCGATGTGGATTGATGACTGTACTCTCTTCATCAAGGAAGAAATGAGGACTTATTGCTGGTACAAGTGTATGTTGATGATATTATTTTTTGGTCTCCAAACGAGAGAATGTGCAAAGAATTCGAGCAGGTGATGCAAGAGAAGTTCGAGATGAGCGCAATGGGAGAAATGTCTTTCTTTTTAGGTTTGCAGGTTCATCAATCTAAGGAAGGGATTTTCATCCATCAAACCAAGTACGTCAGGGATATTCTCAAACGATTTCAGATGGAAAACTCAAAGCCTTTGGAACTCCATTAGCTCAAGATCATGGGATTACTCATGATGGAATTGGTGAACATGTGGAACCATCTCTTTATCGTGCTATGATTGGATCTCTTATATATCTTACTATTTCAAGACCCAATATAATATACCCAACATCTCTTCTAGCTCACTACCAGTCAAGTCCAAAGGTTTCTCATTTGATGCCTGTGAAAAGAATATTTTGTTATTTGAAGGGTCGCCCGGACACTAGTCTCTGGTACCCTAAGGATGATAAGTTTGATTTGGCAGCATTCAGTGATTCTGATCATGGTGGCTGCAAGATCGATGTAAAATCAACATCAGCAGGATGTCAGTTCTTGGGAAATCACCAAGTCACGTGGCAGTGCAAAAAGCAGACTTGTGTAGCTATGTCAACCTGTGAGGCTGAGTATATTTCAGCTTCTAGTTGCTGCTCTTAGGTTCTATGGATCCAACAGCAAATGCGCGATTTCAGTTTTGAATTTCTAGCTACTCCTATTTATGTTGATAACAAAGCTGCTTTACAGATCACTCGTAATCCTGTACAGCACTCAAAAACTAAACACATTGAGATTAAGTATCATTTCATACGAGATTGTTATGAAAAGAAACTTATCAATGTTGATAAAATCCACACCGATCACCAACGTGCCGACCTATTTACAAAAGCCTTTGATAAATCTCATTTTGATTATCTACTTTTGGTCATTGGCATCAAGGTGAAACACGAGTAAATCATCCTTGGCTAATCATTTTTTGTAAATATTTTCTTAAAAATCAACAACAAAAAGATTTTCTATTTTCTCTTAGTTTTATATTTTAGGGAGAGAAAATTTCAAGAAAAATACAAAAACACAACAATACAAAAATGTCTTTTATTTAGTTAAGATTTATTTACTTACCTTCTATATTTAAGGGGGAGAAAAATTTAGAAAATACAAAAACAATAGAATTCAAAAATCAAAAATGAGTTTCTTGGAAAGATAAGAAAAGATGATGATACACACCTGTGATCTGTCAAAAACGGTCGAAAACATAAAATGAAAATTGATAGGTAGCTTTACTATTGATGTATCGGTAGGCTCACAATCAGATTAAAATGTGCAGGATTATATAAACATAACGGATTTAAAGTGTCACACCCCAACCAATGGCGGAAACATAGGAGTGAGACGATTAGATTGCTCGAGACATCATAACACTATTTGCGACAATATTTAATTAAACATCTCATTTCTTTCAAAACATCAATTGTCATATTACAACAAAATCCAAATAAAAGTAACATCAACGAAATAAGTTCAACAATAACATAATGATTAACTTAGTATTCTACGTGTGTTTCTAGGCCATTCCTACTAAGTTCCATCATAACAACTTCATCAACCTGCAACATATTAAAAAGTATAGTTCAATAACAAAGTATTGGCGAGTACACAAGTTTAATATCATAGCATAAGTATAAAATCCGATTAAACAAATCCACATGAATAGCTAGCATACAAGATAAGTGTAAACAAGGCATGTGAATCTACAAGTCAATCCTCTAGTGTACCGCAAAATAGATTTCAACTTAACATTGACCACAAGAATACGGGCGGTGCGTTACTCCTATAGCGCTATACATGTTAAGGGAGGCTCGATCAAATTTAATGATATTTAGATCACATAAGAATATACCAAGTAACAATTCAAGTAGCATAAGACTAAAGCATGTTGATGGATTGTTTGTGTATAGAATAAAGTGTGATTTAGTGTAGTTTTTGTAAATTAATCATGTTGCGCACAAATAGTGGAAATCATGAAAAGGGGTCGAGTGTACTCATGGTTTTGCAAAGTAATATCCGTGAGAGAGTTAGATTGATTTAGGGGAGGAAACACCAAGTTTATCCTACACAAGGCAACGTAGGTGTGTGAGTATTAGATTGACGGGGGAGTTTAATGAGTTTAGAAATTTACAATATGCAAAGAAAGTATATATAAACGAAAGTATTTATGTAGACATTAACGCTCGTTTTTTACACTAAACCCCGAAGGGTAATTGTGTTTTTATGGGCCATGCCCAATAGAATCGTAATGATTGTTAGGTCTAAGATAAAATAACCTACTTTTAGGACAAATAATCATTTGGTCATGGTCAAAGGTTCGGTTATATTAAGTATTTACATATAGTTATAATATTACTAATTTATCATATAGTTCATGTATTTCATAGATATTATGTAAGCCATATAAGTCATGCATGGAGGTAGGAGGATAACCATCCTAACCTCTTTCATAAGATTCACCATTACATAAGATTGACACAAGGACAATCTAGATGGTAAGAATTATGGAAATCATCAAGTGAGGGGTGGATTGAATAGTTGAATAGTTGAATGGCTAAGGCCTTCATGTAATCACACCTACACAAACACAAGCTTGTATGCTTGGATGGCTCAACACTTGTGGGTTTGAAAACCTAGTAAAAACCACAAGTTTAGAGACATGTTATGCGTCTTGATTGTATGTGAACAAGTCTAGCTTAACACACTAACCATAAGCTTGGTTAGTGGCATAAGTAGCATAGATTTGTTATGTTAAAAATAAGTTTGAAAATGTTTTATAAGTTATCTTCTAAAACAGAAAGTTTGACCCCAAAAATGATGTGATTCCACCTTAGTTTTCCATGGAAAACCTATCATAACATCCCATAGGGCTTAGCAAACAATGTTGAGGAAGAAAACATGAAGAAAACTATGAAAATATTAAAGTTTAAAAAGATAAAAATGGGCAGAAAATTAATGACACTTTGGACCTCAAAAATGGTGAGGTTTAACCTCAGTTTGCCCAAGCAAACTTGTGAAATAAGGTTACATCATTTAATTTAGTCACATGTTCAGCAAGAAATGTGACATTGGAGTACACATTCCGAGATGAACGAGTGAAAAAACTCGCTACGGCTGCGCTCACTGCGGCTGCCTCATAGAGCAGTATAATATAGCAGATGACTTAAGAAACCCGCAAGTAACCCTTTACGGGCCACGCGTTTCATCTACGAAGGAGGTAACATTGAGCATCCATTCCTAAAAACAGATACCTTCTGCTGGAATTGGTGGTTACACTCCTTGTTAGCATGAAACTTTCTTAGCTAACTTCCCTTGAATATCTATGTTGAAATAATTGTAGAACACTCCTTGTTAGCATGAAACTTTCTTAGCTAACTTCCCTTGAATATCTACATCCTACCAAAAGAAAAAAAAACGTATAGATAACAGTTAATTAACACAAACCCTGAAAAATTTTATAACTAATCAAGAAAATTATATTTTACAAACCTTTAAACTACAATGACCACTAGATGTTCCTATAAACTACATATACACCAATTTTAAATAAACAAATTTGTAGGAACTGATAAATAAACATAGATATAGAGAAAATAGATACCTTCTGCTGGAATTGGTGGTTACACGACAAAAATCATCTACAGTAGAAGAAGGTGAGGGCAGAACCCCTAAATCTATAAACCATTGTAACTTCTTATGTCACCAAAACAACGCTTATTCTCCAAATTAGCTCTCACCGGTGACCACACGATGATGTAATAATCAAATCAGCTATCACTTGGTATATAGGAGAAACCACTTCCTTCAAGAAAGCTTGCTCGTCTCCTCCATATGCTGGTTTCACATCCTCACCAGTTTCCCCCAAAATGAAAACCCTAATACATTTTCATGCTAAATGCACAGATTAAGACCAAACAATATGAAATACAAAAGCATAATCAGTTATGAAGAACATATACCTGTTATGATAACCCTAGATCAGGCCAGATGTGCATCTTAAAAAACCCTAAAATCAAATTCGAACTTCAAAGCATCTACGTGTTTTCAAGATCTCAAACCCCTAAAAGTTGGTGATTGGGGTCGACTTGAAAGTAGATGATTCCACGGATAGATAAGAATGAAAATCGCAAGAGAGAGAGAGAAAGAGAGAGCATATGGAGGCAGATAAGAATGGGAAAGATCAAACCCAAATGCCAGTTGTAACCATGTGTTTTCAAACAATGTCCTTCCATTTTCATGTGCTTTAAAAACTTGTACAACATGCATTAAAGGTGTTTTAAGTAAAGTGGCAAATTACCTTAAGTTTTCCTTTGAATATGCTTATTATATAATATAGATATATATGTAAGAGAAAGATATAAAGAAAACCCAATTGAGTTATGAAAACTCAAGAAAACGTTATGTAACATTATTTTTCTAAAACTTACATGTTATCGAACTTTCTATAACAAAAAAGAACAAAAAGGGTCAAGTGGATTTTTATACAAAAATTTATAAATTCAATTTTTTAGCATAAATATATAAAAACACGGAATTTTCAAAAAAAATATATATAAAAAAAACCAATCGGCACTTTTTGGTTTTTTCTTACAAAACGTTCAATAACATGTAACATATATCACCTAATTTTTTTAGAAAAAAAAATTATTATATAAGGTTTTCTTAAGTTTTCTTAACTCAATTAAGTTTTCTCTCTATAATTCCCATATATATATATATATATATATATATTACACTAAGATGATAAATTATATAAGTTGTACTTGTAACCATATACCCTTTTTATTAAAAAAAACTACAAAACTATAGGAGTTTAGGTTTTATACTCATGATTCAAAAATAATAGTATACGTTTAGTTTAATTTGTTATATATATATATATATATATAGGGTTAAGTTAAAATGAGAATCACATTTAGTTGTTAGAACCATGAGCACTAGGCAATCCAAACTGTTTTTCCAAAATTTTTATTTCCCAAAAATTATAAAAAAATCATTTGTTTCAGCAAAAAAAAATATATTTATCTTCGTAACAAAATTAACATAAGCGTGTAAACAAAACTTACATCAGGCAAAACTATTGACTCAACAATTTTTTTTACTGCTACGTTTATAATATTTTCATATACGTTTGTCCAAAAAATTGTAGTCCAACTCGCGCGAGAAGTAGAAGTTCTCACGGTTCTCACAACTCATGGCGGTTCTCATTTGAACCGATGTCTATATATATATATACACATAGATTTAATAAATGTGTTATGTTATTAAATCAAACTTGTAGATGTTATATATTTAGTTTTAGTGAAGATATATATATATTTATGTAATATCTTTTAGTTGAAATTGTACAAATACATTATATTTTTCCTGTCATATATAAATACAAATTTGCATTATTTGTACTTATATACTCTAGACAGTTAAATCATTTTATCAATTAAATTAGGAAAAATCCCCAAATCACACGAACCTAGAAATCATCATATGTCATATTCGTTTAATCGTTTGATTCGTTTTGTTCATACTTGCTTTCATATGTATGTTGTTTGGATAATTTTTGGAATATTATTTCTAGAACGCTACAACTTATATTAAGTTGTATTTGGCTATCTTCGCAACCTGTGAGAGTAAACTTTCTTCCCTTTTTATCATTAACTTTTTGGGGTGTAATCAGTGTGTTTTGATATATTGTTTTTATCTAAAATCGAGCATGCAAAGTCTAGTGTGTCGTATATGCATTATTTGTTGTTGATTGTTTGTTGTGGTGGGGTGGTTGCTGTTGTTGTTGTTGTTGTTGTTGTTGTTGTTGTTGTTGTGATGGTCATTATAGTCAATGGTTATTCATTCAATGGATCCACGGCTAACCTTTCCTCATGACCCGGAGATGTTGGTATCGCCCCATAAGTCTTGGGCTGACGTTTCCTTCTAATTATGAGATGTTGGTATCGCCATATTCACACCCTTTATAGGTGTGGGACTCAAGGAGTTGGTTTTGGGTTTTTGTGTTGGTCTTGGTCTTAGTCATTATTCAGTTACTATTTTATTTTACCAAGGTTTACTCACAAGCTATTATAGTTGACCCAAAAATACTATTTTACACATGATACAAGGTGTAGAGCGTTGAAGACTGGACTGGATCAAGATCACGTAGGAGCTTTGCCTTAATAATTAAAAAGACAAGTTTGATGTATTATTTGAATATTTGAAAATTATATGAAAAGTGTGACATTTAATCATGACATGTTTAATTATGAAATTTTAATAGTGACATAAGCATTGGGCAATCATCATGCCTTGTACCATTCCACTACGGGTCAGGGTGTGACGGGTTGGTATCAAAGCCAATGGCTATAAGGAATTAGGATAGGTTACTAGACCCTTGACCTGGACTATAGCCTAATAGGGTTTTATGTGCTTTATGTGTTATATTGTTATCTTAGTTTATGATATTAAATTTCACAAGTTTAAAATTTTGTTAATGTTGCACACCAATGCATGTGAGTACTTTTTGTTATAAGCTAAATATTGTAACATCCGTCAAAAACCGGAATTACCAAACCCGCTCCGTTTATTAACCGAACAATCAGTTAAAAATTTCGTTGCGTATTTAATGCCCAAATTATTTTTAAACGATACATAATTAATAAATATATTGGAATATATAATTTATATTTGAAAAAGCATTAAAAATAGTGGTTTAAAAATCAAACAAGGCTGCTGGGTTTCGAACCCGGGTCAGCCGGGTCAACTTGGTCAAACAACGATTTAACTCTCATCCATCAAACCACTGCGCCACTTGTATTCTTTAGTAAAATATCCAGACAATTAATTCAAATAATGAAACAGAAATCAAACCCAGTCAACTGACGCGCCCAAATCCGTTGACGCCGGAAAATCCGACGATTTCGTCAAACGTCGTCGGTTATCTATGACTTAACGTAAACATTAACCTCAACATCCGTTATAACTGATGTCCAGTCCGCGACACAAGTTATAACTGCCGGAAAATCATTAACCGACGAATCAAGACGGAAAACGGACCAAATTCGTCGATGTTCTGCCCTATAAATACCCCCTCTAACCTCTGTTAGCTTTTTCGCTCACAATCACACTCTTTCCCGACGTAATTTCACTCGCCGGAGAACTTCTTCAACTCGCCGGAAAACCGAGCCTTTCACCTCTGTGCACTACTCTAACAACTGAACACCCAGAGCTCATACCGAAGCCACCCACACTCATCTCAAGCTCCCTGAAGACCCTCTGCCGCAGGACACACGTCGCCGGAATAATCTGCTATCATCGGAGTTTCGCCGGCGAAACAGAGGAGCCATGTTCGGTATACCATACACTTAATCTCTCATTCTTTTTATTAATCTTACATGTAATTAATCACAACACCCTAAAGAAACTTGATTAAATTGTCGAACTAGCCGGACACCGATTCTGGTTAAGTCCAACGAAGAAGATGAAGTTTTCAGTTGTCTATATGTTTAATTTAAATCAAGATATATCTCGGGTTAGACACACAGTCCAGCGGTGAACTGTGTGCACATAAACACGCATACGTCCCGAGTTCGATTCTTGTCCCACGCACACTCGCCTTAATAAAAATGTTCCTTTTTGTAACCAAACCGGATTCACTACAAATAGATGTTAAGTTTAATAAAAACCGGAATAATAACCAAGATAGACACACAGTCCAGTGGTAGACTGTGTGAGCGTTTAAATCACACGTCACGAGTTCGAGTCCGGACTACCGCACCGGTTCGGGCAATTATCAAACTTTTTAAATTAAGCAGAAATGAAATGATCTAGTTTGTATATAAGTATAATAAAAATCAGTTTATTTACCAAGTTAGACACACAGTCCAGCGGTGGACTGTGTGTTAACCTAAACCACAGGTCCCGGGTTCGAGACCTGTGGAGAGCACCGAGCGAGTCATTAAAA